>OZ037992.1:41356745-41631745 GCA_964035705.1 Porites rus
AAAAATTGCAGTGGCAAATGCACTAAACACCATTTTACACCCAATTAGCTAATATAACGAGGCGGAAAAATGGTCTTTAAAAAACGTGTAATCGGGAAAAACTCTATTTTTCAGGATGAGTTTACGCACTTATATAGGCTCAATTATGAAGTATTTTTTTTGCTCCCCAATCTTGTCTATTAACCCACTAAGCACAGTCTGTAGCCTGCATAACAGGCGCTGATGAGCCAAGCGGGGCGAACGTGGCATTTTGCGCGAAACGATTGCGAAGCGCTTGTTATGCAGTTTAAAGGTCAGTGGTCTTGTTTCTCATTAATTTTGTACAGGCATCAAACGCTTAGCTGTCTATAAACTGTCACAGTAGTTATTATGTAATTGCATCTGTTAATAATTGCAATAATACTTGAAAATCTTGTCTCACATTTAATCTAAGATCTTAAAAGTAATTTACAGCGCGGTATCCCCGGGGCGGTATTCGTATTTATTCATCTGCAGTTATTTAATTCTGATTTCGTATGATCTGACAAAAATGAGCCTAGGAGAGTAACACCCTCTTCGATCTGCTTAATTCTTCACATCATACGAAAGCTGAATTTTATAATTGTTTTTATTATTCATTCAACATAATTCGTATGCTTCTGATATACTTTAAAAACAACCCTAACACATGCTTTCGTCGATCGATGTAAAGTTTCCGCCTTCATTTGTTTGCTTTTTTTTCGGAACATTCAGGACACCTCATGGTAGAAATATAGGTACTGTATTGGAAATTAACGCGACTTAAATTATCGCGAATATTAAAGTGGGAAAAGACATTCGAATAAAGGAAATTAACGCGAAAAAGACACCCTCTGAGAGGGTGACATTTCAAAATAAAGGAAATTAACGCGACGTTCACAAAGAACAAAACTTGTTGAGACACAAACAGGGAATGGACACTTTGTTCGTGGGACTTTCCGTAAACGTACGAAGGGAAAATTTGGCCTGGGCCAAAATAATAGAGATTAAGGTCGCGGAAATTAACGTATACAAAAATAAACGACATAATTAAACGCGAATTTTTGAAATCCGGGTTAATTTCGCATGAAGTGTTAATTTCCTATAATACGGTGTGTAGCAGATATTCTTCAATATAGCAGTTGTCATCCTTTGAGTATTATTTTTCCTTTTCTTGCTGTTTTAAAGCAGTAGTTCGTGTATTCTTTCTATGCAAAATGAGTGAAATTTTCCGCCATTTTCTCTGGCTGGCTGCCATAACTCAGCTTCCTCCCAGGGGCTCTCGCGACCGATTGCCGTGACTTTTCGTGTAGTTATCCTGCACTGTTGATGTCATTTCATCGGATGTCGCTAACAAGTTCCAAATTTGGTCAACGCTATCTGGTTATGAAGAATTAGCCGAGGGTTTTATCCAATCAGAAATGGAGCTGAGAAATCTTTTGAATAATATTAATGTGTATTATCCTCCATTGTCCTCTGTAATAACTGGAATTAACCAGCGTCTTATAAACTGTGCATGATAATGACTTATTCAACTACAATAACACAAAATTACAGGTTCAGACAAAAAAGAGGTTCCTTACATGCCAGCTGCTGGAGAAAACTGAAGAACTGAAGAACTCGAAAAACCAGGTTTTCAAAAATCCTTCCGGTGAAAAATTTTAAGCGGTACACACGTTTATCTACAGTCATCACACTTTTTTAAAATTTCATTTTGTCTGCAATTCTTGGCAGAATTACATTGGTATCTGCTTTTACCTATACTAGTGTGTACAAAAGTATTCATAGAAAATTATGTTAAACAGATCGGGAAATAGATGTATCGATTTGCCAGGTCTTATAGAATTTGGAAATTTATTTTGTTAGTTCTATGCTGTAGACTCCTCACAATGTCTGAATTAACGTTGCCATACTTGTGCCATGCATCACATGGGTGTGGTCAAAGGCAATCAAATCTTCTAAGGACGTTCGAAGGCCATGAAGGCTGTGCCCAAGAAGTCAATTTTTCACAGGTTCCGACCAACTAATATATTGTACATGATTGTAAGGATGGAAAGACAAGTGATGGATTTCAACTGACGTTTCATTATAGCGGTTGCAGGGTGGTGACATTAACAATTAACGGATGAAAAAACGGCCAATGTTACGTTACTGCTAGCCTTCCCCGCGGACGTTCTTAGGGGTTCGTCACGCGTTCCTGCCCCACGAACGACGTTCGTGGGGCAGGATTTATTTCTTTCCCGTTACCGTCACGGTTAAGATCTCGGTTAAAAACATAAAATATTAATGGTAGATTTCAATCGTTGTAAATCGTATTAATTTAAGACCTCGTCCACACGTAGCCGGATACTTTTAAAACGGAGCCAGATTTTTTGAACGTATTCAAATCGTTTTCGTTCTTCCACACGGAAACGCAGGGCATGCGCTGTGTGATGTTTGACATCATCATCTTTTTACGTCTAAAGCCCCGTGCAAACGGACGCAACATTCTTGTCCAACAACTCCAAGATAAACTCAGATTTCATTTGTGGCGCTTGGAGATGGTTCGTCGGGGCCTCTGAGTAAACTCGGTTGCAATTCTGTCCGACAAAAATGACCATGCGCGTGCTATGCTAAACATATCGGTGATGCGTCGTCCCATCGTCTTTTTATCATGTTTGTACTCGGAAGAACTATTCCTAAAAAGGTGGAGTTTTAGGCTTGCGAGCATGCGTTTGATAGCTACTAGACTGTTCACAGTCCCCTATTTTTTCGTGAGATCGCTTAGATATACCGCGTCTTAGCGTCACGGCTATCTTGATTTTCAAATGTACCTATATTTTTCTAGCCTCCTCCAAAACCACCCCGCCCCCTAAGTAGTTTTGACACTCATGCAAGATGGCAGCCCGTAACGCAAAGCCCTCAATCTCGATGATCTTACGGAAAAATATAGGACTGTGAAAAGTCTAGACAGCTACTAGAATTCCGCAATTAAGATCGATTTCTTTCGCCTACATTCACTCGGTATGGACCCATATGACGTAGAAGCAGTACTGCAGTAGAAATAAGCTAGATTGTAAGTCAAATAGTCATTCTCGTCGGAAAAAATATGAAAAAAACTTTAACTGATTAAATGCTTTCTTATCTGTTGTATATAATAAAAAATATGCAAATATCAGGCGTGTTTCTCTTGACGTATTCACTTGGTGAAACAAGTGTAAACGTGTAAAAAATAAGCGTAAAATACAATAATCCGCTAATTAACACGTCCTGTTTTAGACTGCCGTCAAATTTATTACTATAAATAATTTACAAAGGTAATTTAAGTTAAAATTCTGGGAATATTCGCCCTCGGTACGAAGCAATAAGAAAATCATTTACGACTGATTTTGAAAGTCATGATTGCGTAGACAAGTGTACTACAGTACGTACTTCAAATTGTCTGCGGCAGCGGACAATGACTTTTACATTTTTGTTCAAGTGAAACTCTCCCTTGGAAGTACTTTAATATGGTACAATTTTTTCAAGTGTGATTTAGACGCAATGTTCTTCGCTAATGGGTTAATGCCTAATGTATTCCATAACGTTAAAGAAATTTTTGATTGTATATGTTCTTGTCCAATCACACAACAGTGGTCAATATTAGTGGCATTTTACCTCTAATGAAAGGCTCGCCGCGCTGCTTAGCACAAAAATGAAACTTCGTACTTGAAACAAGTTCGTGCTTCATTCTGACAACTTGGCTAACCATCAGACCAAATCGAAGTAAGTAATCCTACAATTTATACTTTGTGACTCGATCAGTGAGGCCTAAACAGCTAGCCAGGGAATGGTATATTTTTGAATAACACTCTCAGAGACCCCATCCGGTGGTCGAATAAAAGCTACTCGGGGCAAGCTGGATGTGCCTTTGCTAATTTGTTTCTTAAGATTTAGTCTTTAAGGCAGAGTTCCTTACAATGACTCCATGTGCGACCACTTCAACACTGATTTCTGGGAATTTTATAGAAACCCAAGTAATTTTTACCCTTTACAAAAAAATCATTTTTAATTGCACTCTCGAAACTCTTTTTCTGTAATAATACTCTGTCATGGGTTGCCTTTGGAGCGAATAATACCAAATATTTGCTTAATTCCTAGCCTGCGCGCAGACGAAATTAAACTCTGGTTAACTCCGTCTGCGAAACAGCGCCGAAATCCTTGTTCTGGACTTCCAGCTGTGTACCCAGATTTGAGTACGCGCCACGATTGGCCAGTTAAAAAAGGCCTTTGTTTTGTTTGTCGTGATCGCCAATCAGGTTGAAGGGAAATTCGAAACGCACTTCCGGTAATTCGTTGAGTCCGTTGGGGGTTCAGAACAAGGATCTCTGCGCTGCTTCGCAGACGGTACTAATCAGAGTTTAGTTATCGTCTGCACGCAGGCTACTTAATTCCTAGTGTTTGAATTTCAGCTTACCGAAAAATAACGATCGAGCTTTCTATAGCCTGAACAGAGGGCCTGTGATGTTAGGCTTTCTGTGCATGATTTATTAGACTGTATAAAATTGGAGACTTATCTGCCCCAAGTCAACTCAAGTTTACATGTACACTCAATACATAGTCACTACCGCAGACCATCGAAATAAGACGTATTAACTATATCCAATCAGTGGAGGTGGAAGGGCCATAAATAGTGGTTCTAGGCTTTATTATTTTACGTTAGTGAATCACTCGATCGACTAAATCTGAATGTTAGCAAATATATTAGACCATGTCTACATGCGGGCATTTATAAACTAAGACAGACTCTTGTTCATTTAACCTTATAATTTATACATATTTTTCCTTCATATCCTGCTTTGTCCGCCCAAATTTAGAAGATGATTAATCATGCTCTCATTGAAGTCAGTAAGTTATATAGACATCAATGGTAGTATATCACAAATTATCCACGATTGATGTCACGATAGCTAGCGGTGCGGCAAGTCTGTTTGGCACGGGGGCTTTGCTGATAACAACCTCCTCGATACGCATAACGATTCTTCTTATCATACTCAGCCTCATGTTTTCTATGTGTTTGTCTGAGACGGGAAAATAAGGGCCCGTCCACAGGTATCCGGATGTCTTTGAATGCGTAACTTTTTCTTTCCGGATTAAAAAAAAAATTTCCACGTCCACACGTATCCGAATTCAAATCGAATTTGCCCGTCCTCAGGTTTTGTATGCCTGATTCACCGTACGTGAAGACGGAAGCAGTATCCGGAGAGAAAAAGTTGCGGATTCAAAGATAGCCGGATACGTGTGAACGGGGCCTGAGTGTATTTTGACTCGCAAGAAGACTGAAGTTTGGAAAGCCTGCATGATGCTTTTACTTCACGCGAGTTTTTCGAGCAGCCTCGTGCCCAGGGCTTTTCCTTTACTCCGCCCCTTCCATGGGGACGAGGTTGTTTTTCGAGGTGAATGGACAATAAAGAACAGAAATCTATCCATGCATTACACTTTCTAAAAAATATCATTTCGAAGGGGCTGAATTATCTTCTTCTCTTTCAGCAATGAGGGACATTAATTCTTCGATTAAGCTGAATATCTCAACAATGCCGCCACATCGACAGGATCAACATGGAGCGACAGTTGGGGACATTATCCAAGCAGTGTTTTTAGCCTTTGTTATCCTTGTGGGAGTTACAGCCAACTCGCTTGTCTGCTTGATCATCTACAAGCGTAGAAGCCTTCGCACTGTCCTTTACAGCTTTCTTGTAAGTCTCTCCGTTTCTGACCTCCTTCACGCTGCTCTTAAGATGCCAACCACACTTTTATCAACGCTTCATGTTCGTTGGTACCCTCACACGTCTTTCTGTTACATCACAACTCCGTTTGGCGTTCTTTTCGGTGCCGCGACCGTCTTTAACTTGTGCGCGGTGGCGCTTAATCAATATTTCATCATCGTAAAACCATTACACTACCCCATGGTAATGACCGCTAGACATGCTGGTCACGTCATCGCGGGCCTTTGGGCGGGCAGCTTTGCAATATCACTACCGCCGATATTTTGGCGTACAGCGGACACCATCTGCAAGAGTGGGGCTGTATCCAGATATAACTACCTCTCTGAAGTGCTGTATTTTTCTTCCCTGTGGACATTTGTCGTTCTGTTACCATCCGTCGTCATGGCAACAAGCTACACCAAGATCTTCCTAGTAGCGCGCCGACAGATATTTAAAATGAGAGAAGACACTGATTTGAAGCGCCAATTAAAGGCCGCGCGAATACGCAGAAAGGAATTTCGCGCCGCAGGGCTACTTGCTTTAGTTGGTGGTGTATTCATATTATGTTGGCTTCCTTTTTTCATCGTTCAGACGCTACACAAGTTTTCTAACGCGAAGATCGCGCCTTTTTATTTTCGGCTGTTCCTTTGCGTTATGTACTCTAAATCAGCTATTAACCCCCTATTGTACACAGCACTGAACAAAGAACTTCGAAAGTCTTTATTACAGTTTTTATGCCCCAATAGAAACCGCTCTTTCAACGACGACAGCGTTCGGATGATAAACTACCAAAATGGCCCGAGAAATGGCGAGAGTTCTTTGTAATCGTTATAGTTTTAACCCTTTAACTTTCAAAACTGATTGGCAAAAAGTCAAAATTTAACAAAATTTCCAAATTTAATTCAACGAAAACAATTAGCACCCGAGTTGTGAAAGAACTACTAAAGAGGTTTCATGAATCGTCATATAAAAAGAGCCTAAGTAGACTGCGAGCAGTCTCTCTTTTCCTTCAGATTTAGTGAGATCAATGCACGCGCGCGGGAGCGGCGAAGCTGCGAGACGCGCGAAACGAGGGCGGCAGCGCCATCATTCACGCGCGTGACGTGGCCATTTATGTCTCGCGTTTTGCTCGACGGACTACAGAAAAAAAAGAGAGACTGCTCGTAGTCTAGAGCTTAAGCAATGACGTCGACGACGGCAGTGAAAAGGTCGCTAAAAAGGAATTTGCGTCCTGCAGTTGAATTCTTGAGGACTCTATCCAGGTTCAAAATAAAAACAGAAAGGAAAATTCGCACCAGGAACTTGCGTCAGGAGGTTTCACGTCGTAGTCTTGTAGAGCATAGAAAAATACTAAAAAGCGTGATGCAAGTGTGGAGCTGTTGTTTTGCTCATTAAGCCAGTTAGTTTTTGACGTTGTCGTTGTCGCTGTCGTTGCTTTAAAAGCTCCGTATTTATATCATTAACTCTGGAAGTGAAAGAGTTCGTTGCTATTCATGACTGATTTTGCGCAAAAAGATGAAAAAACCACTGTTCGTTAAAAATAATAAAATTAAAGATGAATGAATATTTGCATTACTTGATTATTTGGGAGAGATCACCAATGGCTGTTTCTCATTAAACAGAGTTGGCCTGTTTTTAACAAAGCCAGTCGTTAGCCTTTTTCGATTTCGCCAACTATAACTCCTTCATTTTGTTAAATGTGATAGGTGTCAAAAAAGCATCAGTTCAGACTTAAAAAACCCAAACATTTATTTGCTTAAATAGTTATCAGTAAAATCAAGAGAGAATGATCTAGCTCATTCTCTCGTGGTAAAATATAAACCCATTGAAGTGAAGACAGATCGTGAGGCTCTTATAGTATTCCATCTTTTACTTGCCCTATGGTAGATACGCCTAAACATTATTCAAAGAAAACGATGCCGAAATCGGCTTACAACGAGGTTTTGAGAAGAGCCGCTGGCGAAATTCCGTCTAGACATCGTTTAATAACCAATCCATTATGGGTTTATTACACCCTTTCTTCATGACCTTCTCGGTGTTGAAAATGAGAGCGCATCAGAAAGAGCCCTAGAAATGCAAACTGCTTCTACAGTTCTACAAGAGTTATCGTTATTTGTGACTATGACCTTTCAAATCGAAGCACTGAAAAAAAAAATAACAACAACAACAACAGCAACATTTCTCTAAGCAAAAACAAACAAATAACAATCATTTCGTTTTCCAGTTGTTCCCTAAAACAAGTTTTTTGACGGCGGGTTTGCTCGTGGGCGAATTCAACGGTTTCGACTCCGTTCACTCAAGTTTTCAAAATGTAAGCTGCCAGCTTAAGGGTATCCCTATTTCCCCACGAACATCTTGAGTAACAACATTGGAGCGGTCCTATCTATACTAGAGCAGGCTCTTTGTCAGTGGATGGCGTTCCGAAAAGCCCTGGGGACGAGGGTGTTGACGGGCCGTTGGTCCTGTATTTGATCGATTCACAAACAAGTGAGAACATGCCTAGCTACTTTTATATTTGTTTTATTCATAGCCGAAAGGGGATAGGCTGAGGGCTCGTCAATGTCAAAGTGGTATAGGGGTCCCGGGCCCTACGAGGGATAAAGATAAACCTCAAATATTGTCTACCATGCCTTTAGTTTTTATCAATTTGTTTATTCCCTTGTCTTACAGGATTATGATGGGTCTAAAACACAGTTATTGTTTCTTTATACTTGAATACCAACCTCTATGATCTCGGATTACTCGTGACATTAAATAATACAAGTATAACCTTGATTAGGACAAATAATGTAGTCTGTTTTCAGGGGAAATCCAATCAGCGTCCCCTCATAGAGTAACCCATATTAGAGAGTAGTCCCCCTGGCTCTAAGAATGTTCTGAGTACAGAGCACTCCAGCACGACCAGCTTTGGGTTACCCTGTTGTGGTAATGTTGGTTAATTCACTTAGCTTTCACTGGAAATCTTACAAAACTGTTAAAATATCTGACAACGATTAGTGATTACTGCCCTGCTAATTCGCGCATTGAATGTAACTCTCTAAACACACATAATTATCGTTAAAAAATCTTCCATAGCCCAACGAAATATAGAAGTTTTCGGTCGAACGTAAGTGATTACGGAGCGTTTACCATTTGTCTTAAAGAAAACTGGAATTTTAGGCTGTACTTCACAATCAAATTCGAATTTAGGCCAACTCAAATCAAATTAGGCCGGCTGAATTGATTCAGACGCGGATCTTGATTCCAGCCGAACTAAATTCAAACGGAAAAATGCGCGTTTCGGTGAACTTCATAAATGATTTGTACATTCGGTTTGGTTCAGTCCACAGCCGTTATTCCCGGCTAAGCCAGGCGTGAATAGCCTGTGTACAGCCGCCCCTCCCCTCAAAAAAATCGGAAAGGAGGGGAGGGGAGGGGCGGCTGTACACAGGCCAGGCGTGAAGAACGGCAGAACCGAACCAAACTCAATTCGCCGTTTCCAATTGATTCATTGAATTTGATTCGGCTCACGTGAAGTACAGCGTCTGAG
This sequence comes from Porites rus, assembly GCA_964035705.1. Lineage (NCBI taxonomy): Eukaryota > Metazoa > Cnidaria > Anthozoa > Scleractinia > Poritidae > Porites > Porites rus. The sequence goes on from OZ037992.1 coordinate 41,365,995, forward strand.
ACGGGCGTTAAATGTTGCCTATTAAGAGGCAACTTGTCCTTGTGCGCTTAGAAGGAGCTATCATGTCTAGAAATTAGGGAGCTTCAGCAACGACGACGGCGACGGCAACGAGAACGTCAAAAAAACAATAGGCTTATCAAGCAAAACAACAAACTTTCACGTGCATCTCGCTTTTTTGTACATTTCTCAGCCGCCTCTACAAAGAATACGACGTGAAAATGCCTAATTTCACGTTTTATGGAGGACGTAAATAAGCGACGACAAATTTTTCTCTCTCTAAACTTTAGTGCGGTCCCCAAGAAATCAACTCCAAGGAAATTCGCCCACTTTTGACATTTCAAGCGAACTGGCATAAACGCGGAAAAGTTTGAAAAAACGAGAATTCATTTTTAAAGTGACGTTTTCGCTGCCGTCGCCGTCATCGGTGCTAAAGCTCCCTATTGCAGGGGCGGATTTAGGGGGAGGGTGCAGGGGGTGCGCACCCCCCCCCCCCTGAGATGACCTGCGGTTTTCTAATATAACTGGTATTCTGCCAAAAAAAAAAACTATGTGGTTTATTGGTTTTGAAGAAGAGCAAGAGACGAGTGCACCCCCTCCTAAAAAGAATCCTGGATCCGCCCTAGTGTTGTTATGAGATAGGAAAAATCTATTCGGCCTTAGGATCTTTGGATCTTGAGGGGTGTTCAAGTTTAAAGCTTTTTTCTGAGGCGCGGTGATCACTGAATCCCTTGTTCCCTTTGTTGAAGGAATTAGGTCCAGCTGATGTAGGCGTGTCTCTGAAAAAGACAAAAAATGGAGAACTCATCACAATGGGCTATTTCCGAGTCCTTCGAGCCTCTGTATCAAAACGAGGTCGAGTGGTCAGCCTTTAATATGATAACGATTTTTCATTCTCATGTAAATAAAGTCATTTTCACAAGAACGGTTGTGTACTTGCCCTCATTTTGAAAGTGAGGGTTTTTGGAACTCGGAAGTGGCCTATTTTTCATTGGCACTCAATCGTCCTTTGTAATAACGGTTACCCAAGACATTCTTGGATTCTGGATTCCACCTAACCTGAGATCAGGCTCTATTTTCGTTTCGCTTTGAAAATTACGAGAACCGCTCAAATTGGGCCTGATCTCAGGTTAGATTCCACCCTGTAGATTCCGGATTGTTCAACAGTAAAAATTGGATTTCGAATTCCAATCGCTATTAGTAAGATTCTGGATTCCTTGAGCTGGATTACAGATTCCAAAGCCCGGGGAATCCGAATTCCACGAGCAAAAGTTTCCCGGATCGCGAATTCCACAAGCAAAGATTTCTCAGATTGCGGAATCTGGATTACCTTAAATGAGACAAACTCAAATAAATCAAATTTGACACAAACTGATGAATTAACAGTCTAATAATTGATGAGAGTAACAGCAGGCTTCAACCCCATGAATAGAAGTCATTTTTTTGTTAGAGTGGTTTTCGTTTGAGTGTCGTAAAACCAAAACCAAAGTAATTACTCTGGCCAATCACATAGGACACAGACAATACATTGAACCAATCAAATCTCGAAGTAATTACATGTGGCTGACGCAAAGCGCGGGAAAATGCATGCGAGCGCGTCACAATTGGCTTTGGTCTTACTTCTGATTGGATGAAAAGGTGGCGCGAATCTTTTAAGCCAATCGCATCGTGTAGAAAGTGCAAAACCAATTACTTTTCGACACTCAAATGAAAACCGCTCTAAGGTTCACTTTTATAATTAGGGAGCCTGAGCATCGATGACGGCGACGGCAACGAGGACGGGAAAAAGCAATAGCTTTAGATTGCGTGTCGCCTTTTCTTGCGTGGGGTGATTTTCACGCGCGCTCGTGTTTCGCTTGCTCTATTATCCCTGAGGAAAAATGGGGGACTACTCGTAGTCTAAGATTGGCAAAACAACAAGTTTGCTCGTGCCTCACGCTTTTTGTACATTTCTTTGTCGCCGCTGCTGCACGACTACAACGCGAAAGTGCCTTATTTCACGTTCGGTCGAGGACGCGAACACAAGACAACGACTTTCTTTTTCTTTTCCTGAACTTTGATACAGTCTTAAGAATCAGCTACTTAAAAATTTGCCAAAATTTTACGAATTAAACGAGATGGAATAAGCGTGATAAAGTTTGAGGCAGCGTGCATTCCCATTTTAAGTGACGTTTTCGTAACTGTCGCCGTTGTTGTTGCTTAATCTCCCTATTCTCAATTTGTCATGTTTCATTAGCAATATTGGGGTCAATTCAATAACACTTAAAAAAAGTAATAATTATTTATGAGTGTAAAATGTAAAGAATGAACTTTATTGATCCATGAACTTAAAACATTTTGCATCATTATCCCTGAAGAAATTTATTTCTAATAATCATGCCATTCTAAAATAATATTGGCTGCATATTTCTTACTCTACCTTCCAATATTTCGCATCCTCATTTTGGCTTCTGCTGGCATTTCCTCTTCCTCGTCACTCTGACATAACAAACAAGCAAGTCATTTTAAGAATGACATGTCAGAAATATCTTGTGACTTGGGCATAACAAAGGAAGGACTTTGGCTGCTGCAATTGTAACTGCAAAGGATTTCAAACCTTGACAAGGATGCTTGTTCATGTGCTTGTCACACGCACCCAACTTAAAATTCAAAAATAGGAGCTGTTTTTTAGGATCAACTGAATGCCCTTATTCATGGAACAAGTCTGTATGAAAATCGATTCCTCTCTGAATTTAATTGATAATGTGATCACCAATGACTGTTCCTAGTGGTCATATAGGCTGCTTATTTGATGCACATTTCATCTATGGCCTAAATTTACTGCTAATAATAACAACAATACTATCAGAGTTCCCATTAACTCACAGGTGTGCATCATATACGCACAAAAAATGAAAAGGAAACACAGTTTTTTGCCAAAGTGTATCCTTGGGAGGCATGAAAACTGGGTCTGGCTGGCCCAAAAATTTGTGATCATCATGGCATGTCCTTCCAGCCCCTATTTTGTCACTTGTTGGGACATGGCAATGCAAAAGAGTTTATTCGATATTGTCAGGCCTTCAACATTGACGAAACCTGAGAAAAGGAAACCTGAAAGTGATACAGATTAGGGGGATGAAACACAAACTTTGTCCTAAATGGCTGGGGGAGTTTCACTGGTTAAAATATGATTCCACTGAAAAACAAATGAAGTGCAAAGTTTGTCTCGATGCATATGGCTGAAAACCTAATCCTTCACAAAATTTTCTGCATGGAGCAAATAATTTGGTCTTGATTCTTGCTTCTCTGTTGAAAACAATAACATTTAAATTTTTGTAGTAGGTAGGGGACCCCCAAAAAACAAAAAAAAGACTCCCAACTTTTTGGAACTGGGGGTCCTAAGGACCCCTAATTGTCAAAACTAGTGGGCACTCTGACTATAGTGATAATGAAAATGATATTGATGATGATAATGATGATGATAACAATAACGATAATGATAATGATAATGATAATGCAGTGATTTTGTTACCTCTGCGTCCTGCGTCCCTGACGGAAAAAAATCTCCAAAGAAACAAAATAATTTGTGGTATATGTTCCATAGAATGCAGAGATCGATTGAGTGATCTGAAGATGTTTTTGTAGAATATCCTGTTTGGGTGATTTCCGTGGCTGTTATTGTGCCGTGGCTGTTGTTAAACAACACTTTTTCTTTTAGTCTTTGTTGTGCTTTACAATATAAGGAGTCTATTTCTATTTCAGTAAACTGTAATACAGACTTTTTGGAGTCTGTCTTCATACTAACTTTGTGGATACAAAAGACCCAGGGACTCATTAGGGCCATTTATACGAGGAAAAATAAGACGCGTCTTAAATAAGACGCGAACTGTACCATTTATACGAGCATGTCTTATCTGATAAGACGCGTCTTAACTAAGCCACGTCTTATTTTAGACGAAATGTGCCGTTTATACGGAAAGTTCGCGTCTTATTTTAGACGCGTCTTATGTAAGACGTGTTTTATTTTTCCTCGTATAAATGGCCCTGTTGATTTTTGAACTGGGATTCAATGGTTCTGGACTGGGACAATGACTTTGTTACAAACAGCTATGGTGACTCCTGGCTCATCTTGTAAACAGATCATGAGTCCCACTCCAGAATCACTGAGTCCCAGTTCAAAAAAGAATAATTGCTAAATTGAAAATGCTTGGGCCTTTATGTGACCAGACAGATAAAAGATGTTCTTTTGTAAAGCACAACGAAGACTAAAGGAAATATGCATTGTTAAACAACAGCCACAAGAACAGCCACAAAAATCACATGAATAGGATATTCTACAAAAACATCTTCAGAGCATTAATCAATCTTTGTGTCCTATGGGACACATGCCATAAACTTTTGTGCATCTTTGGGGATTGTTATGTATCAGGGATGCAGAGGTAGCAAAATCACTGCTGGGACTCACGATTTTTCACAAGAGAAGTCCCAGGACTGACCGTAAACATTAATTTTGTAACAAAGTCACTGGATAGTGATAATTAATATAATGATAATCATGATAACAACAACAATAATCATCATCATCATCTTAATGCAGGATGCGTTTGTTACAGTTTCAAATAAGTTCCTTTCATAAAACGCCCATATAAAAATTAAATGAATAAACAAAAAATAAACAAACACTACATGTCAAAGGGATGTGAAAAGCCCACTGAAAATTTCAATACACTGATTTATCTAGTTATCAACAAACTCGTTAACTTCATACATATTATGTCTGTTAAGTGACTACAATAGCAATTGCACTTTTTAATGATGCATTTCCTGTGATTTCTGGACTGTGATAAAAAACTACAAGCTGCAGTTATCAGCTTCACAAGAATGAGTCAACCATGTATATGTTGTAGTAAATTTTTTATCTCACATAATTTTTCTTTTTCTTTTGCTTCAACTTCATTAGCATACATTACCATACACAAAACAAAAGAAAAACAAAAACTTATACCTACGATAAAATATTAATTACAACATATAAATAAGTAAGTACCACAATTCTCATGTTTGGCTAGTCTGCTACACAGCCATTTTTAGGGTCGTCACACAACGCTCCTCCCCACGTTGTTTGAATCAGTACCCTTGAGGGTTTAGTCTTCACATGTACAGCAACACAATGAGCACATCCAGCACATCAAATTCACAACCAATTCTAGTAAAAGTATTGTAGGCCTATGAAACCTTTTTTTCACTTGAAACTTTGTTAACTGCTTACATTGCAAAACAAACTTTTCTGCAAATAAACCTTCTGGTTGCTTGCAGATACAAAGCCCGTCCAAATTCAGCGACAATGGATTGATGCATCAAAAATTGAGAAGTGCCGGCCTGCATCTCACATAATGTCAAGTTTCTTTTACATGATTGGTTTGTTCGTTAGCCCTCTCAACAAACACAAAGGGAAAGGAAAGTGGTTCGATTCTGTTTGCAGCCATTTGTGGGGAGGAGGGTTGTGTGACGACACTATTAAAAAACAGCTGTGTAGCAGATTAATGTTAGGCTGAAACACATACTTCAAACAAGAAAAGCAAGCCTTCCCTTTCTCCCCAACCCTAAAAAGTGTTGTGCAGCTGCTCAAACTACCGGTAGGAAATAACAAACAAGCTCACAATCAAGGCTCACAATGGTTTTGTGGGTGGGTGAAGGAATGGGTCTACATTGTTTTGTTTTCCAAACAATACTCCACTTGGTGTCAGTGTGTCAACAATTTTGTTGCTGACAGTAGTTACAAAAGCGAGCTGTGTAAGCATACTAACAAACTATTGACTAAATGACTGACTTGATAAATTAAAAATACAACATTACTGTAAGATTAATTTGCCAACATGATGTGATTCAGAAGTTAACATTTTAAGTACCAGTCCTTCATCAGTGTTAAGACCTGGCACTCAGAATATCGGCAATTGAATCACTTTATGATGGTACATAAATCTTTTCAGTTTTGATAACTGAACTAAATTTTTAAGTTCCACTCCGTTATGGATGTAGAAACACAGTTACTTCAAAAACTAGAAACCAGTCTACTCATTTGTAAATATGTTTAACAATAATGTTTTTGTACCTCATCGTTAAACACTGATGCAAGTTCCTTTTTTCTTTGCACTAAAAGTGGTTCTTTTTTTGGTTTCTTTGGATCTGATCCCTATTGAAGAGAAGTGATAATCATAATATTAATGACAGAGATAATTTATAACCATTTTCTGTTTCAGGAATGGTACTTTTAATAGGCAGTGTATTATTTGGGGAATTTTCTAAAGTACATCTGTAAGATGCTTTGATGCTTTTGGGATAAAAATGGCACCAACCCTAACAAATGATAAATCTAATTCCCAAGTAAAGAAAAGTTTGAATCTCAAACACGACATAAAATACATCAGTCACTTCCATGAGCAGTTCCCATCTCCAACCTACTTTCAACCCAGGACAAATCTCAGGAATCTGGCCATTTTGAGAAATTGTGGTCAAAGTCGCTGTTGTATGTGTGTTGACCATCAAAGATGGTCAGATGGGTGCCCTTGGAATTGACTGATACATCTTGTCAAATCCAGGAAATAGGGTGTTAAATTTAAATAGGGTGTTAAATTTAAACTGCTCAAAGCCCTGTTTCTTCTCGTTCCGCCCTGCTGAGGACATTTCGCGAGGAGGAACGTCTGCAACTCAGTGACAGAAATTCCATACTGATGACGTAAATCAATGTTTGCATAAATAAATCCAGTAGTCATGGGGTTCCAAATGGCAATTTGTTCAATTTTATGTTTCTCATGGTCAATTTTGATAAAGTGTTGTGTTTATCTGCGAACGAGCTTCAGCAAAACTCAAATGCTTCTAGAGAAGAACATATTTCACAAATATTGACTGTTTTGTTATAGATTCATGGCACTTACATTTGCCCTTAGTAGCATTTTGTGTCTCATTCGTAAGCAGTTAGCTAAAACAATAATGTAACCACTACACCATCCAATCACTATTTATAACCGGATTCTGGACAGATTTCATGCTATTAGTATGGAATTTCTGTTGGTGAGTTGCAGAAACGTCCCCACCAGCGAGGAGCGAGGAGAAATGGCTGTTTTCGCAGGTCAATACATGGCATGTAAAAAATTTCTGTTTTAAAAAACTAACACATTTGTAGCTGGTAGTTTTACTGGATAATTCAAGATTCAGCAATGTTTAGGGTGTGTTGCCAATCTTTAGCAGATAACTGAAAGCATGGAAACATCCCAAGAAATAAAAGATGAAACTGAATGTGGGATTTAGTACTCAAGAAAAATACATTTATTAAGCTTAACTGAAAACTAAACTCTTGGTTAAAATTTTTTAACCCAGGTTGATTCTCAGTTTCCTTAGTCTCCTAGCCCTGATTCATGAATAATTAGAGCTAGGAGACAAAGGAAATTGAGAATCAGTCTATTGTAGGTTTTAAATTTTAACCTGAATACAATTTTTACTAAGCTTATAACATATATATAAGCTTATATTTTAAAAACTTATTGATCAAGTTATTGATTCCTCAAGGATCAATAATTTTATGCGGAAAAATGTCTTTGGGCGTTTCCTAGTAAATATGCTCCGTAATCAAAGTCTAGTTTCCTTAAATAGATAAGCTGATAAAGCTTTATTCAGCGGAAACCATTAAGCATACATTGTAGTTCCGCATCACATTTTCCCAGTTCATTCCTAAATTATATTCATTTTCAAGTTAAAGCCAACTAGCAACATCATAAAAAAAAAAACATTACCAGCTTTAAACTGACTCCTATTGGTTTTTTCTGGGTAGATTCAGACAGATTCATCGAGATTTTGGGTTTTTGCGTGACTTTAGAGTCAGAGATCTGTGGCAGTTTTCTCTTCTCACCAACAGTTGCGATCTCATCGGTGGTATTCCCTGTACATTAGACACAGATACTGCACAAGGTCAGTATTACTGGAAAATACGCATTTCTTCTACAGTTGGAAAACCAAAGAAGGGATTTTAAACCTTCGTTTTCTAGCGTTTTGTCCGGCAGCTTCGAAGAACTCAATTGTACTTTCGGTTCCGCCATCTTGCTTAGTGGCCTCGCAACGCGAGGCTTGGATGCCAGGCCATTTAATCGGAAGTGGTCAAGTTGTTGCGACGCAAAGGACAGATTTAGAAAAACCCGCCTTTTCAAAGCGATTTTTGTTTTCTTCCGTTAGCTGCTGAAAGCCAGCAGAGTACCGTTGCTTTCTCGTTCGCGATGCACGCAATTTTCGAGCGACATAGGAGATGAGCAGCTCCGTAGAAGATTGGCTCCGATCGCTGGGTTTCATTCACTACACGCAAGCCTTTCTTGACAATGGCTACGACGAACTGGACATTTGCAAAGAAATTGGCAAAGAGGACTTGGACGCGATCGGAGTGAGAAATTTCAAGGACAGAACTGATATTCTAAATGCAGTAGAACGCTTAAAACAAAGTGGAACAGCAGTGTACTTTGTATTGGAAGGCAATGTCGATAGCGAGTCTTTGGCAGCTCAACCGGAGCGAGAATCTTACCCTCCTATTCAGTTGAAAATGATGCTACGCGATAAACTAGAAGAAGACAAAATTGATCTTACTACTCTTCCTTATACACTGCCGGTGAGTACTTGTTGATTTATTTTATTATTTATTTTTTTCAATTAATATTGATCGCCTGGATGTATACTCGATCAATGTCCAAGGCCAAACAGTTTCTCGCGCAGGCATCGGAAATGTGCAATCGAATGGGTGTTTCGCGTCCACACGTAATGTACGAGGTTAATCAATTTGCTAAGGCATTGAATGGACGTGTAGGGTGCTTCGAATTCTATTCACGTACATCTTTCGTGAACAATCAAACACAGTAGAGTGCTTGATTTATTAATCTCCTAAGCTAACATGTACTCATATTGCACGGATTTGAAGGTTATGGGAATTTCAAAATTGCTATACTTTGGTTTAGATTACTTGTATACACAATAACTGTTTAATCCCGTCAGGAAGTCATAATTATTCATCGGAAATCATCATTCTTTACTGGAAATGAATTAATATAACAACGTGATATTGCTTTGACTGCACATTTCAGGGCACTTGGACAGGTTGAACTTTCCACGTTGGCTTTAGTTTAGGCTTCTAACATTATTTGTTAATTGATTCCAAGGTCTCAAAAATAATCCTACATAATTGTAGCATTTATTTAAGCTTTAATAATCTTTTAAATGACCAACATTTCCTTTGATAGTTTTTTAAATAGTTCAGGTAAACAAGTAGCATTGAGGCGTTAACATACATTTCTAGACACGTCTGTAACTGCAGATGAACTCTGAACCCTGTGATGTTTTTTCTCTTAATTCATGCATAAGATTGCAAAGTGTGACTTTTGAGATAAATTAGTCGTTAAATTAATTAGTGCAATCTCCTGGTGGTTTAGGGAAAGAAACTGAAACATTTTTTTCCAATTTTGACTAAGGTTAGCCACAAAGTTATCTATCAAAAATCAATGGAATGATGATTTAAGCAATAGACCACACTTTCTATGGGTTTACTGGCGTGATAACCCACGCGGGATGTTGGGAGAACACGAGAAAAGCTTGTAAATCACGAGCCGAAGGCGAGTGATTTACAAGCTTTTCGAGTGTCCTCCCAACATCCTAAGTGGGTTATCACGCCGGTAAACCCATAGAAAGTGTGGTCTATTGCTTTTATAAAATAACTTTTAGTAGAATGGACTATTTTAGGTAAAAAATATGGTTCTAGTACCGTGATCAAGTCACGTCTTCTCTCTAAAGTCATCATAAGCCAATCATGACTCACGATTTAATAGCGTTAAACTTTCTCAAAACTCAGTTCAGTCAAACAACAAACAGCAGCACTTCAAAACACGAGTTTTTGCACTCATTACATGATAACTTATGAAAGCTGTTCTACAGGAAAAGTCAACACATATTCATGCGAACGTACAATGAAAGAATACGTTCATGGTTTGTTTACTACAGAAGTAGAAATTAATTGAACATCAGACTGTACGCAGCTGTACTTTGTTGAGTCTATCCGTAAGAATTTCGTTGTTACAGACGGAACTGGCAGCTATTGTAATAGAGGACTTCATTCACTTTTAACAAGCCGCAGTGGTTTAAGATCTGTTTTCTGGACTTTATTATGATCAAGAAATGCTGCGGAAACGACGTGGCTGCATTTGCCAAGTTGTCGCATGTAACTTTATATGCACGTACAGCGACCGATGGAAATATGTCAGTGGTGGAGAAAGGTTTCTTTGCCGTAGCCACATATTGGCGTTAATATTTGTCGATTCGTGAAGTGAGGTGGTTTGAGGTAGGTTATGGCATCGATATCACCGAATAATTTGTGCAAATGTTGGAAAAAACCAGCGCGAAACTCTGTCATCTTTCATCATCGTTGGCAGCTTGTTTACAACTTACAGCGGCCGATTTTGTACCATATCTTGATCAGAGATCTCTTTTTGGAACAATTTCTTTCATTAGGAAATTTAAGTTTGAGCTAAAACAAATCAAGAATGCTAAAACTATCCACCTTGTTGCTTGTTGGCATATGGTTAAGTTTTCCTAGAGACTTTCTACACCAGAAATTCACAGTTGTTGTCTTTCTCTGCGATTTGGCATCGTCGTGAAATGTAAACTGTTTTCCAGCTTTGTACTTTGTAACTTCTAAAGCTATGGCAGTAGCGAATTGTGACGCTCAGTAATAAAATGTGGAAACCAACGCTTTTAATATTAAGAAGGGCTGGGTAAGTAACTTGTTCTGTTTTTTAGCCTTTCTAAAATCGTTGTTTGCAGATCAATAGCCGGTTTTGTTTATGGCTCGTTGTCCGGATGCCTTTTTCTATGGGTTTACCGGTATAATAAACCATAGGTTTTTGACCAATCAGATCACGCGTACTATCTCAGTTATTTTATAAAGCACTAATAAACTTACTTTTATATCATAATTATTGGTAAACGTGAGTGTTATTTTTAATACAATATCATGGGTGATGAATTACTCCTTAATTTTGGTGTGAAATTTCAGTGTTAATTATGATAATTAATTCACATGTAAAATAAAAAATTGCTATGGCAACCTCCCATACATTTCAGTGCCAATATGGTAAGGAAGTTTTAAAATGTTATTAATGAAGATGTAAAGACATTAAAAGAGGCGTTATAAAACCTAAATAGAAGAAAGAGGGCATCAAGAAGGATTCTAATAAGTACTTTGTTGAAAAATTTTAAACTTAAGCCAAATTTAAGCTGTAAACTTTTAAGAGCATGGAGTCCTTTGTTGATACGGATAAATATGTCAAAAATCCTTGATTGCAAATGTAATTCGTCACCTATGATATTAATAAGTAATCAAATGGTTAACTCGTAAAATTAGGGAATAATTTCTCTCACGTTTTGTTCAAATCCCAATAATTTCCTGAGCCTTTTGGACAAAACGTGTGTGAAATCATTCACTAATTTGCCACGTTACCTGTTGATTACACATATTAACATTGCAACCACCAGGACTAAGCACACCTGGACGATCATATTCCTTTCTTATGACCTTGAATATTTTTGTTTGTTATTTTAAAAGGTCTCACTCATTTAGCCTAAATTAATATTATCTGTACAGTCATGTAATCCTTTATTGAATTTGTTGTGAATCAAGGATAAAATTAAACCACAGCCCAGGGTTGTAGCTAAGGAAATTGCCTGCCTGCTGAAAAGAAAATGGAGGCGGCAAAAAGAAGGTGGCATGGTGCCTTTTTTGCCAACATTGGGGACTGTATGGGTGTTTTTCTCTGTTTCGTACCGATCACTGGTCATAATCCAGCCGGTGATAGCCTCTGACTCAGCTGGCTAATTTTGCCAGCAGCCGGCACTTAGCAGCAACCCTGTCAGTGTATTGCTGGGCCGAGTTTTTGGAAAGGTGGATAATGCTATCCATTGGATAAATCTCTATCCAGAGGATAATGTAATTGGTTCCCTAGTACTTATCTGCTGGATATCTAGTTATTTATCTGGTGGATAGTCAGTGTTGTCAGAAAGTTTTGAAGTAGACAGCTGAGTTGTCAAAGTAAGAGGCCAGTCCAGGGATATTTAATTAAAAAAACCACCATCCATAAAAAAATTCCAAGCAGAATAGCTGGCCTATACTAACCAAGTAGGTGGTGATTTGTTACTTTTGACAACCCTGGATAATGCTTTCCACTTTTGAACAACCGGGGCTTGAATCTCTATAATCTGAACCCTCATTAACAAGACTTTTTATTTATCCTGCTTTTTTCTCCTTTGGTATTATACCATTGAAGCTTATTTCATTTCCTTTTTTTTTCAGTGCATACTTGTGTTGTAAACAATGAAGTGAATTTTGCCATCAATAAATTGTACAGCAAATGACAGATAAATACAGTTTAGCTAGTGTTACTTGATGCTTGATCTTTTGAAACTACAAAAGTGGCAACTAGTATTTTTGACTATCCATACTCTTTATTCTGTCATTTACCCCAGTCCTGTCAGGAACGGATAATAAATTAAGGTTCAACTGTTAATTCACTCTCTACAAAATACTTGCAGAGTCTTATTACTGTTGTTAAAACTTAAGGTTATTGATATTTTGTGCTAATCTCCTTTGATAGGATGGTTCTGAGGGATCTTTGGATACTTTGGTTACCCTATACGCTGATAAGTTTTATACTTATGAGGATCAAGTGCTGTCAGCACTGAGAAGTTTACGGCAACGGCAAGCTGAAAAGGAGGAAGCATCTGATCTTCCAGTTCCTGTACATGCAGCACCGGTAAGAATGAGTTGAAAGCATTGAGTTATGATTAACCCATTCACTCCTGGAGATTTTGCCGAAAAACGCGTTTTGAAGGAAGTCGAGTGGTTTTCTGGTCACTGTCGTGCTATAAGGAGCTAAAACTTACCACAAACCGGTTTACAGGTCGTACACTTCGCGGCCTTCCGATCCAGATGCAAAATATCAGCTTGCGAAGTTCGGGCATGCGCAGAAAGCAAAATTTCGAGATAGTTTTTGGGTTTAAAAGTGACACAGCAGTCTTGACTTTTACTTTTCGCTTTCTCTCCTCCCTTCTTTTTTCGCTTTTCTTGCCTCATTTTTTTTTTCTCTTGCTGGGCATTTAGTAGGCTTTATTTTGGTGGGAAGAGTTTTTAGGAAAGCTTTTAGGATCTTAGGATTAGGTGAAAGGAAAGGTAGGTGGGCAATGGAACAAGATTTTCATGCAGATTTTCAGGTCAATGTCACATGGTTTTTCGCTTCTTTCTCCGGCGTCCTTGACTGAATTGTGCTCATTCTGGTATGGTTTGAAAGATCTCTTCACTCTGCACAAGTTAGTGAAGAAAGTTGTCCTTGACCGTTAAAACTGATGATGTCACAAAGGGTAGAGAGGACCTGGATCCGCACAGGCGGTTATGGGTGGTTCAGGGGCGAATGGGTTAAGTTGGATTAATAATATTATGATAAAGTAATAAAACTCATCAACCATGCCGCCTTTGTTGTGTGTGGTCCTTTTCTCCATGGCAAATACTGCTGCTGTCAGCATTGCCATCAAAACAGACTTTTTCCACAGTTGTTTCAACTTTTAACATGGACCAGTTAGGGAAAATCCATTGATACTACTGCAAAGATACTGTAGCTTCCCACGGAGGCACTTTTAGGGGAGCTTGTTTTTTATCCCTCCCCACAAACGCCTGCTCAACCGAAGACAACATTCCTTTCCCAAACTTACATGTAGCCAATCACATTGCACTTTCCAAATTCTGGAAAGTTGACCTTGACTGCAAGGTAATCTGATAATTACTTGATCTGCAAGAAACACTGGCAAAGCTTTCTAACCTCTAATAAATGTTAAATTCGGAGTGGCAAAAATAAGTTTAAATCAAATTTTAGAATACTCCATGCACTTTGTAACCTTAGTGAAGGAAAGAAAAGAAGGAAAACAGTAACTCTAGGGTCACATTGTAATCGCGTTTAGCCTGTCAACACTTTATTGCGCAACTGTTGATTGGTCACTTACCACGCAAATAAAACAATGGGATTCAAGAAACGTTGTTTTCGGTTGAGCAGGCATTTGTGGGGAGGGATGCAAAACGGGCTCCCCTAAAAATGCCTGTGTGGGAAGCTACTGTAAAGAGTGCCTAGTTAAAATTAGTGAAATTGCTAAATTTCAAAGTGATAGGTCGTAAGCAAGCAAAGATGTAGCTCCACAGAGTTGTGAAAATTTTCAGGCATTTGTAAGGTGGGATGGGGGGTGGGGGGGGGGGAGCAAGTTTGTGCCCTCCTCCAGACAAATGTCTGTACAATTTTGCGACTTTGAGATGCTATATCTTTGTTGGTTTTCAACTGATCACTTTCAAACGTGGCAGTTTTACTCATTATAAGGTGCTCTTTCCAGTGATGTCAATGGATTTCCCTGATTTGTCCATGTCAAAAGTTGAAAAAAATGTGAAAGGGTCTATTTAACAATTATTCCACGCGCCCGAATGGGCTCTGAGTCAATAGCAAGTGAGGCCAAAGGCCGAATGGGCTATTGACTCAGAGGCCATGAGGTTAAGAGGAATAATTATTGTTTTAGTAAAATCCAACTAGTTGGTCAAAAATATCGAGAATAAAAAAAGTTTAGCTAGTTAAAGCTAGACTTTAATCCTTTTTGCTGCCAAAAAGCCTGCGCTTTTCGCTACCAGGGGGCTATATCATATAGCCTAGTAGTAGCTCAACCAATCAGAACGCAGCATTGATAATAGACCACTAGTTGGAGTTTACTAATACTGTATACATGTACCTACAACTGTAGATACACATATAATACTACCAGTTATGATCAAAGCTACACTTAAACTGAGTGACTAATATTTTTATCTTTTAAACCTTTAGCTCTCCCCACCTGTTACATGCACACGGGTATTTAGACACTCATCTAAACATAGTTCTCGTGGGTCAAAGGGATCAGATAAAGAGGGACATGGGGTGACTTCAGAAGATGAAGACAAAACGAGTCCTGCAAGAGCTGTAAGTATTGCACAGAACTTGGGAAGGTTTTGTTTAGTTTGTACTGGGACTAATTCATGATTTTTTCATGTTTCTGCTGTTGCATTTGAAGTGGAGTTTGAAGTTCTGAAAAAAGTCATGTGACATATATTGAATGCATTTTTTTGCATTTAAAGTGCACCATGTGTAGTTATTCCCAGCAGTGGCAGATTCAGATCTTCAAGTTAGTGGGGAGGGGAGAAGATGGGGGTGCTCATCTAGGCCCTGAGAGAAGAGGGGGCTGGCCGTGAAAATAACTTTTCTCACCCTGCGGGATTAATTAATATTATTGTTTTAGTTTGGTGTCAAAATAAGGTTTAGAGCGCTTTCCTAGATCTACTTGCATGACTTTAAAATATCTATCTGTTTCTTTGCTTACCTTATAATCTTTCAATTTGTGAGTTTCAATGTACATTGTGACACTTTGACTGGATGTTTTAACCCAAGGTGATCATGGTCAGGTAGCCACACAATCATAAACATCTCAGGGTATTAAAAGGCGTGGCATATGTCTGCAAGAACATGTTTTCACGTTATCAAGGAGGGTTACAATATTTCATATAGTATCATTATACATTGCATTTTTTGCTTGGTTACAGGGAATGAACCCTGCTGACTATTTAGATGTCGAGAGTCCTTTCCAGCGTGGTAATAAGAAAAGTAAGAAACGGAGAAAAGTTGAACGAAACACTAAACTTTCCAGGAGTTTGGATTCTCTGAAAGAGTTACATGGTAAGTGAAGATGATGTTATGGTACTTGTTAACATAATGTTTAATTCCAGTCTTTTATTTCCTAACTCCAGTTATTCTATGTTTTCAATTTTAATCATTAATAACTAGTCTAAGAAGACAAAATTTGGAATAGTTATTATACTAGGTTGCAACCTTTGTCATCAGAAAATTTTTGTTTTTGAACTACAATTCTGATAAAATTGGTCCTGGTTTTTCAAAAGGTGCATTAAGAAACGGTCCAGATAAGAACGATAGCAACAATGGCAACGAACATGTTGGAATGCAAAAAAGGTGCTAACTTTTCTATTGTCTGTACTTACTTCTGATTGGCTTAAACAGCAAAAGTTAACAAAACTTCATAAAGCAGTACATATATTCATCCTTACTTTCTAACCATCTGCCATATAACAAAATCTGGTCTCAGTTTGAATAACAAAGAAATCCTATGTGGGGAACATGTAAAATTGTAAACTTTTCTTGGCTATTGTTTTCAAATCTTGTGATTGGTCAAAATCTTTTAGCACAAAAAAACACCCTTTCAAAGTGGAGTGTAAATGCATTTTATTGCGTAAACGGCCTTCATGTAGGTTTATGCATTCTCTGTGTAAAAATGAGAACATTCCTATGTAGGGAAAGTACCGTTGCCGCATAACAAAAGAAATTGCTATCCACCTTACTTGGATCATTACTTAAGGTGGCTCGACTGGATTTTTTTAGGGGGATACCTCCCAAGTTTGAGCCTTAACTACGTCGGCATGATTAAAGATATAGAAAAAAGGTTACCTCAACTGTATTACATAAAGATGAAAATTTCTTATGATCTGGGTTTTATTGCAATCGGAGTCGCCATGGCAACATAATGACGCCATTACGTTTTTCATTTATCTTTGTGTTTCTCTGTACCAGGAGTTTTTTTGAAGAAATCGCTTAAGGGAGTATGTACCTGCCATAATTGCCTCCATTATGGCAAAGTTTGAAGAAATTCTATGAGAGCGTTTTCGAAATATTTTGAAATGCAGTTTCAAGAATCATAAAAACAGTGAAATAGCATGCTAGCCGCACAATTCGCTAATATTTTAAGAAAATGATAAGCTTTGGGAACGCGGCTTCATCTTATAGTGGATTGATTCCATTGAAAACGGCATACAAAAAAAGAGGGGAATTGCTCTGGGCGATCGCGAGTAAGAAGGATTTTATTTACTTGCATTCAGATGCTTTTGATACAGTTTTTGGAGGTAATTTGGTCCATGCCTAAAAATTTCGCATTTTTCCAAAAACTGCTCGATAAATTTTTTTATAAATTCGACAATTCCGAGATCAATCGTCAACAAATATTTCCTGCAAGTTTTAAGAACACTGAAAACTGGGAAGGCTTTTAAATAGGGCCTCAAATATAGCCAATTTTCCCCCCAGATTTTGTGTTTACAAGCGAGCGCCCTCATTATTCACTGGCATACAGTGAATACTGAGGACGCTCTGAAAAACATAATGGCGTCATTGCGTTGCCATGGCGACTCTGATTGCAATAAAACCCAGATCATAAGAAATTTTCATCTTTATATAATACAGTTGTGGTAACCTTTTTTTCCATATCTTTACTCATGCCGACGTAGTTAATGCTCAAACTTGGGAGGTATCAACCCCAAAAAATCCAGTTGAACCACCTTAAGTGCTATCCACTTGATGTTATATAGGGCTGTCAATAAGGGCCGGTAGCCAGCCAAAACCGCCGGCTAGTTGGCCATCCTGATAGCTGGCATACTTTCATCCCCTTCTACCATAACTGCTAAAAAATAAGCACCATCAAATAAAATTGTAAAGCATCTGTTTCCCAGTTTTGAATGACCTTGAGCGCATATTTAAACAGGGAGTGAAATGTTCGTACTGTGCTATTTTGTGGAACCCTTGGGACATTTCAACGGCACTTCCCAGTCTTGGGTGTATTCTGATGAAACAACATGCATATGGTGTCTGCGGTGGAAAATACCTGGAGATGCCTCAGCACTCAAGAACTTGAGCCTTTGGTTTGAGTTCCAAAGCCGCCTACTATTCTTTAGCAGCCTGCTACTTAAAAAACTTTTTGACAGCAGTAATTATAGATACAAAGGATGCAGTACCCTTATCCTTCACTGAAAAGTTATGCTGTAGGTGTATACAGCACTATCCAGCACTTTCCAGCTTTTAAACTACCGTAAAAACTCGTGTATAAGCCGCACCTTTTTGCCGAAATTTTGAGTCAAAAATCGCGGGTGCGGCTTATACACGAGACCATTGCTCTCAAAGGGAGTAAACTGGCTTGTAGGGGTCACAAATTGAACTGAAAACCTTCAGTAAATAAAGATTAAACATATTGAAACCTATCGTTGATCATTGCTTTCAGTAGAAGTGGTGGCTCCTAAAGGAGCCGTTTGTTTTCATCTTCAGGTTCTATACCTGAATCATGCTCGCCAGTAGTTCTTTTAAGCGTTTCATCTGCGCTTTGTTTGAGCAGTTAAACTCTAACTGGCACGGAATCTCCATTCCTCCGCACAGCTGCTTACAGTGTCGTCTGCGACCGATCACTTCAACGCTGATTTCCCCACTACGTGCAAGAAAATACCACGCTATTCGAGAGAATTCGCGAGGCAAATGGCCGACCGTTTCATCGTCCTTCACTACTTTCACGGCGTGTTTGTCCATTGGGTTGTTAAACTCTCGTTTAGCAACAAGCTTTTCCCCGATCGATGGTTTCCATACGTCCAGACTTCCCTCGTCAAATAAACGCGTGGTTACTAAGCAATCGTCTTGTAGCATTCTCCAGCGCTTTATTTTCGTTCCATCATTCCATTTTCATTTCAACTGTGGGCTTTAGCAATGAAGAGAACTGTTGTCTTTCGCAGGAAATGGGGAAATTGATTAAAGAGAACCTTTTAAAAGGTATTTTCAGAGTTGATTAACTTATTTAAAATGTCACTGCAAATACACGACATTAAATTTCCTCAAGTTTATTTGTGAACATTTTGATGCGCAAACAAACGATCACCTTTTTTACAAAAGCGCATTTTTGGTTTTTTTTTTTTTTTCAAAATCATGCTTGAAAGTTGGGGGTGCGGCTTATACACGAGTGCGGCTTGTCAACGAGTTTTTACGGTATTATTGTTCCAGGTTAGTGCTCAGATTCCACTATCATCAAAGCATTTTGTTTTACGTGTATGTATTTTTTGTTTCAGTCAATGTTGATCCAAAGACCCGGGAACGGGAACAGTCATCTTTCAAATCCCGGTTCAAGTTGTTTCATGGAACAAAGAAAAAGCACCACAGTACTTCTAGTAGTGACATGAGAAAGCAAGCCTTGGAGAAAAAGCTATCAAATCCAAATACTGCCAAAGATTATGACTTGCTTGCTTCCGCTATTAAGATGAGCGAGGAAGATCGCATGGCATTGATGATCATGGTTAAACAAGGAGAACTTACTGTGGAAGAAGCTGTAGAACAGTTAAAAAAGTGAGACTCATTACATTCACTGAGTGGTACACTTCTTCAGGACTGACAATTTTTCGGGAAAAATAGTGAAACCTTGATCTAACGAACCTCTATATAATGAAGTCCTAAGCATAACGAACAATTTTCATTTTAACCCAGTAACAGTAAAATAATGGAAAAGAACCTTGATATAACGAAACCTTGTTATAAGAAACATATTTTGCCAATCCCTTGGCCCTTCGTGATAGCGAGGTTCCACTGTAGTTAAGAAGAAAATAGCAAAAAGAGAGATGTGAAGTTGTTTAAAGAAAAGATCCACATCCCTCTTATTTCTTTTATGTTATATTGCTCTTCCCTACTTCCTAAAAGAGGCTTGATACCCCAGTTACAAATGACTTGTATGCTACTTCAGTATTAGTAAATATATAGCTGTATGCCATGACAAGAATACACAGTCGTTCACATCTATCTCTATTAATTTTGTGTAAACTCGTGGAGCAGGGCTGTCACTCGCTGGGCAAAAGCAACAAGTAGGCAGCAAATCAAGCAGCTATATTTTTATTTTATTTTCCCTTGAAAGTAACCAGGGGCCATGTTGATAGTAGCAGGGAAAATCCCTGGCCCCTGACCCTGCATGTAAATGACAGCCCTGCCAGGAGGATCACAATCAGTTATAGCTGTTATAATCAATAATGAAATATTTAATAATAACTATAACAAACTTCTGAAATCTGATTGGCTATCAATTGTACTGATTTCAGCACTAATAGGACAGAGTAACTGGACAGTATTTGCAATCATGTGTGCACTTAAATGGCTTAATTTTTCACTGCTAGCAAAAAACTCTCGGAATTTCTTGTGCTTTGATTTAAAAAAGCTTAAAATTCAAACATTTTATTGTAGTCTTGATTAATTGGTAACAGAACTTCATTTCATCCAATTTGGTCTGTAATCATACTTGTGGTTAAACAAATCAGACTCCCGCTATGTGGTAGTGTGATTTTGTTTATCACTCTTATGATTACAGGCTGAATTGGACTCCACTCAGTACCCTTATTACATGTAATCATGTTGATAAAACTATCATGCTTTCTAGATATGAAGAGGACTGTCGAAAAGGGGATTATATTAAACCAAAGGTAGAGTGCAAGTAATTGTATAACATTTCTCTTATTATGTTTATACAATGGTAGATGTACTGTACACATCCTATTTTTGAAATCAGTAATTTCCTCTTTGACTCAATGTGGCAGTTTGTTGTGAACATCTTTATTAAAGACACCCAGATATGGGCTGGGTTATGTAGTTGCATTATCTTATGTTCAAGTTATATTCTGTTGTTGAAACCAAGGAGTTACATTGTACGATGTAACAACTAGAGGTAATCATTCCTGCCCGAGATGCCCCTGATAAAATCAGTAGGGGCAGCTAATTGGTAGTCACCTGCGATACCTCAGAAAATTTGTGGCTTTGTGCCACAGGAACACCAAGATTAGGATGACCTGCCGACATCACCATTTTTTTTATTTCCTTTGCTACAAGAAAATATACAAACAAACAAACAAAATAATAAACTTACTTGGTCGATATATCAGATTTTGCTTCCCATAAAATGCAAAGATTGTGACATTATGATTTCAATGTTCTTCAGAGTGAAGAAATTATTGATGATGAAAAGTCAGAGAAACCTAAATTAAAACGTGGCTTGTTTGGGAGGAGCACCAAAAGAAAGTCTGGCAGCCGGCCATCATCTGAGTTTATTGCATGTGAAATGACAACTATGAGCGAAGAAGAAAGAATCAACTTGATGAGATGTGTTAAGAGCGGAGAAATGAGCGTGGATCAAGCTCTCAAGCGGTTTATAAGGTAAGCACGTAAAGGTGTTTATTGGTTTTGACAAGCACCAGCAACTGACTTACGTCTGAACAATCAATCAAGATGAATAAAATTGTCATTGTTAAATCACGGAACAAAATGGGTATTGTGCTCGTACATATAATATTGTTATTAGCAGGTGATGCGTTTGTTATACATGAATTGCTATGAACGTAATAAAGTTTTAACCTATTCCAGTACATGCTAGCCTGCAAAATACAACTGTTTTTTCTTCACTCCTTGCTGTTAGGGAAGTTACGTGGGGGAGATGTCTGTTCCTCAACTACAAAAATGCCATACTGATGATGTAAACTCTGTCCAGAATCTGTTTATGAGCTCAGTTTGTTTGCATTGTAGTGATATTCTTTTAGCTATTGTTGACGAATGACACAAAGGTCAAAATGTAAGTGTGGTGAATGTACTGCAAACAGTTTATATTCTTGGAATAAATCCTTCTTTAGTGCACTGCAGTTGAGTTTCGCTGCTGCACATTGGCAGAAGAACTCAAACTTTATGATATTCGAAACATAAATCTGCATGTGGAACCCCATATCTACCAGATAAATAATGTTAACATTAATGCACATCATTAGTATGGCATTTGTGTCATTGCACTGCAAACGTCTCATCTGGGAAATGTTGCGGGGAGCAAGGAGAGATGGCTGTATTCGCAGGCTAAGTACATTTTACAAACGGATTGCAGAGAGCGCTTTCAGCTTTATGGTGACAGATTACGTAACAATATTATTGCCTCCTGAACAGTGAATAAAAAGTTGGCAACAACATGTTTTCTTATTTATATCTTTTTTCTCAGTTATGAGGAAAAACACAAGAAATCAGACTCAGATGATTCTGCCCCTCAAAAGGTATGAAATTGTAAAATGAGTACCATTAATAAATAAAGAGGTAAACAGAAGAATTGTGCAGCCAACTTAAAGACTGATTGATAGAAGCACTGGAAAACCAGCTGTTAACCCTTTCAACCCTAAGATCGAAATTAAAATTCTCCTTTGTCGACCCTATTCATTTACTATAGAAGTAGTGGGGAGAAGTTGATAAAATATCAAGAAAATACATCTTGTGTGATCATGTCCTTAATTCTCATGACCACTCTGTTTTACGAAGCATTGCTATTACAAGGAGAAATTTGATGCTGATCACTCTTAGGATTTAAAGGGTTAAAATGTGTGGTGAATAGGTGTCAATCAAGTTGATGTACATCCAATTACTAGAGAGAGTTGGCTGGATGTTATAACTGTAAACAAGAATGCCGAGCTTAGCTTATCATTAATATCATTAACTATTAGGCCTTTCGCAAAGAACTGGCTCTGGTTGTTTTAAAGGTGGACAACGCTAGCCATTGCATGAATCTCTATACAGTGGGTAACGCCATACTGGTTTCCTAATACTTATTCACAGGATAGTTACCTCTCCAACTGGGGTCTACTTTTCGAGGTGTCCAAATTTGTCTAGCCACTATTCAAATGTACCAAAATTATTTGCAGCTTGACTACTAAGCCATTTCTGCTACTAAGACAAATGGTGTGTACATGTATGTTGCTACATATGTAGTTTTTTTTGTGGCATGTGTCCAAAGCAAAACTTTGATTTAGAGTTTGAATGGAAAAAAGCATGCTTCATATTTTTTGCATCCCTCATTTCTATAATATTATTGCGCTAATTTGAATGGGCGTACTTTCAAAGATCAGTTTGTTCTGTACAAGTTTTGTCTTAAAGTCACCTTTCAGAGTTAAATTTGATGATAAGTGGAGAAAGAATCATGAACGATAGTCTTATTTGGGCAATCAGTGATATTTAGTTGTCTGTGGGTTAACTGGATTATGCAGAGTACGTAAGTGATGGCATTACTTCAAAACATTTGAAATAACAAATATTTTTGTTTTGTTTCTTTATCAAATCAGGCGTCCCCCAAGTTGCCGAAGTCAGCAAGTGGATTTTCCCGCATCAGTATCAAGAGAGTCTCTGGCGTTCTTTCATCCTCCTTTAAACTGCCTACTTCTTCTGTTAATGAGCCAAATGCAGTGTTTTACACTGGTATGTTGTGAAGCTTTTACCCTCTACATGTACAATCGGTGACAAAATTAGTTGGGACACTCTGCCCTTAAGGAGCTTTCTCATGTTTCGTTTACACTATCTACATGTGGGTCAAATGGGGAAATGAGGGGCGTTTGTTGTAAGTTAGTAAACCACTTTCTAAAGTGAGCTGTTGATGGTAGTCTGTAGAATACGCTATGCATGTCGCAGAGTCCCAGTCGATTTGATGCTTCATCTTTAAATGGTGATAGCAATGTGACTGTTGACATCTACGACGACTGCTTACGAATGTCAAGGACAAAGACAGACCGGAGGACAGGCAGGGAGCAGTATACAAGATCAAATGCTTCGACTGCCAGGCCCCTTAAATCCTAGACTACGAGTAGTCCCTCATTTTTCCTCAGGGATAGTAGAGCGAAAGAAACGCGAGCGCGCGTGAAAATCACCCCACGCGAGAAAAGGCGGTGTCGCCTTTTCTCGCGTGGGGTGATTTTCACGCGCGCTCGTGTTTCGCTCGCTCTACTATCCCTGAGGAAAAATGGGGGACTACTCGTAGTCTAACAACAATCGTATTCAGGTCTACGATCACCCGGACGATCACATGCCTCACCTAGTTATGAAATGACTCCTGGGTTCAAACCTCTCATAGTTTTAAGTGATTATTGTAATCTCTGCTAAGATACAAGGTGCTGGATTGCAGAAAAAATGGCTCTCCAGTACTCATCCGCATTTAATGAGAAACAATAGAGAGTATTTCTCGTACATATTTGACCAAACTGTTTGTGAGATCTAAATCTATTTGGCTTTTTCCAGGCTCACAAAAAATAAATGAATGGAACTGGGAATACAGTTTCTCCAGTCTTTTTCTCACCCTGTACTTCCTTGATGTTCCCTTTCTTTAGCTTTGCTACTACAACAATTGAGAACTTACTTCAGACTGAAATTTATCCGCTGTGGATGTTGCTTACATGTACGGTAATTCTTAACTTTTTGTGTTTACTCTTTTCGCAGGAGAAGATGGTGGGAGTGTTGATGGTAGCGTGAGTTCAGGAGATGAGGTCGTGGGAAAAGATTCTTCCCTAGCTCCCTCTCCTCTTCTCGCAAACGTTCAAGGCAAAAACAAGGTAAAATACTTGTAACTGCAACTTGATGACTGAAAACTGCACCGCAAGGAATGTAGGTGCAAGTGCTAATGTTAGTCCAGGGTTCACACAGGCTTGAAAAGTCCTTGAATTTCATTTTTCCTTGAAAAGACGTTAAATTTCTATGCAAGTTTGTTTTATGGAAGAATTACCTATTAATTTAAGACAAGTGAACTGAAAAATGCTCATTTTCGAGCAATGTCGTTGCAAAAACATTGTTTATAACAGCCTCGAAGGTAAGAGATGTATAGGGTACAGGGGTTGATGCACGACAGTAAATGATTGACGAGCTGCACTAATGATTGTCAAACTTATTTACCTTAGTCACAACGCAGTTCATCCAGCAGCGTGGACAGCTTGGAGAAAGTTGAAGAGAAGTCTGCACCTATTCCCATGCAAAACCAGCAACCCAACTTCCTCTCTGAAATGAAGGTCGTACTAGGAAAACAAAATCGATCAGAAAGCAGAGAACGGCCAGAAGGTACAAACGTGCCACATCGCAGTTTCATTAGACCTTTAGATTCGAAGACGAGGACGAGCTTAAACTTAAAAGTATTATGGCGTATGCTGAAAGCGTCATTTTACCTTTTTTCAAGAGAAAAGGTAACACGGTTGTTTTAATTGAAGAGGAGAGAAAGCCCTCTCCCGCCCCCAAAAGGATGAAACTTCTATTATTAAATATAACTTGTAGTGTGTCACTACGACATGTTCGCAAAAACTCGTTGTAGAATGACGACTGCTATTGCGTTTACCCGCTGGTTCACGCGCGCGCACTACTTAGTATTGAGAAAATCTCGTTCCCGTAGTCGCCCTCGTCTACGAATCTAAAGGACTCTATTAGCCCACACTGCAACTATCCAACTTGCTACCTTTTCATACACTTAAGGCAGGGAGCATGATCAAAGAAAAGTCTAAATTAACCCTTCAATCCGATTGTCATGCTTTGTTGATCTGCTTATGAGCGATGGGAAATGTACCAAAATTTTAGGACGCCTGGTATGCGCGAGGGGGAAGAAAGGAAAGGACGATTTCTTCTCGGCTGAAGCGTAAGAAGCGTAGAGGGATTCTTGAAAGTTTAGGTGAAACAGAAAGGAAGCTCCGTTTACCCTCTCCTCTTGCACTCCTCTTGTCCCAAGCGCCCGATTCCACCACTTCGCCAATTTTCCTCGCTTCGTCCAAGTGTAATTGTGCAAATCATTGTGCAGTTTTAACAAATTCTTTTGTACAGGATCTTGATACGCATCCCCTCCATAACGATCACATTTCCCTCCCAGTTGCTACATCGTTACTCTGCTCTCAGTTCTTTTTTTAGAGCAACTCCTTTTTAAGGTATCCCTGGAGGCTAATTGTTCCATTTTGACCACATTTCGTCATGCGTGATATCATGGGAAGCAACTGTTCAAAATCTATCACATTTACACAAGTTGAACTTTACAACATGTAGTTACTGTGAAAGTTAATAGACATTGATGAAAAGGAAAGGAATTTCTAAACTTTGATATTTTCATGGTGTGGTGAAAACCTTTCAGTTTCACTCTTTTCAAAATATTTCAAAGAGATTTCCTTCCATGTCGAAAGCTTTTGCCAACAGATACATAACATTCAAACCTAAAATTGTACGGGATTACGTCTCAATAAACTCTAACGAAACAAAAATAAGCCCCAAAAAATCTTGTCATACACCTTTGAGGAAACCGTGATCTGAAATGCCTTGTTTGCTTGTGTTTTTTTCCCAACAGATGCTGTCCACCCAGATTTGAAGTCCCTTCGTGTGTGTGATAAATATCAGAAGCCTCCTCCACCCCCTCCGGGAAGAAAAACTTCAATGCCCTTAGTGGAAACTCAAAAAATCGTACCTCCACCCAACCCCACTCCCTCCCTCAACAGGACTCCACCGGTGGTTCCAATTAGACCTGGTCCTGCTGTGGCACAGCCACACAGGCCTCCACCCCCTGTTCCTTTGCGACCCTCAAAGAGTGCGGATGATGTAGAAAGTCAGACTGCCATCGGGAAGAAAGTGCAGCCTGAACTTAATAATTCGGAAGCTGGGCCTGCAAAACCTGATTTAACAAAGTTTAAAAATGATTCGAGACAATCAGAAACTAAGCCAAGGCTAAAGTCAGTTAATGGTTCGGCTGGTTTGGAGCGTGAAAAATTAGAACAGAATAATACCGGAGATGTGGTACTTAAGAGACCAAATAAACCGCCTCCCCTTCCTCCTCGTCCTACAAGTTCAAACTTAAATGAGAAGCCTGATATTGCCGAGGGACGTGATGGGTCTCAAGCAACCCTCCTTGATTCTGAAGAGAAAGTTTCCCAGACGGAGTCTGCGAGCGACGTCTCCGGTAGAGAGCCTCCTGTTGTTAAACCGAATCTGAAACCCAAGCCAAAACCCAGGCCAAGACCACGCCCTAAAATGGAGGACGATGAACAATATAAAGTACCTGCTCCCCGCCCTGTTAGGGTGCCTCAGAAAAAAGAGGTGCAAACTTCGGACAGTGACGATGATGCTTATAACCCCGCGCCTCCTCCTCGCCCCGTTGGTAGAGTGACAGGAACAAATGACACCTCTGATAAGCCACACAATCAAGTGCCCCCACCCCGCCCTGTGGGGCAATCCCAAGGGGAGGAAGCGTCTGATGATGATGACGAACCGTATACGGCTGTTCCCCCACCCCGTCCAGTTTTCTCTCCAGGGGTTACACGTACCCAAGGGGAACCTAGCGGAAACGGAGTGCAAACCAACATGGAAAGAGACAACAATGAACTGTTGGCTGGCCAACATATTGAACAGAAACTGTCTCGAAGTGAATCTGGTGGTGATAAGATTCCAGTTCCCGCGCCAAGAATCAAACGGCCATCACACTCACTGAGTGAAATGGTTGAAAGAAAACTTCATTTAGAACGCATTGATTTGACTCAAAGACCTTACTCTGATGACGTAAGTATCTACAGTTTAGTCTAACATTAACCCTTCAACTAATGAGTGTGTTACACCCAGATGTAGTGGAGTCCTAACTTTTGAGTTCTGTCGACGAAATTCTATGGTGTGACCATTCAAATGAAACTACATCAGCAGTTTTTACATGGTAATATATTTTTATTTAGTGTGTAGCTCTAACGTGTGCGTTTTTGGATGAAATCCTATGGTGTTACCATTCAAATGAAATCTCCTTCAACAGTACTTTCACATGGTACTATTTTAGTATTTAGTATTTTAGTACTATTTTTCTAAGAAAGAGATATAGTTGTTGACTACCAGAAATATAAAGAAACTTAAGTTTGGTCCTTAAATATGTAGTATTTATTCACAACTGACCCTTGTAAACCTCCTTAATGCAAGGCCCAGGAAGAAAATTATTACAATATGTACTTTTTGATAAACCTGTTTTCTATGTAGAAATTACTATTTTTATCATTACCGGTAACCCACATATAACAACCTGCTTGATTTTGCTTGGCTAAACAGGTTCTTACATTTTTGGGCATTAATGTGCCAAATTTCTTCCGGCAGTGGGTGCTTACCGTATTTTAATTACTCCGGCCGTAGATTGGTGGATTAAAATTAATGCTTATATAAGCACTTTTAACGAGTTTACATCACTCTATTGTATGTTGTGTTTAGACTGGTTTAAATGCTTGTCTCAGCACCTTTAAACGAGTTTACATCACTCTATTGTGTGTTGTGTTTAGACTGGTTGAAATGCTTATATCAGCACCTTTAAACGAGTTTACATCACTCTATTGTGTATTGTGTTTAGACTGGTTCCTGGGGTGTTCCAGTGAACTTGGTTGATCGTTACGTCGAAGAGCTTCACCGTTCACAACAAGAGCTCGCTGGTATAATCGACAAAATTAGAGTTAGGAAGCTGAGACTAGCCGGGCAACAAGCGGTGAGTAGGATGTATAAAAAACTCTTTACATATGCTGTTTTTTTTTACCTGTTGCCCCCTTGCGATCATATTATGTACAGTCAATCTCCGCTTAATACGGACTCCCTGTTCTTACGGACACTTTGCTTTGTCCACGGGGAAAGAAAGCCCTTACATTTGTATTACCCCGTTAATACGGACACTTTCTATTGCCCCCACAGAGTCCTTATTAACGGAGTTTGACTGTACATGGTCATTCGTTTTTTCTCTTAGGAAAAATCAGCGTGACAACGATAGCTTACGACTGATGTCACCCCAAAATCGTAAAGCGAGGGAGACCTCCAGTTGTTTTCGGACCGTTCTTTGTTTATCTTTCTCTGTGGACGTCTCTTTCTTAAAGCTTGTCTCGCCACAAAGCCTATGTACAGCCGCCCCCTCCCCTCCCCCCTTAAAAATCGGGGAGAAGAACTCTCTCCCTAATTTCGTTTGAGGGGAAGGGGCGGCTGTAAGCAGACTACTCGCTACACTGTCTCTGCCTTTTGCGTGCATTCGCCGCTTTAGAAACGAGAAGGGAAATGTAGTCGAATTGCCTCCCGCCATTTTGGGGGGATCGTTACTGGGGACGCGCCGGTCAGCTATTGGCCAAATGTTAACAGTCCCACAAGTCTCTGCGAAGGCTACCTCGGCCCAGTTTCCCTCTCGTTTTTAAAGTGGCGGCAAAAAAATTCCCATCACTTCTTATGAGTACTATTTCCTTGTAGACTTCTTGCAACGTTTCCGAGCTAGACTTCACAAGCGACCCTTTGGGAAACCTGGAAAGTTTGAGCGACTGGCTGACGTCATTAGGACTTCCCATGTATTACAACGGCTTAAAGGAGGTGGAGTATGATGACATGGGTTCCATGCCTTATATGGAAGAAAAGCACTTTCTGTTCGCAGGCATATCGGATCCAAGGCACATGAGACGCCTTCTCGCGTCAGTCCAGAGGATGCCTAGGTGACAAGGAATTGGGGACTGTTGTTACTGTCCTCACACCCATATAGAGTCACTTGTCAGAAAACCGATTGGTACTAATCCTGGGAAAGAAAATGGTTCATGGAAACTAACGTGCATTGAACCGATTAGAACTTGGAGTTAATGCATGTGACTAGCGCGAAGCGCGGGGAAATTGTCGGTGAAAAACTGTCTTATTACTGTAGGGTAAAGTCACTCACACAAGTGCTGGGCCACTTACAGTGCACTGATACAGTAAAAACCCGGGTGGAAGGACCGATAATAGCCTGAGAAAACAGCCGACATTTGGGGACGCTACCGCTGGTTTCCTCGCCAAATGACGTCTGAAAAAAGGAGCGCACAAATTCCATACTGATGACGCGTCACTACCTCGCTTGGGAGGAGCCAACTGATGGGCTATCTGGGTAGTGCTTCTGATTGGTGGTGCCGCGTGGAAAATTTGATTCAACCAAAGAATTTCTGCGCTCGTTTCTCAGACGTCATTTGACGGGGAAACCAGTGGTAGCGTCGCCAAATGTCCGCAATTTTCTCAGGCTAAAGAACCTACAGTTTTTCAAGTCTGGGAAAATAGGCCCCTGTATTTTGGGGTAGTTATTGGCAATTTAGGCTAAGTAGGTTCATAATTACTTTTGTCTTTGAAGGAGACATTGTTCAGTTGTTTTGCTCACCGGAAAAAAAAGTTTGGCTTAGTCCTTAAATGTACAGTATTAATTCACTACAGCTAACTGTACCATGATAAGCCTAACAAGACAGAATTTACAAATGCAATGTTATCTATTAGTATTTTCTTGAAATGTAAAGTCAAGCTCGGTGGTTAAAATGTTTATAATAATTTAGCTGTAAACCACAAATAAGAACACTCTTGATCTTGCTTGGCTAAAACGGCAAGTTTTCGGCGGCAGATTCTTTAACAACGAGGTTGTTACACACGGGTTTTTACTATCCTAAAGTAAGCGTGTACTGCTTCGACATACAGTTAAAGTGGTTAGTTAGCAGTGCCGTAGCCAGACCAAACGGCCAACCGAGGCAGGCGGGAGTTGCTAGGGGGGTTCGGCGGTATGCCCCCCCCCCCCGAGAAATTTTGAACTTTAGTCTCTCGGAAATGCGATTTGCAGCGTTTTCTGGGCCTTTCGGTAACTTTTTTTCGAGTTAATTTAAGTGGAATTTAAAAAGCAATAATCAGAAACAAGCTACATAATCTGGGTGACCGTTAACCTCGCCAATGGTTTTGATCAGTATTTGTTCAAAAAAAATTTGAGTTAACGTACGTAGCCCCTTGAGATCGATGATATGGTAATGTTTTCATAGTATATTGACTGAATTGCTGAATTCTTTGTAATATCATGATGCGTTAAAAATATCCGATGATCGCTTATGTAAAATAAAAATGATCGGGGAAATTCGTCAAAATTTTACCGAGGCGAGTGCCTCGGTTGGCCTCATACTAGCTACGGCGCTGGTTAGGACAAGGAATGGGTCATGTGCAGTAGGTTAACAATATGCTGCAAAAATGACTCATTTGATTACAATTCTGTCGAAAGTGGCTGTCCTGTATTCATGCTCGTATTCTCTCTTTAATTTCCAACAAGGCAAAGAATCACATCTCGTGAGATCACGTGGTATACAATGGGGCCACAAAACAAGCATTCGAATAAGGTCTATTGTGTAGACACCCGAGTTACAGACAGCGGTAGTTTTCCTGGGGGATAGTAAAGCAGGCGGGAAAAAATTGCCTCCCGCGTGGAATTTTCCCGCGCGCACGCATGTTTCGCCCACTCTACTATCCCTAATTGACTAATCCTTGTGGAGAACTTTCGTAGTTTACCTCTATTATTTCAAATTGTGTTGAAGCCATTTTGCCTGAATATTGCCAGAATTGGTAACGGAAGAGACAACTTTTACCAATTTTGAAGTTGATCCTCATCCCGGGTTTTCCTGGATCAGCCGAATCGTGGATGGTTTTGCCGAAAATCCTGCTTTCGACAACCAGTCTTTGAAGCAGTACGAAACGTCCGGTAGGCACGTACTGTAGCAGAAATTGTAATAAATTAAATCTCAAATTGAAAATGCTAGAGTATTGCAAAGAAGAAAGAGAGTCAAAAATATTATTAAAAATAGGTACTTTTTATTGAATGTATTCAAATGCGTTTTACTTGGAATTGTCACGTCGTTATGCGTTTAGCATCACGGCCTGATCGCGTATGTTTTAGAAAACTCGATCCCAGGTTAACAGAAAACTATATCTACACAAGTCAATGGTCGTTTTTGTTGCATTTGATTTACTTTGTTTTTATTTTGATGTCTTTCGTTTACCTGTTGTTTTAATACAAAATACACTTGTATACAAACTTCAATGTTTTCGTTACCAAAAAAATTTTCTTTTGTAACGACTATTTTGGCATATTAAACAAAGTTACTTTGATTTAGGCTGCAACATGTTTTTCTTTTTGTTTTGTTTTATTTTTTGTTGCGTCTATAATTTTTTTTAAACTCCTGTCACAATGTTAGTGAGATGTTAAATTAAAGAATTTTCGCCACTTTGCTAATTTTTGGATGACTTCAAACAAACGCTTGTATTCATCTCTCCATCCACGTATCCTCCTTAATCACTCATTTACTTTGTATTTAGTGCGTCCGTGCATTTGTTATCCCTAGAAAATAGTTAAAAAGAATCACTCATTTACTTTGTATTTAGTGCCTCCGTGCATTTGTTATCCCTAGAAAATAGCTTTAAAAAAACACCACCGGTTTCGTTTCGTCACGCAACACTCCTCTGTGGGGAGGAGCGTTGCGTGACGACACTAAAAAACGGCTGTGTAGCAGACTACTGGTTTCCTCGCGAAATGACGTCTGAGGAATGACCGCAAAAATACCATACTATGACCTGTCACTACCCGGATCTGAATGGTACCCCTGATTGGTTGACGCAAATTTCCCACCAAAGGCATTACTCATATAAGCCTAGACAAGCCTGGTGGTTTCTTGAGGTCTCCTCGCCTAACAACCTGCTGTATCCTGTAAAATTTGCTGTAAAAAAAGGCTAATAAATGATGATGATGATAGATCTGGGTAGTGATACATCGTCAGTATGGAATCTCAGCACTCGTTCATTTCGCGGGGGAACCAGTTGAGAAATGTCAGCTGTTTTCTTAGGGTGTGCCCTTTTTTATGCCTCCTGACAATATTTAGTTTATATTTGACTCTAAAGATCTTTTAGCGAGGAAAGATGGGCTAACATTGAACCAGTACTTACCAGCGATCAGAGCGGTCAGGCGGCAACTATTTACTTTCTACCTATATTAAAGTGAACGCGCATTGACTTTCCTACTGGAATGTTATTTTCTAGGCGGAAAGATCTCCGGCTACAACTGGGGTCCAGCTGAGAGAATCGACACATTAGTTATAGCCTCTTTCGTCGCTTAACGGAAAATGATTGTATATGTTTTGTCAATTAAAGGAATGACACTTTGATTAAAAGGTCAAGTTTGATGCGAAGCCTTCCCGCTCACAAAGTTTTATATCGCAGGAAAGACTACATGTGGTTCAATGTTTACGCTTGACTGGTCTTCCATTATACTCTAGAGTTCAAGTGACTATGTTTTCTTGTATAAAGTGAGACACGCGAATACACGGAAAGCGGCTGTCGTTTTTTGCTCTCTCTGACAAATATGAGATTAGTTGTAGTCT
This sequence comes from Porites rus, assembly GCA_964035705.1. Taxonomy (NCBI): domain Eukaryota; kingdom Metazoa; phylum Cnidaria; class Anthozoa; order Scleractinia; family Poritidae; genus Porites; species Porites rus. The sequence continues at coordinate 41,398,894 of OZ037992.1, forward strand.
AACTAGAAAGTACCAAGTTTTTAGAAGCTTAGATGCCTCTTGTTCTGAACAAAGCATATGACAGATCTAGAGCTGTCGTGAAAAATAACCTTAGATTTGCGCTGCGCAAAACAACGTTATCTTTTTTCACTTTTTTTTTTTGAACTGCGTGTTAACCAAATCAGTTTGGCTACTTAAAAGGGAAATTTTCGCTTGCAGAACTGCTGTTAAAGTTGTTATCACCGCTGGTGCTCAACAACAGATAGCTCGAAAGTCAACAGATGTCATTTTTCTAGACCTATCAAAAACATTTGACAGCGTGCCTCACGAGCTTCTACTGCTTAAGCTCAACCGACATGGTATTGATGGCCCTCTGTTACTATGGTTTAGAAAGTTTCTAACAATATAGACAACAGAGAGTCACAATACGCGGAACGTTCTCGAATTGGTCCCCAGTGACGTCGGGTGTTCCCCAAGGCACAATCCTCGGGCCCACCTTGTTCTTAGTCTGTGTAAACAACATACCAAATGTTGTTACTTCTTCTTTTAAAGTGTTTGCACATCAGCACTACAGTCGGATCTGGATTGCCTGGAAAACTGGACAAGAAGCTGGCAAGTTAATTTTAATCCTCAGAAATGCGAAGTGATGAGAATAACGCATAAGCAAGACAAAAGTAAACATCCTACTAAAGCGTACAGTTGGTTACAAGAACAGGGAAATTTTCTCTGTGCTCTGTAAGTCCTTGGTCAGACCAATCCTAGAATACGCATGCTCGGTATGGTCGCCCTATTTAGTTTAAGATAAGTTGGCAATCGAAAAAGTACAACGAAGAACATCGAGAGTCGCTCGAGGTCAAAAACCACGCGAGATGTGATATGAGATATGAAGAACGATGTATATTTTATATTGCTAAACTGGAAAACACTTCAGCATCGAAAGAGAATACCTATCTGTAGTGGAATGCTAAAAGACAGTGTTTGGTCTGGTCTAAATGGCCTAGACTTTAACATAGTTAATTGAGTGGAATGGTTATGAAACCCGTCAGACTCCTTTGTTATATGTTTTTGTGGACCTGAAAGTGCACAACGTTCAAAAGAATTCCTATCATTTTGATTGTATTGACCAATAAAAACGTTGGCATTAATTTGTTCCGTAACAATTTGCCAACAGAAAACAAAGGATTGTGCACTTTCAGGGTGCTTCCAACATAAACTGCAGCACTGTTGTTTTTATCATTGATGTTTGCCGCTTTTCATAACCAGTCTCCTCTAATAACTATGACTTTAATGACTATTTCGAGTAATGTAGAAGTAAAAACACGAGAGCCAATCATCCATACAAAATACAAACGAAATTAGCTAAAGTTAACTCCTTTAAGTACTCCTTCTTTGGGAGAATCGTCAAAGACTGGAACAATTTGCCAAACCATCTCTTCACTGATGAAATAAGCGTTAACCGAATTCCTAAAAAAGGCTTTAAAAGGTGGATGAAAATTTATTGACATAGTAGCTCATATTTTAATTGTATATATTTTCACTTTAAATGTCATTCTTACTATACCATTTTGTATCGGCAGTAATGCTGATTTTTACACGCGTTTTTAATTTATATAATATATTTTAAAAATATTTTTAAGGTTCAGTTAGGGGACCTCTTAATAGGGATAACCTCGCGATCCTCTTTTTCAAATATGTGTCATGTGTCATGTTTATATGAATATGTATTTGAATAAAGTATTATCATCAAAGCATTCTTACGCCACCAAGCGAAACATGCTTAAAACACACTTGTATCAGTTCTTGTTTTGCAGAAAGATGTTAAAATTTAATACGGAATTTTTGGCGCTTGAAATGTCTTCAGACGTCCAAGAAAAGAGTTCTAGGCTCAAAGTAAAAACAAACCCTGGTTTGCGTGTTAGTGGGAGCACAGCAAAAGACCATGACAATTATCCACACTATCATGTAACCACACCTCTCTCAGCCAATCAGATTGCACGTAGTTTGTTAAAGCTTTTATGATTTGTAGCACGTACTGCATTGTGTTTATTCAAAATTTAATATTTCTTTGCGTGAAGATAAATATCATCGACACGTATTAGAGCAATACGCTTGGTTTGTTCAGGAGCGTTTTGAAGGCGCCTCGTAACAAACTTGCATTAAAGTTCTTGGTTATTCCACTCTGAAGTACCGCAACTATCATAGGGGCTACTCGGTACCAACTGATTGCGAAGTCTACGACCAAAGTAAGTTTATATTTGTTCACTTCTCGTCGTATTGCAGCCTGCGAACTAACAGCAGTCTCTCATACGATCGCAATTCGTAGGCTGGTCATGTAAAAATCTCCTATTTCTATATACAAAGCGAAACGAATCAGGTTCATAAAATAAGGTCTCTTGTCTTAAACGTGGTAGCCGAATAAGTAATTGCCGTGGCGTGAACTCGTTGTCGGCACACCTCTTCCAAAACTGCCCTTGAGTGCACCCTCCCCCCCGCCCCCTTCCCCACCGTGAACCTAGCCGGCCTTCGAGTGCCTCAATCGAACCTCGCCGGTAAGCGGCCGTCCAATAGGCAAAGATTTGTCGCGGCTAACGAAGGTGTTCGCTTACGAGAGTCAAACTACTACAGGAGTCCCTTTCGAGAAGAGGTTTTAAATTTCTCGAAGTCACAATACGTGTAGTGCCATGTTGTCACTTAAAGTTCTTCACATACTTTTGAAAGCGTAGTACATACTGCGAACACGCGAACTGTAGATCAGACTATGGGCCAATAGGTCGCCTGCAGAGGCGAAATAAATCTATGGGAGATCAGTTAAAAACATTCACCCTAAAAAGTCAGAGGTCGCGGTCGCTTTCCAAAGGTGATCGTTTACGAGAGATTCAAACTACAGAATTTTAACGGCGAAAAGTTCACTGCTTTGAAGAGTGGGTCGCTTATGGATGTACAGCGTATAAGTCGAGGTTCGCTTGAAGTTAGCATAAGAACAATACATATAATCAGCAACATAAGAAAACATTGAGTTGTATCCAAAAGGTCAACTCCATCCCTCAGTTCCACCCAAACCTGCTAAATTATAAGCTGCTGACGAATAATTACTTTTTAAGGAAATGCATGTAATTCATGACATGTTAATGCAGGATATCGATACAGCATTTTCTGAGAGTTAGCGTAAGTAACCTAATTGCGATAAAACTCATACACTTCTGATTTTTTGGCTGAGACTTTCAGGAGGAGTTATACAATTTTATTTATTTTTATTTATTTCATTAGCTTTCCAACACAATAGGGCCATTTATACGAGGAAAAATAAGACGCGTCTTACATAAGACGCGAACTTTCCGTACAAACGGCACATTTCGTCTGAAATAAGACGCGACTTAGCTAAGACGCGTCCTATTTTAGAACAGCCTTTAACACCTGTTCTTAGATAAGACGCGAGCTGTTCTCGTCTTAGATAAGACATGCTCGTATAAATGGTACAGTTCGCGTCTTATTTAAGACGCGTCTTATGTAAGACGAGTCTTATTTTTCCTCGTATAAATGGCCCTATTATAAAAACGTTAAGGTAATCAAACAAAGTAACAAAGAAAAAGTGGCAGGGATTCCGCAACAAAGTGAGCCAGTTACTGCGGGCCTAGTCTCTATAAGCAATGTTTTCTTTTCTTCCTTATGCAAAAAATGATGATGATGTGTATTTTGTTTACCATATTTTTTCAGAATGAAAATTATCAAGCTTGTCATATTTCTGTTTGTTGTTGTGGGTAATGTTGTTACCTTGGGGTCTCCAGTCGCCAAAGAAGAATTCATGCCTCAAGGAGACACTGCTCTGACCAAGGTAAGAAATTAATATATTGGCTTTTCTCGACATATTTTCACAAATGTTGCGTTTTCTTGGAATCGCTTGTAGCAAAGGTAGGGGTTCCTTCAAGCCTTTAGAGACCTAAAGGATTTAAGATGTTGTGCCACTCAGAAAGCGTAAGCACTGGGGTCGAGAATGGCAGAGATCAGGAATTATCACTGAACTGCGCTTGCACTTGAATCCGAGCGCACGTACGGTTTGTAGGAGAAAACTGTGAAAATTTTCTAAGCTTACAGAAAGCTCCGCGTATTATTCTTGATGTAACAAGGTTAACTGAAGTTGTTTCACTTAAAAGTGTAGCCAGGATTCAAACTGGGAGGTTTTCTGATTCGGGGAATCTCTATGCTAGTACCGAAACAATTTGCGTGTAGTTGTGTTCATTGCCGACTTAAAAAAGAAGATGAAGGATGAAGATAACTACCGCACAGGTTGTCGAAACGTCAGTCACTGTCAAGTGAACAACAGTCCTATTCAGGACTACGTTCACCCGGACGATCAAACTCAACCTACTTATATCTTGTTCGTGTTATGAACATTATCTTTCAGGTTGTTGAAAAACGTGAAGAACCCAAATGCTGTGTTGTGTGTCACTCTTGGTGCACTTGCTGCTACACCTAACCTTGCATTTGGTAGGAAAACTACCTAAATTGTCAATATGCTATCTGAGTTGTTGGTTGAAGTTGAAGTGAAATCCTACCTAAATGGTCAATACGCTATCTGAGTTGTTGGTTGAAGTGAAATCCGCCAACAAAGTATTACTGAACAATCTGGCATCCGAGTTGTAAAAATCTGACTGTCTAATTGTATAAATTGGACAACTGAATGGTAGAAATAAAACATCTGAGTTGTAGAATACAAAATTGCCGCGAATATAGACACAACGAAGGCTGCATTATATCATATTTCCGAGGATATTGTATCCGTTTCTTCGGACAGATTTCATCTGTCAGTAATCAGGTATAGTCGCTGTATGTGAACATAGCGAACTCAATCCTTCACTTCGAAACAGGGACACAGGAAAACACAGCTAAATCGTATTCTTGCAACGAAGATTAAAATATGACAATGAAGTTAGAGCGTAATACTGCGTAGTAGTCTTCGGTTTTTTTCAAGGATCAAAGTAAAATAACTCCAACATCTTTTGTTCATTTAATTGAAATGTAGTTGTTATTTTAATATAGAGCAATTTCACTCACGTGGCCAGCATCTAATAGTATGCAAATGTATTGGAATAAAAGCAACTGTTTGCATAAGAAAAGAGTTCAACTCCCACAGGATTTGTCTGGAACACCAGAATGGCCATTAGTAAGGTAGTACTAATCGATTAAATCTTTTTTTTTTTCAGCACACCAGAACGGGCCAAAAGGGAAAACAGATGATGACGCCTTTTATGACATTAAAAAAGTTACTTATAAAATGAAATAATCCTGTTAAAATCATAGTGAATAATCGACGTTGCAATTCAGAAAATCGTATCAGTGGGAAAGATTTTATGCTGAAATAAAAGTTGTCGGCCTTATTACAGAGTCTTTTTTGATGATTCCCATTGCGTCTGCTGAGGGGTGAGTCTGGTTGTTGTTTATGGAGAGAGAAGTGGGGTTGAATTGAGCATGAAAGAAATAAGGGTAGAAAAAGTTACAGGATCCACAGGGTCCAGAGGAGATTTGTTTGTCGTTAGAACATCAAAACTCGTCGAAACCCCCTGAAAAAATGGGTTATTTCGATCGCGTTACAGTTCCGTTACACATTCTATAGACCGCAAACCAAGAGACTGAGGGCTCGCAAGATCGGCTTATCGCTCTTCGTTCGACGTGCCGTGCGCCAGCGCGAATATGGCTTGCGGTTATTGATTTTCAAAATGGCGAACAACAAAGTCGTTAGTTTTCCCCTGGCCTGTTTGACTGAATCGCGTTCAACTGGGTATGGTTTGAAAGATCTCGGACCCTTGCACGAGTTACATATCAAAGTTGTCTGTGACCGTTAAAATGTGGTGACGTCACAAGTGGTACAACGGACGTGGTTCTGCGAGCGTCGCAGTTACTGAAGCTCCTTAAACTCTGCCCTTCGATCGACGTACGTGTGTAAGTATGGATTGAGTGCAAGTTTGTTTTGCTCTTTTGAGTCTTGTACGTGACTTCTCCAGCAAACTTACAAAAGTTTGTGTCCCGGCCGATCTGAAATAAACGCACTTATAGTGCGAATTTGGATTTAAAAGGAGAGAATAGGCTTACTTAGATAACAGAAATATGATAGTAGCACTTTCACCGAGAAAGGAAGAATTTGCGATGGACCATTTAGGCTGGAATTTGCTCAATCTCGTCCCCAGTGGGAGTTTCCCTTTTCCCTCCCATTTTTTTTTAGGGAAAAGCCCTGGGGACGAGAAATTGCCCTCTTAAGTTTATGCACATTATCTACTTCCTCTATGGTCAAACACTGTCAACAATCAGAGCACAGTAGTGGCAAACTTGCGTGCACGTAGCATGGAGAATGTGCATGACTTCCTTGGTGCTGAAAAGCGCTCATTGGACAACTTAATTCCGATCGACAAGTTTAAAGAGGAAGAAAGCACTGTCTTTGCCATTTGTGTTCCAACAGGTAAAGGCAAGATTTAATCTCCACTAGAAAAAACAGGTAAGGAAATGATGACATATTGATTTATTATTCTGCCAAAACAACCCAGGCTAAAGACGTAGAGACCTATCTGAACAAGAATCTTAAATCCCATTTGCATTGGCTTCAGTCAAATCTGGTTAGGACCAAAAACCTGCACTAAATTTACAGTCAGCCCAAGTCAAGCGTACCCCCCCAAGATTACATTAATGAATTTATTATTCGAAAGTTGAATCCGTTGGTAGTTGTAGATTCCAGATTCATGTCTGCATTCAGCTTGCATGCGTTACGAGCCGAGAATTCACACGCGATTCAGTTACGAAATTTCTACCAGTTAAGTTTCCCTGAATTTGACGTAAATGTCTTCTATGAAAATTAACCCATTTAAAGATTTTCAATCTGACCAAATACAGAGAAGTTCTCGTAAAATATTCACTGCTCAGTTCGCATGCAGGAATGCCGATTTGAATTTAACACTAGTTACCGGAACGACTAACGGATTCATTTTTCAAATAATCAATTCATTAATAGAATCTTAGTTGGTACGCTTGACCTGCCTCGACTGAAAATTTAATCTGTTTAGGAGCAAGTGCTCTCTAAAGTCGTTAGGTACCGTCTCTATCTAAATCAACGAAAGCTCCATTGAAGAGGTCCGCTAGCTCTTTCCAACACTTAGGTGTAACTCTTCAGTAGTAAAGATCTGTCCTGGGGTAATCACGTTAAAAATATCTTATGAGTAAGACAAACCCGGCGGCGACTTGGACGTCTTAGAAGAATCAAGCATTTTGTAACATTACACACTCGGTTGACACTTTAATCTTCATTCTCTAATTCTCCCTCTAGTCTGGCAGCATTTGTACTCCCGTGGGAAGTTCGTGCTGAAAGCAAGCAGCTGGTCTAGAAGTATTAAGAAGACCCCAAATAACAAGAAAAATCTTGTTGCCAGTTTTGTAACCCGCACCGAGGCTTTTCAGAGGGGGTTAAAAAATCAGCCTAACAGACTATGCATGAAAGCGAGGTTGGGAAATAAAATGTCTCAAAACTTTACAAACTGTGAATAAAATGACACCAAAATAACAGGAGATGTAAAACTCGATGTTGTCAGTTTTTTCCATAGCCAATGGGACACTTCACTAGTCACGTGATAAATCTAGCATGAAAACGAGGCTGATAAATAAAACTTCTTATACCTTTATTAACTGTGGATAAAACACAACCAAAATAAGGGGAGATATACAACTAAATGTTTCCAGTGTTAGCCTAAGCCAATGGGATACGACACTAGTTACGTGACGAATCTAACATGAAAATGAGGCTGCGAAATAAAGCTTCTTTTATAGCCCTTTTAACTGTAAATAAACTAAAACCAAAATAACGGGATATAAAAAGCAATGTTTTGAGTGTTTGCCTAAGCCAGTGGGATGCTTCCACTAGTCACGTCACGTCACGTTTTGATAACGCTATCAACTGTGGATAAAACGAAACCAGAATGACTGGAAATATGAACCTCAATGACGTCAGTTTTGGCCTTAGGCAAAAACTCAATCACTAGTGGCTGAATTAGATATTCTTTGGGATATTACGTGTATAATCACAATCAGACTAATCATGTAATAGGCCAGAATTGGAATTAATGAATATAAAGTTATCTTTCTGTGCAAATTTGGTGCGCACATCTAAGCGAAAATCTAAAGTCTCTTCCAGGTCCATGAGGTCAATAATTTTACACTCTAAAATATCTGGCCCCGAGTAGTCTGCTCTTAGAATATAAAGAAAAAAGATACGTGAATCGAATCATTCAAGTAATTGAAACTCATGCATTGCAATTAAGAAGATATATTAAGTAGTCACTGGCAATTAAACATAGAAGGAACTCTCAAGCCAAAAAAAAAAGTAAATAAATAAGTAAAATAGAAGGAGTAGCTGCGCAAAGCGGACAGATTCGGAGCAAGACAGACTTTTATAAAAATAGCATTGCATTATATCATAATTAGAGTCAGTTCTGCTGCATGGGAGCGCGGGCCGAGAGACGAATACATTTTTGCGTAGCCGAGAAAAGAAAAGCGTAAAATATGATAGAGTTAGAAGAACCGGATGACAAATAACAATAATACAGATGTCGAAAAAAAAAAACCCTAAATTTTGGTAAAGCTTTCCAGTTTGATCCAACCTTTATAGCTCATTGTTATCGTTCGTATTATTATTATCATCATCATCTTCATCATCATCATCATTATTATTTTGATGAATAACAAAGACAAATACCTAATTTCATACAACGTGGTTATAGCCTATTGTTCTCTTTTTCAGGAGATGAAACTAGTACATAAACCCGCAGAAAAAATGCTGCCGAATGCGTTGTTCCTGTGTTTTGCAGTCCTGACAGTTCATAGTGAGAATTCCAATATTCCTAGTACTTTGCATAAAATATATCTATATAAAATTATACTACAATTTTACGACTTCACAACAAGATTTAAAATTGGATCAGTTAATTTTAGGTTTAACACTTCGTTACAAGGCGATCATGTTGGTTGAAGGGTTGTTCACAAAAAGGAGACTTTGCATGAAAAAAATGGTTTAGTTACTAGCCGGAACACCTCTTGTGTTTTTTGTGCCAACCAACGTGACAACCGTGACGTTAGCTGTAAACCGTAAATATCGTCTTGAGTCAGTGAAGCTTGGTATTACTTATATTCCAACGTTTCTGCACGACTTACAAAGTAATACTTAGAAATAACACTTAGGATGGTACCATTAAAACAACACCATTCATTTGTCTTCTCTAACCAGCCACGGCATCGTCACCAACTGTTTGCCCTCAGAAGACAACATCAGGCCAATGTTGCAGTCTTCCATTCACGTATGGAGGAGTGACCTACAATTCTTGCAGTTCTGTTAATTATGACAGACCCTGGTGCTCCTTGGATTCTGTTTATAAGGGGAGATGGGGCAACTGCAGTGAGTTTAATTTAACTCAGCTAAAGCATGACTTTAGTTCAATAACAACTTCTCTCAAAGCAATCAATTCCACTCTTACAATACAAGAAATTGCCAGGCCTACCTTCTACCGTATTGTCGTGCAAACACGAGGAAGTTCTCGTCCTTTTTTCAAGGGACTAAGTTTTTTAATTCACTTGACAACAAGGTCATCAACTCTCAATCCCTCTCCTCTTTTAAGAAAAAACTGAAGATTAAATCATTGAGTAAGTATGAAAACAGTTTATAAATCTTTCCATCTTCGACTTTTCGCCTTCTTTTCTTCAATTGATGTGAAACAGCTCTAGCTCATAGTTCGAGGAGGCCTAACTCACATAAGCTCCTATAGATTCTGTTAGGTCTCCTCGCCACTTCTTTTTTTCTTAAAAAATGAAAATAAATAAATAAATAGTGTTTATTTCAAAGTTACATTATCATTATATCAAAAGCATTCTGTGATTTGTTTGATAGCGTTACCAGTTACCACAACATCGCCAACTGTTTGCCCTGAGAAGACAACATCAGGCCAATGTTGCAGTCTTCCATTCACGTATAGAGGAGTGACCTACAATTCTTGCACTTCTGTTAATTATAACAGACCCTGGTGCTCCTTGGATTCTGTGTATAAGGGGAGATGGGGCAACTGCAGTGAGTTTAATTTAACTCAGCTAAAGCATGACTTTAGTTTAATAACAACTTCTCTCAAAGCAATCAATTCCACTCTTACAATACAAGAAATTGCCAGGCCTACCTTCTACCGTATTGTCGTGCAAACACGAAGAAGTTCTCGTCCTTTTTTCAAGGGACTAAGTTTTTTAATTCACTTGACAACAAGGTCATCAACTCTCAATCCCTCTCCTCTTTTAAGAAAAAACTGAAGATTAAATCATTGAGTAAGTATGAAAACAGTTTATAAATCTTTCCATCTTCGACTTTTCGCCTTCTTTTCTTCAATTGATGTGAAACAGCTCTAGCTCATAGTTCGAGGAGGCCTAACTCACATAAGCTCCTATAGATTCTGTTAGGTCTCCTCGCCACTTCTTTTTTTCTTAAAAAATGAAAATAAATAAATAAATAGTGTTTATTTCAAAGTTACATTATCATTATATCAAAAGCATTCTGTGTTTTGTTTGATAGCGTTACCAGTTACCACAACATCGCCAACTGTTTGCCCTGAGAAGACAACATCAGGCCAATGTTGCAGTCTTCCATTCACGTATAGAGGAGTGACCTACAATTCTTGCACTTCTGTTAATTATAACAGACCCTGGTGCTCCTTGGATTCTGTTTATAAGGGGAGATGGGGCAACTGCAGTGAGTATAATTTGACTCAGCTGAAGCATGACTTTAGTGTGTATTTCAAAGTTACATTATCCTTATATCAAAAGCATTCTGTGTTTTGTTTGATAGCGTTACCAGTCACCACAACGTCACCAACTGTTTGCCCTGAGAAGACAACATCAGGCCAATGTTGCAGTCTTCCATTCACGTATAGAGGAGTGACCTACAATTCTTGCACTTCTGTTAATTATAACAGACCCTGGTGCTCCTTGGATTCTGTTTATAAGGGGAGATGGGGCAACTGCAGTGAGTTTAATTTGACTCAGCTAAAGCATGACTTTAGTGTGTATTTCAAAGTTACATTATCCTTATATCAAAAGCATTCTGTGTTTTGTTTGATAGCGTTACCAGTCACCACAACATCACCAACTGTTTGCCCTGAGAAGACAACATCAGGCCAATGTTGCAGTCTTCCATTCACGTATAGAGGAGTGACCTACAATTCTTGCACATCTGTTAATTATAACAGACCCTGGTGCTCCTTGGATTCTGTTTATAAGGGGAGATGGGGCAACTGCAGTGAGTTTAATTTGAATTAGCTAAAGCATGACTTTAGTGTGTATTTCAAAGTTACATTATCCTTATATCAAAAGCATTCTGTGTTTTGTTTGATAGCGTTATCAGTCACCACAACATCACCAACTGTTTGCCCTGAGAAGACAACATCAGGCCAATGTTGCAGTCTTCCATTCACGTATAGAGGAGTGACCTACAATTCTTGCACATCTGTTAATTATAACAGACCCTGGTGCTCCTTGGATTCTGTTTATAAGGGGAGATGGGGCAACTGCAGTGAGTTTAATTTGAATTAGCTAAAGCATGACTTTAGTGTGTATTTCAAAGTTACATTATCCTTATATCAAAAGCATTCTGTGTTTTGTTTGATAGCGTTATCAGTCACCACAACATCACCAACTGTTTGCCCTGAGAAGACAACATCAGGCCAATGTTGCAGTCTTCCATTCACGTATGAAGGAGTGACCTACAATTCTTGCACATCTGTTAATTATAACAGACCTTGGTGCTCCTTGGATTCTGTTTATAAGGGGAGATGGGGCAACTGCAGTGAGTATAATTTGACTCAGCTGAAGCATGACTTTAGTGTGTATTTCAAAGTTACATTATCCTTATATCAAAAGCATTCTGTGTTTTGTTTGATAGCGTTACCAGTCACCACAACATCACCAACTGTTTGCCCTGAGAAGACAACATCAGGCCAATGTTGCAGTCTTCCATTCACGTATGAAGGAGTGACCTACAATTCTTGCACTTCTGTTAATTATAACAGACCCTGGTGCTCCTTGGATTCTGTTTATAAGGGGAGATGGGGCAACTGCAGTGAGTATAATTTGACTCAGCTGAAGCATGACTTTAGTGTGTATTTCAAAGTTACGTTATCCTTATATCAAAAGCATTCTGTGTTTTGTTTGATAGCGTTACCAGTCACCACAACGGCACCAACTGTTTGCCCTGAGAAGACAACATCAGGCAAATGTTGCAGTCTTCCATTCACGTATAGAGGAGTGACCTACAATTCTTGCACTTCTGTTAATTATAACAGACCCTGGTGCTCCTTGGATTCTGTTTATAAGGGGAGATGGGGCAACTGCAGTGAGTTTAATTTGACTCAGCTAAAGCATGACTTTAGTGTGTATTTCAAAGTTACATTATCCCTATATCAAAAGCATTCTGTGTTTTGTTTGATAGCGTTACCAGTCACCACAACGGCACCAACTGTTTGCCCTGAGAAGACAACATCAGGCCAATGTTGCAGTCTTCCATTCACGTATAGAGGAGTGACCTACAATTCTTGCACCTCTGTTAATTATAACAGACCCTGGTGCTCCTTGGATTCTGTTTATAAGGGGAGATGGGGCAACTGCAGTGAGTTTTATTCGACTCAGATAAAGCATGACTTTAGTTTATTAACAATTTCTCTCAAAGCAATCAATTCCACTCTTACAATACAAGAAAATGCCAGGCCTACCTTCTACCTTATTGTCGTACAAACACGAAGAATTTCTCGCCCTTTTTTCAAGGGCCTAAGTTTTTTAATTCACTTGACAACAAGGTCCTCAACTCTCAATCCCTCTTTTCTTTTAAGAAAAAACTGAAGATTAAATTATTGAGTAAGTATGAAAACAGTTTATAAATCTTTCCATCTTCGACTTTTCGCCTTCTTTTCTTCAATTGATGTGAAACAACTCTAGCTCATAGTTCGAGGAGGCCTAACTCACATAAGCTCCTATAGATTCTGTTAGGTCTCCTCGCCACTTCTTTTTTTCTTAAAAAATAAAAATACATAAATAAATATTGTGTATTTCAAAGTTACATTATCATTATATCAAAAGCATTCTGTGATTTGTTTTATATTCTGTATTTTGTTTGATAGCGTTACCAGTCACCACAACGTCACCAACTGTTTGCCCTCAGAAGACAACATCAGGCCAATGTTGCAGTCTTCCATTCACGTATGAAGGAGTGACCTACAATTCTTGCACATCTGTTAATTATAACAGACCTTGGTGCTCCTTGGATTCTGTGTATAAGGGGAGATGGGGCAACTGCAGTGAGTATAATTTGACTCAGCTGAAGCATGACTTTAGTGTGTATTTCAAAGTTACATTATCCTTATATCAAAAGCATTCTGTGTTTTGTTTGATAGCGTTACCAGTCACCACAACGTCACCAACTGTTTGCCCTGAGAAGACAACATCAGGCCAATGTTGCAGTCTTCCATTCACGTATGAAGGAGTGACCTACAATTCTTGCACTTCTGTTAATTATAACAGACCCTGGTGCTCCTTAGATTCTGTTTATAAGGGGAGATGGGGCAACTGCAGTGAGTATAATTTGACTCAGCTGAAGCATGACTTTAGTGTGTATTTCAAAGTTACATTATCCCTATATCAAAAGCATTCTGTGTTTTGTTTGATAGCGTTACCAGTTACCACAACATCACCAACTGTTTGCCCTGAGAAGACAACATCAGGCCGATGTTGCAGTCTTCCATTCACGTATAGAGGAGTGACCTACAATTCTTGCACTTCTGTTAATTATAACAGACCCTGGTGCTCCTTGGATTCTGTTTATAAGGGGAGATGGGGCAACTGCAGTGAGTTTAATTTGACTTAGCTAAAGCATGACTTTAGTGTGTATTTCAAAGTTACATTATCCTTATATCAAAAGCATTCTGTGTTTTGTTTGATAGCGTTACCAGTCACCACAACATCACCAACTGTTTGCCCTGAGAAGACAACATCAGGCCAATGTTGCAGTCTTCCATTCACGTATAGAGGAGTGACCTACAATTCTTGCACTTCTGTTAATTATAACAGACCCTGGTGCTCCTTGGATTCTGTTTATAAGGGGAGATGGGGCAACTGCAGTGAGTTTAATTTGACTCAGCTAAAGCATGACTTTAGTTTAATAACAACTTCTCTCAAAGCAATCAACTCCACTCTACAATACAAGGAAATGCCAGGCCTACCTTCTACCGTATTGTCGTACAAACACGAAGAATTTCTCGCCCTTTTTTCAAGGGCCTAAGTTTTTTAATTCACTTGACAACAAGGTCATCAACTCTCAATCCCTCTCCTCTTTTAAGAAAAAACTGAAGATTAAATCATTGAGTAAGTATGAAAACAGTTTATAAATCTTTCCATCTTCGACTTTTCGCCTTCTTTTCTTCAATTGATGTGAAACAGCTCTAGCTCATAGTTCGAGGAGGCCTAACTCACATAAGCTCCTATAGATTCTGTTAGGTCTCCTCGCCACTTCTTTGTTTCTTAAAAAATGAAAATAAATAAATAAATAGTGTTTATTTCAAAGTTACATTATCATTATATCAAAAGCATTCTGTGTTTTGTTTGATAGCGTTACCAGTCACCACAACATCACCAACTGTTTGCCCTGAGAAGACAACATCGGGCCAATGTTGCAGTCTTCCATTCACGTATAGAGGAGTGACCTACAATTCTTGCACTTCTGTTAATTATAACAGACCCTGGTGCTCCTTGGATTCTGTTTATAAGGGGAGATGGGGCAACTGCCGTGAGTATAAATTGACTCAGCTAAAGCATCTTTAGTGATATTATCAGTACATAAAGACTGCTATTCTCTCTTTGTTAGTGTTAAAATTCATTTTCGAAACAGCAAAATAGTGCAATTAAAGTGGACACCTATCGCATATGCCTGTCACAAAAATGTTATGAAACTCGGATATAAAGTTATAAAGGAGAAATAAAGACAATAATACTTATATTTTCTGTTCCAAAAAGTTAGTAACCATGGCGACACCAATATCTTCACACTTAAAAATTAAAAATAGTATCTTCACAACGCGAGATGAAGATATCATTTTTTAGTAAAAGGAAAAATCCTTGTATTTCATCAGTATCTATATAATAAATTCTTGTACACACTTCTCAGCTCTCTGACGCTGTCTTTAAATTTCACAAATTGTCTGGCCAACAAGTGTCGATCCTTGAGAGAGCCAACACCTTACATAGTCTTTTGCTTTGGTGTTTGGTTTTCTACGGTGATATTAAACACAGAAGGCGTGATAAAAAAGAGTGCAATATAATTAGAACCTGAAATATACCTCACTGTAAATTGGTGAGGTTGCATTCTGTCAGAAGGCATCTTTCGATCCTTGAGCAGTTCTTTAATTTAGCTATGAAAGTTGTTGGGTTCAGTCATTAGTTCAAACTCAGCACCATATATAAATGGGCAAGACTGAAATCTTTCGAAGGCCCTTACAATCGCCAAGGCCCCTTTGTCTGAATTTAAGCGTGCTCCCAATGTATAGCTCTTCACTGCTTAGTTACTGGTAGGGCACTGCAGCGCTAACGCAAAGGCCATGGGTTCGAATCCCGTTGAAGCATCGAAATTTTTGGAGGGGTTAATTTGCACTTGCTTAAATTGCTATTACAACTGCGACGATCACATCTTTATCTAAATTTCCGCAGTTCAAATCATCTTCATTGTATAAATTTGTGATCTCGACAACCTGTCATCTGTACCTTCCGCATAACACGTGTGTGGCAGCCATTAATGAATGATTTTATCTTGACTTTACAACATACCGAAAGTCTGTAAAGTCCATTCGTTTCTTCTGTATCCTGCTTGCTGGCACGCCTTGAGAGGTCTTACTTATCGGTAGTTGAAACGAAATGCAATTGATATCATATCACAACTTTTTTTTTTGTAGGTGGTTGACTTTGATGTCATTACCAACCAAACCAGTGAGTATAAACGCTCTTTTAGCATTTTGCTTAGAAGTGGTAAATTTGAGTTATTAAAAGTAAGTCCAGTACTAGTTGAAAATCCTTGACCTGATGTTTAGTTGTTCTTCATCTTCATCTACATCTAGACCCCGGAATTTAATTTCTCTCTTTAGGCATGTACCATTCTCACGTTCTAACCCACCTTGTCTAACTCTACTCATGAAGCACGTGGTCTCTCTTCAGTACTCATCGACTGGAGAGGCAGATTTTTCTCACTTTCTTTATCTCTAGATTCTAAATAAAGGTTAATTCAGTTTCAATACATGTAAATAACGCTAACCCTATTAAAAAGCTCCGAAAGCAAAACAAATCCAGCTGAAGTAATTATCGAAAGTGAACTATCACCACTATAAACTTACCGCATTTTCCTCACTTGCTTTCGATTCTCCCTGAAGTTTCACTTCTCAATGAAGTTTGGTTAATTTGAAGACACTACCACGTGTATTTTTGTAGAGTTGTTGGGAACCATGTTTCACGTGTTGTTCCGAAAGACCATAAATGCTGTTTAGAAATCCACGGTTAATTTCCTTAGGAGAAGCGTTAAGACCACAGATGATTACTATTTTTAAAAAGGATAAACACCTAGTGTGGACAACCATAGCTGAAAGGGTCTGAATTTAATTTTTGGTTCGATTTTTTGATTTTCTGAAAACCGCGTAATTCCACGTTTGAATCCTGTTCAGTGAAATTTGAATTTTTAGGTCGAAGCCCTTTTTGATTGCTTGCAGCCATTAAAAAGAATATTTTCAAAAACTAACCCAATTTCATTTTATTAAACACCTTAGCTTGCTGAACTAAAAAAAAAACAGAGCGAAGTCGATTATTGACGGTGGCCGCGATTTTTCCGATTTTAATTTCTTTGATTTTTACTGACGCATTCACTCTTATTTAATTGTTTATTTATTTATTTATTATTATTATTTTTTACCTTCACAGGTTCGGAACCTGGTGGTCCACATTTTCCAGAAGTATATACTGGAACAGGACTTTACAATAAGGGATCAATTTATTTTTGTTTTCATATGGTGTTGGGGACTAAGACTGCGCTCGAAGCGTTATTTTCAAGTAACAGCTGTTAACATTAAACGTTTGCCTATTAACTTAATCAACTAGTATCACAGTTTTAATAGTATCAATAAAGATGTGAATTATATTAGCCACCAGCCTTCTATTGTCTTGTTGAAACTAAATAGTTCAAAGAACTCCCTACTGTACACAAGAAGCCCCGTCCCAAAACAGAATGAGAGTTTCCCACGTTTTCAAACTCTCCACGTCATCAATTACATATAGTGCTAGGCGGAATATAATGTCTTGATACGATAAAGAAAAGCATATCATCACAGCAAAGTGACATTAAACATTTTTAATACGTTCAAATTAAGCTATTGAGGCCAAAATTAAGTTAAGGATTGATTTTATCAGTCATTCTATTTGTGACAACTGAAGGTGTAAAGAGTCAGATGTGGCGTCACATTTCACACCAGACATTCGTGTTCCAAATGCTCTGTTACTATTCCATTTCCGTGTGGCCAAGACGAGTTTCTCTATTGTTTTTGACCTGAATAACTTGGGGTGCATAGGGGGTATCACGAACGACCTCAATACTGGCCACCCAGCCAGGCGAGGGATCCTTCACATGGACAACCATAGCCGCCCTCATCATATTGGACTGTGGCTTGAGGCATGCTATCGGGTATAAACACTTTTACCCGTGGTAGGCCGTCTTTGCTGAGGTCAGTGATCTGGAAATTCAATTTAAAGAAAAAGGAAATGTCTTCTGTGAGTGAAGAGCACTATTATTATAGTTTTCTTAATTATACGATTCTCGTTTTTACAATAACAAGTGAGGATTAGTACGGTGAGCAGTTTTATTTCAGTTACATGTGGCACCCAATAAATTAACTTACCCTTACATAAAAATAAGTATGGCATCACAAAATAATAATTATAGTGGGAAATCATCTTACGCTTTATGAGTGGATTTATGTTGCAGAAAAGTCTTCCTGGCCTCTCTTTCTGAATTTTTTGGATACGCCCCTGCAATTTACTGTATTCCACACATGAAAATTCATTTTATATGAGAAAAGATAATGCGTTACAGCGTATAAGTTAAGAAAAAAAGTAATTAAAATTACGTGATTTCCAAGAAAAAATCACATGGATTTACACGGAACTCCAGCTTTTGTTTATTGGCAAAAACTTCGGAAACCATTCAGTGAAGTTTGAAATTTTCTTGAAGAATTCTTTATATGGAAAGTCGTCTTTTCATCACACTTGTCTTTGGTTCACTTGTATCAAGATGGTGGCTTAAGGGTTATTTACTTACCTTTTAAAATATCATCATCATTATCTTTAAACATTATTATTATTATTATTATTATTATTATTATCATTATTAACCCAAACGTTGTTTTTCCATTGCTCCTCCTCCTCCTCATCATCATCATTATCATTAAAGATTATTATTATTATTATTATTATTATTATTATTATTATTCATGATCCAAACATTGGTTGTCCATCGCCCCTCACGCATATGCTTTTCACCTCCCATTTCAACTTGAATGTTTTGTCACACAGCTCAGTAGGATATCGCTCACTTATCAGCTACGGGAAGATCTTGTTTTATAATCGAATGATATATCAAGATCCACCGAGTAAAAAATAGTAAAGATAACGACAGTGAATCAAATGGTTTGTTTACTTCTTGCAGAAAGAATTTCTTCTCAGAATTACAATAGTAGGGAATCCACTTTCCTTCCCCATTGTGAGTCATGATAGCACAATGTTTGCGGCTGTAGCGTGTCGGCTTTTCACTGCCCCAGTTGCTGTAGTCAAATTCGCTTCCATCGAACCACCTGTACTCCAAATTGTACTTATCATCCCTCTGGCCTATCCAGCTAGCTTCGCTGTCGTGAATGGAATTCATAGGTCTATCAATAAGGAGCTATGTTTTTTGGTTACATAAAATGCCACAAGGGAGACACACGAGCGCGCTAAATCGTCCCCAATGTCTTCTCATTTTCCAATATGGCGGCTAAAAAAGACTCTGGGGAAGAGGTTGATAAGCGCTCGGAAATGGGTTTAAGTATCGCGTGCGTGTTTCTTTTCACATGCTTTGCCCCCAAATTCTCTCAACTACCGTAAAATTTCAAAAATAATCCAATCCAAATATAGCCCTCCCCCAAATTAAACTCGTAACGCAAAAAATTCTCCGTTAAATCACCCCCTCCAAATAGGCCATTTCCGAGTTCCCCCGGGCCTCTGTATCAAAACGAGGTTAAGTGCTCAGCCTTTGATATGGATATAATTTTTAATTCTCCTGCCAATAAAACTCATTTTCACAAGAAAGGTTGAGCACTTGGCCTCGTTTTGAAAGTGAGGGTGTTGTGCAACTCGGAAGTGGCCTATTAAAGTCCCCGGGGGCTTGTACTTGGAATTTGCCCTCAAATAAAAAATAAAACAAAGCAAAAACAGTACAGTAACAAATAAATTTTTTATTTGCTAAAGAACTAGTTGTGCCAATTGATTGCAATCAAAACGTTTCACAGTATATCGCTGTTTGCGTAGTTCACTCCTCACTCTTGGCTTGGATTTCTCGTTCCATATAGACAAAGTAGTTGCGTGGCTGAGTTTTAGTAAGATATACGCCCTCACGGTGAGGTTCGGTAAAAACCTTTTGAAAATTACTGACGTAAATTTCCTTCCAACTATAAGTTAGCCCAATCCAATTTGAGATGCAAGTTTCCCTCCAAGTATAAGCCTATATAACCGATTTTGAAGCGCAAATTTCCCTCCGTATCTAAGCCCTTCCAAAAAAAGCCCCCCAAAAAGGGCCTTTGAAAAATATAAGCCCCAGGGCTTATTTTCGGAATTTTACGGCATCTCTAACAAAACTGACTAAGCTCACTTTTTCGTACTCTAGGTTATTCGAAGGCTGGCTTCCTCTTATTCTGTGTTAAATGTGGACGAAGCCTAGGAGTTCTCATGAAAAATAACCCTAAATTTACACTCTAAACGGTCTCCATGCGGCAAGTTGATGACATCATTACACTATTCTTACGCCATTATTTCCAAGCGAAACATGCACGCGCTTTGGCCGTTGATATGAAGAAGTTGTTGGCTTCCTCGGAAAACGTTTTTCTTTATATTTGAAGATAAATTTCTTATTTTAAGGTGATACTCTTTCAGTCTTTTAAGCACTTATTAAAAGGCTTGACCGAAGGTTTCCGAAGGCTAAGTTGAAACCACTGAGGCTCGAAAGACGTTTTGATCTTAGCCGGATTGATCTGACAACTAATCAGAAATGACTACAGACTGGTGTAGCTTAATAACAGACGGTGAATTAAGCGGCAACAGCTGCTTGGAAAGTAAGTGAAATTTTAAGAACTTTGATAAACTCTTCAGCTGCGTTTCACAGGAGAAGAAATGAGTTGTGTCGCGGCTCTATTACTTCCGATTAAGTTGGATAAATTACGGTTAAATTAAAGTTTAGCCAACGGTATGCACGTGTTTGAAGTATACTCTCTTCTCAACTGGGCCAGGCATATTGCAATGTCTGCTACATACAAATCCGGAGGAAATTGGCTCAGTGGAAGGCCAAACCTCTCTCTACTAATTATTAAACGAATCAAAAGGCTTGCCCTCTATTAATTTGAATGGTTATACCACAGTCTGGCCATAAAACTCAAGCTTTAGCTTAATTACTCTACAACTTGCGCAATTTTTGTGAAAACCTCGAAGACCGACAGGAAACTTGAGCTAAGGAAGCGTGGCTACATTTACCACCTCATTCACCTCCTTTTTCTCGTTGATTTTGCAGGTGTACTAAATACCGTACGGTATAGAGCCAAAAATTGCACTGGAATGGAGCTTTTTTATGTCTTCATCTTTTTATTAGCTGTCCACTCCTACGCATGCTTGGTGTACAGGTTTTTCGAACGGTATCACTATGACACTCATACTGAGGATTACCTACGTGGCTCGCAACTCCAAAGGTAAGTGGTAACATGTATTAGTGCGAAAGCATGATTTCTCGAAGTAGCGTGCCAAAAAAAGGCCAGGGGAGAAAGCGCGAGCGAGAGGCGAAAGTGATGAATTCTTACAGGGGTAAGCTCCCAAATGGAGAGCTCGCCTGCATGCTTTTCAGTGTAAGAAAAATGCAAAAATTACCACTTCATGCGAAGCATAGGACCAAAAACAAATTTTTAGCCACTGACAGGATTCGAACCTATGTTCCCAAGCACAGAGCTGCGGAGATTTTCATTTAATGGCAACGCCGTTAACTAGGTTCGTCTCGGGATTGCATAACTTTCTCGAAATCTCCCAACACCCTTCCGTGTTAGGCTAGCTTACATTTAAAAGCGTATCAGTCATAAATGTTGCTAAGAACTATGGAAAACCAAGGACCTCATATATGATCGAAACTAGATAATAAATTGAAAGGCTCCTCGAATATCGAATCCTGAAAAAAAAAGACATTAGGAAAAAAGACCAAACGTCACTCTTAATGATAACAACTGCTACAATAACTGCTGTAACCTTTGCAGTTCTTAGAGACTACCTTTTATATACCTATTGTTTTATTGTACAATTTATACATGCTACATATTTTGATTGTATATACATTCTTTATTTCTCATTTGTAAATAATTTTAATTTTAGCGGAGCTCCCGCGCGCGCGAAGCGCGCGCGCAGCGGAGCACCATGGGTAAGAAAATTCGGTAAACTATCCATCCCAGAAAATTTGGTTATGACGTAGCGTACGCCCGTCCGTACACACACTTCATGTAAGCCGATGTCAAATGTCACAATAGATCTTGCACAACTTGACTAGCCTCCTAGTTATGTAAGCCATCCGTATGAGTACGATTAGATTGACAGCTGTCAAAATCAGACATCCGCTGACAATTATCACATGACCGTCTCGCGGGCTCAGATAAAAGACCAGTCGTTTTGCCCCTATATATAAGCTGATATAATATGTCACACTTACCAATTCAACATAAAAAGGAAACTACGCCGGGCAAGGCTGTCAGTTGGCTGACAGTAGTTTAAAGTTACATTGGCAGGCCAAATTAAGGTCAATTGACAGCTGTCCAAATAGGACATGTGCAGACCTCTATCAGAAAACTAATAACGAGGGCTCAGGTTCGGTCAGGTACACGATCTGGCATTTTCCACTACATGCCGGACGGAAATGTCCTACTCACACTAGTAGTCTGTTAATTCGAATATTCGCCATTCTAATGAAGGTTAATTGACAGCTGTCAAACGTACACGCTGACCATCATCACCTGAGTGGATCGCGGGCTCATTTTTCTATCTATTGAGGTCACGTAGTGTTTAAAGTTTTGCGCTGATATTTTATTTGATCACGGGCTCAATTCGAAGTCCCATAGCTAAGGAAATCTACCCATCCCAGAAAATTTGGTAATCACATGACCGAGCGACCGAGCGACCGAGCGACCGACCGTCCGTCCGCACCACAGGCATACCAATGTTTACTCTCACACTTTCTAGGTACTTTGGGAGCCCAGGAGAAAGCTGATTGCACATCAATGTTGTCATCAATTGACAGCTGTCAAAACAGGGTATCCGCTGACCACTATCACCTGACCGAATCGCGGGCTCAGGTGTCGACCCATCGAGGTTGAGTATTTTTTTGAACTTATCCGCTGACAATTTACTGGTTTTCAAATGATCGCAGGTTCACGTTTACTTTTGTTTTAAATTCATATCAAATATGTTGTGTTTATGTCAGTATCGCCCCGCACTATTATGATTTTGATTTCAAACTGACTTCAGACGCAAAAATTCAGCCAGTTTTTTTAAAATACAGGCGGGGAAGATCTTTTCTTACCATGGTCACGTGTTGGTCACGCTCCACGTCCAATTTTTATGCTCTGATTGGTTAAAATTTGACAGGTGAGTTCATGCGTAAAATTTATGCAGCATCTTGAAAGTTGTTTACTTTGACAGCTGAAGCTGACAAAGTTTTGAGTCAACTTGTGATGTTTTTAGCTGTCTTTTTCCACTGGATGTACGAAATGAAATACAGCTGCTATCAAGAGTGTTCTCTTATTCATGGCTGGTTTGTTTATTGGGTTTTTGGTTGAAAAATGCGTCGCTTGTCAAAGCCGATAATCCGATTTCGGATGGCATCGTTTTTGTTTTTCACCTTGCTGGATGCGTACGAGAATTATAAAGGCTCAAGCGATCCTTGCCTTATTTGATAGCTTTCAGGAGCTGCATCTCGAAATACGGTAAGCCTGAGTAATTATTGTATTTAATCTAATTTCATGGAGTCCAGCTGCTCCGTTTATGAAGCTAGTTTATGCACGTTTGTAGTAAGATTTGACTGAGACACTGATCTGACCTCGTATGAAGTTTGATATAGGCTTAAGCTTACAGAACTTTAAAAAGCCTTTAGTCGATATTAATTCACCTTAAATAGAAAGAAAAAACTTTCCGAAGAATATTTAGTTATAATTTTGGCTGTAGAAAGAAAGCTTTGAACGATTTTCTTTTCGTGAGTTCATCTTTGAAAACAGCCAACACCGGAAAACCGGCGGCTTAAAACACAAACATTAAGCTTACTAGTAAAGACTTGAGGATTCTTAGACACACTTAAATACTCATTTGTTTTCGTGAATGAAAATTGTTGTCTCTAAAAATGTTCTATCGAATTATTTTTCTTTATTGATTTTTGGTAGTCTCAAAAGTGTAATTTTCATCACTTTGCCGTTTGTTTTCAGGCGTTCATAAACATCGCTCGCAGGCTTACGGTACTTTGCGAAACGAAACGAAACGAAACGAAATGGTACTTTGCGAAACGGTACTTTGCGAAATGGTACTTTGCGAAATGGTACTTTGCGAAACGGTACTTTGCGAAATGGTACTTTGTGAAACGGTACTTTGCGAAACGGTTACAACACAATGCTTCATCACACCTTATCTAGAGTACCTAGAATTCCACTGAAAGCTGAAGATTTGTAAAGATAAACCTGGAGCAAATTTCCTCGTTAAGTCTGTTTCCTAAGAGCAGCATGTATTACCAGACGCCATCTTGGATTTAGGTGACTTGAATGTTGTGTATGAACCATTTTAGTGTCCTCTGAAGAACACTGTTGTAAATAATGTTTGCTAGCACATGGGCAGACGCCGGTCTCACATGCATGACCCCAAAGCGCGGAAAAATTTGTCACGCAATGCCTTGCGCGACGAAAGAAAGACAAACATTTCGCAAAGTATCATTTAGTAAATTACCAAAATCAATTTTTTTGTTTGATTTGCTTTAATTGTAATTCATATATGGTACTCATAGTAACTAAGAAACAAATTTACAAGAAAAACGCTCTGAAACGCTCTTTTTACATGTTTGCGTGTGAAAGATGCGCCCGCAAAATTTACACGTGTTACACAGAGGACACTGAAATGGTTCATACACAACATTCAAGTCACCTAAATCCAAGATGGCGTCTGGTAATACATGCTGCTCTTAGGAAACAGACTTAACGAGGAAATTTGCTCCAGGTTTATCTTTACAAATCTTCAGCTTTCAGTGGAATTCTAGGTACTCTAGATAAGGTGTCATGAAGCATTGTGTTGTAACCGTTTCGCAAAGTACCGTTTCGCAAAGTACCATTTCGCAAAGTACCATTTCGCAAAGTACCGTTTCGCAAAGTACCATTTCGTTTCGTTTCGTTTCGTTTCGCAAAGTACCGTAAGCCTCGCTCGCAGGAGTACTCAAAATGCCAAGCGTATCAAACGCTTTTTAAGATTACACATCGTTATAAAACCGTTAATAAAAAATAGACTCAATAAATTCTTTATCACGTTGAAGCGTAACTCTTTTAAAATTTCTTCGCAAATTTGGCGCTTGTCAAAAGTTAGAACC
This sequence comes from Porites rus, assembly GCA_964035705.1. Taxonomy (NCBI): domain Eukaryota; kingdom Metazoa; phylum Cnidaria; class Anthozoa; order Scleractinia; family Poritidae; genus Porites; species Porites rus. Next base: position 41,423,846 of record OZ037992.1, read on the forward strand.
GGCTGGCCGTATAGGTGATTTTGGAAATTCTTTGAACGGTTTCGCTAATTAAAAGTCCACGCGTGCCTCTGTGGTCCTGAATATTGAATGAATGCAATTTGTCTTGAAGTATTGTGAAATACTGCATTTTGTACGAGGTCTGTATGATAAAAACAGCGCCTCATAGTACTTTTTCTCCTCAGATGTGGTGTATAAAAAAAATAAAAGATTGGTTTGCACGCACCCAGATTTATTTGCAAGAATTTGTAAACTTGTCGAACGCAAAAAATTCGGTCTGATTTGTTTTCCAAGAATTTGTTTTGCACGCCTTATCTACTGTGATCAAGAGCCATCATTGCTGTTAAATGTGACCGAAGACTATTTTTTGGGTGTACATATAAGGCTATATCAACTCGATACAAAATTTGTTTCACTCCAAAATCACTTAGCTTTTCCCTCAAAAGTCACATGAATGTGCCCTTACGTTAACTGATTTGTGGAATACAAAATTATTGTTTGATTTAAGTTATAAATTTATCAATGGGAGCTTCGCTTTTAGCTGTGGCTAAATATATATATTATATTGTTGCGTCCCCAATAAGCTGTGAAAACTAAATACATGGACACATTAATAAAGCTGTTACTTACTTACTTACGGCAATGACGAGATCGTACTGTAGAGGGATATCCTCTTTTGATCACCACGGTATGCTTTCTACATTAGAATGCCGATTTTAGCAGTATTGCAGTTCTCAATTTGTCTCTCGGTACGTAGCTTTCTGAATATACTCGCTGTATGTTCAAGGTCGTTAATACTCGAACAGCTAGGGATTCAAGTGTTTTCCCCTCGTTCCATATTTTTTAGTAGCGATTATCACAACTCTTTTATTTATCACCAAGCTTTAACATTTACCATCTCTTCCAATATATATCACTCAGCCTGAACGTCATTGTACGTATGACATGATCAATTCCTTCGGCCAGTCACCTTTTACATTTTCGAGTCCACAGGCACGATCGATTTGTGCGCGATGAGCAACTCAATCACTTTACGCCTTACATCCATTCTCATTCATCCAGTTATTTAGGGAAAGAGAAGATTCTGTTATTCAGGGATAACTGAATATGGTAATCCCTGGTGGTTATGTGTCCGTGATTTTATCAATATCAATCTTGCAAATGAATCACTGAGCAGTATGAATTTGCTTTGTTTAACAGCCCAATTCAGGTAGTTTTTACACCACCACAAGAAGACACATCTAGGCAAGTAACTGTTGAATCGCCCCCACCTCCTGTATCTACTTCAACAACACAATCTACAGTAGAGGGGTTTTGTCAGAGAGAGGAGAGCTCCAGCGACTCTGAAAAGGAAAAGCCAATATGGAGGCCAAAACTAAAGAGAAAGCGAAAAAAGAACAATCGTCAAGGATGGTGATTACCACTCTGGAGCAGCACTTGATTACTAAATAAAATATATGAAAAGAACGGCCTTATAGAATTTTTCCTTGCGATTCGGCTGGGAATGGTGTAAATCACGACCAGCATGAGAGACTCGACTGAGTCAGGTCGCTAAAACAGGTGCAAGTACTGCACGGCATTTGAGCGCTACTAAACGAAACAATTTCAGATAGGATTCAATTGAATTCCGTGCAGTGAATTCAATTCAATACCGTTCGACATCAGACCACCTCCATACCATATTCTACTGATGTATAATATATTAACTATTGTTTCTGTTTAAACACATGTCGACTGTATGTATGCAGTGAATGTGCAAAACTCATCAATTTAGCCAGCTTTAGAAGCCGGAATGTTTTGACGCCGGTTGAGTAAATACACCCACCCATGGCACAAATATAGAAATACAAGTCCTTTCACTCCTCGGAACAGACAACCTAGATTCTGAAAACAGATGAACAGCTCTAACGGGCCAATCTTCCTCGTTCCCAGCTTTTCCAACACCCCCACCCTGAATTTACAGCTTTCTAAGTTAATCTGAAGACATGGCGCGCCAAGGAGAAACGATACATTCGCAGGCTATCTATATCCTATCTTTTTATACAATCAGTCATTACTTTTTACTACTAAAGTTCAACACTAAAATAACTTGTACTTTATGATATTGCCTTAACGGAACGATTCAAAGGGTTTTTATGGGACACCTCACTAATGGGTCAAAACAAGAACATGCAATTAGCAGATGAACAATTGCGAGGGACATCACGTTGGTTTAGATGTAGACCGCGGCAGCGTTCCTTAAGGAATGTAGCAATTTCCTCTTAATTTGGCTTCGTCATAGAATCAATTCGAAGGAGGGTTTTCCATTTCTCCTCTATAAGAATCTGGAGATTACCTGCAACCAGATACTTTTATAATTCAGAGCATTCCCATGCTTACAGCTTTAGGTTCCTGTTCTGATCCAATGTTTCGACGTCGAGCTGCTTAATCGTGACGCAGATAAAATTCGAAAGAAATTTAGATGTAGAGGTAAGTAACTATTTAGGTAATGCTTTTCGCTTTTCCTCAAAAGTATAACGCTTCATGTAATGAAACTGAATTTAGTATAACCCCTTTATACAGGAGTGTTTGCTATCAGAGTTTATAACATAGTTAGAAAATTCGCTTAATCAAATTCAATGGCGGGAGCGTGCTACATATTCCCATTGAGCACACTGATGAAGTCTATAAACCATTACTCGAGTTGTTGTGAGCTTAGACGTCTCCCGACCGTGCCTCCGTAACTCAGCAGTACACGGGGAAGCGTTTACCATATGTTTTATAACGAAATTTAAGAGAAAATTTTTGAATTTGTTAAGCGATAGTAGGAAAAAGAGGTGAGTGTTGTTGTTGTTGTTATCTCCGCGAGCTGTGTGGGCTATGGCGTGAGATCATTTTTTGCAAAGTTGTTTCTCTCAAAAATAATTTCTCGGTAAAGATATAGTTTTCCGGCACCTCAATATGGACAGTTTAAAATCCTTCTTAGGGTACACTTTCTCTCAGTTTCAGGATAAAAAGAAGCTTTCAAAAATATTGTCACGTAATCATTGACGCGTACTGCTTTGAGCGCGCTCCACAACTGTACAATAAAATTCTAAGTTAACTGCTGCATTAATCGTTTTGATAATGTTATAAAACAATTAGTTCATGCTTCAGCAGTGCGCATGTATATATGTCGAGATATTGAGGCTATAGGCCTCTTTTGTGCTCTCCAAACTTCCCGCGGCCGTGCTCAATATCTCGACATACGCACGCTGACACATGAACTAATTTTAAAATTTGATTTGGCTTAAACCTAATTTTTAAAGAAATGCCTCGCATGTTATAGCGACTATTGTCCCGTGCAACCGTCCTCGGGCCTGGGCTGTTCCTGGCACTGGTGGGTTTTGAATGGAAATCGATCGAATTCAACAAAGGCTGTTTTCATGAATTTTTTTTTTGGAATTTTTATGAATAAGTATTTTTCTAGAAAGGGATTTGACCGTGTGTTGGTCTAATATTGTACACCGGCATATAATCATATTTGATGATCTTTGTTGCTCTTAATAGTGGTAGTGCGCTGTAATTAGAATGAAAACCCTTAGCGAACTAACCAACCAAATTTGACCTTGCTTTTATGTTCTATCACTGATATTATCTGAGATTTCATTCCTTTCTTTACTGCTGCCAATTATTTCAACATGACGGTGTCCAACAAGAAAGCTCTTGCTACTTTGGACACTGCACACAAATGAACTTAATGTCTTTTACTTAATTATTATTTGTCAGCTACTTTATTTTCCTATCTAAATATCTTATATAGTGTGAAATAAAGAAATGAATTGAATTGAATTGAACAAATATCATGCGACGCCAAGAGAGAAAGAAAGGAGAAACATAAAAGCGATGAATCTTGTTTAAGCCAAAAGCTAGTTTGCGTCTTAAACCACTATTACTCTTTTAAAGAGATAAAAAAAAACACTTCTGAGAAAAAAAAAAAAGCACATGTCCTAGATTGACAAGCTGCTATTTTGTGTTGGTGACGAAGAGACACCACTTGAACAGATCAGAGACTCGTAGGTACCGCAAACGAGGAAGAACTCTCCTACATAGAACTGTATACAGTAATTTATAATGATTCTAGCAGAATCACACTTTTCATGATCCGAGCGAGGCGAGGACGTAAAGTGCCCTCGCGAAAGCAATTTATTCCACGCAAAGCGCCGAGCGAAGAGAGTTTATAATCTCGTCGCGCTCGAAGCACGCGCACAGCACGTGAATCACCCTTGGCCTTAGCCAGTTGCAAAATTGGATGCCCATATTTCTATCTATCGTTTTTGATTACCATGAATATATATGCCTCGTGTCCGCTAATGACGTCATGTAGCGTTACGTCATGGAGCATTTTGCGTTTCCAGGTAACATAGACTTTGCCGCCATTTTCATGTTTTAGTCACGAAAGGCTTATTTGTTTATTCACCGTCTGTGAAACATTTTTACGATCGGTGAATCACGAGACATAGAAGAACAGCAAGCACAACAAGTGGCTGCGATTCCTCACCGAGGAAGGTTTTCCACCGAAACTCCTCTGGAACGAGAACGCCGACTTGAAATTCGGCGTGAACAACGATCGAAGGAGAAGAGGTCAACAAAAAATCGTGGAGCAAAGAGAACATCGCGGCTTAGCACAGCGAAGGCAACGCCGACAACAAGCAACGAGGGAATATCAGAGGCATAGTGACTGGAAATCCTTGCCGTGGAAGATTTAACACCGATCATTTGAGCGGCCTATGTAAAGCCCGAGAGTGAATAAACACGGACATAATGCGAAATAGTTTTGAAATACTCGTTTAAACTATTTTTGTCAAAATGTATCTTCGAATTCATGATAAATACAGCTTCACAACGTTCAAACAATGTGAATGGTAGACAAAAATTCTTCAAAATTATTAATTTTAAGAATCAAACTGTTCAGGGGCGATCGCTTATGATGCCTCTCTTTTTGCGCAAGAGGAAGTTGGGGTACAGGTTCAAATCCCGGCGGGGCTACTTCCAGTTTTTTTTTTTTTTTTCGTTTTTTTTCTTTCGTCGTATTTTTACCCTTTGGCTTGTTCCCTTTTGTTCTCACTGCTGATCCTTTTTAGCTTCGCGAGATTTTTGCGATAACGTTATTTTCTAGTTTTGAGTGTAAACCTCAAGCGTTGCCTGATATCCTCATCGCTACTATTTGCTGCTGTAAGTTCACCCATGTTTTATTGAACCCAAAAATCATAACCATAACAAAATTCTCAAATCCTTTTCATTACTAAAGTTCAACTCTAAAATAACTTGTACTTTATGATATTGCCTTAACGGAACGATTCAAAGGGTTTTTATGGGACACCTCACTAATGGGTCAAGACAGGAAGATGCAATTAGGCGATGAACCATAGCGAGGGACATCGCGTTGTTTAGATGTAGACAGGCCGTGGCAGCGTCCCTTAAGGAATCTTCGAATTCGGCCTCGTCGTAGAATCAACTTGAAGAAACGTTTTCTATTTCTCGTCCGTCAGGAGATTACCTGCAACCAGATACTATTGTAATTCAGAGCATTCCCTTGCCTACAGCCGTTTAGCTTCCTATTCTGATCCAATATTTCGACATCGAGCTGCTTAATTGTGAACGCTAAGAAAATTTAGAAGGAATTTAAATAAAGAGGTAACTAACTCTTTGTGTTTTTGCTTTTCGCTTTGCCACGAAAGTATAACGCTTCAGGCAATTAAACTGATCGAATAAAGTGTAAACAGGAGCCCCTGGTAAAACTCCCTTTATAACAGAGTGTCTGATATCAAAGTTTTGATTTGGATTGAACCAAATCTTTAAAGAAATGACGCCCAACGTTATAGCGACTATTGCCCGGCCCTTGCAACTGTCCACCGTCCTGGGCTGTTCCTGGCGTTGGTGGTTCTTGAATGGAAACCGATGGAATTCACCAAAGGCTGTTTTCATGAATTTTTTTTTCGACTTTTTATGAAAAAGTATTGTTCTACAAAAGAATTTGACCGTGTGTCCGTCTAATATTGTACACTATATAACCATATTTGATGATCTTTGTTGCCCCTAATAGTGGTAGCTAGTGTGCTGTAATTAGAATGAAAGCCCTTAGCGAACAAATGTAATGCGACGCCAAGAGAGAAAGAAAGGAGAAACATAAAAGCGATGAATCTTTTTTAAGCCAAAAGCTATTGCGCCTTATTACTAAGCCCTTATTACTCTTTTAAAGACATAAAAAAGAGAACACTTCTTAGAAAAAAAAGTGCAGATGTCCTAGTGACAAGCTGCTATTTTGTGTTGGTGACGAAGAGACACCACTCGGAACAGACCAAAGACACTCGTAGGTACCGCAAACGCGGAAGAACTCTATCCTTTCGACTTTTTATGAATAAGTATTGTTCTGGAAGAGAATTTGACCGTGTGTTGGTCTAATATTGTACGCCATAATAATCATATTTGATGATCTGTTACTCATAGTGGTGGAACTAATATAATGCGACGCCGAGAGAGAAAGAAAGGAGAAAGATAAAAGCGATGAATCTTTTTCAAGCAAAAGCTAATCTACGTCTTATTACTAAGCCACTATTACTCTTTTCATGAAAGATAAAAAAGAAAACATTTTTAAGAAAAAAAAATTGCAGATGTCCTAGCTTGACTAGCGGCTATTTATTTGTGTTCCTGACGAAGAGACACCACTTGAACAGAACAAAGAGACTCCCAGCTGCCACAACCGCGGAAGAAGTCTCCTACATTTATAGTACTGGTAGAGTACTTCATAATGATTCTACCGGAATCGCACTTTTCATTATATATTATATATTAGAAGAGTGTTGATCATCTCTGTAATATATTACCGAAAACGAAACAAGGAATTGTGATCGCGCGCCCCTTCAAAGGGTTGATGTTTTGATCTATGGTCGCTGTCACAAAAGGTTTACAACCTAACTGATTCGATTAACTGCGTATTCCTCTCTATCAAAATGGACTAAAGAGCCGTACATGTTTCGAGAGTTAACAAATAAATAGAAACTAAGTGATGTTAGCGTTTATGAGCAATCTGATTGGTTCGCTATCTCGATCTAAAATATTAACAGCACTTGGCGGTGAATGACTGTCAATTTAAAGCAAACAGGAGACCTTATTGACGGTACTCGCCATCTTTACACTCGCACAAGGATTGATGGGATAAATTTAATGTCACTTGGTTTCTCAGGGGGCAAACAAGCGATAAAATCTGCCAATACAAGAAATCGCGGTTTTTTTCAATTTTCTCGCGAAAATAATGATGCTTTCGTTTATTTCTAAAGCCTGGTTTCCATATGATCGTCCGGATCGTCCCGATCGCCCCAGTCGTTTCAAAATATTTCGAGACGATCCGAACGACTGGGGCGATTGGTAGTTTCCATATGATTGTCTCGATCGCCTCAAAGGCAAGAAACGCGGGGTCGCCAGCTATGTCTCTGGGTCAGACAATAGAATTTTTGCGCGTGTTTTGCAAACAAGCCACATAAATGGATGATTTTTATTCGTAAAGCGAACCTCGTACCTTGGTATCTGCTTTTTCTCTTGATTTTGCGGCATTGAGAAGCTAGAAGAGCTCCCCGAAGACATAGTATCTCTTCGAAAACTTGATGTAACGGACTTTCTCTAATTTCAAATAACCCCCATACGCTCTGCGAACATTTGTGTATTACTTTTTCGGCTTCACCGCCATCCGGGCCGAATTTATTCTCGATTACTGGAATAAAAGTGATGACTTCTGGGATAGCCTTCGATCGTCCCGATCGTCTCAGTCGTCTGAGAGCGTTTCCATATGATCGCTTCAAAATTTATACGATCGTCCCGATCGTCCGGATAGAACTCAAGTCTTATCCAAGCAATCGAGGTCGTCTCAGTCGTCCGGGTCGTTTGCGATCGTCTGGGTGGCGTTTCCATATGATCGTTCCGATCGTCTGAACATTTTTTGAGACTACTGGGACGATCGGGATGATCGGGACGATCATATGGAAACCAGGCTTTAGGTCGAAAAATGAACGCCGGGAGCCCAGACTTTGCTATTCGCCCAAGTGATCGGTTGATTCAAAAGAAAAAGATAATCTCTATCTTTGCGTACACCTATCCAGAGCACTTCAGTTTTCTGATGGTTGATTTTCAATCTAGATGATCGAGATAGCGAAAGTATCAAGTAAATAAAGGGTTCTAGAAAAGGAGAGCTCAGATCCGTCTAGAATCGTGGTATCATCAGCATATTGTGAGAGTTTTCACTGAACGTTGGCAAAATTAATCCCACGATTATTTTCATCCTTCCTTGCTGCAGTGCCCAAGACCTCTGCACATAGAATGAAGAGATAGGAGAAGAGCGGTCACCCCTGTCTCACTCGATCCGCGATTCAAAAAAGAAAAACCTCTGAAGACTAACCATTGTTTTGGACACAACTGCTTATATTTGTGTAAGATCAGCCTAGTCCCAGGCGTTCTCGGCTCGGTCAAACCTAAACTCTACGGTGAGCTGTGACGTCACCGAGAGAGACTCGCCGACTCTTTCCCAGACTTCGCGCGGACAACGGGTCAAGAGAGAATGCCTAGGGACTAGGCGTAATAAGATAATTCAAACCACGTCACCAACGCCACGCCAAAGTTGAAATATTTCAAAGTTCTTTCAATAAAGGGCCATTCTATGCTACCAAAGGCCTTGTCGAAACCAATGAAAAGTATATAGAAGGCCAGGAATTTGTTTTGTATTTTCATACTTGATGATGCTTTCTAAGAGCCAGGTATTTTCCCCGATAGTTCTGTTTTTCAGAAAACTCGTTACACTCAGCTAGTTATACGCTCCATGGAAATTGAGAAACAGATTGCTTTCGATAATAATAACCTACCCTTCTTTAGGAAGAAATGGGCTATTTTCAAATAATGCCCCTCGGAAAAATAATTTAATACTGCAGCTAAATAAGGTGCAAGCGAGAAATGGGCACTGTGGGGGAGGAATTGGACCAAAAAGGCAGGTAACCGTCTTGCGTGATTGTAGTCCTTTCGTGGACTAAATCTTTCTAATTTTTTTTCCCTTTCTCTCTTTTTTCCTTTGCTGTAAAATTAGTTATCTGTTTTGATGTAAGATAAATTTTAGTAACCGATAATTAGACTTAATTGTTTGTAAAATATAAAAGAAAAAAAAGTGGCGAGGAGACCTAACAGAAACTATAGGAGCCAGGGCTCCTGTAGGAGCTTTTAAGGGGTTAGGTCTCCTCGAACTACGGGCTAGAGCTGTTTCACATCAATTGAAGAAAAGATGGCGTAAAGTCAAAGGTGGAAAAGAGTTAAGATTGGTTTTCATATTTACTATATATATTGATTTCTTTAGTATTTTCTTAAAAGAATTATTCTCTTTGCTATTATTATTATTACTATTATTAAGATCGACTTTATTTGAAATCGATAGTCAAGAAATATCAATACGTTTTTTTCTATGGAAATGTTAATTTCTCTTGCCATATTAGGAATATTGTTTCCTCTTCCCAGCAGCTACAAAACATTGTCTTGAATACATTATTGACGTCGTCGAATGTCTTTGTAATTATGTTTTTGTGATTTTTCTGTCTGATTCGGCTTTCTTTTATAATTTTCACTTTCTTTTTTTCAAGATGATGGTCTCTGACGAAGAGAAACGATGGATTGTTGTGGGAATTGCTATGAACAAAGTTGTTGCTCCTGTTTTGCGAGATACTGTCAAACAAGGAATGGACAACAACTTTACAGATCTAGACAGACACTGCCAGCATCTGACCCCACCGTGTACCTTAAGGACATTAATTTATGGTGTTGTCCGAACAGATCCTTTCTTCAGCAGCCTGAAATTTCAAAATATTAACAGCAATGAACTTGTGCATGGTATACGAAACTACAACTTCAACATTAACAACTCCGTAGATTTGGCTAAGTTGTACCTACCCGGGTATCTTGCTCAGTTCTCAGCCTTTGATGAGTCGCTGGACATGACTGCCATCCTTCGGCTTCTAGGATTCAAAAACTACATGCCTATACCTATGTTCTCCCCACACACCCAGGCTTCATCTGATGATGTCAGAGAAAATGTCAGAAACAAGTGGGGCCACGTGGATGTAACTGAGTGGACAAATACTCTCTTCGATGATTGCTTTGTCAAGCTGGAAACACTGGTAAGAAGTCTAGGCTTAGCACCAGTTGTGGAAAGGAAAGTACTGGATGAGCTTGCTGATTGGCAAACAAAAGGTAATTACAGGCTGAAAAAATAGTAGACAAGTTCATTCTCGCTGAGCGAGCGGCCGTTAGGCCGCGAGCGAAGCGAGTTTATAATTTTGTCGCGCGCGTAGCGCGTGTATCACGCGAGGATCGCCAGCGAACTGCGATTTCGCTTTGGTCATAAATCTTTCTATCGGTTTGGTATCCGTTTTTTCCTAGCAACAAGCCATAAACAAATCCTAAAGACGCCATTTAACATGACGTCATCGTGCATTTTGGGTCTCTAGGCAACACATGCAGCGACTTGGGCTCATTTTATTCATCCTCTGTTTAGTGTACGTTGGCAAATCGCGAAATATTTCTGAGGCCAAAAACCGCGGGCTGCAAACAAAACACTCCCCGATTGGACAAGTGGCTGGAAATCCTTGCAGTGGAAGGTTTAACACCGAAAGAACGGTGACCTGCACTTCAGCGAAAGCAGCGAAGAAGAAGACCAGTCCGTTAATCGAGCGGCCTATATAAAGCCAGAGAGTGATTAAACACGGAGATAATGCAAAATGGTTTTGAAATACTCATTTGAGCTATTTTTTCTCAAATGTATCTTTAAATTCATGATAAATATTGCTCCATAAGGTTCAAACAGCGTGAATGGCAGAGAAAGATACTTCAAGACTATTAATTTTCAACTAGAGGCGGCGCCGCGGTCGCATGGCCCAGTTGTTAGCGGCCGCACTTTTTTCGTCGTAGGAAGTTGGGATGCAGGTTCAAAACCTACCGTGGCTACCACCAGTATTTTTTTTCTTTCATCGTTTTTTTACCCTCTGGCTTTTTACTGCTTATTCTCACTGCTGACCCCGTTAGCTTCGCGAGATTTTTGCGAAAACGTATTTCTAGTTATTTAAGAAATAGAAAACTTTTTCCGTGTTTGCATAGCCTGATATAAACACGAGAGGGGTTGGGAGAATTCGAGACAGTTATGCAAACCCGAGACGAAGTCGAGGGTTTGCATAACCGTCGAGAATTCTCCCAACGCCTCGAGTGTTTATATCAGGCTATGCAAACACAGGAAAAAAGTTTTCTATTGCTTTTATACAATAACTTTCCCTAGAAAAAAAACGCAAAACTCTTTGTATGGCACTGATTAAAAGAGAAATTCTTACCAGTCGCAAAATCTTGTCCACGAAGTCTTGCACGCGTAATGAGTTCTTGTTTTGCAAAAAGATGCTTTGCAAAATACGGAGTTTTCTCGCTTAAAATGTCAGCTTAAGCGAAGAAAAATTGACTCACCTTCTTTGTAACGATTTTCCATGTTTCAGCCGACGAAGGAATGGGTAAATAAAGTAAACTTGTCGAGTTTTGAACTCGAAAACTTTTTCAAATTTGGTGCTTGCGTCATTAGCGCGCGAAAAGCCAAACAACTTGACGCCAATGTTTACATACTTTCATGCAAACACTGCTCTCGGCCAATCAGAGCGTGCGTACTATCTTAGTTATTTTATAAATAGGTATAGTATGCGGCGAAGGTAACCCAGAATAAATGTTGAAAAGAACCAAAAATCTCTAGTCAAAAGATGTTGGTTACTCGTCTCATTATAGTTGCGTTGCTTTATACAAAGTTATGCCTACTCCTGATGCAGATGAAGGAACAGAAATAGAGTCCTCAACATGTTATAACGGAGTTCTGTCGAGGGTCTACAACAGGCTCAAAGTGAATGTATAGCAGCATGTTCCAAAAGAGAACCAGATGGAGCATCGAATCAAATGTTCAGCGTGGAACAAATTTTTGGCGTACATACGGGTTAAACTTACTGATATTTTGTTTGCACTTACGCTTCAACATAACATCCTCTTAGATCTTTACAATTTTTTCTTCAAAATCAAGACAGTGTTATGCATGGTTATAGTTGTCACCTCAAACGACTCTAAATTTTCGATCTCAATTTTCTGCAGGTTGTCAGTTGATCATGGGACATGCTGTAGACAAAGATCTTCTCCATTTGGTACAAGATGAAGTGAGAGATCTTATAAAGGACTACCAAGCCATCGAGTCACAAGTGAATCTGCAGAACAAACAGATTGATAAGGTTGAAGACGATGTTTCCATCCTTAAAGATCAGTTTTCAAGTCAAGAAGCCGGGTTTCTAAGCACCATGGAAAAGAAGCTACAAGAATTTGAAAAGAATAGAAGTGAAGAAATCGCACAGGTTTTGGAAAGGCTTTTGACATTCGAAGCACAGTTATCCATGCGACTTGAGTTGGTAGAAGTAGGGCTTGCTAAGACAGTCGATAATCTAGAACAACTGAAGCAAAGCCAAACCAAGACGGATGACAGAGTAGAACAATTGGAACAAAGCCAAACCAAGACAGATGACAGAGTAGGACAATTAGAGCAAAGCCAAATTAAAACAAATGAAAGGGCAGAACATATAGAGCAAATCCAAACTAAGACAGATGATAGAATAGAACAGATTGAGCAAAGCCGATGCAAAACAGTTCACAGAATAGAACAACTGGAGCAAAGCCAAACCAAGACTGATGATAGAGTCGAACAAGTGGAACAAATCCAAACCAGGACAACTGATAGAGTAGAACAACTGGAGCAAAGCCAGACCAGGGCAGGTGATAGACTAGAAGAACTGGAACAAAGGTGTGACCAAGTGAAGCAAATTGAAGCAGAAGTGAAATGTTTAAAAACAAACAATAGCCGATTAGGTAAGCTTAGTTTGAGATCAAATTATTGGCCAAGTTTCTTTTAAGTCATTTTTTTTAGCTACAAGGTGGTTATTGCCAGTGGGCTAGTATGATGAGTTTCTTGGGCAGTAGGCCCCATGTTAATGGTTCGTGGAGAATGCACTGGGCAAAATGCACTTATATCTGCCGGTGGTTATGAACAAGGACGAGACTCACGAGACTTTTGTTGGTTTGATTCCTGCATGCAAGGCTTAAATGTTTGTAGATGTAACCATTAGTAAACGAAAAGAGACAGTAAACTTGGTCGCGTGGTACAAAGTGACTTTTGCCGTTTGCCGTAAACGTAACTCCGTCTAAATCTGTCTACTATATAAATCTTGTCAATTGATTGCTAGATATTATGAATATAGCAAAATCTGCTCGCCAGCTCGGCTGTTTATGGTTTATCAGATCGGCTTTTTTAAACACATCCTATTTCTCCGTGCTTTTTAAGAAAGGATTATGAAATTTTTGACTACCATAATATTTCTATCTTTTTTTGTGTCCTCAGAGGCTTTTACTGTAAAGCCTTTCCATCTGAACACGTGTCGACGCAAACTCCAAGATCATTACCAAAGAACAGCATCTGTGCCTACCTCTGTTTGGTGTAAGAAATCCGTTGTTGACATTCGCAAGATTTACACTCGACTATCCTTGGTGAAGGAGAAGCAAACCCCAGCTGAAACAACGCGCTTTGAGTTAAAGCATTACAGTCATCTTTTCTCTGGAGACACTGACCTCGATATCATTCCAAAACGAATACTTATGCAAGGGAAGACGGGAATCGGAAAAAGCACCTTTATCAAAAAGTTGCTTGTGGACTGGGTGGATGTCCAGAAGGAGACAAGTGACGAAGAAACAGCTATCCTGAAGAATTTTGAACTTGTGGTTGCTGTGAATCTCAAAGAAGTGTCCAAATGTCAAAGCTTTAGAGATGTAATTAGACTTTCTGGTGTTTTTGCGAAGGAAGACAAATATATGACACAAGGCCTTGTCGATTATGTCACCAACAACCAAGAGAAAGTTCTTTTGATCTTCGACGGCTACGACGAATACCGATGTGGACGCAACTCAGAAATCTACGACATTTTCATGGGAAATAGCTTGAGAGAGTGCTGTGTATTAATAACAACTCGTATTTCAAAAGCTGACGAGTTGAGTGGAAATGAAGACCTGAGTGTTGAAATCTCAGGGTTTCAAGAACCTGACAGGAGAGACTTTATGGCGAGATTTTTGCCAAAAAAGGAAGTGTTTAAACTGGAGAATATTTTACACGAGAGAAAACTTCTTGAACTAGCGAAAGTCCCTCTCCTGCTCCTATTTTTCTGTACCCTCTGGAAGGAAGGGAAACTAAAGCACTTTCCTGAAACTAAAACTAAATTGTACATGGGTATTATTCAGTTCATTCTAAATCACAGCCATAGAAAGCAATCGCCACCTCGGTATGTTGAAGTACAATCTTTCACGGCGGTCCTCTCAGAGATAGGAAAGATCGCTTTACAATGTCTTTTGAAAGATGATCATTTGTTTAAGTACAATCAGTTGTCCGACACTGCCAGTTGTGAAGAAAGCGTCTTCATCGGTTTACTTCAAATGACCGAATACTCTGAATCCCTACGGCCTGTTGGAATGGTGTCCTTTATTCACAAGAGCATACAGGAGTTTCTGGCCGCATGGTACATCACTTTCAGATGTATACCAGAAAGCGGGAATCTCGAAAGTGAAATTGGAGTAAAGTTGGAGGAGTGCTTAGCCTTGAAAAATGTATTCCAGTTCATATGTGGCTTGAGTGAGGAAGGAGCACAGACGACTTTGAGCCATTTTAAGTCCGTCAGACTCTCCGATCCTTCGCTGGACTTGTCGAAGGCAATACCGGACGAGGAAAACAAGACAGGTGTACCTCTAAGTGACGTCACTGAACGTCAAAGAAAGTTCAGCGACTTAGTTTTGGACTCATTTGAAGAGGTTGAATCAAAAGCAAAGTTGTCAAAGACTTGTCTTGATTGTCTTGGAGGGATCCTTGTTGTTTCAAGGCCAGTTCCAGTTGACCTACTGCCCAACGAACGGGATGTAAACCCTTGTTCTATAGTTATAGAGAAAAGTTTCTGGTATTTTGTGAGGCCGGAATCTGGGGTTACAAGAGTGCGTAAGCCATTTAGAATACTTAGCCGCGTCCGGCCCCCTTGGTTAACTGGAATCATATTGGGTGAATTTGCAACAAAGTTCCAGAATGCCAACTGTATTGTCCGGGGTGGTGTTCCTCCTTGTCAGTATGGCTCAGTACTTTGTTTCCGAAATGACCAAGTCCAGTTTTACATCACATACTTAGAGCTACGGTGCAAAAACCACGCCAGGCTATTCACTGATATTGCGGTTTCATCTGATTCAACATATTTAAGTTCAGTGCATTCATGCATGAAATTCCTAAAATGCCTATATTGTAAAAAATTGGAAGAGAATTTAACGCTAGAACTTGCTGCAGTCATCAAACACTGTAATCATTTGGAACTCGTTGAAGTTTCTAAAAGTGATGACTCTTTATGTCAACTCCTGGTGCAAGTACCAAATCCTAGCCGGTGCTCTTTGTCTATCAAGTCATGTTGGTTATCATCAGCTGGAGCGGTTAACCTTGTATCTTTGTTACTGAGGTTTGGAAACGTCAACCGCCTTGGCCTTCACCTGGATGAATGCTCCGATGATGCAGGAGAAAAATTGGGTGTTGCCTTAATCAACCTGAAGTCTCTGAAGAACTTGAAACTGAGTAGCATTAGCCTAACGTCAGCAATAGCAGCGGCGCTTGGTCAGTCGCTGCCTGAATTGTCAGCTTTACAATTACTGACAATACAGGGCGCTTTTAAGGGACCCAGTTTGCAATACAAGGCCGAAATGGAGACGCTGTTTCATAGCTTTAACAGGCCATCTGGTTTAAAGGTCTTAAACATCGCCTGTTTTAACGCGAAAGGAAGTCTTGCTCACCTCACCAAAAAATTTTGCTTCTTTCCATTGTTAGAAGAGTTAAATCTTGAACACTTAGACATGGCGGAAATTGACTTCTTTAGTCTCCTAGAGAATATGAAATTCATCCCTAAACTGCGATGGCTGAGCCTGAAAGGTAACCCGCTTGGTCATGCAGTAAGACAGGTAGTCCCACATTTACTAAAACTACAAAGCCTGCGACATGTTTTCCTCGAACTAGGAACTGATTGTTCGAAAGAAGATTTGGATTATGTTCGGGAGGCCGTGAAAGGAAAAGTACCTCAGCTGGAAATTTCCTGTAGTCACAATTGTCCATATTTCTACCTTTCCTCTGACTTCGAATGGGACATATCGGACTTCTAGCTAAATGCAATCATTCACAACAACCTTTTCTGAAAAGTAGAAAACTGGCGAGACAAAATTCAATGAAAAACGGCAGAATCTAGAAATATGGAAAACAAAACTACAAACCGATCAAAAATGTCGAATTAACGGTGCATAAAAGCAAGATTGCAGTACTTACAGCGTTGGTTATTAAAAAGTTAGTGAAGCGACATCATTAACTGCCCGTTTTGCTTTACTTTAGCGGTTTTCCCGGCTAACTTGCTTGATTATCCCTTCAGATTTTTTATCTGAATAACAAAATTCACTTTCCCTAGCTAACGCTATTAAGAAACGGTCCAGAAAAGAACGATAGCAACAACGGCAACGAACATGTTGGAATGCTAAAAAGGTGCTAACTTTTCTATTGTCTGTACTTACTTCTGATTGGCTTAAACAGCAAAAGTTAACAAAACTTCATAAAGCAGTACATACATGTATATTCATCCTTACTTTCCAACCATCTTCCATATAACAAAATCTGGTGTCAGTTTGAATAACAAAGAAATCCTATGTGGGGAACATGTAAAATTGTAAACTTTTCTTGGCTATTGTTTTCAACTCTTGTGATTGGTCAAAATCTTTTAACACACACAAAAAAAACCCTTTCAAAGTGGAGTGTAAATGCATTTTATTGCCTAAACGGCCTTCATGTAGGTTTTTGCATTCTCTGTGTAAAAATGAGAACATTCCTATGTGGGGAAAGCACCGTTGCCGCATAACAAAGGAAATTGCTATCCACCTTACCCGGATCATTACGTAATAGCGCAAGTTTTAAAAGAAAAATGGTTTAAAAATCACCGTTTTTGCTCATTCACGAACAACAAACAAAATTGTGAATGAAGCTGTCAACGATTCCGCCCGGGTTAGCGGGCAAGATCGTAAAAACCGACCGCTCTCGGAACTTATCAGGATTAGGGGGATTCCGCCCGCTCGCAAGCTTAGAAAAAAATAACTACCGCTTAACGCCCCCCGCTTAAGTAAAGAGTGCAATCAAGAGAGCGTAAAGGGGACAGAGAAGGCATCCCCCCCACACACCCTATTCCATAGGTAATTCGTCTCGAGTTATTTTTAAGACACACA
This sequence comes from Porites rus, assembly GCA_964035705.1. Lineage (NCBI taxonomy): Eukaryota > Metazoa > Cnidaria > Anthozoa > Scleractinia > Poritidae > Porites > Porites rus. The sequence goes on from OZ037992.1 coordinate 41,441,222, forward strand.
AATCCCAAGGGGGATTAGACAACAGCCAATCACATAGCGCGAATGTGTTCCGCGTGGATGACCCACGCTCAGAGCCACGCGTTCTTCACGAATTGACGCAGAAAAAAATGGTGGAAGACTCGAGAGCGATATTGCTATTCGTTTTGTCGATGAAAACGACTAAAGAGAGATTTCTCCTAAAGCGGAGTCAGCGAAATGGAAATTAAAAAAAATCGCCCTTCCTCTCTTGTATAGAGCTAACAGTACAGATGGAAAATCCTTAACACGCTGAATATTCTCTCAGGATCATTTATAATTTACAGTTTGAAGAGAGCAATTTCTGGTTTGATATTCATTCTTAATTTTCTTAGTCTTTTATTATTCAACAAAAATAACACTTGGCGCCCTACTTGCTTTATTGTACAAACGACCGGTTTCAATAGACCGGCGAAATTTGTCATTTTATTAAAGCACTGAGGTTACGACAACTTCGAGTTAAACTGATTTCACGGGTTGTCAAAGAGTCCAGCGATACCCTTTTCCCAGGTGAGCGCCGACTCATTTTGTGTTAATATTCAGAAATGCTCTCGATCTCTTTACGCTTTCATTGCCTTTTGCCCGACATGTTTTGCACGGCGTTTAGTCATGCGAAACCTCCACGAAACATCCACGCAGCGCGCGAGGTAACTTTATCCCGATTCTAAAAATAACTCGAGACGAATTACCTATGGAATAGGGTGTGTATGGGGGATGCCTTCTCTGTCCCCTTTATCCTCTCTTGGTGCAATCTCATTGAACATCTTTTTTTCAGGTTTTTAGTTTTAGACATTAAACTATTTTCTTCAATCGATTATTGAATGGCGTTATTCCCCAAGTAACGAAACTAGGTCCAATATTATTTTCAGTTATAGTAAACCGGCGACTTTGGTAGTGTCCAAGGAAGCCGCGCGTTCCTTATACTGATGATCTGACTCTTACGATACTTGAAATTGTACTAGGGAAAAACTCGCTATTTCTTGTGAACTTTATTGTAGATGACATCCAATCATTTGCTGCAACCGAGAATATTTATCTGAGTCTCGTGTAAAAGTCTGTGTTTTTCGACTTCTTTTATTACAAATAGTTACGTTTCTTTTATCACCAAATCAGATTTGAGGACTGTTTGTGTTAAAAATGGCAGTTGGTCACTTTGAGATCTAGAAGAAGAGTGATTAGCTGCCTAGAGTGATGGACAAGGCTATCCACCTTCATCTAAGTTAAGATTTAAACGCTGAATCAGTTTCATCTAGGTTAGTTGCGTTAATATACTGCCGTGGTAAAGTGCAAGTTGTCCAAAACCTAAAGTTTTGCGATGGAGAAAACAAAGACTGGCCTTTATCATACCTTTACCTTTTTTTTGCCATGGAATCAATTTCCTTTTTTTGCAATAATTTAATTTTTCCTTGGATTTTTAAAAAAATAAATTTCAAATAGACCGACTTCTTTTGATATTTGATGCGAGAAAACATTATAAGGTCCGACGGTGACGAGAGTTAACTGAAGCTTTAGAAATGCTAACTGACGAGTAAACTTTAGCCTCCTAGTACACTAGCAAGTTTTCTCTGACAAATTTGTTCCTAGACAAGAAAATTTGCTCAAGCAAATAAATAAAAAACGTCTACCTACCATATTCCTAATCAAATATCGGTTTGAGAAGGGGAAAGCGGACCAATAACAAACCGACCCATATGTGGCGTCGCCCTGGGTTTCGAACCCGGGCCACAAAGGAGGGAGCGGGTTTGTGCTGCGCCAATCCTACTCCCTAAGTTAGACAAAAGTTGTTTCCGAAAGCTATTTCAGTGAAGCAAGCATGGCATATCAAAGCAAACAAATTGATAGGAGTTTCTTTCCCCGAGATGAAGGCATTTTTTCTTGCGTCATTTGGTTAGGGAAACGAGGGGTTCCTCGCATAAAGATAAACGCCCGGGGATCTTGGAAAAGGAATGAACAGAGACCTACTCGCAAGACCTTACGTTTCACCTAACCTTGCGTCCACCCGCAGACAGATCCTTTCTCGATGAACTGAACTGTAATCAACAAAAGCTAAACGTACCCAAAAGCAGAAAACTGAAACTGAACAAGCAGAAAATCTGAAATTGCTGGCAAGAAGCACATGCTTCTTTGTCTAGTAGATTCGGGCCCTCGTAGGTTGTAAGATGTACCAAAAATCGCTAGTTTTCCTATGTTATCAACACTTATGAACTGTGAGTTATCTTTTCGCTTTCGTTACAGACCCCAAACCCCCCTATGGATTGTCCTGTCTTAGTAAGCATGATAGGATTTTCTTCAAGGTTTGTGGACTTCTTTCTTCTTTAGGGTTTTACATTCATGTTCACATTCGAAGATGAGTTAAGCTAAGCTTGTTTAATGCGTCCCGTTCACACCAAAGAGACTGTTTTTTTTTTCTTCATATCCAAAAAAGATTCGTAAGGGTTTGTGAGAGGTTTCCTGTCAAGGAAAATATCCCTCTTCATTTCGCATAAAAATTACTAGCCTTAGAAATCAAGGAGCATTTCGCGACGATACCACTGGTTTCCCCGCGAAATGACGCCTGAGGATCGACCGGAGAAATTCCATACCGCAGATGAAGCGTCACTACCCAGATCTGGGTAGTGACGCGTCATCAGTGTGGAATTTCTGTATTCACTCCTCAGATGTCATTTTGGGGGAAACCAGTGGTGTCGTGGCGAAATGTTGGTTGTTTTCTCAGGCTAAGAAATCATTACAACCTTGTTGCGTTGCGTTTATATCAAGACACCCGAGAGGCTTTCTGTCAAGGAACATATCCCTCTTCATTTCGTAAAGGTATCACTACTCCTTGACGTTTAAGCTCGCTTAGTATTTCAAGAATAGCGTCAAGTTCATAGCGAAATTTTTCAATCTCCCGATTTTTCTGTCGCACAACTTGTCTCCATTTCGCCTCCGTTTCTTCCTTCTCGATTTTTGCTGTTAAATGTGTTTTTTCGATAATTCGTTGCAAGTCTACTTCTCTCTGCGAATGTCTTTGTTCCATAGCAGCTATTTTAGTTTCCAGAGAATCAAACTGTTTCATTTCTGGTGAAAACCTTTCCTTAGCACGTCTTAAGTCCACTTGAAGTTGGTTAACCTGTTGATGAAGAGACTCTTCTCGAACCTAAAACGTACGAAAATGCAAGTCATTGCCAAGCAACTGTAAGTAATGTTCGAGGACCTCACAGGTGACGTACAGTAGAATTGACCATGTAAACTAATAGAGAGCTGAAGCTTCGAGGGCGAGATTACGACTAAGTAGTGTACGCGCGTGAACCAGTGTTATTTTGGCGGGAAAACGTGATAGCTGTCGTCATTCTGCTACGAGTTTTAGAGAGGATGTCGTAGTGACGGAAACGAGTTATCAAATGTAAGAAATTTTATCATTTTGTAATCGGGAGAGGGCTTAACCTTCTTTAATTTAGATAATAGTGCTAACTTTTCTTGAAAAGAATAGTAAAATGAAACTTTAGGGGGAGTCGACTTTTTGAGAATACGGGAAAAAACTTAACATCAAATTTCGTACTCGTAGTCGTTTTTGTCCTCTAATCTAAAGCTCTCTAAACTAATGAGGCCTGGAAACCTAGGCGAAAGAAAAGAATTCTTCGTTAACCAAATGTTTGCTGTCTACCCTTAAATCTTTTACTTTAAGAAAGAATTTCTCATTTATTAGTAGCAAACGAAAAGGGAAGTTTTTTAGTGCTCAAATATATTTCCCGACTCCTTCAATCTCAAGTTGTCAGGTGACTGGTTAGGCAAATCTTCTTCTACCTACTCAACAAATCAATTAAAAAAGTCTTCTCTGTAATATGTCGCTGAGGCACGTAAGCACCCTGTTTGATACGAATTGAAAATGTTGCCCTCTTGTTTTTAACAAAAACGAAGAAAGTTTTTAAAGCTCATCTTGGGCGAAGGGTGGAAAAAGCGCGCGATAGACCGAGAAAAACAAATTGCGCCATCATTGATTCCTCTCTATAGACATGGACCATACATCGCTCTCGACCAATAATTGCGCGAGAAATCGTTTTGTTAAAGAGGCTGTGTCATGGCTGGCTAGCTCATTTTGTTTCAACGTCAGTTAGGCATCCTTATTCGCTATGAAACTTGAGAAATTATTTTTGACTGGAAAAAGCACAACCTTATGTCAAACAAAAATGTCATGCAGCCAAGCATTATATCAAACGTTAGAAACAACAAAAACGAACTTTGAAAAACTGTTACGCAAACAAGTTTTCAAAAAACTTAAATTTCAATCCGCTTTAATCTTCTTCAAGTTTGTTCATCCGCCACCTCGTTATGTATTTGCTGTGTTATTTTCTTTTAGCGTTTTGAGCGGATATTTTTGTTTCACTGAATTTGGTGGCAGTTCCAGCTCACGTCTGAAGTTTGATAAATTTCGAGACACAGCTCCTTCAGTGTCTGGGAAACTGCCCACCTAGCCCTCCCCTAAGCCAATATTAACACTTACCGTATTTATTCGATTAACCGCCCGGGGCGCTTATTAAATTTTTGGACCTTGAGAGTGGGCGCTTATTCGAGGTGGGCGCTTATTCGAGGCTGGGCGCTTATTAAATTTTCAACACTTCAGCAAGTGTAGTATGTTTATTATGCAACAAAACAATAACTGGTAAAAACAAAACGCTAAGATGTAACAAGGCAAGGTTTCTGTAAAATACTCTGAAGAAAACTCCGTCTTCGCGGAAGTCTCTTATTAGTACTTATTCAATTTTTGGGGGGTGTGAGGGGAAAGGGGGTAGGGTAGGGTGGGCGCTTATTCGAGGTGGGCGCTAATTCGAGGTTGGGCGCTTATTCGAATAAATACGGTACTTGTCACTCGGGGCCTAAAGTTGGCTTAGGGGAGGGGTAGGTGGGCAGTTTATCAGAAACGTATGATGATACAAAAAATCTTTACCTTAGCTGATGCCGCAGCATCGGCATTAACACTAGCATCAGCCATTTTCGCTTTGAGTCTCTGTATGACAATTTCTTGACCAGCTAGCTGACTCTTAAGCTCTGCTATTTTAGAGGATCCATGACTGACAGCAAACTCTGCCTTCAACTGATCTATTTCACGTTTGTGTTGAGCCTGCGCACTTGCCAACTGGTCAGCTGCCTCTTCACGAGAAAGCCGAGCACTTCGCTCGGTTTCCGCCAAGGAGGCCTGGAACCGAACCCGCTGTTGATCCATATCTAGTGACAGGCGCGACATCTGTTCTTTAAGGCGCTTGTTTTCCTGTGTTAAATTCTCTAAAGTTGGGTCTGTGGTGGGGCTTGTTTGTTTATCCACTTGGGTCCGTTCTGAGGCCAGCATTTGTTCTCTTTCTCGCTGCAGCCTGTTGCATGTCTGTCGCAAGTCCTCCAATTCAAAATCCTTCTTTTCCAATTTTTCTTGCAAAGATTTGATCAAGCTGTTTGAATCATCGCTTGAACGCTTTTCTAACTCAAGCTTTCTTCTACGACTGGTCTTTCCACCCGAAATTTCCATTGATTCAGCTTTTGATAATGCGTCTTGCAAAACTTGGACTTCCGTTTTAAGTTGTCGAACTTTGCTCTCGTTCTCTGCACGCACAGTTTGCAATTCCTCTTCCAAAATTTTAACCCGCGTGTTTGAGCGTGACACGGTATCGTACCGATCTTGAGCGCTTTGCAAATCTCTCTCTAAATCTTTGATTCTGTCTTCGTACTCCATTCTAAGAGCATTGTATTTTTGTTCCACGCAACGAATTCTTTTGCTCGCATCCTCATCTTTATCCTCAAGCTCAGCTTCCAGTTTTTTCACTCTGTTTTCTAAGAATGCATAAGTCGGGGATTGTTTGCGAGGGGACTCTGTCGTCACAGCTTGAGCGTGGCCTGGTGCCGAGGCAGCCGCATATATTAGAGCGGGAAGGGAGTTCGGATAGCGCCGCTTAATGATTTCTTCCATTTCACGGACCTATAAAGAAAAAAATTGTTATATAAAATGGGATCGAATAGATATTTGACGCAGACAATAATTTGTTTCCACTTCCAAAGCAATACGACATTTTTTATAAGTCGCGTAAACGCACCTTTTTTTACTTCTCGACATATTTCTTCACACTTGAATTACAGTTTCCCTCATTCAAAGTTTCATTCTGTTCAATTCTTGCTATTTAAAGACAATAGTCCGGGTTGTCGAAAGCACAAATATTTCAAGGTCCCCTTAAATTTGCACGTAGACATTGGCCACAACACCAGAATCAGTCACTGTTTTATTTATGAAACGTGTTTGTTATGGGTTGGAAGGGGAAGCCTGTCCAATACAATGCTGAGAATAATTGATTTTACAGGGCTAACGTTAAAACTGTTGACCCAGTACTGTTGTCGCCGAGAACCAACACAAATTTTGCAAACAGTTTTGACGACTAAAAGCGATTTCCGAAAGTCAGAACTGACCTATTCTGAAAATTTAATTTTTATTTTCTAAAACCCGGCCATCACTGCCGTGGACACCATTTTTAAAAACAAACTGCCTTGGCTGGATAGCCCTTATTAATGGTGGAATTCTCCTTACTGGGACTGGACTGGTCGGGCCAGCCAGTTGTGACAAATGTTAAGTGCTTTAAGAAACCCGAACTAGCCTGAGGCAAATAGTTGTTAGCTGCTAGCTGTTAACAAGCCCGAAAAGGGAAGCTATCAAAAACAATTCCGACTACAGTTAAACTCCGCTTCACCTGTCTCTCCAAATCTTGTATTCGTTTGGCATCAGTCGCTCTCTCCACTCCCCTCTGTTTTTTCTCCGCCATGGTCTGGCCGTGTTGGGCTTGTAAACGAGCTACAGTCTCTTTCAACTCGCTAATCTCCTCCTCTTTCTTCTTCAGTGTAAGGGCATCGCGGTCGAGTAGGGCCTGGTTCTCAGCATACCATTTGAGTTTACTACGCAAGCGCTCCACTTCTGTCGTGTATCTACTTTCAAGTTCAGCTATTTCTCTGGCATTCGAGCCTGCCAACAAACAAACAAAAGGTTGCAATTAGTACGATATAACAATTAGTACAATAACAATGGAAATTTTCCACGCCCGGTGACTTCTCCATTTCTTAGCGATATATAAAAAAGGCAAACATTTCAAAACGATGTAGATACTAGGATTTAAGTGAATTAATTGGGCCGTTTATAATAGAAGACAAATAAATAAAAATAAAGAAAGTAATATGACGAATGAAAAAAAGTGTGACGCGCGTCCAGCCTTGTCCTATTGCTTTCAGACATAGCATATCTGCTTATCCCTCTATTACCGTAACCTCGTTCCCAGGGTCCTCTCGTGACATTTACTTACGCACTTGCCCACTTTAATCTCTGCTCACAAAATATACATTCCATCATTAGGAACAATAAAAACTTGCACACTAACGGATGTTTACTTACCAACTACTTGACTGCTTTGTTTCACTGCTGCATCTCGTTCACCCTCCACACCTCTGATACGATCCTCGAGTTCACTCTTAGCTCGCCTCAGGCCCTCCGCTTCCTCCTGCACATCGTTCACTCTTCTCCTCAGTGTTCTCATCTCTGCTGTCAGCTGAGAGATTTTATCCGCTCCCAAACTAGCAGAGCCTGGGGCGGGAATGTCTCCACTTTCACGTCGTTCCACCTTTTCTTTCAGATTTGCAAGTTCAGATGCTGAACAAAAGAGGAACGGTTATTCAAAGAGGGTATGTTACGGTGAGTTCCACATTTTTCAGTCACGATAAGCTGAAATTTCAACTATTAAAGTATTTTCAGTCATCATTTCTCAAGTCAAGTCAAGTCAAGTCAAGTCAACTTTATTCAGGCAGGGTAGCCCTATCAGCCATTGGCAGGTATCAAAAGGGGCCCTGCGTAAACTACGACTACACGATAAAATTTTAAAAATAAAAAACTACGTTAAAATTATGTACAATGATTTTCAGAAGTGAATAAAAGGGAAATTACTTAGAACTCTTAAAGAAAGATGTAAAATAATTATATTGAAGGAAAAACAAAGCATGATCTTTTTGTGGTCATTTTTCGGCAACAGAGTCACGGGACAGTTGGTCCAGTTTTTTCAAGTTGCAGTCCGTTTAATTTCCATCTTGGTCATCGAAAGCCAAGACATACACTTTAAGGCAAATTAGTTGAGTAAATTTGAATACAAAAACCGTTTTCTTTGACTCAAGTACGTTCTAGGGTTTTAAAGTAATACTAGAAATTCGTGACATAAGTCTTTTACACAAAGCTTTGCTTTTAATGTCAACGTGTTATGACTTTCAGTGCACCTCCAGATCTGTCTATTTACGTCATGTTTTTAGTAGGCATATACGTCTGTGTAAAGTTGGCCAAATCAAACAAGAAGTTTTTTAACATGTCAAAACCCATTTAAGAACACTTTCATAATATCGTTTGTTTTTTCTTTTCAATCGGTATAGCGAGTAACCAAACCATTCCCACAAGCGAGTGTTTAAAAGTGGGGCAAATCTAACATTATTACCTAGCTTTTGGTTTTCGCTGAACATTCTCGCCTCGTTGGCTTTTTCCTTTGCCTGCATTTGTTTGAGTTCTTTATAAAGCCGCTCATTTTCCTGTTGATATCCTGTTAGAAGCTGTTCCTGCTCGCGGACCTCTTTCTCCAGTCTCTTCAGCTCTTCTTCTGATGCAATCTGAGACGAGAAAAAAAAAATGATGAAGCATTTACAACTGAGATGCATGCAATTCAAAAGTTACCGTCGAGAAATTATGACGAAGCTTAACGTGAGTGAGCGCATTTTGGATTTCTTCAATTTTTTCTTATTCTTATTTGGGAATAAGTGAGTTGCAGGACAAACCTTCATAAGAACGGATATTCTTTCTGAAATTTAAGCGACCATTTCTTAAAATTAGTATTTCCTCTTTTCTTCTCAGGTCAGTAATAAGTAACCACAAAAACTCACAAGGGGTTGAACAACCCCTTATGAGTTTTTTGTAACCACCAATGAAATACCAGGTGAGCTTTCGCACGAAAACATGATATCTTCACATGTGAAAAGATCACAGTTGCCATGGTTACATGATGAACCGCGACTTTCGCAGTAGAAAAAAAAATGTTATATTGAAATGGCTTGCCATTTCATTGGTTTGTTAACCATAAATAATGCGACAGGGACCTCAAGCCAACGAGAACATTCAATCGGCTAGTTTTTTTGAAAATATTATTTGAAAGCTAGCCTCAAACCTCAAGATTTCCTCCAGCCGCTACTTTCTTTCTGACATCAGCTTCCCTCTCAGTCTCGTTCAGCTTAGACTGCATTACAAACAGTTCTTGTTTCAGTTCGTGTATCTGACTTTCATATTCCAAACGGCTCCTCTCGTCTCGTCTTGACCACTCCTTTTCACGTGACGCCATTTCCGCGATTAACTTATCGTTTCTTTTCTTCTCGTCCTTCCATGCCATCTGCCAGTTCTCCACCTCCGCTTGCAGGGCCTTCTCGCGGGAAAGTCGGTGTTCATCGGATGCCATTCGGAACGATGTTCGGGAAACCGATTTAGCAGGCTCGTCCCTAGACCATCTTGCCGCTGGTGGCTCTGTGTTTTCGCTATCGGGACGGACAAAATGTTTTAAATAGTTTGCAAAGGATTCTACAGACGCGGCGAGGTGTTTGGCGGACGGGCTGGATTCTATCGGTTTTGATTCAAGGTGAAGCTTTTTACTTGCTCCGAACGATTTATTCGTCTAAAAGAAGCAAAAAAAGAACGAAAGTAAATAGACTAACGATAAGGTGATTTACCGGAATTACTATATCTGGTTTGTAATTTCTGAATCTAGGTGATGAAAATTTCACTATTTAAATACCGGTAAGGGATTTTGGGAAGATATATATCTGTTTTAGGTTATTTTGATTTTGAATATGTATATAATCATAAACCCCTCCCAACTGTTCAACTGCAACTATCCATGTTTACATTATGATAGAGTATTGTGTTGTGTCGCTGTTGAGGTGCAAAAAGGTAACAATAAATAACACTAGCAGGACTTTGCATGAGCCACACCGTAATTTTTGAGGAGTTATTATAACTCCAAAACTGGAGTAAAAATTTTCGGTACAGGATAACCCCTTTTTGGGGGTTACTTCAACTCCTAATTTAACTCCGAATTTGGGGTAATTTTTACTCCTGAAAAAGAGTTCTTTTTAATCCCAGTCTGGAGTTAAAATAACTCCGAAATGGGGTTATGTTTACTCCTTCCATGGGTTGTTATTACTCTTTTTGGAGTTAATTTAACTCTGAAAGTGGAGTAAAAATTTTAGGTACTAGATAACTCCTTTTGGGGGGTTATTTTAACTCCTCAATATCTGAGGTCAGTTTTACTCCTGAAAAAGAGTTCTTTAAACCCCTTTTTGGAGTTAAAATAACTCCCCAAAAAATAACTCCACTGTAAGGAGTTAAATTAGCCCCACTAAAGGAGTTATTATAACTCCTTGAAAATTACTGTGCATATTAAGCGCTTTTAATTAGTAACTAACGCACCTTGGTTCTCGTGCTTTTCAGGGTAGGTGTGGGTGACCAAGAAGGAGCTGACGAAGGCGATGGTTTGAACAGATGACTTTTTTCCACCGAGGTACTCCCCAACTTTCCTTTTCCCTTCTTTTGCGCTGGTTTCTCTTTTATCGCGCTCGCTCTTCCTGATCTCTCTTTGTCAGCCTTTGATGTTCTCTTCGCTGTAACTTCAGCCTCAGTACTTTTCTTGAGACTATCTTTCCCCGCGCTTCTTCTAGCGCGTGCTATATTCTTGATGCTTTGTAAACTTTCCGGCGGAGGGGTATCTTCGTCTTCATCTTCATCCTCCTGATCTTCCTTCAACTCGCTCTCCAACAAGTTAACGACGGGTTGCAGACTGAACCCACGTTCATCTTCCGCGGCTGTCTGCAGGTCAATTCCTCGTCCATCTTCCACACTGTCTGGCGGGGCATCAACAGCGGGTTTAAGGTCTAATCCTCTTACGCCAGTTGCCGGCTGGAGACTGAATCCACGGAAATCCTCCGTAGGCTGTAGATCAAACCCTCTACCTCCTGAGGTTACAGCAGATGTCAGGTCAAGGCCACGTGGCTCCAGTGTGTCAACTTTCATGTAAGCGTCATCAACAGAGGACATAACACTTGAGCCAAGGTCTTGGATTATACCCTGTACCGATCCCTTAAATCCCGAGTTGTTCTTCACGGGCTTTAACCCAAATCCTCTTTCGTTATCTACAGAGATAAACGAACTTGTGCTCTTTCCTTGTGCTGTCATGGCAGCACTACTGGCCTGCCAATCATCCGTCACAACAACTGGTTGAAGGTCGAATCCACGAGCTCGAGTTTCTCCTTGATCGTTTTTCTCGATGACAATCTGTCCTTCTTTGGACTGATCAACACCTTGAATGACACTGGAAGTGGGCGGAAGTTCCAAATTGCCTGGAGAAGCAATTTTAAAATTTATCATGAAAGTCAGAAAAGTTCCTCTTAAACAAAACGGGGAAATTTGATAGTAACAGTGTCAACACTTTCAAGGCTATGGTCCTCAGAAAAATAGGTAAAATGTTGTTTTCCAAAAATTCCAAAGTTTCCGAGAGCAACAAAGAAATGAGTTTATCTAAATTGAAAGCGACTCAAATTTTCATCGACGCCTTGTTCCAGCATTGCAGGTAACAATTATACTCCAACAAATAACGGACTGATTAGAGAATTTTGGCGGGAAACAGTTCATTGTCAGATGCCATGTGACCTACAAGTTGAACAACAACAACAACGTATTTATTTAAAGAAATATAAAGTTTACAATACTTCATGTCCTGCAAATAGCTACAATGCTAATCTAGGCAGGACAAGACTTTAACTAAAGTTGCCAATGAAAATGCACCCTTTTGAGGAAAACATTTCAGTTATATTAAAGATTTCATTATGAACTTAATTTTACCTGAGTATCTTGAACCTGTACCGGTTGCAGTAAGTTGAGCGGCTTGAAGTGCAGCTTGAAGCTCGTGAATATCTCTTGTACTCCCACTTGCCTCATACTCAGTTCCTGTTCTTAACATTGAAGGCACTTTTCCCTCCGGGCTTACTTCCTCCGCGGTGGCTAAAAACGCAAAGAAAATGCAAACACACACAGACTTGCACGGTGTATAACGTTTATCGATGTGCGCCAAAACGCCCCCGAGGCAAAAATTACCCCAACCCTTCCTCCCCCCCCCCCCCGACCTCCCCCGCAAGTTGAATGAACTAAGACGCCTTGAAACCTAGCCGGCGTAGCAGGCGTAGGTTTCCCCCTCTCCCTCCCCTTTTTGCGCCTGCCACGCAGGCTACTTGAAACCTTGAACGTTTGACGCGCGCGTTTTAGGAACGAAAATTTTAAAATCAAATTTTTCCAAAAACGTTTACAAGTGTAATTTGACTTTACCAGAGAAACGATATACATGCAGATTTCTTACCGTCAGGAGAAGCCATAACTTGTTGTTGTTTTATCTGTTGAGAAAGAAGACTGAGGGCGGCTGCGGGTCTCTTGGTTTCCAAAGTAGAATCTAGCGACTCCATCAGAGAAACTGGTTTTAAAATATAAGTAAAATTTCAAAACGCTTTTTTTTAGAGTAAAGACTCTTCAGAAGTGGGCTAATTAATGTGATGTGTAAATGCAATGCTGTGGATGAGAGGACAACGGTACGTTTCCTCTTAAAGTTTAGTTTTGTAGGAACTGTAAACTCGGATGTCAGCATGCAATTTAGAAAACTTGATTAACGTAATGCCATGAAAGACGTTGTTCATCGTGGTTAATGTGTATAAAGGGTTTCGTTTATCGTTTGTCTGACGATGATGACTTAGATATTGATCGCGACGTGTCGACAGCGTCCTGCAGGACTTCATCAGGCGATAGTGTCGATTTACGGAGTACGATTTTATGTGCCAGTCGTACTCAGTAAATCCACACTAATGGTTCGTCTCCTGAAAAGTTTGACGTCTGGCCTAGGCCTAAACCGGAACCCACAAGAGTAAAATGGTCTGTTCTGCACCTCTTCTTTTTTTTTCTTTGATCAACAACTCAACTACCAAGCATAAAAAGTTAGTATTAATTTGTGTACACACCTTTTGACAACAAGCTCGGTTTGGCTGCTTCTGGAGGTTCCTGGTATAAAAAGTAAAAGCGAAACGTAGTAAAAAGTAAAAGGAAAAAATACACAATGAGCTTTTTTTCAGATCTACCAGAACGAGAGGCAAAAACAAACAGTAATAATAAAGCATTAGAAATTGTCTGATCAGAGGATAATTTAAACGAAAAATACAAGTTACCGCTATCAATATCATACCTATCGTTTAACCAAGATTTCTGAAGCCTTATATTCCGTGCAACTTGGAGAAGCAAGTATAATAGTATTTACGTTACAGGTCACAATTATATCCAGGTTAAAATTTTTTAACCTAGTTGAATCTCAGTTTCCTGAATTAGGGCTAGGAGAAAAAGGAAACTGAGAATCAACCCAGGTTAAAAAAAAACCTGAATTTAATTTTGACCCGTAACATTTACAATAACTACCAAAACCTAACGACAAGAGGATTTCCAGGAGGCCATTCACAAAAAACCCCACTTTCTTTACGTATCAATGCATTTTACGCGAAAGTACTAATTGAGGAATTGAGAGCACTCCTTTTTACGTCTCCAGTAGGAGACGGGACCGCCATTTTACGTAGTCATCCGAGCCTCGTGGTCCAGTCGCTTGTAGAGCAAAGGCAGTACCTTCATTCTCAGTTATTTTGAGACCCTGAGTATTGGTTTGGCCCCGGGGATCAAACACGCGAGGTTAAGCACCAGGGCCCAGTTGTTCAAAGGCCGATTAGCGCTTAACCTGGGGTTAAATTTAACCCCGGTTTCTTTTTCTTGTGCCCAAAAGCATTTTCTCGGATTATTTTCTCTGTTATTTTTAGAGCTTCCGATCATCAACCTGTAGACAAAAAGAATTAAAACTGAAATGCTTGTTAAGCTTTCAAATCTGAATTCAAATCTCGCACTAACCCTTGGTTATCTTAACCCACCTTTGAACAACTCGGCCCTGAGCACTGAGCCCATGATGCACTCTGTTTAGAGTACACGCAGATAGTAGTTTTTTAAAAACGAAATTCGTCTACGTCATCACTGACGTCATACAGTACGTACAGGAGCTGAAGGCCTTGGTGGATCATCAGTATCGAGCAGTTCTGCTTCACGACTTTTCTCATCTTCAAAATTATCACTGTATTCTTCATCCTGTTCTTCGTTACCCTCTACAGCATCATCAACGGCTGTTCTGTTCATTTTATCGCCTGTTCCTACATAAAGTGAAGCATTTTAAAAATGCAGAAGCTCTCTGTAGTTTCTTAGAATAAAAATTATACCATAGGAAATAACAAAACAAAACAGGGGTTGATTTCTCTAATCTCGGTTATCAAACAAAAAAAATAATGTCCTTGATAAATTTATTTTCGCCAATTGTTTGGCTTGGTTTACCCCCTAAGTTTTCTGGAATATGAAGTGCCTGGTTTTTTCCAGCGAAAGAAATGCTTACTTCGGTGACAACGCTCTATCACAGGGCGGTTACCAGCGGTTTACAGACGTGTAATTTAACTCAAACCACTGGCAGCCAACCAGATCGTCGAGATACAAAGATGCCGCAAACAAGAGGTTACAGCTCCTTTTCTAGATCTCTCTCTGTAGTCAAGAGGTTTCAACTCTTCATCTAACCTTGTAAATACTAGCCGGCCAATCTGCCTCCTGCCGGTTGGTTTTCCTGACCTTTTGTTCTTACATTAGGTTGTAGGACAGCAATGATGAATGTTAAACTATTGACCAAAACAGTAGATAGCAAAGTTGGTGAGTCCAATCCACATTTACTTGCTTTTCGTTAAAATTTGAACTTCATAAGGAAGACAACTCTCTTCGGAGGAGAGTTAGAGATGACCCCGGGCTGAGACAGAAGAGTGGATGCTGTAAAGATATGTATCGTGCATGAATGCAAAAACCTTATTCTCACCGGTCATATTGAATATCGAATCCCCAAGCTCGGCTCCTGTGGCTTGTAACCTGTCATCTTCCCTCCTAATAAAAATTATAGAAAAATACAATGTAAACCTGTATATAACCAATCGACAACAATTCTCCATGATCTGTACTCTTATCGACCATACAGATGACGTTAATATGTTCCAAACTCAAGTGGAACCACAAGCTGAAGGTGAGTGGTTTCATGGCAAAGTTTTGAACATTTTGATGTCATTTTTATGGTCGATAAGATTAAAAGACAAATGTTCACTTATTAATTTTACAAAATATCCATGGAAAGGGAAGTACATGTAATACGTACAAATACAAATTAATATGACCTTCTTTCCTTGTGCATTACTATTAAAATCTACATTGCACCTGAAAGTGCATTCCATGTCATAAAAAGTATGTCAGATGAAAATGAAGCATCAATGCAACTGAAATGTGGGAAAAGCAATCTTCCATTACTTTTGTTATCATCTACAAAAGCCAAAGATCTTTGTTTCTTTGAAATTCCAGGCGATTTTGAGGCCAAAGGAAGGAAAGACCTGAAATAGGCCCTTTGCAGCTCGCAGTTATGTGACCGTCAACATGAGGAAATTATTATATCATGTGAAATACTGTAATTTTTACAGGGGACGGGGAACTTAAAGTGGCTACGTCACAGAATATTGCTGTTTTAAGTCAATTCTGTACTGAATTCACTACTTAGTGTCTTTACCCATATAAAAAATGCTCCTGTAGGGTTATGAAGTAGACATCAAACAAATCTCATAAGGGAGCTCTAGCCATACTAATTCCCTTTGGTTATTTTTGCAGGCATAACATTAAAACTTGAATAACAAAACTGGACCATTGGTTTTTGGAATTCAATTGATGCGGAAAAGGTTTAGCTTTTTAAAAAGACGGCAAACAGCATGACATAGATGGCCCCTTTATAGGAAGTTTTGGTAGGGGTGTGCCTCCAAGGCCTTCAAACACTGAACCTGTTTAAGACAAAAATGATTCATTTCACTAATCTGTTTAAGTGTACCGAACATTTTTCAAGACCCTTATTCACCTCATTATGTATACAGAATTATATTACACAAATCTTTCAAACTAACATAATACAGTTAGATTTTACACGTCCTACCTTTCTTGGGTAACTGACTCTGAAGTTGAAATTTCTCCAAGTTTTTTCTGATAGTCAACAGGTGATGACCCATCCTCAACATTGTCAAAGAATTTCTCTTTGTCAGCCAGTTCGTTCATTGTTTCCAGTCCCATACTGGCATGTTTGGTGGTGGCAAAAGATTGGGGGACTGGAGGAGAGGGACTAGCACTAGTTCCAGTTTTAGTCTCATCTGATTATGAAACAAATCAAACTTCAAGCTTGGTACTAAACAGAAAAGTTGAAAGCCTTGTTGAATTAAAAAAACAAAACAACAACAAAACAACAAAAAAAAAGGCAAACATTGAGATTCAGAACAGTTTTTTGGCAAAAAAATATACAACAGTGGTAATTAACTATTAACAATTCAGTTTGACATACACTTCTTGTACAATGTACCTACAGTGTACAAGATGGAAGCAAAACTATAATACATACCACTATGTGTAAAGGTGTCCTCAAAGTCCTCAGATCCAAGCCTAACAGACAATGTTATAAATATTAATAAGCCGCGTGTAACATATCATTTTTATTTTTGTGGTTGAAGTTTGTTGACATGAATACAAATGACAATGTGTGAAATTGTCAAGACATAGCTGTGAAAAACCAAATGGAGGTATTCTTTGACAAAAACTCAGAAGATATTTAATTTTTCAACCTTCCTACTGTAATCTGAAATGAACTACTTTTGTACTTGGATAATTGTTTTAAACTGTCAAGAAATTTAAAGGGTTGGAGGGCCAGACCCTTGATATATACCCTGGACAAGAGGTTTTTTTCATGAAAAATCTCTGGCACCCAAGGCAGTCATTTGAAAACTTGAAGAATATTTATTTAAAATTACAGCTCAGATACCAGGGTGCAAAGAAAGTCAGTTTTGCAGCCCACCATTAGGGCAAGCTGTACCTACCATGAACTAGCCTACAAGTAATTTCATCTAGCCCCCAAAGCCTTTTTGATTAGATGGATTGATTACAATCCTTCTGTAATTTGAATTTCCCCCCCGAAAAACAGCACTTGCCCATTGGCAAAGTTAAGAACAAAAATCACTAACCCAATAGCAAAATCCACTAGCCCTGGGCTATCGGACACGACTTTCTTTGCACGCTGGATACAATGTGACAGAAAGCTTCAAACCTTTTAAGAATCTCTTCAGGAGGCAGTTTTGTCTTTTCTGTAGACTTCGCAAGACCTGCAGTTAGGATTCATACTATAATGAGTGTGCATTTAAACATTGGTAAATACGGTAATAACATAAAAAATTAAGGAGTGCATTTAATCCATTCTGAACAAACCCAATCAATTTTTTGGTGCTGATGTACAGTATTTGAAAGTTTCAAAAGTAATGATTTACCTTCCTCAAGACTGTCTCTACTGATTGACAAAGCTGAACTATCAAAATGACTCCCAGCAGAAAGAGCTGTTAGTGAGCCCTTGGCAGAGTGTGGAACCGCTGTAGGAACAATTGGAGTTGCAGCCTAGGAAGATTGAATTATCGTTAAAACACTTCTGGATACCATAGAGATGAGATACCTTGGTGTAGAGTACAAATGTAAATGCATGGAATGCTACTGTCTCTACTAGAGGTTGGGACAGAAATCCAGTAATAATAATATTATTCTTAAGTAATGAACTGGAAGGGGGGAAGGTACTCCCAATAATGACCTACACAGGGAGGGTCCGCCCAAAAGGGGTACCTTTTTTAGGCTTCAATGAAAGGGTAGGCATTTTACTACTGTAGTTGAAGTATAATGAAAGGATAGAGAAATCTGTCATTTTGGTCTGTAAAAATACCCAACAGGGCTAACAGATGCATTCTGGTTTTGTGATTTATTCATATTTTAAAGACAGTGCATTTACAGCATGCTTTAAAGGGGACGCAATTCAAACTAGGTTTGTCAAAGGGGTTCCATTTGCCTATAGAAGGTATACGGAAGGGGTATCTCTTCTGTCAAAAATGGTGCAGCTGTATATAATGTAAAAGGGTTTAAGGAGTTGGACCTCTGGGCAGAGCGTCCCTGTAAAAACTTTATTCAGTACTCCCCCGCCCTCCCACCCCCATGCAAGAAAAATGATATTTACCATGCTCTAAAAAGTGGAAATAAACACTGACAATTTTTCTAAGAAATTTTTGCACCCTATCTGTGGTTTATCACAGTGGGTGTGTGCTAAATCAACAATAAAATGAGGTTCACTATTCTGTAAAACTTTCACCCACCCGCTTAGAGGGTGTTTACTAGTGGCCATTTTAAAAGAAAAGTTCACTGCACAATCTTCTTACATTGTCTACTGCATCTTGATCTTGATGTTTGAGTTCTTCTTGTTCTTTGACCTCTGGCTTCTTTGGTTTCAGCCAGCTCTGACGAGTAGCTTCTCTTTTATCATTGTCATCCTCATCATCTTCCTCGGCCCACCAAGGCATTTGATCTCGAACTGGCTTTGTCTTCAAATCAGGAGTCTTTATCCGTGGAGAGCCCATTGATGACTCATCTGACATGGACTGAGAAGATGAATTGAAAAACAATATAAATTATTGGGCTTAGTTTAAATTGAAAGGAAAATAAAGATTTCAGCTGCATGCAGTGTCTCTAACATTGGGGTACATAAATTCAGTACTGTTCAAAGTAAGTTCACAAGCACTCGGGTCTCCAATCCTCGAGACTTGACTCTTGATTCTCAAACTTTTGAGGGTTGAGTCTTGAGTTTTGAGTCCAAAGTTTCAAGTCAAGAAATATGATGAGCATGTCCCTCAACTAATCTCTCGAAGAACAAATTCATCAAATAGTTTGCACTCTGTTTGCTGTTTTAAAGGATAATTGTGAAGTAAATCCTATGCAAACGACTTTTGCAGTGCATATCTTCTCAATTATTGCCTTGCTTATCACCTCTAGTTGAGACTGTCAATTTAATTTTGGGTGGTACTGTATAATGTGACAGGATCAAGATCATCAAACTGTACAAAGACTTTGGGAGGATCACCATGTAATTTTTTAGCTTTGTCTATGTCAGACCTTGCTTTTATTCAGTTGACATTTTGTAGGACCCCATACCTCCCACACACCGGGTGCTCCCTTTCTTAAAACTGTCTACAAATCTTGATATGGCCAAGCGTAGCAAGGGATGACAAATAATATGATGCCGGATAGCCATGAAATAACACACTGATTTCGGAGCAGCCATTGCAACACTTGCAAACCCTTGATGGAGAAGGAAAATGAAGACTATTTGAAGACTTTACAACTTGAAGTCACACAATGCGAGATAACAAAAAATTACAAATCATGTTTTACAGCCTTCTGGAGTTTTTATAGAATGACTCAATCATTACACAAGACAAAGTGTCTTTCCTGTTATTTCCATGATACAGCTATATTATAAGTTATCAAGCAACTGGGCCACTTATGCGGGGAAAAAATAAGATGTTGTGTCTTATGGACTTCTCATATAAATGGCACAAAAAAATTGTGTTCCAGCTTAAATAAAACACAACACAGCTAAGAGACCTCTTACACTGTATATGCTCGTATTTATGTCTTATCTAAGACGTGTCTTAATTGTTGTACGCCGCGTCAAAACACACTAACTAGTCTTTGCAAACATACATTTGTATTTCTTAGCTGCAAGAAGCAATGAAAATGTATGAAAAATTACTAAGCGGCGCGAAAATGAAAACACCGACCACTGAGTGACTGCCCCGCTCATTCCCCAGTCAGGGAGGCGAAGACTGTGATTTCTAGCTTATGCCCCGCTTACCGGGGAGCAAAAATGGTGTGTCTTTGAAGCGAAAGGGGGACGGGGGGTCAAGTGGTTTCAAATCGGCTTCTGCACAAGATAAAGATAAGATGAGAAACTACAAGTGTGACAGATCATAGAACTTTGGAAAGAAGTTTTATTTCAGGTTTAATTCCTCCATAAAATATTAAGCCTAAGTAAACTTAAGCTTTTTAATTGAAGTTAAGCGTACATGTAAAGTTTGCTTACCTCATTTAGAAACTTTTCAAATTCGGCGTCCAAATCGATATCTTTCTTTTTAAAGCGATCTCGTAAATTTTCCCACCGATCCGACATATCTGAACCTGAAGTTTATCTTGCCTTTCCCAATGTTCGAAAGACGTTATACAAAGAGAACACTATGCCATCTGTACACCAACATCTGCCGCCATCTTTTCAAAGTGAGATATGTCAACAGCTTCGTAACCAAGCCAGCAATTTAACCACATGGATCCCAGGGTGCGTCTTCGCGCGTCGACCTTCTTTACTTCTTTGGTTCCGTTAGGTTATTTCATCTTCATCAATTGCCCGGGTATATTATGAACCAATGGAATCCCGGTTATCGTTAATTTTTTATGCTGTATTTTCAGTCGCAAATGCATGACTTGTGTCTTTAACTGTGATGATCTTCTCTCTATTTATATCTTCATTCCGCGGTTCAACCTTTGATAAAGACAGTCAAAGTTTTATTTCCTATTGGAAGGGAAAACTGTTGTATTGTGGATAACTGTTTCATCCTTTTTACCCCAGTCACAGACTGGCTCGTTTGTCATCGGGCCCTTTCTTTCTGAGTAATTTTATAAAGAGCGGGGTGAATAGGCCAACGGATCGGCGGATTTTGAATTTTTTTGCCCGGATTTCGGATTCAAAGCGATATTTTAGCTGATTTCCGGATAATGCAATTGCAGCGGACTGCGGATTCATCCATTTTCCTGGCCCGGATTTTAGACTTTGCATGTAATAAAACTATTTTTGCCCGTATTTCGGATTCAGGGCGAAATTTTGATGGCGGATTTGGTTAATAAATATAACGGATCGGCGGATTTGCATAACTCACTCCCCTCTGTAAATTGTTTTCGAAATCAATTTCTACTGTATTCTAATGTGCTTTTTTTTTTTTCCATTATTGATTTATTATTTAGGATTTCTGTTTTGTTTGAGATATTTTGCTTCAGATATTTGAGGACAACGATACCATAATTTTATATACCTACCACTTAACAACATTCGGCACAAAGTGAAAGCACAGCAGTCAAAGGAGTCGTAAATGGTTATTTTTCCTTTGTTACGCAGCTAATGCATTTCCGAAGAAAGACATTTATCTTGTAATTTTGAACGAGGAGAGGACTTCCTACAATGAGTAAAAAATATTAGGCCTTTATTTAATGAATCTCACCTGGAATCACATCAAGTGATAAATACTGAAGAAACGAGCCGACTGAAACAAGCATGTGGGAGAGAAAAGCAATAACCTCAGCCGATTCTGATTGTGAGAATTCATGCCCGAAGCTATCCCAAAGCTTTTGATAGGGCTACTAATTTTTTTCATGAAATAAATGCGCTAATTACTTGAGAAGAGTAATACATTCTACGTAATAGCACTCTGCATTACAAGGAAATGATTACCGACAGTCGGAAGTGAAATTTATGGGTTACCCAGGATTCGAGAAAAAGCGTCATGCTCTAGATCCTCAAAGCTCATTGAACATTTAACTGAACAGAAATTCACGCCAATTAGTTGTGTCTTACATAAAAAGAAAACAAATCTGAGTTTTGATGGTCTCTTAAATTTAACGCCATTCCGACTATAAAGATAAACAGTATATTGATTTCAAGATTTGGGAAACATGTGTGCTGTTAATTGTCATTTCACCTGAATATTGTACATTTTGATAATTGATCTAGGCAGTTTAATCTCTTAAATGCCTTTCCTCTCAAGTTGCTGAAAATATATCTTTCTTTCTGAGCTGACCAAACTTTATCCACTTTAATTCAAATATTCATTCGAATTGTTCATTTTTTGTAACTTTGTCAAGATTTTATTCAGTTTTCGTCGATCGTGTGTCCCGCCATTGTTTTTGAGCGCATCGTACAAGAACAGTGACAATAGCGGTGATTAACACCTTTAAACTTCAATAAACCATTTACGCGATGGCGTCATTTTAATACAACGACCAGAGTCCATTTCCTTGTTTGAGGAGTGATATTTCAATTTCGTAATCCCAGAGAGGTTTAAATGATAAAAGCTGATATTTGCACAAGAAAGCAAAACTCTGGATAATGCTCAGGTGAAGTAGTAAAATGACGTCATCTTGCAAATGGCCTATAGTGCACTAATTTTAAAAACAGTACTGGAGATTTAACGAGCGTCCTCTGAAGTTTAAATTGAATAAAAAACTACTCAGCCAGATGTTAAATTTCCATCATTTACTGAGCCTTTAAAGGGAAAATGTGCATGATCCAAAAGGACACTTACCTAATGATTCATTTCATTGCAAATAAAAGTAGTATCATCGAAGACAGAGCTGACACAGAGAAATTTACAGAATCAACGCAAACTGCAAAGTCAACTGCGGCACTTCGACAAACGCTAACTGAAGAGCAAACTTCTCATTGCCTCGCGGTTTTCTGTCACCCCCATCCTTGTAGGTAGGTTTAAATTTTAAAACATATCTATAAGTATATCAGGGTTATGCATAGCAAAAAAACACCGCATCAATATCAAGTGGCAACTCTCTACCCGATAACTGAAGAACTGGCATCCAGTGCGGTAAAGGGCATGTTTTTGTTTAATCAGTTAACTGATTGCTCTTGATAGTTAAGTTTAGTTGTTACCGTACATATGCTCTAGGCCTTGAACATAAAATATTTAGTTGATGCAGTCTCGATCAGTGTCAAGAAAACGACGTTATTCATTCTAGGCGATGAAGTCATTTTATGTCATAGTTAGATAGTGACCGTTTTGCTATGGTCGCTCAGTCTTGGAGGGTGGTAGATTATTTGCACGATGACGTGTTGTTACTACTAGGACCAGAATTCACTTAGTTTTTTTTTCTTTTTTTCTTAAAATTGGTAATTCCAGTAAAAAGAAATTAATGATCCCAAATTTGCAAAAGAAAAAAAAAACCCTGAAGGATTCTGGTGGAAGTAGTAGTAGTGGTAGTAGTCGTAGTCTAGTAGGGCTTTTCGTAGTACTAGTAGTAGTAGTAGCAGCGGCATCAACAGCAGTAGTAGTAGCAGTAGTAATAAAATGACTACAAGAGTAGTTAATAGCCTATTGTCTCCTTTTCAGTCATTCATTTGTTCATTTATTTTTTTAGATTATCGGAAATTTATCTTATCAATGCGTTTAATCCTACAGTCACGGCAAGGATGAAAATTTCAAACATCTCTGATTATGGGAATATTTCCTCCTCGCCAAAAACCACAAGCCATCCACCAACAGGTTTAACAACCGCCTCACAAACAATCAACATACTTCTGGCAACCGTAGCCATTATAGGAAACACACTGGTGATTTTAGTGTTCATTCAAGACAAGAAGCTATTAAGGAAATCCTACAACATTTTGATCCTTTCTCTGGCCCTAGCTGATGTGCTGACCGCCGTAACCTTGATCACAAACCCAGCTTTGGTTCTTGGTGACGCGTTCCCCTATCCAAGTAATCCATTTTGGGGGGACATTTTTTGCCGAGTGATCTGGAGCCGATCATTTCTCTTCCAGCTTGTAGTATTCTCTGCGTACATCTGCTTGGCGTTAATGACGGAGCGATGGTACGCTGTGATCAGACCACTCAAATATAGTGACACTTTCAACAAGAAGCGAACTCTCATTTACATCTTGGTTGTTTGGCTATGGTCACTAATTCTCTGTTGTTCCACTCTATTCGAAATAGAATACGTTTCATCTTATCCACCAACTCGACCCTGCAGATGGCTGTTGCTTTGGGGAAAACAACGCGCATTAGTGGGGATAATTCAAGTCTTCTTCAAAATGGTTCTTCCAAGTTCCCTTATGCTGGTTTTGTTCATTCACATGGTGTACAAGACCAGCAAATCTGATGTAGCCTCAGGAGAAAGCAGGGCGAAACTGCGCGGGAAAATGACGCGAATGATCGGTTTCGCTTGTTTTATGCTGATCATTTGTTGGGCGCCCAGTCAGACAAACTTCGCCTTGGCCATGGCGGGAATAACGCGTCTGGATTCCAAACTACACCACGTCCTGTCCCTCCTGGTTTTTATCAACAGCTGCTTGAATCCGTTCATATATGGGATGAGTAACCAGAATTATCGCCGTGGCTACCAAAAGATCTTTGGTTCTCTCATGTGTTGCCGAAAATTGAATAGCAGCGGTAACATGATTACCCCAGGCTCGTGTAAAAGTGGAAGCACCGAGCATGAAAACGCGCATGAAAATGGCGGAGAAAGCTGCTTTTACTTGTCTGAGAGGGACACTTAATCGGCGGACGCAGATAGTTGGTACTCTTAAACTCGGGAATGATAATAATAATAAACATAATAATAATAATAATAATAATAATAATAATAATAATAACAATAATAATAGTAAAGGCGAAAAAATTTTATTGACAACAATGCTAACTATTAAAATCCTATTTACAATTAATTCGCTTGAAAAAAGAAAAAACTCTTCATTCAAAACACTATTTACAATTCCTGTCGATTTAAAAAGCACGTAATTTAGCTTAGAAAGAGTTAATTTAACAATAATAATAATAGTAACAACAATAATAATAATAATAATAATAATAATAACAATAACAATAATATAAATAATAAACTTCATGGGCAGTTTAGGAGGAACACAGCAGAAGAAAGCGATCTAAAGACGTGGGAGTCGTTGAAAAAGGACAAACTAAAGAAGGAGAAGGAGGGTATGATTATGGCAGCCTAAGACTAAGCATTAAGAACTTTAGTACAAAAAGGACATTTGGCAAACAAAATGTGTCTGCAAAGTGTAGGATGTGCGCGCGGAGAAACTGATAAGACAGTTATCCATATAAAATCGATATTGGAGGCACGACAAGATGGCGCAGGTGGGTCAGTGGGAGCTATGTGGAGAGCTGGGTTATGACAGGCCTAGCGATAAAAAATATTACAACTCCATGAGCCAACATCCACTACCAACAAGCTGCAGTGGGACTTCAAAATACACACAACACAACAAGACTGACATTGTGGTATTGGATAAGATTGAACAGAAGTGCCTGATTATTGATATTGCTTGTCCATTTTACATCCTAGGGAAAGACAGAGAGAGAGAATATTGAGAACTACCAAGACCTAAAGCAGGAGTTGAAACGGATATGGAAACTGCGCAGCCGGTAACTGTGGTTCCAGTCATAATTGGTGCATTATGAACTGTCTCGAAAGACATTGAAAAGTGTTTGGCAGAGACTGGTGTCACATGTCGTTTAGAATCATTGCAGACAGCATGCTTACTGGGTAGAGCCAGAATCCTTCGCAAAATTTGGGACACATAAGGTCACGGGCGGTGACTTGTTGTTTAAGGAAGACACCAGCAAAACATTCAGAAGCTGTGTTTAATGAGGATAATAAAAAAAGTAATAATAATAATAATAATAATAATAACAATAATAATAGCAATAGTAATAATAATAATAATAATAATAATAATAATAATAATAATGATAGAAAACATCAAGAAAGTATCAGAAAGAGCTACTGTGACAGAGATCCAAAAGATCTGCATGCTGGGATCTGCACGAATCCTCAAGAAGGTGCTTAGTGTATGAACAGAATGATGACTTGAGGGACTGACGCTCCAGGTGCTTGCTTTGAGCCCGGCTGAAAAAGAACACCAGCAAAGACTGTGACATAAGAGACAATAATAATAATAAACGTCTAAGAAAAGAAGGACATCACCATTCTCTATGACATGCCTATTCATACGGATAGAGAAATTTCTGCAAACCACCCTGACATTGACCAAGACCTGGATCGACTAAAAGCCTTTGATGGTGTGCACCACACCCGGATCGTCAAGAACCTCAAACTCGCCCCACTATCACCCGAGTCATACGGGAAAACATGAAGTGGTGGAAGAAGATCCTCCACCTAAACCATGATAAGGGCATTGTGACATTCAGACCTATCGAAATCAAAAGTGGCGTCTATCAGAGAGACTCTCTGTCACCTCTAGCATTTTGTCTTGCTCTTGCTCCTCTAAGTTCCCTCCGGAACAAGAGTGGGTAAATAACACCCCACAAGGAAAGATCATCCACCTCTTCTACCTGGATGACCTGAAAACTTACGCGAAAAATGACGACGAGCAAACGGGCCTCCTGTCCTGCTGGCTTGGACAAAGACAAGACCCACAGATGGCCAAAAGCAGCTGGCTTCAAGGCAGAAACCGAGCGCTTCATCATCGCATCCCAATATTAAAGCCTCCCAACACGCTGGTACTAACACAATTCAACGACCTCAAGATGCCTGACATGGACCCAAAATGCAAACTGTGTGGCCTTTTCGACGATACCATTGACAATCTGGTCTCTGGCTGTACATCCACTGCCACAACAAGGCAGTTGCACACGTGCACTGGAAGTTTAGCAAAGAGTTTGGCATTAAGGTGAAGGAACGATGGTATAAGCATGAATCCAAGACTGTCACCGTTCTGTGTGGACATGCCCATCCATACTGACGGGACTGTAGCAGCTAATAGGCCGCGGACATTGTGCTGAAGAACAAGAGGGACAAATCCTGACTTCTCATTGACATGACTATACCCCTCGACACCAACACCTCAGTCAAAACCACGGAAAAGATTAAAAAATAAATACAAAGACTTGGAAATCGAGGTCTTAGCAAATGTGGGGGCTCAAAACAACAACAGTTCCGATGGTTATGGGTGCCCTTGGCACCATCAAGAAGGATATTGAAAACTACACCAACAAAATCCCTGGCAACGTCATCATTCATGAACTCCAGAAAATAACTCTCCTTTCTCCAGCCCACCTTCTCAGGCGGGTCCTCTCCATCGAGTAGAAACCGTCTTTGTCTCCCAAAGTCCATGGTTTGAACTCGGATGTTGAGAGAGAAAATCACTCGCAATAACACTAGTATATCATATATAATAATACGATAACACTTATACGACAATGAAGAAGTTGACGATCACGATGACGATAACTATGACAATAACGATAATGAAAACGAAAACGATGACGTTGACGGCAATGACGATGATGATGGTGATGATGACGATAATAATGATAAAGTTTCTTTTATTCACGCTGGCAATATTAATAGCACAAAAGCTGGTGGGACCGAGAAGAACCCCAAATGGGCGGAGACAAACTAGTTGGCTATTCACAATCATAATCGAGGATTTGTATTCGGAGCTACAGTGAAAAAATTCCAGCTAGCGGTCAAGCTTAAAGGTACTTTGATCAGCGCGGCTATAGAATGTTTCGAGGCGCTTTTTCTATTCCGAGTATAGGACCCCCTCGTATATAAGCCCTTCCGTTTACAAGCCGACACCCCTTACAAAGCTATATAAGCCCAGGGTTTATAAGCGCAGTGCTCAGGAAAGGTCTTTATAGCACATAACCTTTTCATTTCATTTAAGTGAATACAGAAAATAGAAAAAGAACAGCCCTGATAGCTACCTTATCTCATTTTACGAGCATACATGTCAATCGACCGAGATTCCGAGGAAAACATACCTTCATCAAAGTTTTTATAGAGAACTCGTGCAAACGTAGTTTAGAATGAAATAACAGAAGGAATTTAGATTACAAAAGGACATATTTTGAGTTGACGTTATAAATAACTGTAAGATGAACATTAATGCTTGTCAAAATTTAAAAGGCAGAGAGAAACAGCTAAACACGCCGCTACGAGAATTTTTAATGTTACTCATAATGACGTGCTCTGTTTTGAAAATTCTGGCGTTCTCTTTTGATTGGATATTGATTTAACTGAGTTAGTTTCTTTGTCCTTAAAAAACAAAAGCAACAACAAATTTTATTGAAACTCGCCTACAATCAATTAAATATTTTTTCCCACCCGAAAATAGACTAGGAACTAATCGAGGGGGAGGGAAGTAAAGACATGGTTACATCACAAGGTTCTTGTAGATAGACAAGTTTTTTTTCTGGTTGTATTAGTAGCAATGAATATTTTTGAACTGCTCGCTCGGGCTACCGGCAAAAGGCTGCTTAACAGAGGTTGGCTACTCTTAAAAGAGGTTCGTCATAAATTAGTACATTTCTTAGCGGTATTACGAAACATCACTTTATCTTGAAACAAACACGCGACGGGAGTGGGATTAAGATTGGTCCATAATCAGTCGTTCTATCACAGTCGGACTGTATTTTACTTCATCACATTTTTAAAATAAGGCCAAACCATAAAGAGCATCACCGCTTAATAGAGGTGATAACAATATTTAAAGGAGGGCCGCTTAATAGAAGTTTAATTTCCAATTCTTTTCTACAATTATTTAGAGGCTTTGATAACTGGCCGCTAAATAGACGGTGACCGCTTAATGGAGGCTCAACAGTATTCGAATTTTCCGTGTAAGTAGCGGTGCGAACATGGAAACACGAAACCTTCTCTTGTGTATACATTCAGTTTTAAAGTCGAAAATTTGCGTAAATTCCAAACAACTGGTTTACGAATTTATGTGCTAAATTTTGGTTGCTAAATCATTCCAAGAAGATTCCTGCCAAAAGGAACAGTCCTATCTAATGAAAGACAATCTACAGTAGAAGCTCCAAGAGAATTTAATAGATTCCGCCGGCAATTATTGTGTTTAAGTTCAATTAGCGAAATTAATACACGCAGTAATTTGTTATTAATCAAGGTCGATGTAACTTGATTATTTTTTGCATTACATTCCATGTTTGTCGGTTGTGGGCCTTTCCATTGTAAGAACTTACAGCGATACTAACGAAGCTCATCACCTTTGTCGTCGAGGGTAAATAAACTTCAATTTGATATACATAGCTTAACTTGCCAAGTTTTGGCCTCGATGCATAATTCGAAAACTCTAGATTGAGCCATTAGCTTTTCTTTCTGGTGTTTAATAGTTTCTACGTAAAACTCTTTGAATATCATTCCCAATTCCCAATTTACTTAATTTACTGTTACTTAACTTTGTGCACGCGGAAAAATGGCTTACCGCGGAGACGTAAATTCGTCCAATATTGACAATTTGAAATTCACACTACCCAATAAAACAATGGAAAAAGCAGCTCTTTTTTGAATTCAAAATTAATCACTGGGAATTACTAAAGTCAATAGCATTTAAGCTGCTAGTTGAACATGAATATCTGCGTGCGCTTTCCACTGTGAAAGTCAATTTAATTTGTTCCGAAAATCACATGAGTAGAACGGGACTTTTCCTTTTGCTCAGGCTGTCAACCTTATTAGATATCTAGATCTTATGTCACTGAAACACTTGGTTTCTTCACTTTTTCAGTCGCACTTTTTATTCCTCTTATTTATTTAATTTAATTTAGGCTGACTATTTTCCTGTCGTCGGGGGTCAGCATTTCTTGCGCATTAGCGGGTGATGAAAACGAAAAAACATTAGCACAGATCGGAAATTGTCAATGAGAGTGAATCATGTTAAAAGAAAAATCAATCGTGTTTTGATCGTAATTAGAAATGCCATTAAAGGTTCAAAAGATATGATGGCTTAAAGAAGTTAATGATCCAGCTAGTTGTTAATTTCCATTAGGCTAGCTATTATAAAGAGAACGAATCTGTTATAATCCAAGCCGAGACACCGGTACTAGTCGCATCTCTTAATGACCGTCTCCTCGCAAACAGCCCAGATAGAGAGAAATTCGGCTTAGACTAACATTTGCAGTTGGACAATCCAGCAAAACTCAAAACACTTCTTAGCGGACTGTTGGTGACCTCCAAGGGAAGCTAATTGTTTCAGGTATTTATTTATTTAATCTACGAGCAAAATAGGGAAATATCGAAATGTCTAAAAACTCGACCCAAGCTTGACCCGATTTAAACCAGGAAGTCGAAGACAAGCTTACATAAAAAGACAGGACGGCATCGCACATTGTTAGCCTGCTTTTCGTATTCATAAATTAAAGCCTTTATAGATATCGCCGAGTGAATGAATTAGAAATTATTTTACCACACTTTACAACAACCAAGGAGAATTCGTGCCCTCGCTGTTTCCAAGACGAAGTAAACCTTGAATGATACTGCCCTATACACTGTATTGCAAATTAGTGGTGTTTTTTGCTAAAGCCAGAAGCCTTTTTAAAAAGTATGGAAAACACAGATGCCCTAGAGATTATTTTGCTGTCAAAATCCACAGGGGCACTGAAAAACCTTTTTCCGAAAAGCGCTTTTTCGAAGAAGAGAACCAGACGATATTACCTAGAAATTTCTGCAGAAAGACTAATTAAATAATTCTTAGCACACTCTGGCATTTGAATCATATTAGAAAGCTGGGCATACCTAAGTCGAAAATATCCCTGAAATGTTCGGATTCGAAAATAGTTTCGGGAGAAGAGGCAGAAAAGCCTTATGTTTCCGTGCCTCTAAATGATATCGAAAATGTTTATAGGGCGTTCCCGGTACAAAGTGATCGACCATCTGTAAAGGTCCGATTACATAAGATCTCAGCGCCAAATACCACCTGAGCGTCACCCACCCAACCCC
Source organism: Porites rus (assembly GCA_964035705.1). Taxonomy (NCBI): domain Eukaryota; kingdom Metazoa; phylum Cnidaria; class Anthozoa; order Scleractinia; family Poritidae; genus Porites; species Porites rus. The sequence continues at coordinate 41,471,847 of OZ037992.1, forward strand.
GCTTTGATCTCTTTGATAAAAAGAAAAGCAATTTAAGGAAGCCATGTTAATGGTTTACGGAATCAGAGTGAAGAAAATATTAATAGCTTTCAGGAAAAGACTAATCACCTTTTTTACCAACCATTAATGAACCCTTTGCATAAGAAAGCAGTGCTACTTTTCAAGACAATGCCGAATTAAACTCTTTAAAGTTTTAAACTCAAGAAACAGAACTTTTAAATAAGCTGAAATGAGGCTAGTTTCAGTGCGACTCACGGAGACGGCTGAAATTCAGGGTACATAACCCTGCATTAAAAGCTCACTTAGCGAAGACCAAAATGAATGGCCTTAATAGTACAATGTTGATTTAGGAACCATGAAATTTTGATCGACTTTTGGATTTACTCCCAGTTGTAATGACAGAGATACTTTTAATCGTTACAGATTTTTGAGTTATGGGCTGTCTCCAGAGAAAAATGCGTGCAAGACTCACGTTCTGTTTTCATAATCCGAATCAGTTTGATTAAAAAATGAACCGATTTCCCTTCAAAATATTTTTTGCGTGCTGATGACCACTCGAAGTTGTTTATGCAGTTAAGATCAGAAGAAAGGTCGATCAGTTTAAAATATGATTAATCACGGTTGATTTTCTTTGATGCGCTGATTTCAATTCCATTAGCCGAGAACGAGACTAAAAGTTTAGTTTTGAATTTTAAAGGTTTAAGGTCTTATTGAAGAATTGTTTTAATGGAATAAAATTCTATCAGTGGTAATGGCAATGGTAATGTCGCGGATTAGAGGACAACAGTGTGTGACGTCTATTTTATTAAAAGCAAGCTCAGCCGTCAATATACAAATGCTCTCTCGGGCTGCCGCTATGGGTTTATAAGTTCACAATTTTTCATTGTAAGGGTGATATAAAATTCATGCGAGACTGGCTTTATAATAGCTGATTTTGTTCTCCATTAGCAGAGATTGATTAAAAAAGGACTAAAAGCTTTCACCCTTCGTCAGCGAATGCTTCGAAATATCTGTTAGAATCCGGCTGGCTATAGAGTCGTTCAAAGACGACATTATTTCTAGTCACATCGCAAAACAGCGCTGTCTCCTCGCGGGCAGGCAGGTGTAAGAGACTGAAAAGCCCAGATCAAAGCCAAAAGCACTGGTTCTTTAGCTGGTTTAAAAGACTTTACAGCGTCTGCAGTTCATTGGGCCATCATTCGCCGCGAGACAGTGCTGAGCATTACGGGTTTGTGTTTTAACGTACAATTCAATTAAGCCGAGGTGACCACTACACGTCAAGGACTTGCACAATCACTAAATGATCGAATGTCTGCTTCGATGATTTGTCTGATCTCTAGCTTTGCATGCTTCTAGGTTTAGAAATTTGGGGTTAGAAGACAAGGAACATACTAGATGTTTGTATTTTAGGTTCAACCATTTAGTTTTTGAAAACCTTGACGGGCAGTCACCATAGCCATACAAATTTGTATATGGCCTTTAACCTAACGTGTTCTGTGTTTACATAAAAAAACCGTACAATCAATTGTCACTAGGTTACTAGTAAAGCAAATTGGAGCCAATGAGCCTGATTTGGAAAAAATCGAGAGCCAACAAACACACACAAAATGAAAGCACTGCTCCAAAAAGAGCTTTCTTCATTTGAATGATTACCGGACTAAAGCTTGTGTACTTCTTCTTTTTAGTCGGGCGTGTCAAGTGCCTCGTTCTCCACTAAGACACAATTTCTGCAGATTTCCTTTTAAATCTCGTCGAATATTCATTAGGTCCAAAACTGTCTCCGAACATTCCTTTGGAGTCTTTGCACTATTATTCTTTGAGAGTTTCTCCTTGAGATTTCAAAATGTTTACTCAAGAAAAAGGGGTTTGATATTATAAAATCAGGGAGATTGCAATTTTCGTTGAGTAGCTTCTTTGGCGTTTACGTGTGGAGAAACTCATGTAGCTTCTAAAACAGCTTCAGAAAAAATTGAAATAACCGACATGAAATGACATGACATGAAAGTTTCTTAAAACTGATTTTGGTCCCTAGATAGGGTTAATTAACAATTCTGGACTTTAAAAGTGTATCTCCCAAAAAATTTCTTGAAATTTGACTGTCTATTTAATATTTCTCTTAGATCTTAAGGTATTCATCTAACTTGTGATTAAACTTTGGGCAAAGATGAACATCTCCAACTTCAACCAATCTGTCGAAACGTCGTCCTCTCCACAAACCACAAGTCAGCCACCACCAGGTCTTACAGCCTTCACACAAGTAACATACTCAGTTCTGGCTTCCATAGCCCTAGTTGGCAATACATTGGTGATTTTGGTCTTCATTCAAGACAGAAAACTTCTAAGGAAATCCTACAACATTTTGATCCTTTCTCTGGCCGTAGCTGATGTGCTGACCGCCATAAGCTTGATCACAAACCCAGCTTTTGTTCTTGGTGACGCGTTCCCCTATCCGACTAATCAAATTTTGGGTGACATTTTCTGTCGAGTGATCTGGAGCCGAACGTTTCTCTTCCAGCTTGTAGTATTCTCAGGTTACATCTGCTTGGCTTTGGTGACGGAACGATGGTATGCGGTGATGAGACCACTCAAATATAGCGAAACTTTCAACAAGAAGCGAACTCTCATTTACATATTCATGGTTTGGCTGTGGTCACTGGTTCTCTGTTGTTCCACTTTTTTCGAAGTACAATACGTTTCCTTTTCACCATCTGCACCGTGCAAATGGGTGATGGTCTGGAAACAACAACGCGCATTGGTTGGAATCATTCAAGTCTTCTTCAAAATGGTGCTTCCCAGCTTTACGATGCTTGTTCTGTTCATTCACATGACGTACAAGGCTGGCCAATCCACTGTTGTCTCAGCAGAAAGCAAGACAAAACTGCGCGGGAAAATGACACGAATGATTGGTGCCGCTTGTTTGTTGCAGATAATCTGTTTCGCGCCAAATCAGACCAACTATGCGTTAGCATTGGCGGGAATAACGCGTCTTGATTCCAGATTGCACCACATTCTCTCTCTTCTGGTTTTCGTCAACAGCTGCCTGAATCCATTTATTTATGGGTTGAGTAACAAGAATTACCGTCATGGCTACCAAAAGATCTTCGTGTTTCTTTTCTGTTGCGGGAAATTTAGCAGAGGCAGTAATGAAATAGCGCCGGGTTCGTACGAAAATGGATCTACTGCTCACAAAGACGCGCAAGAGAATTTTGAAATCACCAACGTTGTCTTTTCTGAGAGAGATAATGAACAACCTAAACCTTCCTAGATGTAGAAAAAACAATTTTATGTACAGTGTGGCTCAGCCCAGGGTAGGGGTACTTGTAAGTAGGTAGTGATGGTGTGACGGTACTCAAGTAGTTCAAAACACGAGAACACTGCTAAAGCAAAAGTGGTTTAATTTTTGGCTAATAGACCTTTTTACCGATGCGGCGGCCATATTGAATCAATTCGATTTAAGGAGTATTATAGGATGCCCAGGGAGCATGAGCACATTTCGTTTGTATTGTCGAGCGCTTTTTGGGACATTTTTTCTTAAACTTTTCTTAGACTAAGGTTGTAATGAGAAAAAAGATCCTTGTGCCGTGTTTGGATGTAATAATGATCGCCTTTTTCCCGAGAAATATACAGTTAAAGACCATATTTCTAATACTAAACTAGAAAAAGGCGATCATTATTACATCCAAACACGGCACAAGGATCTAATTTCCCGTTACAACCTTATTCTAAGAAAACTTTAAGAAAAAATGACCCGAAACTGGGCGCTCGAAAATACAAAAGAAATGTGCTCATGCCCCCTGGGCATCCTATAATACTCCTAAAATCGAATTAATTCAATATGGCCGCCGTATCGATAAAAAGGTTCCTTTAGGTTCCTTTAGATTGTCCTTGTTCAGGATCTGTATATATTGATACAGTCTACGTCATTCCGCTGTAAGATGTATCTAAATCATCCCGTAATAAGATTTCTAAAAATTATGGTATCAAAGGTCAACTTTGTTGATATCAGAATATATAATATTTATCGTAGAAGAAAATCTAGAACATGATTTGTTGGAGGAAGATTATTGTAATGTGGGCGTAGGTATTGGGTAAGCTGTTCACATTTTTCAGAGAAATTTAGGAGTTTCTTTCTCCTTTCCGTGGGTAAGACGATTTTCCCTGCCCTATAATGGGGCAGGTTGCTGTCGATGTCCAGATTGTATGCAATTATATCACATAAGGATATGACGAACACAACTCTTGAAATAAACTATGACATCATTGATCTAAAAATAACGGGAAAACCTGTCAATAAAACCAGCTAAAAATAGCTTGTGAATTATATCTCCTAATAAGATTTCCTGGCATTTTCTTCATGAGATAACAGAGAAAAGGCTATGACTACATTGGCGTTAATGTATTCTCCACAAGATAATGAGATTCCCTCGCAAAAGGCGGAGTAAAACATCTCTGATATACAAATTGTTTTATCATTGATACAAGGAGACATAGGACAAACACGTTACTTATATTAATAACGTTATCTCAGAGAGTGGTTTGAACCCAGAAATCGTTTTGTATTATCAGTGGATGGAATGTGATAGTCCGGATGAGCATAGTCCCGATAGTGACCGACGTTTCGACAACTCAGTTGTGCGGTAGTCCTCTTAAGAGTCAAATTGAAGGACCAGATTAGACTCATTTTGACTTTGAAGTGGATGACCCGCAAAGGTTATCAAAAAGTCGGTCACACTTAACAAAAGCCCTGCATTCCATCAGTACTGCACTCACTCGGAGGATCATATTCCACTTACTTATGATGAAGCTATTTCCTTTTTGTGAAGTTACAAATGACAAAAACTGATTCTAAAAGAAGTACTCCTGTAACCAACTGTACTTGTGAATGGAAGATACGAATAAACATCGGAAGAGGGGGGAAAGACTCCTTCATGGCGGAGACAGGGATGCTTGTCTTTACATATACTGGTCTTGTTTAAGGTTCTCAGGACGGAAAACTGATATTTTCAAGTGCACAGATATCCGGCTTTAAGTTTATACAATTATGTGAGTGCTACGCGCGCTGTGATTGGTCGTTGCCCATGATCTATTAGAGTACAAATAAATGGATGTCTTCAGGGGAAACTTGTTTTCTTTGTTTTGTTCAACATGGCGCGCGGTTTTGAAAATGTTTGTGAAATTATTTCGGATCGAAGCAAGTGAAAGCCTCGAAAAAAGCTTAACAGGAGCTATTTACAAAGGAAAAAATTGAGAACCAGAGACAAAAAGAGCTCTTGACTACTTGAGAAGGCCTAAACTAGTCATCGCTACTAGAGAATCGCTGTTTTGCAAAATGTTTGCACCATAATTCTGCTATGAGCAAGAAAAGACGTTGAAAAACTTTTCGAAGAAACTGTATACAAATACGATAAAGAAAAGAGAAGAAGCAGAGACCAAGAATAGCGTTTGGAACTTAAAAAGTGTCTTAACTACTAGCACATGCAATCCTCGACAGTCGAGGGGTACCAGGCAAGTATGTGTATCGGCCTATTTTCTTTTCTGATCATTGTATGAAACAAATAGATTCCAAGTTACCGTGGGTCTGTTCAGTAATATTTCACAGAGGACCTCAAAATGTGGTAAAAACATCAGTGACACAGTCGCCTGCTGCTCGTGTGCCACTTCTTTGTTTTTACAACATTTTGACGTCATCTGTGATCTATTACTGAACAGACCCACGGTAACATGGAATCTATTTGTTAAGTATATTACACGCCGGATTTGTGTTGTGTCGTTTTTATTCTTACATGTGTAAAATGGTATCCGAAATTAAAACTCGTCAAAAATCTTATTTTTTTGTTTCGCTTCAAAACGCACAAATTTGCATTTAAAATGTCCGCCAACTAGCATCCCCGTGTCTTTTACAGTGGTCAGTCATCCTGAGGGATGATGATAAAGGAAAAATGTTTGTTAAATGGAAAGTAAGAGATAATTGATTCACTTCATTGCCTTCATGTTGAAATTTATTGCGTGATTTCCAAGTCTTTACATGTAACACTCCCTAAAGTGTCCATAACAAGGGTCCATTTATAAACACTATGAACTAAAATCAACTAACTTTTAATCTAAAAAATAGAAACAAGTGAAATGAAACAACGTTTAAATTATTTTCTGGTAGTACATGTACTATATGAAAATTTCTTCTTTAATTGAACATTTCATACTGCCTAGTTTCTCCAAGCTCTAGATCACTATTCATCCTCTCTTTATCTACTTGCATGTACACAGCGGTGATATATACAGGGTCTTATAGTATAGTCAATATTGATGATAGCAAGTGTTTTGGAGGGTTTTCCATTTACATGGACAAATCAGCTTCCTTTTTTCAGTTCACAGGGTTTTGCAGGGTCAAATGAGTTCCCCTTTATTTCTATTTAAATGGTTTCTAAGGCCTTACACATGTACAACGCTCTATTTTGATTTTTAGGTTTTTCACTGGGTCAAATTCAGTTTACTTTTCATTTTCACTTTATAGGGTATTTACTGGGTCAAATTAGTGTCCCTTTTTCTCTGATTTAAGGAGTGTCTACAGGCCAAGCCATTCCCCCTTTTCAATTTAAAAGATTTTTACAGGGTCAATTATCTTATTCCTTATTTTAGATTTACCGGGTTTTTACAAAGTCTAGGTAGTCTCTCCTCTGTAATGTACGTGTGGTATTTACACTGTTCGGACAATATTTACATGATATTTACATGACCTTGGCCCACAAGGTTTAAACTTTTACAGGATCTTCTCTTGCACTTACGAAGTTTGGAGAGCAATCATAGGCTGTCTCGACTGTCCCTCGAGCAGCAAGCTTCCACATCCGGATCTCTCTAACTCCCCAAACTTCCTGAGTGTGCACTTCTCAAACTCATTAATAATTCATTAAAAATACAAAGGAAATTAATGTTTAATGAGTGTTTGGAAATCAGATGAAAAACTGCTTATTTTTTCATCATTAATTTCTCCTTCTAAAATCATTTTGTTTGAGAAGTAAGATCAAACATTCGACACAGTATTTCATTACTAGATGAAAAACCTCGAAGTTCGACGAAATAATCCGCTGCGCTTCTTAGTGTTTTATCTGGTGATGAAAAACTGCGTGTCGTGCTTGATATATAACATACACAACTCGAGACACTCATGCTAAGCATGAACCAATTCTTGGCTTGGAATAAACTAATTCCTTTTAATAACTAGCAATTACTGAAAACTGTCAATCGACATGTTGGCCTCCCTTGGCAGGTGATTCTGATGGAGCAGGACCAACTCTTCGTCCCCTCAGAGCAACATTGGCGCCTTCCCCGAGACGTTTTGGACACATGGAGAACAAAGCCATCTTGTAGCGCTTGCGGTAATTAGCGTTGCTTAGTCCATAAATAAGTGGGTTAGTAAAAATAGTTGTGAATGCGAGGATTGCTGTGAAATGGTGGAGTGTAGAATCTATTTTTGCTTTTCCTGCAATTGCGAAGATAAGAAAAATTTGGTTTGGAGAATAACATATGAGTAAAATACAAGTCATAATGCCGATCATTCTTGTCATCTTTCCTCGTAGTTTAGCTTTGCTCTCTGCGGACGCAACTGGAGAGTTGTTTGTCTTTACAATCATATGTATGTACAGTCCAATCATGGAAAGGCATGGAAAGAACATCTTCATGATAATAATGAACACAGAGAGGGATGTGCGGAAGATAGAGCCTGATGAAATAAATTTGAATGTGCAGATTTCATTGGATGATGAACTTGGTTCATAGACCGCATCAAATATACCCGTTCCCGTGAGACCAAATGACCAGATCCAGCAAAAGAAGATGTAGCCAATAACTCTCTTTCCCTTGAAGGCGACGTTATATTTAGCAGGCTTTACGACAGCAACCCAACGCTCTATTGTCAACAGGAGTGTGATGTAGACAGAGAAAAAAACGTGTTGAAAGACAAACACTCGGCTCCAAATCGCTCGACAGTAGATCTCACCCAGAACTGGATTGGTTGGTCGAGTAATGAGGTCACCAAGACCAAAGCCGGGGCTTGTGATTACTAGGATGGAAGTCAGCATATCTGCTATGGCAAGGCAAAGAATGAAAACGTTGTAGGACTTTTTCAGTAGCTTTTTGTTATGGAAAAACAATAGAATGGTCATCGTGTTTCCAAGGATTCCAAGGATAGCGAGAATGGAGTTGGTAAGCTGGGTTTTGGAGGGTGAGGTTTCCATTGCCTGGGTTTTTCAGTAGAGTTTAGAATTTACTTTGTCGTGGAGCGAACTGTTCTTAGAAGAAATCGTACTTTTCAAGTCCTTGAAGTGATGTTACGCTCTTCAGCAATGAATCAATGACCAGCTGCTGATGATTTTGTTATTCTGGCTTTTGCTGAATGAAGATCCAACATCTAAAATGATAGGGAAAATAAACTTCAAATGTCAAAACAGCATTTTTTAATTATCAAACATTCTCCATTGTTTGATTTATGATTGCGAAATATATTTACTGTATCCTGCAGATGTCTTTGACTGACGTCTCACCACTAATTGAAACTTGAAGAAACCGTAATAAAAAAAGCTGATATTGTTTTTTGAATGTGTGCGTGGCTGAGTGCATACTACGATTAATATATTTCTAAACAATATTCGGCTTTTAACTGAAACGAAAGTGGAGTAACTGAGTACATCATCAAAATACTTTTCCTGATCCTAGATCGGAAGAAACGTTTTTTAAAACTTAAAATAAATTCTAGTAATCAGCAAAATTAGTAAAATTAGTTCTAGTTCTAGTTATTAAAATTACTAGAACAAACACAATTTTTTTTAATTTCCTGCATGACACATTAAGAAAACTTTATATTTTGTTTAAACTGTTTGTCAATATCACTCACTTAGAAGATTTCAAATTTCACAAATTTTAACTGAGCGTGGAAGATTCAACACGTGAAAGTCGACCACCGCGGTTATGCATGCAATTTAAGCAACTGGGAAAGGAAAGCCCCCAAAACAAATTAAGACTTGACCAGGACTCACGAGATCGAACTCATGCAGCTCTCTTACTACTAAGTAACGAGCCAGTCAGAAAGTGTTCATTTAATGAGTTCGTTATACAGTGCCCCGGAAGACACGAAAGACAATATTTGAAATTTAAACTGCGGGAGATATTCAACACGTACAGGATTATCGCAATCACGTACTTAACTTACGCTTGGATTCAAACCCATGACCCTTATCGCGGTGCAAAGCTCTAACCAGCTTGTCCATCAAGCCACCTGCAATCTCTCTCAAGCCTGAGGTTTTTGGCGCTTTCACATAGTTTTTTATATAGCTGGAAAGTAGGTTACCTACCCCTCTTTCCCCGAACAATGTTGAATCTCGTGCAGGATAGGTGCAAAGTAGTGTTTTTAAGGCTCATTATTGCTGGGGAGAATTGTGGGGGATCAAGGGATGAACCCAAAGCCGATTAAAGATTGTTTTTTTTAGTGATAGAGCCATATGCAAAAGAGTTGTAACAAGTAGCCTAAAAATTTCGACCTCCATTGTAGAAAAGAAGATCGACATAGCATATAATGCTCACTTTGTCCATCATCATCATCATGCCGACACATTAATTCTCTTGTCCTTTATTTCATTTCATTTTATTTTTATAATTCACTCCAATATTTTCCTTGTATTTAATTAAGTAGAATAGTGTTTATTTATTGTAAAATATATACTTACAGAACGTGTAATTTCTTTGTATTTATCCAGTTTGTGGTAAATTATGCAGCCTGGCCTGCCTCGATTAGCCTCGCTAACTGCAGGCCAGTCCCAATGTATTTTTGTAATATATTTCCGAATTTAAATACAAGTTGAAAGCTGAAGAAGCTGTTTATTTACTTCCTCGACGGGAGTGATATTCACACTGCACCCAAGGATGGCTCAAACCCTATTCGATATGTGACGCTTCACTTTCGACGCAGCTTCGCTCCATTGCAGAAATCGCGCCAAAATCACCGTTCTTGTGTGTGAATAGAAGCCCTATCCGGTAAGCCGTTTTTATCAGCGGAAAGTAGGATTCTTTAGGGATTATGATTTTTATATAACCCCGGAGGAAGTGATTTTTTTTTTTAATTTGTTAGTTAATATAAAGGTTTTTGGTAACCTTACACTTATATAAACTGACCGTGAACAATTGCGCAAACACATTTTTTTAAATTACAGTTAGAAATGGAGTTCTTTATTTAGGGAGTATGCTGACAAAAGATGATTTCTAATGCCTAATGTTTAGTTTAATTACTCCCCCCTCCCGCCTCCCCCCTCCCCGAAAAAAATTACGTTTAATAACTTTTCTTTTGACTTTAACAACTTTAACATATTAAAAGAACTTCGCCCCAAAAAATTAAAATTCAACAGTGAAACACTCACAAACCAAAGGTAATTAAATTTATTTCTTCGGATAGAGAAAGAAAATTTTAAACTTCTGAAAGTCGTAATTTTAGAAATACTGGACTGAGGGCTAGGCTCCTAAAAGAATTGTATCACAAAGTTTAGCACAATTTAGCTACTTGGAAACGAAATGGGCGAAAGGCAAAAATAAACGCTAATAAAGCGGTAAAGAAATATTTGAAGTACACAACAAATTCAGTTAAGAAGGCACGGATGTACAAATTTGATGAAGATTGAAAAGAACGCAACTGAAGTTTTTTGAAAACTGTTCAGCCCAGCATTTTTTAAATAATCCATCTCTTTGTTTGGTAATTTAAATACAGTTCTCGGGATCCATATTTTCTGGTCGTGAAGGTGTGATTTTGTCACCTACAAATAATTTTTTCTCCAAAGTTACGTCTCCAAGAAAAACAGAGCGAGTAATTGCGAAAAAAAAAACACACTATACAATGGATTGTGCTGGCGTGAAAGAGCCCCTTTAAGCACAAATAATTATTCGTCGTCGTGAGGTTTTCGTAGACTCTCCCGTTTGAGACTTAAACGAAATAAAAAAATTGAATGTTTCTTAGAGGATCATGAGAAAATTTTGATCCGATCACGATACTACCGAGAGAGGAATAAAACATAATCACATGGATAAAGGTTATCATTTTAGTTCTTAACTTATTTTCTTTGCACGAAACAGAATACCATATGTATTTTCTGAAAACTTTGTAGTTGGGTTTTCGGCTTAAGTTAAAGTTAGAAAAAGTATCATGCCAGAAAACTGTGAGGAAACGTGAATTAATCGGCCGAGTAGACGGGAAAACATTTCGGAGTGAAGAGTATTAACAAATAGTTTCTTTCTTTTCGTTTTCTTTTTTTCTTTTTCATCAAAAGTTGATTGAACTGGAATATATCCCGCCACACACTCACCTGCTGGATGGATTGACTGTCCTCTTCAAACTCCAAGATTATTTCAACTTCAGCTTTTTATACATGTTCTACAAACATGCATTTGTTCCAGCCCACGTCATGTGATGAAAAGCTGTTAAGCCCGGATAATTCTTTTTCGGTCAGAACAGATGAAAAAAAAATAAGAGCGACATTTTACTGAAAATCCCCAGCTTTTATAGTGTACTAGCTAAATGAAGTTGTTAATCGCACTCGCTTTGATCAGCAGTTGAAATTGATTTTCTCATATTAAATGCTAAGAACATATAACGTATTTAACCGGAGACAAGTTTTCAATTAGATTTTTTTGGGTACCTAGTAAACCCCATTATACAATCATTAGTCTGCAACTGAAGAATACATTAAAATTCAGACAACTGAATTTAAGAGCTTGCTGTATAGTTAAGTCGCTTTTATATAATAGAAAAATTGGCAAATAGCCATCAGACAATCATAAAATAAGGTTGTAGATCGTCCATCAGGGCAGTTGAGGTTTAGTGATTTTGAACTGCCAGTTAACATACAACTTTTAAGTCTACTTGCTGACGTACTTTATTAGTTCACACGTCATTTGGCCAAAAAAAAATTCAACTATAATCACCTGTAAAGAATGAAAATTACAGAGTTGGCGGACGAACTTTGATATTTCTTGTGCAATTAGACCCACTTTTGTAAGGAGAGATTTTCCATGAATTCTTCATTTGCCCCGAATTTCATATAAAGCTTTCAAATATTCGCTTTGACATTGTTTTTAGTAATTCATACTGAATTCACATAAACAGGTTTTAGCTCCGCAAAAAGGCTCGTGCCATTTTATTTTACTTGTTTGTTTACTTAGTGTTCGTTAACGCAATAATTCTAGAAAAAGCCAACAGTGTTTGCAGCTGTCAAAACTATTTGCCACTGATTCTTTTCAACCGGACACGTTTTACTTCAATTGTTGACTTTAAGAAAAAAAATCATTAGTTTTCAGAATAATGGCTATTTTAGTTAAAACTTTGGTTTATCTTTTAATGTAAGCTTTCTTTTATTCTGCCCGGCATCCGTTCACATTACCACCTTTTTACAGATGTACCTCGTTTTAATTGCATTTTAACCAAATGACATATGTATTTGCGAACTAAAAATAACGTTCATTAGTCTGTTGGTTAAATCACAGGGAGTTTGTCTAATGGTCGTGGGTCGTGGGTGGTGGGTACAAGTCGTGGGTCGTGGGTGGGGGTAAAAGTCGTGGGTGGGGGTAAAAGTCGTGGGTGTGGGTAATGATTAAAAATTAATTTTTAATCATCACTAATTTTTGTTAAATATTAATAATTTACAATATTACAAGTTTTTGATTTTGTAAACTACTCGATAACTAATAACATAGCAAAACAAACATAACACAATGTATGAAAATGGGTGGGGTTGGGTAAAGGCAGGAACCCATAGGAGCTATTTTCAGGACTGGTGTAATCTCTTGATAATATTTTGAGAAAATTTGTTTGGTCAAACGCTTGAACAACACGCACATAAGTTAACTTAATGTTAAAAAGAGCAAATCGGAAAATTAAGGAAGCCGGGATCAGTTCCATATAAGAGTAGTCAATCATTATTTATCTGAATAAGCAATACGATGAGCTACGATGCTTACCTTTGAATTGATCCCAATTAGTAGACACAAAAGAGAAAACTACAGGCTACAAAATAAAACCCGGGAAGGGTGGGAAGGGTAAAACAAGCGAGGAGAGGCCGCAAATGACCTTTGAGACGACGCTGAACTCTATCTAACCGAGAAGAAACCTGACGTGGGTGCCAAAAGATAAGAAACACAAAAGGGGATGTGTCCCAACCACCACTCTATAACTATTTCAAAATCCTTCTTCCAAGTCGTTTCCTAGCTGTTTGGGGAAAAAATAAAGCGAATCAAAAAATAAATAATTTCCGTAAAAAAGTTTCAATTTTTTGAAATGATTCATTTGTTTTCTGGAAAAGACCAGACACGGCAGAATTTGAATTTCTTCACTTTTTCGGATATTTAAGGGGAGAGCTAGCCTCTTCGTATAACTTATAATATGAGTAAACTTCCCCGGTACTGAGACACTCCACTCTCATTGTTTTTCGCGCTTTTTAGTGACGTTCCTCCGTTGTTAGTGAAATCAGTTTAGCTTTCGCACGATCCTTTGAAAGCGTTTTTGACCAGTTTATAGTGGAGACAAAGTTTGACAGCTTTCCCATGTCAACTTCAGATTGGAAGACAAAAGTTAGTTCAACGTTATTTGTCTTTCTTTTCGATTGCTCCTGTACCCACCGCCACCCCCTGGGCTGGCGGTCAATGATCTCTGGTAAAGTAACAGAGTAGGGGAAGTGTTGTATAATTTTCATACATCGTGATATGTTCGTTTTGTTATCGAGTACTTAAACAAATCCAAAACTTGTAATATTGTAAATTATTAATCTTGAACAAAAATTAGTAACATTGTTATTTAATAATGATTAAAAATTAATTTTTAGTCACTACCCACACCCACGACTTTTACCCACACCCACACCCACGACCCACGACCCACGACTTGTACCCACGACCCACGACCCACGACCATTAGACAAACTCAATCACAGGTAGCCCAAGCTCGAAATATGACATCGGCGAGCATCGGTATTGTTGCGTAACATTCAAAATATAAGAATTTGTATGGGAGAAAAAACTTATCGTTTCTGTAACCAACGAAAATGAAAGGATTTCATTAGTTCATTCGTTCCCGTTGTTTCCTATTGATGTCAACGGGAGCAAGAGACTGTCTACCACCCCGGCCGAGTGTGAGTTATTTGAGTCTCAGGCCATGTCGCTATCTTTCAACGGTAACGCCGAGTTCAAGCCGAGCCTCAGTCGATGGCTTCACATAGGAAAGGTTGCAGAGATTTGCGACCTTTGATTAGCTCTCGGTGTAAAGGAGTCTTAAAGCGAGATAACGAATGGAAAGAAGAACTATCGTGTGTTACCTAGGAGGAATTTGGAGGCGATTGGAGCAGTTGGAGCGAATTTCCGGCCGTTTTCCTTCGATGGATCAGTCGAGCTGCTTCGCTGGAGTACCCACCCTAGGCCTTTATATAGAGAGAAAAGCGTTTACATAAAAACCCATAAAAAGGCCATAAATCGGCTCGTGGACCACACAGGAGAGATGTAACAAACATTTTAAGTAAGGTTAGCTGTTTTTTATTGAAATTCTTTCATTTTCGTAGGTTATACAGAAACGATAGGTTTTTTTTTCTCATACAAATCCTTATATTTTGAATACCGATGCTCGCCGATGCTCATATTTCGAGCTTGGGCTACCAGTGGTTACATAGTGGCAACAGCTGAGTTTGGGATATGAAAGGTTTTGCTGACTTGCAAATTCGAAATATACTTGTTTTGCCTTAAAACTAGGAAACTAGTAATTAGTCCGCGTTTCTTCCTGTTTTGAACAGACCCTAGCGGACCTTGCAGTTTCATTCATATTGTAAAATACTGTACATAAACGCTGTTTTGCTGACCTAGCAAACGTAGCTAGCTTTTGTTCCAGTACTTTTACTTTTTCGAAATAGCAACACTAGCTAACAAGCTATAACTATCTCTTTTATTTGATTTTCATTTACCTCTAAATGATTTCTGTTTACATATCTATTGTCAGTACTCTTTTGTCTTAAACTGGTTATTCAAATCATATATAAGTAAGTTGCTTTGAACTGAGTTTTTGATTACACTGGTGAGAAGTGATAACAGTGCTGAGAAGTGACAGCTCTTTCCCGAAAGTGAGTTGCAATTGAGTCTAGTTTCTCCCAATTAATCGAGAGTTAAAGGAGGGTGCTAATGGGCGTACCCAATTCTCAGTTAACTATAATTTTTTCGGCCAAATATCAGTTAACTGCTATTATTTTGGTCAATTCTCGGTTAACTACTAATTTTGCTCAGCTATTTTCTTTTTTACAGCGAATATTGTTCCATCATAACCCGGATTTTTCTTCCTTCAGCAAGTCAATCACTTTTGGGGGTAGGCCATGCTCTGCCACTAGCATAATTTATTAAAACAAAACTGAATGCAGGGCCTGCACTACGGTATAGGGCTGATTTATTATAGGCCAATATTTCGGCTAACAAAAAGATTATGGTTTTACAATAAAAATAGAATTAGA
This sequence comes from Porites rus, assembly GCA_964035705.1. NCBI lineage: Eukaryota > Metazoa > Cnidaria > Anthozoa > Scleractinia > Poritidae > Porites > Porites rus. Next base: position 41,487,359 of record OZ037992.1, read on the forward strand.
CACAGTTCAATGTTCATTCCTTCGCTTCAGATCGTCTGGTGACAGGTTTTGCCTCTATCTATGAGGTACGCTTCTTTTTGTATAATCATTTGAGGGTTGTCCAATACTCACAAATAGACTCCATTGGTGTTATAGTGGCGATAAGAAGGGTCTCCATTGGTAGCAATGGTAGGATTGGTACCAATCGAAAATGATGTCATTCCAATGGTTCTACAGGTGAATATGGATCTCGCAATGGTTCTTTCGGTAAATATGCATCTCATTGAGGGGACTTAGATTAAATAGTTTTGAACTGTATTCCATTCGCTATCATGCTTAATTCCTGCTGTATTAGCATTGGTGACTTGATAAGGGACTGTCTTGTGTTTTTAAAGTGCACACAGGTTTTGAATTTTGGGTGCTTCGTTTTCGAGATTTGGGTGCTGCGTGCTTCGGTCTTCGTTTTCGAAACTACCGCTTGCATAGATGGCTTATAGAACGAAGAATACACATTTCAACCTCGCTGTATTATAACTGTTAGCAATTACTATTAGCGGTAGTTCAACCTCGCTTTGTAACTATTAGCGAATTTCTACTTTGTGTGAGAGCGAAATTGTTTTGCGTGGTTGGCATATGGAACATTCAGAATAACTATTAGCGCGTTTCTATTTTGTGTGAGAGGGAAAATGTTTTGCGTGGTTAGCTTATGGAACGAGGAATATTCATAATTACTATTAGCGCGTTTCTATTCTGTGTAAGAGCGAAATTGTTTTGCGTGGTTAGCTTATAGAACGAGGAGTATTCAGAATAACTATTAGCGCGTTTCTACTTTGTGTGAGAGCGAAAATGTTTTGTGTGGTTGGCTTAAAGAACGAAGAATATTCAGAATGACTATTAGCGCGTTTCTACTTTGTGTGAAAGCGAAATTGTTTTGCGTGGTTACCTTATAGAAGGAGGAATATTGATAATAACGATTAGCTCGTTTCTACCTTGTGTGAGAGCGAAATTGTATTGCATAGATGGCTTATAGATCGAGGAACATTCATAATAACTATTAGCGCGTTTTTACTTGGTGTAAAAGCAAACTTGTTTTGCATAGACGGCTTAATTAGAACTAAGAATACACATGGCATGTTTGTATTTCGACTTCGCTTTATTCACCAACAGAACCATTGGAATGACATCATTTTCTGTTGGCACCAATCGTGCCATTGGTACCAATGGACCATCGGTTTGACGAATCGTATCCGTTTGTGTATGTTGGAAGTGTGTGATTAAACACGTCGGTGATATTTACGGGGACTCAGATTTACCTGTTTACTGGATAACAGGATAAATCCTTCTTTTTCGATTAACATAATTTTTAAACGGTTAATCCAGCCACCCTTTATTAGCTTACAGGAATTGACAGGATCAAATACTCCCTTTTTTGATTTTTAGAATATTTACAAGACCTTGTAAATATTCCCAAAGGGTTCTATATGGTTAAACCAGCCTCCCACTTCACAAACTTTTTACAGGAAGAAATATGACCTCTCAGTTTTCGCTCTACGTAGTCAAATAAGTCCATTCACATTTATTAGTGGCTTTTGGAGGGCCAAGCCAACCCTCATATTTTAATTTACAGAGATTTACAGGATCCAATCAATGCTCATTTTCGATTAACGGAGTATTTACATGTTCTACAGGCCAGAGTCAAACTACTACGTATACCCTTTTACCCTTAACGAGGCTTTACAGGGTCGTATTATATTTAGTTTCAGTCCCTATTTCTAGATTTACGGGCTGTTTACAATGTCGAAGTAATCTCGTTTTACAAGTTATTTATGGCGTTGAGATGCAATACTTATACGCTATTCGGATGAAAAGATGTTGGCCTCGATGCCTGCACGTTTTTTTCACGTTATTTGTACCATCTACCAAATTTTCACAGTACTTCCTAACAGATTAGCCAACTACATTTTCTCTGTAATATTTCATTTGTTCAGTGATTTTAGTTGATTCATATGATATTTACAAGTAATGATGTTATAATCGAAATTCAGTTGTACTGATCTCCACGTAGCTAATAAGTACACAACCATCTAGTAAAATAGCTGACCAGCCGATAAATTACAGTCTGTAGTTCTATTTTGAGACGAACGATTAAAAGAATCTTTTCCAAAAGAAAATTCTCCTTGCACGTAACCTAATAAAAACACCGAGAAACGTAAGAAGAAATATAACAAGAAGATCGAGAAATTTGTTTTTCGTCTGATGGACAGAGCTCAGTCATCTCGATCGATTAGTAAATTAACAGTTTTGGTTTTTGTTTCATCTAAAGAGGTAACATTTTTGCCTTAATGCACAATTTCCAAAACTTAAATTGGTCCGGAGAATTGAGTTACGTAGAAGGCGAAGTTGAAGTTGTGAGTCCTGATCATGATGCCTCGGACTATTATGAATCCCAAGGAGAAAAGAATTCTAATTCTGAGATGTTACTACCCCAGCAATGTTATTTTTTAATAAACGAGAGACAGAGGGATTTTACTTACTACATAAACACCAATGAAAGTCCAAACCATTTCACTTTAATGTACTTTTAATTTTCCTGCGATTAATTTTTTTTGGCTTCGAAAGGCACGATTTATCAGGTAGATATATAGCGAAGGTGGATCTTTCACGTGAGAAGATTTCATGTTTTAGCGCGGAAGCTCACCTGCATGGTATTTCATTGGTGGTTATAAAATAAATCGTAATTGGCGTCTACTGTCAGTAATATTTTATCCTTCCATGGCAGGTCCAACTCTTCTCGGCTGGGGACAAAACGACAACAAAGCCTTTTGGTAACGCCGGCCATAATTAGGATTGCTCAGTCCATAAATAAATGGATTAACACAAATGGTGATGAAGTTGAGAATTGCTGTGAAATGGTGAAGTGTAGAATCTATTTTCGCTTTACCAGCAGTTGCAAAGATAAAGAAGATTTGGTTTGGGGAATAACACATGAGCAAAATACAGGTCATAATGCCGATCATTCTTGTCATCTTCCCTCGTAGTTTGGCCTTGCTCTCCGCGGAGGCGACTGGGGAGTTGTTTGTCTTCACAATCATATGTATGTACAGTCCAATCATGGAAAGGCATGGAAAGAACAACTTCATGATAATAAGGAACACAGACAGAGAAGTGCGGAAGATAGAGCCTGATGAAATAAAGTTGAATTTGCAGATGTCATTGGATGATGAACTTGGATCATAGACCACATCAAACAAGTCTGTTCCAGTGAGTGCGAATGACCAGATCAAACAGAACAAGACGTAACCCATGAGTCTCTTTCCCTTGAAGAATAAGTTATATTTAGAAGGTTTTACAACAGCAACCCATCGCTCTACTGTTAAAAGCAATGTAATGTAAATGGAGAAAAACACCAGCTGAAAGAGAAACATTCGGCTCCAGATCACTTGGCAGAAGATCTCTCCAAGAACTGGATTGGTTGGACGAGGAATAAGGTCACCAAGGGCGAAGCCCGGACTCGTGATCAAGAGAATGGCAGTCAGCACATCTGCTATGGCAAGGCAAAGAATGAAAGCGTTGTAGGACTTTTTTAACAGCTTTTTGTCACGAACAAACACTAGAAAGGTCAACGTGTTTCCAAGGATTGCTAAAACAGAGATAACACAAAAAGCAATCTCGGTTTCGGTAAGTCTGACTTCCATTGCCTGCTTTCTAGGGGTATAGAATTGACACTGTGTCTTGGGAACTCTTCACACAACAAATCCTACTCTTTGAGTCTTTTTAGTGATGTTAGGTTTGAGTCAGTCATGAAGGAGCAGCTGTAAGTTTTGCTGACGTTGTTGATCTAGCACCATGACGAAACCAATACCTAAAGTAACGGATAATAATTCAAATTGTAAACGTTGCGCAGATATCTTACCCGTCGATAAAACATTATGTGTATAAACATAAGAATCACTGATACACGTGTAAAATTCTTCAAACATGCTTTGTACAAGAATGTTTGTCGCGGGTAGAGAAAAAAAAAACTACGAATAAATGAACAGATTCAAACGCACAGATAAATTCTTCAATAGAGCACGTATAGACGGCACAAAAGTTACTTGATGTTTATTCTTTTCAGCTTGATTTGACCGGTATAACATTTCCTGACCTAACAATATAGAATCACCAAGAAAATTAGGACAGAATAACCAGCTCAGATGTAAAACCCGCTCATTAGTTGCACTATCTGCTTGACCTTGATCGAACTAGGGTGCCCGAGGCGTGCACAAATGACGTAATTCAAACGAAAGACAAACAAAAAGGAAACTTGCTGAGAAGACCATCCCCTGAGTATCACAGGATAACCACATACCACAAGGTTTCCATGATTAGAAGTTGCGTTGTCGAACGCAACAACATAGACGAGTACAAATAAAATCTCACTATTTGTATTCGGTAGACTGGTTCGACAGATTTTCTACAAACGTCCCCCATGCGCGAAAATATGAATTTTTTCAAAAAACACTTAAAAAATGAACGTGAGCCAAATTGTGAACTTAAATGAAAACAAGTTTCTGGAGTAAGGTGGTCTAAGCAACAATAAAAAACATCTACTTAAAACAATCGAAATTTACGAACTCCAGGAAAAGCAAGAAAGACCGCCTACATAGCTAGAGACCTAAAGGTGTTTGCGATATGGAGCCAACTAAGTCCCTGAAACAAATAATTCCCATAAAGACTTTTCCATTGATGAGTAATTGAACAGTCTTAATTGCCGATTCTTTTCAAAGGTCCAAAAACTAGACACTTTATTGACAGATTCGCAAAACGCTTTGTGGTTAATTACGGCAAAGACTGCCTTGAATTATGTCTGAAGTCTGTTGTTGAAAAATTTACTCCTTGATTCTCTCACAGATCCGTAGGTAAGATTTTTTAACGGAATTTAAAAATTAAGTTTGTTTTAGGTATATTATACAACTATCCCCCGAAGGGGAGGTGAATAGTGGTGAATATACCGAGACGAGAAGCGTCGAGGTATATATCTAGCGCTATGAACCGACCCTGAGGGGGATAGCAGTTTTAGTATTTATCAAATTAGTAGATAAAAATCAAAAAGGAACTTCTTGTAAATAAAAAACGACACTTTTGCATTATATGAACTCTTACCTTTAAACAAAATGTAAAACGTCAGTTCGTCGTTAAAATTCACTCTTTGTCACCCATTTTTTCTCTTTAGACAAAAGATAATAGTTCAGCCTTTCACTAAAAGGATCAAAACATCAAAGTTGTCTAACTGCGATTGTCGCCCCTTACAAATAAACTGAAACTGGTCATTCAGACAAAAAAAGCGAAATGATAATACCGCTGTATTTTTTACTAGTCAGGCGTTTTTAAAGGTTACAAAATAAAGTTCTGTGGGGTGTATACTGACAAAATGGGATTTACCAGTAACCTAGCCTAATGTTTAACTTCGTTAATCACTCCTCCTAAAAAGTGTACTTTCACGGAACAACTTAGACTTCTTAAAGTTCTTCCTCCTACAACTTTTCCACTACGATACTCGTGAGGTCGGCTTGTGGTAAGTGTGAAACAACCTTTCAATCTACTTTCAGTCTATCAGTAATATGTACTCACTTAAATCAATTCTTTCGAAAACAGAGAACGAAATCTTTAAAGTTCTCTGATTTATCGTTGAAGAAGGACTTGACAAACGCGGTTCTTTCTTCGTCACGAAATTTAGTTAAATTTAGGCAGTAGTCTTAACCTAGCTTAACCTGGCCACAAAATTGAGTAAAGATAACCAGAAAAACAGATAACCATTCATTTCATTTGAAGGACAGTAATGATAGAAAAAATTTCTTCGTCAACGTTAAAAAAATTCCACGAAAAGAGAGAGCAAGTAATTGGAAAAAGGAAACGCCGAACACAATGGACTGCACTTGCCTGATACAGCCCTTTTACGTCAGCCATAAATACCTATTAAAAGTCTCTTGTTTGAGATGAAAACGAAATAATTAGTTGACAGTATTCGTCCTTAAAATTTGATTTCTGTGTAAACCTTGTGGGGGAAGAATGGTTCCTAATCTCTAATCTGATCCAATCTCGAAATCTCGATACCACCGAGAGGCCTTCGGATTGACAGTTCCGTAAAGTTATTGTTCATCACTCTATCCTTTTCACAGTTCTATTGTTTTGCACCTAACTTAAAGTGTCGATCGTCATATATATTTTGCGAACTTTTCAAAGGACCTGATTGTCCTTTATTTTCTACAAAACTCGTCTTTAGGGCCTTTTAAGAGCATTGTTCCACTCTTTTCGTCAGACAATGTGATTAAATGTGCGTATATATGGTTAAGCTTAACAACACGACGTTTAAGTGTCATATTTCATTAATGACTCACTGTAAAACTTATCTGTGTCATCTACTATCCGTTGTAAATGACCCATGATCTCAAATTTACGCTCCTCTGAGAACGCGCAAGCGTGCAAGATGGCTGCTAATGAGGGCGTTATAAAAGCAATTGTAATTTTTTACCGAGATGATTCAGGAGAGTCCAACAACGGTTTCTTCCTAAATGCATTAAAAATACTTTTTAGGCTATCCAGAGTACTTTTAGATCTCTAGAAATGCATTTTAAGCGGCGCTTTACAATGTTTATCTGTTCGGTCATCCTAGGGCAACTTGAGTCTTTTCGAAATTACAAGGGCTTCAGTATTATTTCCCCGAAAATTTTAGACGCATTTTAATGTATAAATCTAACCTAAAATTTTAGGTTTCCTTTTTCTACGAAAAATATCTTAACCTGGGGAGTGATATACGAAAAATTGAACTTTAGAAAATCGCAGTGTTAGAAAAGCTTCGAAACTTGTTCATGAATGGAAAGTTCATTTAAAAATTTTTAGCCTTCCCCAAGCTATAGAAAATTCTAGGCAATTTTTGCTTCTCCGAACTGATATTTTACAGAAAACGTTCGTTGCGTGCCCCTGATTAAGATACGGCCTTTCCTAAAAGCCTGATTTTCACTAGCGCATAAGCATAAGCATAAGGAAATACGCACCCGCAGAATGGCATATTTGACTCAATTCTCCATACTAGCTCTCCTCAACCCAATGATAAACAAGATGGCGGACAATTGCAATATGGCGCCATATTGCTTTTGATATGTTCTCATGAGGTCTTGGTCATATTGACCTATGATTGGTCCACGGCCTTGTGCTTATGCCGACCTATTTTTCACTAGTCAAAGTCACGACATAAGCATAAGTACAAACACGAGAAGAACGAACTTGTCCGTTTTTCTTGAGCTTATGCTTTTGCTTTGGTCGACCCAGTTTTCACTTGCTTACACATGTGCTAGTGCTTATGCTTAGGCTAATGCTAATGCTTATGCGCTAGTGAAAACCAGGCTTTACGATTTACGTCACAATATTCTGAAGGTATAAATTTTGATTGGCTTAGAGGTTGGAAATGTTGGAGTGGCCAGCAAAAACGTTTGTGTGCAGGAGATTAACACAAACCTGGATAAATGGAGGGCAAGTTGTAATGCTTTCAATGACAAAACTGATGAAAACGTTTGGTAAGGTACCTATAAATGTGAGTAAACTCAAATCAATCGACCCAGTAGTCGGTATACATTTCTTTTTTCATAGCGGAGCTCCAAGCGCACGCCCTTGTGTGCCCCCTATACCTAAAAAACGTGGTAATCTATTCATCCGAGAAATTTTGGTAATCACGTGACCGTACTTCCGCCCGTCCGTCCGCAGTACAGGCATACCAATGTAAAATAACTCAATAAACGGGTATGGCAGCGTAAATGCAACGCAAGGTTATTTTTGTGGAAAACGCATAGCCACCCGCGTCTTGTAAAGCAAAGACAACTTAAGAGTCAATAAAGACGACAACGGAAAGCGGAAATTAGTATTAAGCTTAGATTAATTGTCATGTCCACAAATTTAAAAAATAGAGAAAGAGAAAGACAGACAAAAAGAGAAAATGGGCGACAGGCCAGCGAAGGTTGACGAGAAAAAGAGCGACAGAAAGCTAGAGCGAGAGAAAAAAAAAGGAGACATTTACTTGTTGGAAGAACAGCATGAAAATTTTGTAGCGGTGGCGAGAAAATGAGAAATGCTAGAGGCCACCAAGGTGAAAATTAGGAGCAGTGGAAAAAAAAGTGAACAAAAACACGTACGACATTTCCTCCATAAAACGTGTAACTAGGAAGTTTCTAGTAGTTTCACGTCGTAGACGTGCAAGACAACGGCAAAGAAATGTACAAAAAAAGTGTGCATCACGTGCAAAGTTGCTATTTTGCTAATTAGCCGTACTGTTGTTTTTTCACCGTTCTCGTTGCCTTCGCCGCTTAGCATTACACGATTTTATATTTTGTTTGAGCAAACTATAAATATTATCGAGACCTTCGCTTTTAGGCCTGGCTAAATCTATATATCATATATATAAAGCTAACTAAATTGGAGTATACATCCCTTCACACACTCACCGACTGCATGTATCGATCGTCCTCTTCAAACTAAGCAATCTGAGCAATTATTGTAACGAACAGCACGCCTTTAGGTGTTTATACATTATCGAAAATTCATCTTCTGTTAATCCAGTTCAGGTGGTGGAAAGCCATTTTATCCAGGATTATTTACAATACAAGACATTTCTCTTCGAGTCAATACAGAAAAAAAGGTGGCATTTATTGGGATTGGGAACAGAGATTAGTGGCGTTTTTAAAGTGAAATTTTCTTCCTTTAATGACAGTATAGGCGACAATATAAAGAGACAAAAAACTTAAAAAGGGGCTAAGCATTAAAGATCGGGGATATTAAACATTACTAACAGTTTTAGCCGTTTGAAATGAAAGAAATTAGCAAATGACCAAAAAATACTTGGTGCCAAACAATCATAACGTAGGAAGGTGTAAATCGTGACATTTATAAAAATCAGTAGACGAAATCTACTGATTTTAAACTGCCAGGAAAATGTACACCCTTTTTTTAAAATGAGAATGTTGTTTTTTCGGGCCAGGCTGAATATTCCTATTTTTCTGCCGATTTTAGCCTGAAAATATTCTTTTGTTATTCTTGAATTATATAATAATTTAAAGAGAACGAATTTATTTATTTATTTAGCTGTTTGTTCATTTTTTTTTCCTGTATACTATAGATATGTATTTCATGTACCTTTCATCGAACTGTTATTAGCGATGAACAGTTGGCTATAACCAATGCAGGTTTCTTCGTTTTGTTGGGTATAAATTTGATTTGATTCGACTAAGTTAAAAACATATTTTTTTAGATTTCATCACTCAAAATAATCATCCTTTTCGAAATCTCGGCCTCGGGTTTATTCGTATTAACTGTTCTTAAAATTTTGCAAATTTCAGCCTCGATATTCTTATAAAATGTATTCTTGTAGAAGAAAAGAGTGTAACACATTTAATTAGAGAGTGGTTTTTTGTCGAGTTACTTTTTAATTATAGGAGCGTTTTTACATGACGTCACGGCGGCCATACTGGTGTTTCAAAACAATGGAATGGCGGCCATGTTGGTGTACCTAGACAATCCTGTGGGAATTGAATTCTTTTCTTTTGTAAAAACTTTCTTTTGTTCCAATGAATTAGCATAGATGCTGGCCACGTGAGTGAAAACGCTCTATAAGTTCGCACGTCACTGACATCTGTTTTTTTTTTCCGATCATTTGGCTTGAGAGAATTCACCTATTTGAAAGTGATTAAGTTTGTACCGTTGCGTGCGAACATATTAGAATTTTTTTAGAAAATCACCTAAGGCTAGAGTTCCGCTTAGTGACTTTAACAACGTTTTTCAATAAAACAGAGTTTGCCATCACACTGGCAAAATGTAACCAGAATATTCATTTGCTAGAAAATGAATCTCTTTAACCTTTTTTATCTTCTGTTCGGACTTTAATTAAAACAGTAGATTGGCTCGTCGGTCTGGGGTGTCTCAAGCGCGACTGCCTAAGATTAGCTTAGATTAGAAGCGCTTAAATCACAATCCGTCATTTTTAATGGCAAAATTGAGTGTTTGGATGTGATTGTCGGAAATGAACGCTTTGGGCCTAGTAACACTTAGTTTGAGGAGCTCTTAACACCAAAAATTCACATTAGCACATAACCAACAAATAGTAAAGTTTCCTTAACATTTAACATTAGGTGTTTGATTTTAATGATTTGCATTGATATTTTTGCACCACTCAGAAAAAAGCCAATCAATAGATAAATCATAGGAAGGTAACGTTAAAAATCAATTCAGTGGTTTGATTTATTAGTCTCGTGTTATTTGAGGTTTAAACAGGAAAGTACCAAGTTCGAATTGAACATACATTGCTAAAATTGGGTGTTTTTAAAGAATACGCATCAAAATCTAAAATCCGTGCAAATATATATTAACAATTTCTAAGCTAATAAACAATCAGCTTATCTTAATTCAAGGTATTGAAAATTCAAATTAAGGAAGGGATACAAACTAAACACAAGTTTAAGTACTTGCTACTTAAAAACGTCAAACTTCTTGCTATCTTAACACTAAACAGGGAGAAAATGAAGAAATACTAAGAAATAATTCAGACACTCAAAAATTGTAAATTTTATAACATCAGTAACTATGATTTTCTTTAAACTACATTTCAAAAATATATGTATTGCATTAGACACAGCTTTTATGTCTTAATTCACTGAAACTGAGGTTGAGGTTGCAGCTCTGGACATTTTTAAAGGAAATCTATCTCCAAATTTTGATTTAATCGCTACTTCCGTGAAAATAGCCTGTTAAAATAGCCAGAAAAATCCCAATAAACTCAAGCATTGAGTTTTACCCTGATGTATATAATATGCTTTACTGTTTTCTAAATGCTCAAGTGTACCTGCCCCCAGCGGTTTGGAGAATAAATACATTTATTATATGGCTGAGTCTGTTTTCGCCATGCGATTGGTCAATTTGCGGTCCGTAACTTGCTATACGGACCAAAATTTTTAAAGAAAATGCTCATTTCGGAGCTCTAAATCTCTTTTCCTCGGTAAAAAAGGTTTAAACAAAGTTATAAGACGCCTGTTTAACCTTTAGGACTTGGATGTTGACTTAAGCCTTCAACATTTTAAACTGTGTTTATTAGGGAGCTTACGAATTGACGACTTTCGCACGACGACGCCGTTGGACTGCGTGACAGGCTTACTGCGCATGCTTATCTGGGCACTTGCCGGCGTCGCGCCAAAGTCGACGCCGTTGTTGACACCGATTCGCCGGCGTCCTAGAAAAAGCAGGGCGTGAGACTAATTTTCAAAGTTTTCCCCACATACTTTAGCGGATTTTTCCAGATAATTCAAGTATCACATTAGGGACATGTTCTTACATATGTTTTCGATTTGTTTGTCTGTTTTCATTGGATTAACGACCCGAAGAATCAACACCATAGCTAGCTGTAGACAAACATAAATTAACACCGAGTGAAACCATATTGGCAAGATTGTACCAAAGCTACAACTACACCATTGCAAGTGGTTATCTCATCACAGTAACTACAGCTGTTCAGCAAGTTTATAAATGCCCTCCCTGTATATAAACGCGCCTTGCATTCGTCCTTTGTTGTCTCGTCTAAATCCGTAAGCTTCCGTACTTAACTCTGAGTTTGTTGACGAAACGCATAAAAGTACAAATACAGTGGAACACTCGGTCCTTCATATAAAATCTGTTTCCATAAGCGTCTGCAATACGAGCTCTCGTTTCTCTTATGAATTTAGACATTTTGGTTGAACAAACAAGCTTACTTGTGAAAAGAAGAAAACAAACTTCAGAAACGGCGGGAAATTTTGCCTACCGCGCGCACCAACGTCGTCGTCTTTACTACGAATCGTAAATTCAAATTTCTACAGGACGGCAACTCAGAACTATGACGTGACCCAGCGGCGGCGTCGTGCGAAAGTCGTCGATTCGTAAGCTCCCTATTTGTGAACGAAGGCGATGAAGAAACTAACTCGTAATCTTAGTTATAGATTCTAGTCAGTGTTTGAAAATTTTATCCTAGTACACAGTTAAGAAGACGCAAATCGACTGGCAGAGATTCGAGATGTTTTGCCTAAGAGAAAATGAGTAATTCCTTCGACAAATATGATAACAAACATACCTGCACCCGATCATCTTAACAAGCTTCTTTGCCATTTGCAGTGTTTTTTCAAAGACCAACGAAAGAAAGATAGAAGCGAGTTCGAGCCAGACACAATGTCCAGTTTTCAAAAGACTCCAGCGTCACATTAACGAGTGAATACTTACAGTGCTCTTAGTTTTGACCGAATAAACTTTAAAGTATGTCTCTAAACCCTGAGGACTGGGATGTTGACTTTGCCTTTCCAAATTTTAACCTAGCTTTGTTTTAATGAGATTGAAGCTGATGTAGAAAGTGAATCGTAACCTTATCGAGGAAGAGAATTCTAGTCAGTGTTTGAAAATTTCAACGCAGATCACAATTGAAGACGAGAATGAACTAGCACTGAGGTTTTCCCAAAAACAATTAACGAGCGAATCCTTCGACAATGACAACAAACTTACCTTGAAAAGCTTCTTTGCCTTTTGCAGTGTTTTTTCAACAAGGAAAAACAGAGGAAAGATGGAAAAGACTTCTAGACAGACACAGTATCCGGTTTCCAAAATACTCCACCGTTACATTAAAGAGCTAAAACTTATAGTGCTCTTAGTTTTGACCGAATAAACTTTTTCACTGACATAATGGCGAATTTGTTTTTACTTTCTCGGAAAGCCTTTGTTATGTGCTATTGTTTTCGTGCGCCAATAAAAACTTTCTTTTTTGACGCCTGTCAAATGACTATCAAATCGTGCGTCCTGCACTTGTTTCCGGTCCCCCAAAACAGGAAGAAGCCATATAATAAACATCTTATACAGCCTCGTTTTTTCGGTCCGTACTGTAAATTACGGATCCTCTTTTATTTCCATCGATTTATGGCCTGCGTGCTTCGCGCTTGGGCCATAAATCGATGGAAAAAAACTCGGTCCGTAATTTACAGTACAACACAGTTGGTGGTCATTGTATAAACGGTTTTGAAGTTTAGCAGGGGAAAGCTCCAAACGCCCTACCCGGTCTGGATAGGGTTAAGATGGGTTTCGAAAAGAAAGGGACAAGCACACAGTAAAGTTGATAAATAGAAGTACTTAAATTTCACCCCGAGTACAGCATAAAGTTATTCTTCCTGTAGCGCCAACTGTGCTGGCTGTTGGCCTCTGATTGCTAGTTTCTTTCATTATAGCTTTTGGGTTAAAACCCTGTTTTAGATAGAAAATAGTCTGTGAGCAATTGTACATCAACTTTCACAAATGTGTTGGCATAACAATTTAAGAACAAATTTGTCCAGCATTTTGTGCAACGCATCGTATGGTCACGATTGAATTCAAACTTGCAGATACTGAACTAGAGAGTTCTGAGGCTTATTTGCGGAACTAAGAGAAAAATATATCGTAGCATTTCAAAGTTATTAACGTTTTTTGCAAAAACGGGGTTTTAAATACATGTATATGCTGATATCTACAGCGACTTTATAGCCAAAAGAAAATCGATAAAATTTTATTAAAGTTGTACTATTTTTCATTAAGGTGGCCAAAAATCATAGAAATCGGTTTAATTTTTCCTGCTGAAAAAGTGATTCAAATTAAAGTATTACCAACATGATTATAATAGACTCGGGCCACCTAAAGGCGTTTTTACATTACCTCCTACATATTTTCAAGCCGGAGGACGTTGACACATGTAAAATTAAATTAAATTAAAACTTTAATAAATACTCCCAAAAAAAGGTTTTTCAGTACCTATTTACAAATATAAATGCAAGCTATATTTAACAAGCTAATAATTGTTAAATGCTAACTGTTATTCGATCATTCATTCATAACAAGTTTCAGGGCTTTCGTAAAGGCCTTTACAGTTGTAGCGTTTCTAAGGTCTTCGTCTAACGTGTTCCACAGGGATACTGCTCTATAGGCGAAGGTACGTTGGCCAGTGGCTGACCTGAATAATGGGATTTCGAACTTCTCATTATTACGGGTTGTGCGATTATGTACAGAAGATCGTTTTTTAAACTTAGCACATTTATTCAATTACATACATGTAATTGAATAAAAAAAGAAAGCTGACATAAAATGTGAAATAAGTTCGTAATTATGTTACCTTGTATTGTAATAACTTACATTTACGTACATTTTTCTTTCCTCTTTTTCAGTCTTTGTCTTGTCTTGGTAGTAAAGTGTACTTTATGCGGAGGCGTAGCTAGGGGGGGGGGGGGTCCTGGGGTGCCCGTGACCCCCCTCGGTAGGCCTTCTTTTGAGCAAACAACCTACAATATTCAGGTGGCGAAAACGCCATGACAATATCTTGGCCGTAAAAGCCATTGTTGAAAAGCCCACTTTTTTAAAATTTGTTTTTTTGTAAAGTATTTATGTCCACAAGTTTTCTTCTGCAATTAATATAAACATTTCATACTGCCTTGTTTTCTCTCTTCTTAGTTTTCTTACTACTTTGCTCCAGATAATTATTCTTTCCATATCCACTTACAGATTTATGTAATTCATTTGTGATTTAACACCTCGGTGATATAAATTTACGTGGTATCAGATTCACTTTTTTTTAGCTTTACAAGGTTTTTACATGATCAAATAAGTCCCCCTTCTTCGATTTACATGATTTTTCAGGGTCAGTCCAACCACCCTTTATTGGTTTACAGGAATTGACAGGTAGAAATAAGTCTCCCTTTTGGGATTTTCAGAATATTTACAAGGTCAAGTCAGTCTTCCTTTTTCAACATATAGGGTTCTACAAGGTTAAATTGGTCTCGCTCTTTTCACTTTATTGGGTTTTTACAGGGTAAAATTAGACCTCTTTTTCGATCTAGCAGTCAATTATTAAAGTCCATTCACAGTTACTAGTGGCTTTTGGAGGGCCTAGCCAACCCTCATATTTTAATTTACAGAGTATTGTGGGGTCAAATCAATCATCATTTTCGACTAACAGGGTATTTACATGTTCAACACGCCAGACTCAAATCACTTGCCCTTTTTCACTCAACGAGGTTTTACAGGGCCATTAGTTTCAGTCCCTCTTTCTCGAATATTCAAGAAGTCACGAAGCATTGGTTGTCAGAACGGTAAGATTTTCAAAGAAAAGCCGTTTTGTTTTCCGGCTTCGGAGTTGAAAGCAAATGTTACTTACCTTGGAAATACCCATCATGGTAAAAAAAAGGGCATCTAAAGCGTTTCTTTCTCTGCACCGCGCGTTTTGCAAATCTGTCATCAATCACAGTACTCTGTTGCCGCTATGTTTTAAAATAATTACTTCATGCTTCATTCCTTAAACCTATGAGCTGATCGATTTTTTTTATCGCCTTGAGCAATTCTTACGCATCTCTTGTGTTCTCCAAAATTCTCGTATGCATACATAACTCGATATATTCGTACCTTAAGTTCTGGTGGTAATTAGCTTTGCTAAGTCCATGAATGCTTTCCAATTCTTAACTATTCACTAACTTTGAATGTACTTATTCCTTTATAGTTAATAGAGGATATTATATGGCGCCGTGGACAGGGGCACCCAGCGACTGTTTTCTGTAAAATATCTGTTCGGGGAAGGGAAATTGCCTACAATTTTCTATAGCTTGAGGAAGGCTAAAAATTTCTAGATGAGTTTTCCATTCGTGTACAATTTTCTCAACCTTATCTTATAAATTCCCTACGATTTTTTAAAGTTTAATTTTTCGCATTTCACTGCCCAGGTTAAGCTATTTTTCGTAGAGAAAGGAATCCTAAAATTTGTCGGATTTGAAAATGTGATGGAGAGAGGAATGAGAACAATTTTAGTTGCAATTTAACGTTTCACGAAAGTTTCGTGAAACGTTAAATTGCAACTAACATTTTCGGGAAAATAGTACTGAAGCCCTAACAATTTCGAAAAGACTCAAGCTGCCCTAGGATGACCGAACAGATACAAATTTTATAGGGCTGCTTAAAATGCATTTCTAGAGATCTAAAAGTACTCTGGATACCCTTAAAAGTGTTTTCAATGCATTTAGGAAGAAACCGTCGTTGGGAACCCCTGCGTGGAGAAACTTAATTTTTCTTCCATTGTTGACAGTCTTTATCACCAGAACGGAAATTTGGTATCTCGAAGCGGCTGTGTAATGTTCTACTTATTATATGAACACCAATGAAATTCCAAACCATTTAACTTTAAAATATATTTTTTGCTGCGATGGATAATTTTTTGCTGCAAAATGCGCGATTTATCATGCATGTGAGGATTTCATAGTATTTCTTTGGTGGTTATATAATAAGTCACAATTAGCGTCGACTGACAGTAATATTTTGTGCTTCCATGGCAGTTGAGTGTGACATGGGAGGTCCGATTCTTCGCGGTTGGGGAAGAAAGGAAAGGAAAACCTTCTTGTAACGCCGGCCATAATTAGGATTGCTCAGTCCATAAATAAATGGATTAACACAAATGGCGATGAAGTTGAGAATTGCTGTGAAATGGTGGAGTGTAGAATCTATTTTCGCTTTACCCGCAGTTGCAAAGATAAAGAAGATTTGGTTTGGGGAATAACATAAGAGTAAAATACAGGTCATAATGCCGATCATTCTTGTCATCTTCCCTCGTAGTTTAGCTTTGCTCTCCGCGGAGGCGACTGGGGAGTTGTTTGTCTTCACAATCATATGTATGTACAGTCCAATCATGGAAAGGCATGGAAAGAACAACTTCATGATAATAAGGAACACAGACAGAGACGTGCGGAAGATAGAGCCTGATGAAATAAAGTTGAATTTGCAGATGTCATTGGATGATGAACTTGGTTCATAGCCGACGTCAAACAAGTTTGTTCCAGTGAGACCAAATGACCAGAGCCAACAGAACAAGACATAACCCATGAGTCTCTTTCCCTTGAAGATTAAGTTATATCTAGTAGGTTTTACAACAGCAACCCATCGCTCTACTGTTAACAGCAATGTAATGTAAATGGAGAAAAACACGAGTTGAAAGAGAAACACTCGGCTCCAAATCGTTCGACAGTAGATCTCTCCCAGAACTGGATTGGTTGGACGAGGAATAAGGTCACCAAGGGCGAAGCGCGGACTCGTGATCAAGAGAATGGCAGTCAGCACATCTGCTATGGCAAGGAAAAGAATGAAAGCGTTGTAGGACTTTTTCAGCAACTTTTTGTCACGAACAAACACTAGAATGGTCAACGTGTTTCCAAGAAATGCAAAGATGGAAATAATACAAATGACAATCTGGATTTTGGTAATTCCACCGACATCCATTGCTTGCTTTGATCAGTGTGGGGGATAGATATTAAACTGTGTCTAGCGACCTCTTCATATGATAAATCATACTCTTTTAGGCTTGTGTTGTTAGGTTCTTGAGTCAGCTATGAAGGACCAGTTGTAAATTTTGACTGATGTTGTTGTTCTAGCCCCATGACGAAATCAGTATCTAAAGTGACGGAAAATCATTGAATTCATATAGTAAACGTTAACAAGATTAATCGTGAAGTATAAAGTACTGACTTCTTTATTGTCTTATTTAAGATTCAGAGTGAAAATAATGTAATGTATTATGTCAACTATAGTAGATAAGTCTCTAAATTAGAAATACGGGACTCTCGCGAAAATGAGATGGTCTCATCAGCCAATTTCTAAGCAGATATATCAGACGTCGATATAATACGAAGTATACGAAGTATTACATGTATAAACATAGGAATCGCTTATACACGTGTAAAATTCTTCAAACGTACTTTATATAAGATGAAATGTTCGTTGCAGGTAGAGAATATTAAAACTACGATTAAATAAACAGACTAAAAACACAGGTAAATTCCTCAACAGAGCACAGACGGCACAAATTTTGCCTGGTGTTTATTTGTTTCAGCTCTCTATGACTGATATAAAATGTCCTGACCTAACAATGTAGCAGCACCGAGAAAGTTAGGACAGAATCACCAGCTCAGTAATAAACCCGCTCTTCAGTTGTATTATCTGCTTGACTTTGATCGAACGAGGGTGATGCGCATGCACAAATGACGTAATTCAAAATGGCGCCAAAAATGGAGACGAACAACAACAAAAAACTCGCTGAGAAGGTCACTTCCTACTGAGTATCACAAGATTCCCAAGATTAGAAGTATTAGGAATGTAAAAAATCAGTTTATTCTAGGTATATATACATATAACAGGCATACTGAGTTGCGTTGTAAAACTCCCTTCAGATAAGGTGTGCGTTAGTCACACGAAACACGTAGGATCCATTTTAGTCTTTCAGGGGCCGCTGGTTTCAATTGCTTTAGGGAGGAGGCTGGAGTATGAGGGGGTCTCTAGCTATGTTCGTTTACTAGTGTATCTAGCTGTCCTTAATATGCTACGAGTAACAGATTTGGTTGAGCAAAGTCCATGAAAGTTATTATCGCCAAAAACCAGAATGCAGTATGTATTCCGCTTTTCGAGGTACAATATAAGATTCGTGTTGCTCGTTTCTGTCCAACACTAGCAGGTCGCAAGAGGTCTAGTTGAGAGTTCAGAGTTCTTCGTCAGTTTAGATCAATTCACATGCCTCTAAGTGGGATCGCTCGCCGGATTGTAGAGGGTGTATCTTGTTTTTTAAAACCTTATTGTCTGTTTACAATATCTGCTTCGTCATGAAAAACCCTTGTGTTCACAAAACCCACGAGAGAAAAGCTGCATGGTACTGTAAAGTTCACCATCGGAATATTATGTCCAGTTTTAACTAGAAGGCTCTTTCGAGTGTCCATTAAACTTGTAAATACGGCTGTTAAAAAACAGGGTCACAAGATAAACTCTTATCTTTACTAGGCAAAACGTAAAACGTCATTTCTTCGTTAAAATTCACTCTTCGTCACAATTTTTCTCTTTAGACAAAAGATAATAAAACAGCAAATCTGGCATATTTTATAACCGTGATTGGCGCCCGAAATGTTTTTCCGTAACCTTGCACAGTATGATGAATTCAAACCGGTCATTCACAAAAAAAGCAAAATAATCAGAGCGCAATAGAGTTCTTTACGGAGTATACTCTGGCAAAATAGCATTTAACTTTGTCTAATGTTTCACTTCCTTTATCACTTCTCTTAAAAAGTGTACTTTCCCTGAACAACGTTCCTCGTCCTACAGCTTTCAGTCTACGAACTGACTCGGAGATCAGCTTGTGGTAAACAGGAACTACTTTTCAATCTACTTTAATTTAATCTATCTCTAATACGTACGTACCAATTTTAATCGATTCTTTCTAAAACATAGAACAAAAACTTTAAAGTTCTCTGATTTATCATTTAAGAAGGATTTGAAGAACGCAGTTATTTGTCACAAAATTTAGTAAAATTTAGGCACTAGGCCCGACCTGGCCACAAAATTGGGCGAAACATAAAAATAACTACCCATTACGCTTGAGGAACAATTTAATGGTAAAAAAACTGCAAAAGGGAGCACTAAACACAGATGGACAAATGTTTGAAGGAGCCTTTAGACCAAAAAGCAATTGAAGTGCTTGAAAGCTGTTTAACCTAACAGTTTTTTTTTCATGGGTCTCATAGTTCGTCTCTGTTGTTTGGAAACTTAAATATTGAACAACGCTCGGGAGACATATTTCCTCGTCACAAAGCTGTGGTTTTGTCATGCAGTACAAGAAATTTCTTCGCCAGCGTTAAAAAAGTCCGTGGAAAGAAAGAGCGAGTACTTGGGGAAAATAAAAATACTGAACGCAACTGACTGTGCTGGCCCGATGAAGCCCTTTTAAGACCTGCTTAAATACTTAGAGTGTTCTTTTTGAATTGAACACGAAATAATCATTTGACAGGGTTCTATAATTTTTTTTTGTTCTTGAGCCTTGTTGGGTGGCGAATGGCACCTACAGAGTCAGGAACAAATAGCGTTTATACAATCTCGAAATCTCGATACCACCGAGAGACATTAACATTGTCAGTTCCGAAAAGTTGTTGTTCATCACTCTGTCCTTTTCACAGCTCTTTATTTTTTGCACTTAACTTAAATTGTCAACATATACACTGTAAAATTCCGCAAATAAGCCCCGGGGCTTACATTTTTCAAGGGCCTTTTTTGTGGGGGTTATCTTTGGAGGGGCCTTTATTCGGAGGGGCTTATTTAATATACGAAGGGAAATTTGCGTTTCAGAATCGGCTAGCTTAGTGTTGGAGGGAAATTTGCGTCTCAAAATCGATTGGGCTAGCTTATAGTTGGAAGGAGATTAAACTCGCCTTGAGGATTTGGATCTTTCTAAAACTCAGCCATGCAAGTACTTTGTCTTTATAGACCATGGAAATCCAAGCCAAGAGTGAGGAGTGAACTACGCAAACAGCAATAAACTGTGAAACTTTTTGACTGCAATCATTTTGCACACGTAATAGTTCTCTGGCAAATGCAAAAATTTTTGTGTTACTGCACCGTTTTTGCTTTGTTTCATTTTGTATTTGAGGGCAATTTCTAAGTACAAGCTCCCAGGGCTTATATTTTGAGGGGCAACTTTACGGAGGGTTTTTTTGCGTTACGAGTTTGGGGGGCTTAAATTTGGAGGGGCTTATTTTCTGAATTTTCCGTTATTTTGGAGCTTTTGTAGTAAGGTATCCGGACTTATATCAAAGTTAGGCAAGGTACCTTTGTCAGTATACACATCAGTTATAAAGCTCAGTGAACTGGAGTATACATCCCGTCACACACTCACCTACTGTATGTATCGACCGTCCTCTTCAAGCTAAGCAATCATTTTACCGAACTGCCAAGACTTTTAGCTGTTTATATAAATTTATATCATTATCTGATGATCCAAATCAGGTGGAGGAAAGCCATTATAAAGCCAGGATAATTTGCAATACAAGACCTTTTTCTTTGAGTCAGTACAGAACAAAGGTGGTGCTTATCGGGATTGGGAACAGTGATTAGTAGTTAAATTTGGCCGCTTTAATGACAACAAACCCGACAATGTAAAAAGACTAAAACTAAAATGGCCGCTAAGCACTTAAGTTCGTGGATATTACATAAATTATTACAGTTTTAGCCCTTTAAAATAAAAAAAAAATGAGCAAATGACAAAAAACAAAAAGACTTGATGCCAAACACTATCATCGTAAGAAGTTGCACATAGTGATATTTAATATAAAAATGAGTAGATGAAATTAAATGATTTTAAATTGCTACAGGAAAATTTAACATATTTAATCAGAGGGAGGCTTTTAAGTCCATTTGTTATTTTTTAATCATAAGTTTGCACGTCACTGACATGTTTTTCCTTTTTTTACGATAATTTCACCTATTTGTAAGTAATTAAGTTTGCACCGTTGCGTGCGAACACGTTTTTTAGTAGTTCCGACCTATAGCTAGTTTTCCCCTCCGTGACTTTGATTTGTATCAGCAAAACAGAGTTTCCCATATATCACACTGTCAAACTGTAACCAGAATTTTCATTTGCTAGAAAATGAATTTATTTAACGATTTATATATCTTGTGTTAGTACTTTCATTTCAACAGTAACCTGGCTCGTCGGTCTGGAATATTTCAAACGCGACTTGTACTGCCTCAGATTAAAACTGCTTTGATCACATTTCGCCAATTTTGACGGGGAAAATGGAGAATTTCGATGTGGTTGCTAGAAACGAACGCTTTTGGGCCTAATAAAAATTAATTTGGAGCGCTTTAGCACCAAAAAATTCGAGTTAGCACTTAGCCAACAAATAGTAAAGTTTCTATAACATTTAACTTTCAAACGTTTGCCTTTAAACAATACGCTTAAATTTTCTATTTCTTTTTTTTTTATTTTAATGCCACCTAGAAAAAAGCCAAAAAAAATCACTTTCGTTTGATTTTCTCAATCTCGCGTCATTTGAAGTTTCAACAGTAGTGTGCCGCGTTGAATTGAATATAATAGAAATTGAATTTAATAGAAATCCGGCCGTTTTGGAGACAACAAAGAGGTAATGGATGGATGTAAACTTTGTAAATTACTTCTTTTCTCTAGTCAGAGTTGCCTATATATTTGAAATGCTTACAGATAAGATGATTTTGTAAATATGAATTCTTCAGCCATAGTTTGCTACTGATATCGTTCATTAAACCATGGATTTAAAATTAAGAGCCGATATAGTTTACTTCTCAATAAATGCAAGTTCCACGGTTTACTACTAAAACAGTATTTGCTGCACGAACGGCAGGTTAAGCACAATGTATTAATAAACATTTTTTGGCATGAACCTGCAGGCGGTTTTAAACCCTCAGAGATCTGAATAATTCTTTTTGTTTTTCATTCAAAATATTTCTCCATTTCTGATTGGCTAAAATCTCGGGGTTATTAGGCTTTTGCGTTGGTTGGTCACGTGATCAACTTTCTACATAATCCCGTTTTAGCAGGAAATGACAGAGAGTATTGAAAACTAGATATCTTTTGAATTTTAAGCCTTGTATCTCAAAAGCAGCGATTGCAGCGGTCTCCGAAAATTAAGGGGATTTGTGTAAATGAGAAAAACAATTCTCATACAAATATTTGTAAACTGTAGCAATATCTTTTCGTTATGTATAAAGGGCTAAAATTTTCTTTGGTTAATAACACAAAATTTCAACGCTGTAATACATAAGGGGAAGATCTTACGGCATTTTGAAATTTTTCAAAATAACAATGATATTTATAATAAATTTTTTACTTAACACAATCTGAGGACAGACAAAACGAGTTCTCAAGTGCTTTTTAGTTTGTCCCGAAAGTGATTGGTCGAGTATTTACGATTGATATTAATTGCAAAAGAGCAGAGCAAATTAATAACCAAGATCTGGAGCACTTTCCAATTAGGCAAAAGATCTTGTTAGACCTGTTTAAATGCAAATGGAACGCGTGACATTTTCCGGAACAACCGGAGACCTTTCGAGGTATTCCAGTTTTTCTGTTCCAAGCCGTTGGCAAAGAAATTCCCTTACCATTTGCGCAATTCTGTTTAATTCGGCCGGCGGCTGGCGCCTGGAATTTATCCCGCCATTTACAATGTTTCCCGGAAAGCGTTGTTTACGGGTAGTCGCAGTTTTTCTTTTCATTTCTTATCTAACGTTGAAAATGGCAATTGCATCTGTAGACGCAAAATAGTTTTGGACTCTTTTGACTTCGTCAAAATCAGAGGTCAAAAAAAATTTTCACTTTTGAACAAAGTTTAATTCAATTCTTCGTCGAAATCGTCGCAAAGTACCGGCAGTGCTACAACATACATATTCACTGGAATTTTTTTTCACCTGAGCAATGACATTGTAAACAAGGCTCTATGGAACGCCTTTCCATTTGACCATGTTTCCGGAATTTCCAACCGGACGGTTTTGCCTAAAAAGAAAGCGCCCCTTGTCAACGCGAGCAGTGAGATTATCCCCGGAATTCATTAAGCCCATCAGAAACAGAGAATCAGGGGCGTCCCTAGAGACCTGTAGGCCAGGGCCCACAAAATATTTGGTTTGATCACTCTACCGCTTGTAATAAATTACGCGTTGTTGAGGTGAGCTAAAAAGCTTAAGAGGGCAAAGTATTGGTGAGGTCAGAGCGTACTAGCCATGAGTGCAATTTTCAGGATATGCGGAAATGAAAGTCAGCCAGGCCTACAAATAGTCGAATAGTTGGCTACACCCCTGAGAATGATTAGAATTATAATAATCTTAGAGTTGGCCCAAGTATTGTCACTTTAAAGGCCTCTAAGTTACCCTGGCAACGGAATCAATAGAAACGGAGATAGGAAGAACGGAGGAGAGAAACCAGAAAATAAGGAATAAACGTAATGTCACATGTTTAGTAACGACTGGAAAAGAGCTTTATTATTGGCTCTAAAGTTTTGCTTCGTCGGTTTGTTTTTCACTGGGTTGTAAACTAAACACGTTCAACGAAACACTACTCTCACCCCCACGTCCTCTCTTTCTTCCTTTGCTTGCTTGGAGAGAGTACTGAAGTGTTGGCATTGACTTGGTGTTCATGTTAGAGGGGTGACGGACTGGATAATGTTCGGTCTCTTTGGACCCAACAACATACCTTTCCCTAAGGTTCCACTGCAATAAACTGCTTCTTAACGTTTCAGACGTTTCTTGTCGGGTTTGCAGTCTCTAAGACATGTCCAGTCTGCTTTCATGCGACATTGGCGTTACCTTTGATCCTCTTTTACAGAATTTATGCAGCACATTATTATGAAAACTAAGAACTTAGCTTTCTGTGACCACGGCGATAATTCCTGTTGCTCATTCAATATATGAATGGATTCAAGCAGCTGTTGATAAAAGCCAGAAGGATGAGGAAGTGGTGTAATTTAGAATCAAGCTGCGTTATTCCTGCCATTGCCAACGCCTAGAAGGTTCGACTTGGCGCGAAACAGATGATCAGCAATTGCAAGAGGCTCGCGATACCCACCATTCGTGTCATTTTCCCGCGCATTTTAGCCTTGCTTTCTGCTGAGGCTACAGTAGAAAGGCTGGTCTTGTGCACCATGTGAATAAACAAAACCAGCATAATGAAACTTGGAGGAATCATCTTAAAGAAGACTTGAATGATTCCAACCAACGCGCGATGTTTTTTGCAGACCACCACCTATTGCAGGGTCCAGTTGGTGAAGAAGAAACGTATTGCGCTTCGAAAAAGGTGGAGCAACAGAGAACAAGTGACAACAGCCCAACAGCGAATATGTAAATGAAAGTTCGCTTCTTGTTGAAAGTATTGCTATATTTGAATTGTCTGATCACTGCATACCACGTTCAGTCACCAAACCGTAGCAGATATACGCTGAGAATACTAAAAGCTGGAAGAGAAGCATTCGACTCCAGATCACTCGGCAGAAAATGTCACTCAAAATTGGATTACTTGGATAGGGGAACGCATCACCAAGAACAAAAAATGGGTTTGTAATCAAGTTGATGGCGGTCAGAATATCAGCTACCGCCGGAGAAAGGATCAAAATGTTGTAGGATTTCCTTAGCAGCTTCCTGTCTTGAATAAAGAACAAAATCACCAGTGTGTAAATTGTGTAAATTTGAAACTCATCCAAGTCTGTGCTCGTACATGAAAAGGCCTTTTCCTTAGCAAAAACCAAGCCTGGAAATGAAAAGCCTGTAACAATAAGTTTCATTTGCATAAGAATAAAACAATTTTCAATCAAAGACTTTGCAATTTCGCTAACTCTGAAAAAGGGGTTAAGGGCGACTCGGAAATAGACTCATGGGATAACTGCTATGTACTTTTAACTTGAACAGTGAGAAGTTCTATAACATACAAAAGAGTTTTACAGTACATCATAAATTATTTATTGCACATTAGAGCATGGGTTTTCTTGTCTTGAATTGTAATTTCTCTCTCATTTTTTGTCGCTGACATCCTCGGTAACGTATTTCAAAAGTCTCAAAGGTTACTGTATACGGAAAATAATGCGTTTCTAATCGTTTTCCTGTACACTCACATAAAACTCAGTCAAAGGAGAGGCATCAGGACACCTGGCAAGGACTATTTCGTGCTTTGGTCAAAAAACACTATAATCCATATATAACTTTATTTTTATTTTTTCCAAGGGGGAATGGTAATAAATCCTCCGATCTGGTTATTTCTTGGCACGGTCTGGCCTTCATTACCTTTAGTTACTATGGTTAAATAAAATTTAGAAAAAAAACACGATCAATGCATTGCGCTTTGCATGTTAGATTTTCATCAACTAGGACTCCAAGGGATCATTTTGACTTTTATAGCTTAGACGTTTCAGTGCCCTTGATGAGTAGAACTGACATATTAGGGAAGATCCTTTATATATAAAATCAACAGAAGTGGGCCTAGAATCGATTCATGAGGGGTTCCTCAAGCTAAGGTACAAAACCCAGAAAGTTTGCCGCCAACTTAAGTTTTCTATTTTCGAACAGCAAAATATGATTTAAATTTAAAGCCATTCTAACGTTGAGACCTAACTCCATAAAACTCAATTCTTTCTGGAGAAACAGAGAGTGGTACATGATGTCAAAGGCATTTTTAGATCCAAAACGAACACACCATTAATGAGAGATTTATCTATATTTTTAATCCACTCATCTCTGGTTTAGTAAATTTTCATTTTAGTCGTTAGCCTTTGTATTTTCATGACGGTTAAATCTTTAAATCTGATTGTAATATTTTTGTTCACTATTTTAGTCGTTTAGCCTTTTCAGACTTTTAGCTTTTAAACCGTTAGGTTGATTGTAATTAGTAGTTTTAATTTTATTTAATCTTAGTCAGAGGACCTCCCTGAAAACCACTCAATGTGACGGGAGCTTCCTCTATAAAGATTATTCATTATTACTATTATTAGGTATGGGAATGGGCTAACATTTTCAATGGAAGGAATATTATAGGAGCACCTTTTCTGTTAAGCAAAGGCGTACCAGTGGTAAAGGGCGTAAAACTCGGGGCAGAGCCTCGCGGTGTAAAACTTTATTGAGTACAGTACTGCCATGTAGCACAGCAAAACCTGTCGTGCTATACGACATTAGTACGACTTGGTTTAGTCAAAAATCGTTTTGCTGCCGTGCAAAAGGCGAATTTAATTAGATGAACTGGGTTCGGCACCGCAGTCGAGGGCCTATAAATAACGATAAGTCTGTGCAACTTCTATTATTGTTCTATTGTGGATGGCTGAACCCGCCGTTCTCTTAAAGCAATGTCCAGATTGGCAGCGTCAGCACCGCCTCGGAGGACTTTAGGACACAGAGAAAATAGAACCTTCTTATAGCGCCGGCGGTAGGTTTCGTTGCTCAGTCCATAAATAAATGGATTAGAACAAGTGGGGATGAAGTTGAAAAATGCTGTGAAATGATGAAGTTTGGTATCCAGTATCGCTTTTCCCGCGTGTGCTAATACCAGTACGATTTGATTAGGGGTAATGCTTATATGATAAAAATACAGCTCATTGCACCAATCATGCTTGTCACCTTTCCTCGCAGTCTAGCCTTGCTCTCCACAGATGCAATCGGGGAGTTGTTTGTACTCACGATCATGTGTACGTAAAGCCCAATTATGCTAAGGCACGGAAAGGCCATTTTCATGAAAAACTGAAAGGTAGAAAGAGTCATTCGGAGGGAAGTCCCCTGCAAAATAATTTCAAACTCGCAGATATTTCTCGATGATAAGTTTGGTTTGTACACTGTATCAGCTAAACCAGCTCCCGTGAGAAATAACGACCAAATCCAACAGACAAAAATACACAAAATTAATCTATTTCCCTTGAAAAAGATGTTATACTTGACAGGTTTTACAATAGCCACCCATCGCTCCACTGTTAACACCAAAGTAATGTAAATGGAAAAAACACAAGCTGAAAGAGAAACACTCGGCTCCAAATTACCCGGCAAAAGATTTCACCTAGAACTGGATTGGTTGGATAAGGAAATGCGTCACCAACAACAAAAGAAGGGTTTGTTATTAACAGGATGGCCGTCATAACATCTGCTATGGCAAGTGTCAGAATCAAAATGTTGTATGATTTCTCTAGCAGCCTTCTCTCTCTAATGAACACTAAAATGGTTACCATGTTTCCAGGAATTGCCAAGGTGCAAAGAATGGAGTACATGACCTGAGTTGTGTTAGTTATCCCACTCGCTGCAATGGTTTGTGACGAAATTGGAGACGTTTCCATTGTGCTAATCTTGTTCAGTGAAGAATTCATGGTTTCTTTGGCTTTAGGATTTACTCTTAAATAGGTCTTCTTGTGCTGATTTTGAATAGCACCCTGTCAGAATTAAAATACCATGTCATTCAATGCATGCATTCTCTCGAGATTTTTCTATTATAGGTCCTGTTTTCTTCAATCAGACACAACGAGGGGCACCAAACGACCAAATATTCCAACTACGTCAGATTAGGGTTAGAAGCATGTTTGGATAATTTGGAACTGCCCTAAAATCTTTTTATCGGTTCCGATGTCTTTGGGGAATTTTAGTTGTGATGAAAGTTTTAGGCAGCTTTTTGTCTCATCCGAAACTGTTAGCATCTGTAATGCTGGGTCAGGTCGAAAGTTTGAGGAAATCGAATAGCCTTAATTTTATCAAAACCTTTCTAGGGGACGCCTGTTTTGTCTTTATGCCGAAATTTTCAGAGAGGCCCTTTTAAAGAAGAATTAGAATGTATTGGTGATAAAATCTTATAAACGCAACCTGCGACGCATTTCTCGAGCTTTGGGAAATTTCTAGGCAGTACTTGTTCCTTCGAACGATTATTTTTCAGAAAAAAAGTCGTTGGGTGCCTCTGAAGCCCTGGCTTAAGAGCACGGCATTTCTATCCATTTCTTCACAACGAGAAAAAGACTGACTTCAATAGACTTGGAAATCTTAGCAGCTGGGCACAGAACCTTATATAAATACAGTAACAGAATATAATATACAACACCTTATATATTCCACTGCACTAAAATTACCCTATTTTAGTTGCTGTGTCAATGATTAACGCAATTAAATTAAAATAGCTCATTACTAAAAGTCCTTCTTACGAATGCCTTCTTTAACGCTTAAAAATTATGTAAAAAGTTTTTGTTGTCTTTTGTGTATGAGTTACAGAAGGCTTTCCTAAGATAATTACCGAACACGTAAGAAAGCTTACAGAAGACTTGTGTAAGATACTTACCGCTTGTGTAAGAAGGCTTACACAAGTCTTCTGTAAGGACTCTTTATACAAGGCTTGTGTAAGTATTTATCATAAGGCTTGTATAAAGAGTCCTTACAGAAGACTTAGAGGTGCTTACACAAGGCTTGTGTAAAACGCTTACACAAGCCTTGTATAAAAGTCCTTACACAAGCCTTGTATAAAAGTCCTTACACAAGCCTTGTTTAAGAGTCCTTACACAAGTCTTAATTTTTGTTTAAGAGTCCTTACACAACGCTTGTATAAAGGTCCTTACACAAGCCTTGTATAAAAGTCCTTACACAAGCCTTTTTTAAGAGTCCTTACACAACGCTTGTATAAAAGTCCTTACACAAGTCTTGTATAAGAGTCCTTACACAAGCCTTGTTTAAGAGTCCTTACACAACGCTTGTATAAAGGTCCTTACACAAGCCTTGTATAAAAGTCCTTACACAAGTCTTGTATAAAAGTCCTGGATCATTATCAGCAGCTGGCCATAGGGTGTTATATAAATTTAATAAATAAAAATACGTAACTACGTAAATTTATATAACAAGGTAAAAATATTTATCAGCGGCTGGCATAATGAAAACAAACAGCATTATATAATTTTTTAATAAAAATACATAACTTAAATCGGTTTAAGACTTAGTCGTTAAATCTATTTAAGGTTAAATCGATATAAGCTTAATTCTAAGACTTAGTCGTTAAATCTATTTAAGCTTAAATCGATATAAGCTTAAATCGATTTAAGACTTAGTCGTTAAATCTATTTAAGGTTAAATCGATATAAGCTTAATTCTAAGACTTAGTCGTTAAATCTATTTAAGCTTAAATCGATATAAGCTTAAATCGATTTAAGAAATATACTAAGTGTTAAATCGATTTAAGCTTATATCGATTTAAGCTTAAATAGATTTAACGACTAAGTCTTCGAACGATTTAAGCTTATATCGATTTAAGCTTAAATCGATTTAAGAAATAGACTAAGTCTTAAATCGATTTAAGCTTATATCGATTTAAGCTTAAATAGATTTAACGACTAAGTCTTAGAACGATTTAAGCTTATATCGATTTAACCTTAAATAGATCGACTATATGTCTTAAATCGATTTAAGCTTCATTTTGCAAGGTCTTAAATCGATTTAACATTATAGATTTAGAACGATTTATTTTAATTTAAAGTTATGTATTTTTATTAAAAAATTATATAATGCTGTTTGTTTTTATTATGCCAGGCGCTGATAAATATTTTTACCTTGTTATATAAATTTACGTAGTTACGTATTTTTATTTATTACATTTATATAACACCCTATGGCCAGCTGCTGATAATGATCCAAAGTCCTTACACAAGCCTTGTGTAAGAGTCTTTACACAAGGCTTGTATAAGAGTCCTTACAGAAGGCTAATTGGATCAATCTTAGCAGCTGGGCACAGAACCTTATATAAAAACATTAACAGAATATAATATACAAGACCTTATATATTCCACTGCACCAAAATTACCCTATTCTAGTTGCTGTGTCACTAAATAGCGCAATTTAATTAAGATAGCTCATTACTAAAAGTCCTTCTTACGAATGCCTTCTTTAACACTTAAAAATTATGTAAAAAGTTTTTGTTGTCTTTTGTGTATGACTTACAGAAGGCTTTCCTAAGATAATTAGAGAAGGCTTGTGTAAGAGTTCTTACAGAAGGCTTGTGTAAGGTTGTAAGGACTCTTACACAAGCCTTCTGTAAGCATCTTACACAAGTCTTGTATAAAGAGTCCTTACACAAGGCTTGTGTAAGGACTCTTACACAAGCCTTGTGTAAGTATCTTACACAAGCCTTCTGTAAGCTCCCTTACACAAGTCTTCTGTAAGGACTCTTTATACAAGCCTTGTGTTAGATACTTACACAAGCCTTGTATAAAGAGTCTTACAGAAACCTTCTGTAAGCCTTCTTACGCGTTCTGTAAGTATCTTACAAAAGACTTGTGTAAGCACTCTTACGCGTTCTGTAAGAACTCTTACACAAGCCTTCTCTAATTATCTTAGGAAAGCATTCTGTAAGTCATACACAAAAAAACAACAAAAACTTTTTACATAATTTTTAAGTGTTAAAGAAGGCGTTCGTAAGAAGGACTTTTAGTAATGAGCTATTTTAATTAAATTGCGTTATTTAGTGACACAGCAACTAAAATAGGGTAATTTTGGTGCAGTGGAATATATAAGGTGTTGTATATTATATTCTGTTACTGTTTTTATATAAGGTTATGTGCCCAGCTGCTAAGATTGATTGGACTTGGACATGTTACATAAGATGACAATATAACATGATATATAATATGATATGTAAATAAGAAAAATCATTAATAGTGAAATACTTCAGAAAGAAAGATTGGTTATTTAACAATCACGGTGATAAAAAGAGCACGGAAGATATATGCCCATCCCAGCTGGAGTTGCAAAACCGTTTACCAGTACATGAGGACAAACAAAAAGTATTTATCTTCAGAAGAAGAAAATGGTTTTAGTCCGTTTGAACTGATAAAAAAACTGAAAGCAGCATTGAGAAGGCAGTCGGCTAAACAACTGGCATTTAAGGGATGAAACGCACAGTTATTAATAAGTTGTTATCTAGAGCTAAAAAGGCGGGGAATGAAAACATGCCTAACTTGAGTTAAAGATTGTCAAAGCACATTCTGCACACTTACCAATATACTAGAAAAATTTCTAGACAACCATACCTCACTTTTTGCGAATTAACTGATTTGCTCATGAAGTTATGTTTGATATGTCAGCTTTTCAGGATTTCTCATTTTATCCTAGAAAACAAAGTTCAAATGACTCAAGACAAAGTAAAAAAGCTTTTTTGGTGACAAATAAGCCGCACTAAAATCAAAATTCGTCGTTTTTGATTGAAACAAAGGGTGGTATTAGCGACAAATCTCAACTTTGTATATCATAATTTGCGATGACATTTGATATATATCAAAATTGGCACGAAAAGTTTTATCCTTTACCTTAGGGGCTGTTCAAGTTCGCATTTCAGCTCTAATATTTGTTCATGATCGTGTGCTTTGAAAATAGAAAGTAAGATAACCTTATGTTGCCTAATTTAGGCTATTGCGTGTCGGTCGAATACTATGTTTTGCCTATAATTAGTTCTTTTTACAGTTTATTTTTGTCTCAAAAGATTTATTAAACTGAATGGTTGACTCGCGAAATTTCATAAAATTTTCTTCTTTGTGATTGGTAATATTGCTAATACAGTTAAAATCATGGAATTAATACTAAAAGTGGGATTATCGATCACGGATTATAAATTAATGCATGGTGAAAAGCGACTTTGGAACTTTCCATCATCAGATGGGAGAAGAGGGATCAAAGAAAAGCGCCTTGGTTTCGCCGTTAACCCTAACTCGGCTCTCACGGGACTTAATAAAAATACTGAACTCTGAAATACGCCTCCATTTCTATATTTAAGGCCGCTGGGGACACCTATCTACGAATAACTTCATAAGGCAAAATTTTGCCCGTGGAACATCTTTGAGAATGCTTATATCTCGGCTGTTTTAAAGGCGATTTAGGCAAAATTTTACAGAGACATTGTGAAATGATGGAAGATTAGGAGTGATGCTTTTTATTTGATAGATCGCGCTTTACAACGGAAGGGTTACGGCCATCCGAAGACAAAATAGCCGAGGTACTGACTATTAATGAACGGAACAAGGGTAAGAATGTGTAAAAAATATTGAGGAGTTTTCGCCGGCATGGGTTCTTTTACGTCCCACAAGACCCAGATAAGTGAAAGTGCTGTGAGAGAGACCTACGGTTTTTCGTCCTTCTCCGACAAGACTAGAAGGCAGCACTTTCTTCTCAGTTACTTAACGACCCTGAGTGATGGTCCGGTCGGGGTTTGAACACGCGGCCTCCCGCCCAGCAGGCCGGCGCTCTGCCAACTGAGCTTATCAGGGGGCGGTTTCGTTGATAGAACTTTTGTGTAAAATTGTGAAAATGGAACGAAGGCAAGACAAATGCCTCCGTTGAGGGTGCGGCATATTGCTTCAATAAGAATCTCTGTGGAAAAACCCTCATTAAACAAGACCAATTCACACAAAACCAGAAGAAAAATAAGGATTTGTAGATATCAAGTCAAAAAACATACCTTTTACGTCCCATCTCTTGCGTTGAGCATGTGGTAACCTCTTTTACTTAAAATCATCAAAAAATAAATCGCGGATTTAAAAGGACTCAGTTTGCTCAGGAAATTAGAAAAGACCCGAAAATAAAAAAGAAAACCACTAGTGTAACAGTAACTTACCTTTTGACTCAAAAACAAACACTTCAGAGTCACTCTCTGAACTGTCTTCCATAGCAGAGTCGACCACAGTCCAGGCAGAGTGCCAGCGTTACATGAATGCAAGCGTTGATTTGTATTGTGAGTTTTTCAATACCAGTCTCCTTTGTAGGGAAACAGGGCGATTTACGACGCGAACACTAAATAGGCGAAGCAACGCACGCCGATTTTGTTTTAGCAGTTTACCTTTTTTTGGTTTATTTTGTCTTGTTTTCTCAAGTTTCTTTTTCTTTTTTTCAAAAATATAAAGTTGTCCCAACAACTTTTTATACGTGTTTTGCTCCCCGTTGATGGATATCAAATTATTGTTATCACGATTTAAAATAACAGAACCATAAACGAGAAAAAACATCCTTTAGTAACACAATTTATATATCCAAAAATGTAGTAAGATATCAAACCAAGAAGCACTGACCATAATATTTTTTTCTTTGGTGCTTTTGTTAGGCATGGCATTAAAACTTGAAAAAGTTGGCGCCACTTTTTCAAGTCTCAATCCATTTCCTTCCTTACCATCCGTAGCAACAGATGACAGGAAACAGTTTCAATGCCTAAATATAGTCTTGAATAATTAAATTGGACCATTTTTTTTTCTTAGAAGGAATTAGTTTACCGTTCAGTGAAAAATCATTCAGATTGGCAAGGTATCAAATCAAAAGAATTTAGTTAGAAAAGGGAGAAACAAATGGTTCGCGTTACTCTGTTTCGAAAGATGTACAAAGTATAGTCGTCATTTTATGAGGCGATAAGTTCTTTCTACTCTTTTCAGTTCAGTCTGCAGAGTTTGGTACATTTGAACACAAAATGTCTAATCAGTTAAATCGTTGAATGTTTATACATGAAAAAGGGACACCATACAGGTAATGTTTTGACCGGTAACATTAAGTTGTACGGGCCGATATTATAGCTGTAATTAAGAAGACGCCACAGCAAAATATAAAAGTATACATTATCAAAATGTCTCATGTTTATTTAACTGATGACAAGGGCTTTAGGAAAAAGAGCATTGAATAAGTCGTTAGTTCTTTAACCTTATTAAGGGTATAACCTATCATAAATACGTGTTAACTTGCAGATAATTATTTAAAGTTACACCCTTTTGCACTCCGGAAGTGAAATATGATAAAAAAATCTAATAGTGAAAATATTCCATGAGTACTTTTCAATACTCCTGATTCTGAAACTTTTAAAGCTTGTCTGTTTTAGTCTGTTACATATGAAAATTCTCGTGAGTGAAAAAGGGTTAAAAATGTAAGACCTCAGTGATAAATAGTAGTAGGATATTAGTGGCATTACAGCTCAGTTTAAAATATACATTCTTGCCTTTATAATTATATACAACTAAATTACATATAGAAATTCATGTTAGTTGATACTTGAACAAATTGAATATTGTACATTTTACTCTTCAAACCACGAGTGACTTAAATTAAGACATATATTAAGAAACAACGTTTTTTCTCATGCTTCCATTCATAAAATAAACTAAACTATTCTCTTTCTAAATAACTATGAAGAAATCTTGATCACAAAATTTTATTACATCTAACATTGAAAGTTGATCATTACAACTTCCCGATCTTTGGTTTAACGACTGAGTAATGCTGTTTCAGACTGAGAATTACTGGAGAGGGAAGTCCTTTTACTGCCTTTCTGCCTGTAAGGTGTAAGGTACATGTAACCCGAAGGCTTTCTTAGAAACTAAGGGATAGGGTAAGAATGAGTGATTTCCCGCCTTACAACAGCCCCCTTCCCTCGTTTACCCCTCTCTCTCCCCTCCCACCCCAATTTTTGCAAGAGAGCGATGTCCGTGTTTAGACGTGGTGACGTATAACATTAGGGTCATAGAATGACTCCAATAAAGACAACAAAGAAAGGTACCTGAAAAACTACAGAAATGAACAGCTATCCAAGCTAAAGGCATCATAGGAAAGACACGAAGTATGAAAGGGCAATTGCAATCTGCTATTGCTTTTATGCAATTCATCATTCTGACTAGGATAAAAAGATCGGGATCTTTTTTCAGTAATCCTTTCTTTGTCAAAGATTAATTTGCATAAATAAAAAAAATGCACGTTAAATCCATCACTTATTGCCGATAAACAATAAGATGAATTCAAGTCAGTGAAAACAGACCTTCTAGTGTAATAATTAGGGCCATTTATACGAGGAAAAATAAGACGCGTCTTAAATAAGACGCGAACTGTACCATTTATACGAGCATGTCTTATCTAATAAGACGCGTCCTAGCTAAGCCGCGTCTTATTTTAGACGAAATGTGCCGTTTATACAGAAAGTTCGCGTCTTATTTAAGACGCGTCTTGTGTAAGACGCGTCCTATTTTTCCTCGTATAAATGGCCCTAAAATCAATTGGGATTGACTATGAAAACAAATCCAGAAACCTCATAAGAAAATGTATTTTCGGTGAAAATTTTAATTTTTGAATGTTGAACAGGTTGAAAGGTTTAAGGTTGAAAGCACTCTATTATATCACAGTCCACTGATAGCCTGAGGCATGTTACACACAGTCAGTACGTGATGCTTGTTAATTATCGCTCAGTCAGAACCTTCCGTGTGCATCACACAACTAAACGTGACGTAATAATGACACACCCACGCTTATAAATTGGATTTAAAAAGTACAAATCCCGAAACAAAGACAATTACTACGCGAAGCAAGCTAGGAGGTCAATTGAAACCACAGGACAATGAAAACACCAAATCCTGTGCCAAGAATAGATTCATTTGCATTTTCTTGTCGGGTGACTAATAAAACTTCAGCGTTTTATTCTTGCGATCCAAAAGTGCCACACTCGAGTCAAACCTTGTATAGAAAATCGGTAAAGTTCGAAAAACTTTTGGACACGTCAACAATACTTGAATTTTGAAGAATCTAAATTAAAGGATTGTCACGATATTTCGTAAACTTATTCAGCTTAAAGAACGTAAGTTGAATTACCGTGCAAACATTTTACTTCGCATCATATATAAAACTCAGGTAATTCAGAACATTCCGGAAAACACGGAAGATCTTAAAAAAAGTGTTAATAACTGTAGGAAATGACTGACTTCCAAAGAAGTTCATTTACGTGAAATGGAAAACAAAACTCGGCACGTATACAGAGAGACACACCTACAGCAATAAAATATAGCAGTAAGAACTAACCAATGCACAAGCTGATTGAAAATAAAAACACCCACATTTACACAGCTGTAAATCGGCGGTTCTTACATAAAATTTACATTATACATCACGTCCTTCCCTCCCCAAGGTCACAGTCAGAATCAGAAGAAAACTACCCAAACCGCAGCTTCCACAGACCTCTCCGCAAACATCTCTTCTTTCTACTTGCGCTTCCTCCAAAAACAATGTCTTATATCGCTGAAGTTAAATAAAACTTTGTCTCTTTGAAAATGTTTTTCGTGGATTATGAGCTCTTCCACATAATATCTGTACATGCCAATGACTTTACTTGGGGTGGAGACTGTCAGCGCGTCTGATTAAAAGTAGTCTACTTCTTCCTTACCGTATTTCGTTTTGAATTGATTTCTTACATTCTTGTTCATGTATATTTTTCTTGCATGAAGAATACTTGTATTGAAGGGAATGGTCCCTAACCGAGGGACCACCACGCTGTGTGGCCAAGGTACTTCTCAAGCACTCACGCATCAATACATCTTCAAGGACATTGAACAGTTGCACTTGTTTCAAGTGTCGTCTCCATCGGTGCGTATCGTTTGATTACATAGTACAATGTCACAATATTGCCACGTGGGCCTTTTGAGCGTCGTATAGCACCAAGGACGCGAACGTCTTCCCATCGGATTTCGGCAATAATTGTGTCTGCCTAGTCCCTCTCTCTTAGAAAGAGCCAACTCTCTCTCCCTAGGGTCATGCGGCCATCTCTCATTCCAGGGTTGGCACAAGACACCTTTCTCTGTATAGTTTAATCTTCCTCGGTAATTACGTCCGTCTCCCGATGAACTATTGTAACAAGTTTCTGAAAAAAGGAGATGAAATACCTCATGAGTATGTGAAAATTCCATGTTAGACATTATCTCAATTTCTGAGAGCACCCTAGAAAAGCTTTAAAAGTTCAATTTTCATAGCTTGTTTGCCAATGTTTCACTGTTTTCCTGATGTATAGGGTTAAAGGCATCTGTGATCTCCAAATGTCCTAAAAAATTGAAAAGTATATTCTGTAGACTACATAGGTTATTTAGGTTAATACTACTGGGTTATTTGGGTTTCTTTAATAGTAAAGTGCTGTATGAACTGCGCCGTTAACAGGAATAACCTATATTTTCCGTCTCATAGATGACTTATGAAGGAAAGACCCAAGAATAACAACAGCACAACTACATAACACAGTTTGAAACATTGATCACATTGTTGCATTAATTATAACAACGGCTATCCAAAGAACAATAAAGCAATCAATCTCAGCTAAGAATAACACAACTACATAACACAGTTTGAAACATTGATCACATTGTTGCATTAATTATAATAACGGCTATCCAAAGAACAATAAAGCAATCAATCTCAGCTAAGAATAGCCTGCGAGCAAGCGATCCCGGTGGCGGAGATTACTTTCCCTCCCCCATCTCCGCCCCCCGAGAGCTTCCTCGCACAGAGGCTAAGCTGGGTGGGAACAATGCTTTAATGGTTCTTAGAGAGATAAAAAAACTTGATTGATCGCAGGAAAGTGAAATATCGTTTTTTAGTAAAATCTAACTACTTGTCTATTAATATCAAGTGCTGCGTTCTTATTGGTTGAGCTACTACTAGGCTATGTGTTATAGCTCACTAGTAGCGAAAAGCGCCGGCTTTGAAACCAAAACAATGGCGGCTGAATCGCGTTTTTCTAGTTAAAGTTGTTTGTCTCGATATTTTTGACCAACTAGCTGAATTTTACTAAAACAATTATTCCAATCGCCCTCATTGCCTCTGAATCAACAGCCCATTCGGTCTTCGGCCTCAAAGGGCTATTGACTCAGAGCCCATTCGGACTCGAGGAATAATTGACAAATAGTCAATAAACGTTTGCATACGAATTCAATCGTAAGTTATCTAAAAAAATGAAGCTGTTGTGAATGAAAAATTTACAGACAATGTGGTAGATCCATGTAATGTGAGTAATGTGAAAAGATGCTGAAAGTGGCATAAAAGAGCACCCACCCTTACGAACATTCTCTTCTTAAGAACTCCCTTTGAATTATACAGTAAATGTAAAGGAGAAAAACGCTTTGTCAGCACACTTTGTCAACTCACTTGATTCTTCAGAAGGTATTTTATTACAGTTGTACATGGCATGAACTTGTGCGATGTCAATCCAAGAAAGTCCCTTGCGCTGGCCAATCTCAGCCCCAATTCTTCTTCCTTTCTTCCGAATTTTGATGGTCGCTTTGTTGTTCTTGCTGAAGAACTTCGTACCGTAATGCATAATAGAGAAGTAGTCATATTCGTAGTTCATAGAATCCATAACTCTCTTTGGCATCTTATCTGAACAAAACGAGGATTTATTTTTCCAGTTTAGCAAATGACAAATCATTTATTGACAATCAAGCCAAATGTTCGAGACAACATTTCGACCTAGCTCTTTGTTCCTTGATAACCTATAGTTTAGTGGGTGACGAGTCTATCTTCTGCAACCTTGACTGAGTATCTAACTCAGAATAGCCATCAAACTTGCGTTGATTGCTTGTTGACAAGCAATGTAGTAATTAACTGAGAGACTCTGAATACTCCATTCACAATAACAAATCATGATGTTAACCACGTGTAACATAATGAATTACAGACTGTATCAGAAATCTAAAAAAGATCATCCCCTTATTTCTTCATCTACATTGTAATTCAAACTTCAAAGCCTCCAGAAAAGCAACTAAACTATGTCAAACTAAACAGCTTTAAAACTGCGTCCTTAACTTAAATTAAACGAGAACGGTTTATTGATTAAAGCAGAAATCCTTCATTTCTGCAAACTGCAAGTAGTTAAGCCTAAAAGGTTTGTGCTTGCGATAAGCCACTCACCAAGAACCAATAAAACTTTCTCTGAATTGGGTCTCATTATTCTCAAAACCTCTTAACAACCATTTGAAACTACAGAGAATACAAACAGGTACTTACTAAACTGATCTATTGCATCTTCTTGTATATTCTCCTTTAGTATCCGAATGTAATTATCACGATCCTGTCTACTTTGCTCATGCCAGAAACCCACAGCGTGCCCAATCTCGTGGATGATAGTGCCCATGAATTCACATCCAGGGCCTACTGACAATTTCTGTTCTCCTCCTGCTCGGCCAACGTAAGACCAACACCTGCCAGTTATAAAAAGATAAAGTGAAAAGAAACTGTTAGCTGAGTAGGATTTTAACCGCAAAACATTAGGCAGATGTCAACTCAGTCTATGTAATTAGTTAATTTATACTTACCTTCATTGTATTTTGCTTTCGATCCTGGCCTTACCGTTACGGTTAACTTTATTTTTACTCTGAGGGAGCCCAATGTCTATAAGCCTCATGGTTTCTTTTTGGGCTTCCTCGCCACTTTCATTTGCTTTTGTGTAACTGTCTTGTTTTATCGTTATTTGTATTTTGTGGTAAATCAAATAAAGTTACAAAAGTTATAAAAGTTACAAAGTTATAAAAGTTATTTCAGTCATGTTCGTAGAAAAAACAGGTTATGGGTTCCTGCAAGCGGTTAAAGTCAATACCAATAGTAGACGGTAAGAAAGAAGCCCGCCGACGCCTTTGCGTTTATAAACTCTTACTTAACAGCATTTTATTTCTCTCACAAATAGAATCGAAGCGAAAATCAAGAATGAGGTTAAGGGGTGTTCAAAATACTTATAGCAGGAATCATACAACACACACTTGTAAATTACCACATGTTTTGATAGCCTAGGACTCCTTTTAGTCATCTTGTTTATCAGTTATTTTGCATAACTTAACAAAATGCACAAAAGACGTTCCCGCACTATAAAGCGTGCAAAAAACCCATGTTTACAAAGAGGAGAATTAGAGAATTGACGGGATACTTCTTCGGTGACTGGTTTCCTTACTCCACGTGAAAACTGACAATCACTCCTCGTGTGGCCACCAGACAGGCATGAACCACAAAGTCCTTTTAAGGTCAGTGAATTGACACGTAGACTACGGTTAGAGTTGTTTACGACGGAACAAAGCGAAGATGATATGTTGGCAAATTGTTAGTTTGCGTGTTTCCGAAAGTGGGAGATTTGTTGCAAAAATATAGTCAGTGAAAGAACATATCGGAAGTTCGTTTTAAAGGGAACTCAGCCTGAAACGAATTAAGCATATTAAAAGTCGTTTTTGAATCGTCTTTAAATCAGTAAAATCCTCATAGAACGGCTACTGAATATCTCTAGTTTCAGTTTTTACCGGAGTAAAAACAATTAACCCAATCTGATTTCCCCGTCTATTTTCTCATGATTCAGTTCATGAAAACAAAAACAGTTTTTTTTAATATTATTTCAGTGAAATGGTGGTACGAACGACCTAGGGGACTTCTTTTATCGAAATCTTTGGACAAGTTTCCCGTCTGTGAAAAGTTCTCGGTGTTTCCAATGTCTACTAATGATTTGTATCATTTTCAAGATTTGTTTTATGCAAGAACGCGGAAGAGACCTCGGATACTGGTTAACCGATCTCAGATGAATATTCTACCGTCTAATAGCAACTGCAGCTTGGACACTATTATGTCCCTAAAGAAATCTAGTAATTTCATAAATTGCTCTCATTCTTTGCCTGTCTTCGACTAGTTATCGTGTCACCTTTATCTTTGTAATTGGAGGCAAAAGCTTGGTATTATAGCTGTTCAAAAATTCATTAACACCTCTAATTAGTTATAAAGAGGTTTGTAGAAAGAAAAAGGAAACGAATTATAGAAACGAAACGAAACGCCAGTTTAGTTCTTGGATTGTGTAAGTGGGAGCGCTTTGCAGTCTTTGGCTTATATGAGCCGATGCTTGATAGCCACAAGATAATTTTAAGTCCTGATAAAACTTTTCATTATTATTGACATTTGCAAACAATAGAAAAACTGTCAAATGTTTGTTTGTAGTTAATTCCACACCCTTTCAGCAAATCACGGCCGTCCGCCATTCAAACGCGGTTTTATCGCCTCGGCAATTAATCAAACCATTTCTTTATCTTGCTGTCTCCTCTGATGTTCGGCCATTGTAAGTCGCTATTAATGTTTTCTTTTTTTCTGTTTGCTTTGAAAGCAAGAAGGAAAACTAAAATAACACTCCGATCAATACTTTTCCGGTATGTGTATCGCTTGGCCAGTTACCACGCTTATTGCTAACCACACTTGAATGAGTTAATTAACGATATAAATGTCATCGAGTTTCCGGCCTCTCTCGTCCTCCTCTTGTCATTAAGAAGAAGCGTTAATGACTTCGCAAATTAGAGTGCTAAAACCTTTCAGCTATTTGTGTGGCCTTTTGAGCAACTTGGTTTTCGTACGGTTTTAAGAAATTACATAACAGATAATGTTTAATGTCGAAACAAAACGATCTAAAGAGATACTCTATAACTGTTAAAGTTGAAGCCAAAGCACTTCCTTAGCTTCGCCGCTTCTACAATACCCTTTTATTTCGTAACAGTTAAAAGATAGCTGCTTGCGTGTGTTTCCCATTGTGCAAGTATTTAGAGCAACCGGAAAGTGAGGAATACTTCATGAATATTTCAAGTCAATGTAAGAGGCACTAATAATCCTTACCCGGGTTCGTAAACAAAGCGAATATAATCTGTATCGCCGTCTCTTTTGTGCCGGAAATTCAGGCACGTCTTCCTTTTCCAGTGTCTCAAGGCTTTCCTAATTTCTTTCTTGGTTTTCTGGGCTAAGAGAAGAAGAAACAAAAGAAGTTACAGCACATATTATTAAGTAGTTTATATCGTAATTAAATTAAAATTGACGGCAATGGGGCCATTGTTGATAGAGAAGAATACAGCATCAATTACACTTTGACTTGGCTCCGCCTTCGTGCATACACACACTCTATGAAATGGGAAACTGTGTGCTCTTCCGTAGACTCGGAGTCAGGCTGTCGACCCTTTATCGCTTAAAATATTCAATGACAGCGAAAAGTTCATTGAAAATTGAGCAACACAATGACAAGGCATTGTCTACGCTTCGACCTTCTCTTCTCGACATCCTAATGAACATACAACGTCGTGTGATTAATTGCTCAAGCCACCTATAGCCACTACACATATTTACCGAGAAATGTATCCCTAGCCTTTTTATAACGAAAACAGAGCTGTTTGGCTCTCGATTTAGTAAATTGTAGAGCCCTTCCTTCTCCTCATTTGGACAACGGTGGGGTTTCTAAAGCAATCAACGTCTCCGAGTCATTTTAACTCATTAGAAGAAGGTCGTTTTATGGTAGAGCATTACCGTAAGTCTTTTGTACATAAATTGTCGCGTGGGCTAAGTTATTCCAGTCAAGTCGTGGAGAGTAGTAAAAATACAGCCGGAATTCTGCATCCTTATTCGCTCTGACGCTTAAGGTTTATTTGCGGTGGATTAAAGAACTTCGTTTATACTAAAAATCCTAATAGAATGGCAAAATTGTCTTTTTTTTAGGCCAGTGACAGCTGGCTTGGATTGGTGTTTACTACCAAATACTGTTTTTGTCTCATAGCGATTACTTTTCTCCAAACTCAATGTTAAAAATGGTGACGCATGAATCTGATTACTGTGGTTCCTTTGAAATGCACTATTCTTACCTAAGTCTCTGTCTACAATATAGGGAATCACTCCGTTGGGCCAACGGGACCTCTCTAATTTTTTAACAGCTCGCTTTCGTCGGACGTGTCCTCCTTGGATGAGAAGGCGTGTTCGAAAGTCTAAAACGATATCTCCCTGGTAAAGAGTACTGCCATCACGGAATCTTAGGTTACCTGAAAAGATGTCTATTTAACACATGCAACAAGGTTAATTATATTTACGAGAAGAGAGGAAAACTGCCATCAACAAGCACTTAAATCCCGCTCTTTTTCAAAAGAAGGCAACTTGTTCACAAACCACTTTGCCAAAGCGTTGATCCGAACTGCGAGCAATTTACGTTGCGGTTACTGATAAAAGGCGACAAGCGGTAAATCAAAGGATATCTGCAACTACGTAGATGTAAGCGCGCTGACTTAAAAGAGGACAGAAGACGTGCACACCTTCAATGTAACGGTTAGTCAAGTGTTGGTTCACTTCCCAGGGCTCTGGCGGCTCTGAGCTACTACTGCTGGTTGTCTCGTCTTGGTAGTGAGTGGAGAAGGCGGCGGAGGTTTTCTTTTTTTCGTCGAGGAGAATGGGTTGAGCGGAAAGGTACACAACATGAATGAACATAAAACCAAGCCCGATCTGATGAAACAACATGGCTCCTGCTCCTCTTGTTAGCATAT
The DNA here is from genome assembly GCA_964035705.1 of Porites rus. Classification (NCBI taxonomy): domain Eukaryota; kingdom Metazoa; phylum Cnidaria; class Anthozoa; order Scleractinia; family Poritidae; genus Porites; species Porites rus. The sequence goes on from OZ037992.1 coordinate 41,530,774, forward strand.
GGTATGCGTTCAAATCAATGAGAAAGTTTTGCGCCGTTTGCGTAGTGGCGTCACAGGCATTCCATTTAAATAGCCCTATATAAGATCGGATAAGGTGGGCGGTATTACTACAGAGTTCTATAAACACCAGTGTCAGTCATTCAAGCTGAGACTAACAAACATCCTAATTTGACAGTCAATTACACATTACACTGCGCGCTTCTGGTGTTAGCCAACATAAGTACGCTGAAGTTTTCCTCTCCAATGGTTAACTCAGAAATATGCCAAGAAACTTTGAATTGAGGCTTCGAGGTTTAAAAGATTTAGGCCTGGCGAGGGAAGTGATTTAACTAATTTCCTTGTGGGATTATGAAAAAGCCGATAACAGTCCCCGGCGGCGCGCTATCCATGTGAAGCTATTATCACTCCATAATGCCATTGCGTGAACATTTCTTCTTTATCAGCAAGGTTCTTTCTCGTGGTTAGTATACGTTCATGTCGGTTTCGCCTTCGTCAGTAAAAAAAAACCGCGGCGGACGTTCTAGAGTGCGTATACACCGAACAATTTGCAACATGTCAAAAGCATTTTATCGGCAGCTTTAAGAGCTACACGAGGGCGATTTTTATCAAAACTGAAGGTGAGCAGATTTGTATAGGATTCACTGTGACTAACAGAGTGTGGCGAGAAGAAGGGCTGCAGTGCTGACACAATAGCAGTAATTTTAAGATGACCTCGGTGTTTATACACTGCAGTGACAGTTGGACGACTAATAAAACACGCAAGCCAATGGGCATTGTCAACGGCAATTATAGTTTATCTACGCTTATATCGCCACATCAGTCGATAAATTTGAGTCATTTTAGTGCCTTGAAGTTTCGAGGGAACGGCGCATCGAACACGACAAAGGAAAATAGAAGATAACGTGAGAACTCACACGTGGTTTCTTAATTCCAAATTTTCACGCTGTTCTTCCTTCAGCCCCCCGTGTTAAGTGTTTCAGTGTCTCCCTCAAACGTTAACCAAGCGTATTTAACGGGGGGATGAACTTTGCACTGTTACACGAAACACGAATCTCGTCGCCATTGTGTTTTTTTCTAACTTCGGGCCAACGATCTCGCAGCTTAGTAGTAAGCAAATCTAATTCACATTGACGTGCCACAGGAATGTGGTTTCTAGCACCTTTCTTTGAGAAGTTTAGGTGCGAAATAAACCTAATTCATGAAATTAAAAAGTCACGTAGACAAGTTACCATTTCAGTGATACCATAAGAATTTGATTTAACTATCGCATATGGGCACAAAAAGGTTTTAGCCACTGATGATTTAAGGAAGTATGTAAAAAAGAAGTTTTGTTGTTTAGTCTTCAAGCCCTTACTGATTAGCTTAAGTAAGTGATAAATTGCTAAAGTGTTGAGCTGCTAATGGATTTGTAATCGTACTTTAAGGAGGCGGGCTAAATGCTTTCATAGTGCTCGCTGGCGAGTGCTTCTCCGCTTTAGCAGTTTCAGATATGTAAGAAAGAGGAGAACTGAACTGCGGGCTAAAATTTAACCTTGAATAACTTGGAATGAGAGTAAATCACACCATATTTTTGTAAGTCACACACCAACAGAAGCTATTCCAGCTGGAAAATGAATTTCAGTTAATTACAGCTAGTCACGGAAATCCAGGCTCGTCAAAACCCTTGAAGGAAAGAAGCTTTTAAGTTACATTCATACGAGGTGCAACTGATACTGATAGATTTTGCGATGCTGTTTCTAGAAATTACATTTTTATACTCCATATAAAACACTCTTCTGCTCGTCCGTTTATTGATTGATAAGTTTTTATCCCATTTTCCATAGGACCTATTCCGTATATTAGGAATAAATTGAGATTTCTTGTGTTCGAACAGTTAGAGGTTCAAAAGCGTTAACGTGGCAGACTAAGTCGGTGGGAGATTTTAAAGCCGGACGGCTTAGTTTTTTAGCCACAGCAAAGCTCACATCTGTAACATATATCTATTTCATAACATATGGCGAGTAGGTCTGGAGATGTTTAGCTACTTTCGTTTGTCACGTCAAAACGACGTATTTTTGGTAGATTAGCTCCGTAGGCGCTTGGCAGGGATTTTTTTGTGAATAATTATTGATGGCTTTGAAATGTCACTCAGTGGAATGCATACTGATGTTTGTTTATTTTGGCTTGTATATTGACTTGGAATTTTCTGGTCCCTAGTTCTTTCTATCTTTTAGAGAATTTATCACGATAGGAATAAACTGGAATTTTTATCAACTTTTTAAGCCGACTAGAGACATAAAACTCGGCTAGCGACACGGATATCATCCTCAGTTCCCGCTAAGTTTGGTTTGTTAGTTTATACTTATAACTGCAAGAGGTTTAATAGTCAAAGGTGACCTTTTTGGCTGGATAAGACAAAACTACTTGCTTTTTTGTAGATAACAAAAGACATTAGCAAAAACAGCGCAGTGATCAATTTTTTGTCTTTTGTTTCTTCTCGTAATACGAGGGAGTGTCCTCTAATAACTCTTTCAGCGACGCGAGCGGGATCTCAGTGGAGAGCAAGAGGGTCATTCAGAGGCCGAATTTAGACAAGTTTCGTTATAAAAAATACACATCACCTTGACTAAGCCTTGACTATATTTAGAAATAGTTTTCGAATCCTCACGAACACGCGCATTCCTACCTAAGATCTCTCTTTCTTTTCTCTTTTTTTCTTCTTCAGTTTCCACCTTACTTTCTTTCCGTTTTTCTTTAAGGCTTTGCCTCCAGTCGCCGCAGTTTTGCCGACCAAATAAATCCTTGATATCAATTTCGACGGACAGTTCGCCATGATTAGCTGAGCCCTTTTATCTTATTAAACTCTTGAAAGTGACCTTACACGATGGCATTTCATTGAGAGCTCTACTTTTCTATGTTAACAGTTTTTGGGCGTGTACGGCTGAGGAGGACATGTAGGATTTATGTCACCAGAAGCTTTCATACTGATTACAATTTAATTCAGCTTTCTCAAAGCGCGCACTTCTGCATGCAAGGCTGAAACCCCTCTCAGGGCCGGCCAGAGTTTTGGGGTATTCCGCATATCGCTGGGATTTTAAACTGAATATACGGTACCTTTATACATGAAAACAAACGGTATACTCTGTTTTACTTAGGGTCGCGGATATATTGAAGGACATTTTGGGTGAATGTTGGGTATACTGGCTAAATTATGTCGGGTATAATAGGACATTACTACCACCTTGGCCATAGACAAAAATTTTACAAAAACATGATTCTGAAATGAGTGGCTCGACAAGGACGGAGAGGGAAGAGTTAAGGCAATTTGGGAGTTTTCTTAACACACAATATATGATTTGAATTATTGACTTGCGGCAAGAGATAACAGTTATCACCTACATCTTACAGGTAGGTAGGTATAGCGTTCAAGTTTTATTATGAATAAAGCAATAGCGAGAATTCTTCGTGAGCTATCTCTCAGTCATAACCCGGAAACAGTAACGATGCACGGTAATGGAATAGGCATAGATAAAATACCTCGAAATCGAAACAAAGAGCTGAAATAAGTGTCAATCATGTTCAGAGAAGAATGATATAATGTCTTGATTGTTATCAAAATTATTGCTTTTTTACTAGATTCTTAAGATTCTTCTATTTAAGAGCCTTACTCGTTGACGTGTCGCTCACTTTTGTAAATTGCATCACTAACGAAAAAATCCAATTAGCTTCTAAATACCGGCGCGGCGCTCACTTAATTGGTCAGATAATTTCGAAGTAATATCAGGGAAACAGTTTCCTTCTAGAATGAATGCCCTTTTTTATTGCAACAGTATCATACTGTTGCATTAAAACGGGCATATGTTACAGCATACGCCTCAGGCTCAGCTCGGAATAAGTATGAATCGAGCAGCTAGATATACGGCAATTTGTCTTTTGTGTCTCGGGCATGAAGCTCAAAACCAACAGCGGCCGAGACAAAGTCGATTTACTTTAGCAGGTTCCTCCTTTGTTCTTCTTAATAGAAATGAATCGATTACTACGGGCCGCTTAAATCTACCGCCAATGCAGGGCCGGAGGTGTGTATTATTATCGTTTCATGCAAGCTATATTTATAGAGTGGGTGACCTGTAACTGTATTTCCATTTATACGGCTAGATCGCAATAAGGCTGGTTTTAATGTGTATAAGGTTTATTAAGCAAATACCCTAAGCACACGAGTTAGTTTACCGTATTTCACTTCTTATTTATTTTTTGGGGAATCATTTCTCTTGTCAATTAAGTTATGAATGTTTGGAACGTCGGCTCCTACTCTGAACACTTATCCCTGTTTATAGCATTTTCTCCTTGTCAAAACTAATCCATCTTATGGTGTTCAGTATACAACGTTCGAAATTCTGCTTTGATTGTTGCCGATTGGTTCGCTAATTCGTATCACAACTGCTTGTGTGCATTTGAACTGGACTTTATTGGTAAAAAATCGGCTTAAACACATTCCCTCAAACCACAACTTTGATTTTACTGGACACGTTTATTTTCTGTTTCATTTTTCCTGACGTGTATTTACTTAATTCTATATCTTTCTTTTTTAATTAAGAAGTTATTATGACTCAGACTTTAAATCGTTATTCAAGACATGAAACGCCGGAATCTATTACCTAGAACGATTCAACCGAATGAAGTCACTCAGCTTCTCGTTTTTCTTTTCTGCCTGGACTCTTTCAAATTGCCTAAGACTGTAGTTTCTAGCAAATATTTTCGTGTGTTGCAAAGAACTTCTGTGAAAGGATGTTTAACCTATTTTTATAACTTAAAGTTATCCTTAAATAAACAAACCCTGACAATACAAAGTCAAATAAAAACCTAGACACAAAACATCCCTAGATGTCCACTTTATATTATGAGCTGAGTTGAACCGTCTTTAGAGTGAGGCGTTCAAATGCGCCCATTTAGACAGCATGATACCTTTTTGTTGTCCTATGCTGCTGTTTTCAAAATCACATTTCAGGAGAGAAACTTTAAGGATAAAGCTGATTTAACTACGCATCCACTGCCAGAAACGTTCAGGAAACCCTTTAAGTTTAGTATTCTTCAGTAAACTTCGCTGACTGAGCCGTCTCCTACCGTAGTCACCCGAGGGGTATTCCCGGGAAGTTTTGGTGGGGTGCGCCGCCCGATTCTCCAAATCTCGACCCTATTTCAGACTAAAAAATGTTATTTTCCACATCCGTTTTCTCACCAGGCGTCTCAAATCCATACCTATTTTCAAACCTGATAATGGGAGAAATTAAGTCATCTTTTTTTCACTAGTCAGAGCTCAAACAAAAACATTGCTTAAAATCCTATTCATTTCGATAAATAAACGATAAATACGCTCATATACTCCTTTAGTTCCCTCGAAAACCGTACCCGATTCCAGACAAAAATGGACAAAGTCTATACTAGTAGAAAAAAAACGGCGCAAAACCCATACGGGGCCTATATAAGGGAGTACACCCCCTGCGGCATACTCACCTGCCCGGATGTACTCATTTATTCGGATCAATAAATTTAAACTCCATAAATTTATCTTCGCAACCAAGTATAGAAAGGACTTTATAAGAAAAAAATTCCGTTCCGGACCGGTAAAGTTCAGATACAACTGACTTTCATTCAAGATTGTAGTTTAGTCATAAGCAAGCAGCAGCAAAATAATGTTATCGTAACGCTGTTTCTTTCGGAGTGTCTATTCCAGATTTTCGCAAGCTTCTGTAACAGGTATATTCTCGTGTACCTTCCGTTTTATGAGCAGACGTGACTGGCAGAAAATTAAACAGCGAGTCTCTGGGTAGTCTTTATACAGGCGCCCCAACCCCTCAAATACAATTGGGGAGTGAGACAAGTCTCTCTCCCGGATTTTGTTTGAGGGGAGAGGGCGGCGGTACACATGCTACCAGCGCTGCCCTTTGACTTGCTCATAAAGTACATGTTGACTAGTTACGCTTTTTGAGAATATTTTATAATAGATGAGAACAGCATAGATAATCAGCATACCTGGTGTCAGGAATCTGTCGATAGAGGCAAGAGATAATGATATGTTCTTTAATGATTAGATCGTAGTTTAACACATGCATTAAAGTTTTAGGTATTCCGACATGCTTTTGTAAAACCGGGAATTGTTCTACGAAGTAACAGTGAAGCGCCAAACCTAGGAAACGTACAGGACCTATTACTGCTAATGGAAAATATTATCTGGGATCTGGGAAATCGCTAGCTATTAATCTGTTTGCAACAAATGGCTGAGTCACTTGCGTCAACGGAAACTATACCGAGTCAGTCAAGCGAGCGCCGCCTTATGTTCTGGTTAAACGTTTTTGACGATCGTTTACCACTAAAAACACAATCAATTGGCCGGAAAAAATACTTGAGTTTTACGTCAATAAAGAGTCAAATTTTCGTCGTTGTTGTCCGAGGCACCAAATTTTTTCTTGTTGAAGTTTGGAAGCAGTTTCAGGCTTTCTTATTTCTACTCGCCACTTCCCTGACTTTCGGCCCACCTATTTCAGTTTGCACAACTCTATATAAGTCTGCATAAACGATAAATACGTGCAAGAGAAGCAAAAACAACATTCATCCTTTCCCATTATTCAAATTCCAGTGATTTCATTTCTAGAATTTGAAATATTTAACTTTCAATACAATGAAACATAAACACGAAATCTTACTCGCAAAAACAATAAGTCGATTGCGCAATAATTACATAGCCAAGAAGGTTATTACTTTATTTGCTACGTTTCCGTAGCCACTAGTAGGCCCCCCAAAAAGAAGCGCCCACCCCATCTAGAGATTAAAATGATCAAGCCCTCTTCCTCCTCCTTTCTTGAATAGCAAGGATGACACAAAGAGGGTCTCTATCTTATAGATTGGAGAAAAGTCTTCCGCGTGAAGTTTATTCAGTTACGTAATTTGAAGTACCCCATCTCATCAAATCCCCTGCTCTGAATTTCTCCCCCACCCCAATAAAAACGTTAAAAATTGAATAAAAGTTCAGTTTGAAACCGACCTTTTACTTTTATAGAAACTTTCTACCGACAAGTCTTGGAAGGTAAGGCCGATAGTCGAAAAGCTGTTGAATGCTCCCCCAGCTGGCAGAATACTTTCGGATGGAATTTGAATGGCCTCATATATCCATTTTCCCATATGACCACCCAAGTTCTTGAACAGAGATAAAGTACCCATCTAATTTGCGCGGGATATTTCTGCAACCATAGGCCGGGTTAAAAGACTAATCAGTTTAACATCTACTACATAGATCTAGCTTCCTTCCTTTTCATTCTACACCGAGAGCATGACCATAATTGGGCTTGTCCCTCTGTCAGCAAGAAATTCTTAAACCACCCAACATTAATTTATGTTAAATTGCCCATTACGAGGTTCCAAAGGTAGGCAATCTATAGTCATGACGGCGGTCAACGTTTCTTACAACAAACCTCTCCACTTGTTTTGTCATCCATTGAATATCATACTAAAATAAACCAAAAAAATGCCTTCTAGAAATTGAAAAGAAACATCAAAGAAGCTAGTAAAAGGAGCACTGCCAGGGGGTTTGTTACTGATACGTTCTAGCTGTCTTTTCTTTGTGCCTTATAGGTGCCAACAACGCAGGGGCGAATTTCTTTCTTTGTCTGACCTTTGTAGATGTAACCTCGCGATGAGCTTTTATGATTGGCTATATTTGATTATTCTATGTTACATTCTAATTAGAATTTAAAAAAATAAGAAGAACGAAAGGAAATTGACGCATTTTCTCGTTTCCGTAGCCGCAAATACCATTTTGTTTCTTTTTTGTTTTTTTGTTTTTTTCAACATATAATAATTTAGAGTGCTGCGTTTGTCTTCTATTTATTCCGAAAAATTTTCATGTCCAAATTTTTCCAACTCAAAGGACTCTAGGAATCCTTTAATAATGACAAGAAAGAAATTCTATTGGACACAACAAGCGCAAAATTCGAACATTTTCAGTTTATGCATGTTTTTCTTTGACTTTTAGAAAACGTCGAAACATAGTCATTCTTTAGACTCTTAAATGAAATTAAAAGACCGTGATTTTACCTCAGATTTATAAAGTTAAGCATAAAGGTTCAGGGCTACTTACTATTTTAAAAATTAAGCCTAGAATGGGGACCAAATTCAATACTTCATATCTAAAACTGCAACAACATAACTATTGCGAGAAAACCTTACAGTACTGTAACCTATGGAGTGCTCTATGCTTGTCTTGCCCATTCGGTTGTTGTCAAAATTCTTAGAAAGGCTGTTTCAAATTTAAGAATCCTTGCGGAGAAATGATACCTTCGAAAAATAAGGAAACAACAAGGTCTCACGTGGTGATCACATAGCTTTTCGTATTTTTAGCTGACTGCAGCCTCTCACAGCGTTCAAGCGTTCTTGAAAAAAAGCTTAGAGGCTTAGCTTTGACCTTCAACCACTGAATTGAAAGAATAAACGGACATCCTGCCTTCGCGGCGTGTGAAAGATTTTATATCTTATGCTTCTCGCTGACATTACTAGTAAATGAATAATTATTTTGGAAGTTTCAACCGAACAGACGTTTACACTGGTGCGCGTCTCTAGCCTGTGAAAACAGCAGCAAAGGCGGGAAAAGTTGGTCAGTTTGCGCCCCGGCGTCTTCATTTTCTCGCCAAAGTAGCCTCCCAGGTAGCCGGGAGTTCCGTGTCTTGACGGACGAGAAATAATCCTACTCCACTTATGGTTCTCTATCCTCTCCTATTTCTCTTCTGCTTTTAGACACTCGAAATTCGGTAAAAACCGGCTTATTTTGAAGAGACTAGTGACCTTAAAACTTTTTCAAGTTCTTAATCTGGAAAAGGGAAATTCAATGGTATTATGGTTAAATTTTGATTTGATTTTTTCACCAGACTGTGATTTTATTATACTTGATAATAGATCTTACCAAGAGAGCTCATTCTCTCTCAGCTCTTGATCTTACTGAATGAGCTTTGTCTCGAAATTTATCTAAATTCAGTCAAACCGCCAGGGGAGCTTTCACCAAATTGAGTGAAACAGAAATAACAGCTCAAAACATTAAAAGAAGGTGTAAATAACAAAGAAAATAAAAAACAGGCATGGATAGACAGACTTGAAGAAAATTCAAGCGGATTACAATTTAAGTTTTTGAAACCTTGTTAGCCTAACAGTTTTTCAAAGTTTTTTTTTGTTGTTTGTAAGACTCATGTAACGTTTGAAATAACGCTTGGAAGACATCTTTAATTGTTTCACGCAAAGCTGTCATTTGTCATTCACAAGTAATTTCTCAAGTTCCATAGAGAACAAGGACTCTTAATTCTCATTATAAACAAAATTAACAAGACAGTCATGACAGACAAAGCCCCTGCCGACCACTCCCATATTCTTAGTCGGTAGATGCCCAGGTTCAGTTCTCATGAACGCCTTGGTTTTTACTGCACACTATTGGATAAAAACCTGTGATAGTGTGCGTTTGTACTATTCTTAGTACGAGTTGAGCCATCTTAGTTATTTCTATGCCTTTCTCTGCTTGCCATCTGGCATCAATACAAAAAAAAAATATTACAAAGAAACTTTTTTTTTACTCAGTCTGTCTAAAAAACTAACTGGGAATACTGATTTGTCCATTGCTATTTTTATAATTTCTTTGTTTTATTGATATATTTTTGTCTTTTTGTTTGGTCACCCACAAACCTATATCCATTTGTGAGACAGTTTAAACACTGTGAAACACCGCGTGTCGTGTGTTATCCAATTTACTACTGCTGAACTGTAATCACGGAACAATCTCACTCAAACAATTAAATCAGTGGGAAACGATCCAACGATTTTGAGTGCGCTAATTGAGACTTCAGATACGGTGTTTACACACAAAAGATATCGCTTAGTGGTTGGATGTTGTCGTTTGGCAGACTTTTTCAAAACAACCACATGTTCAAAGAAAGTATCTATTAAATTGATGTAATACGTGTAATATTGTGTATTTCGGATGATGAAATCTAGATGCACACCCAGACCATTAGCAGCTCGCGTCACTTTTTAATATAAATATACTTCTTATCCGAATATGAAAGAAGTGGAGGTCTTATAAAGAAAAAGAGAACTAATCGTTGGATATTAGAAGGGAAGATCGGCATCATGGCTCGATAATTGAGATTAACAGAATTTCTACCCGTGTCCAGACTTTATAAACACGTGCCATACTATAGAGGCTCAGCTTTGAATTCAAAACAATTTTTTTAAAAAAGAGATTGTGTCAACTTGTAATGACCTCATTTAACCACGTGTTAACATGTACAAAAAACGTGTCGCATGGCGTATAAGCCATACTTGGAAATAAAACTTTTATTCATTTAAATTAATCATAGTAGTAACAAAATGCTTTTATTTTTCTAGTTTGTTCAAAGACCAAGAGAGAATATGGTGTAAGCGAATGAATCCAAACACTACTCCAAAAGGTTTGGAAGAGTTGTTGCGTGGTTAGGTCAGAACCTCTAACTCAGTTGTTTTGAAAATAACTTTGTTTTTTTTTTCTCTTACCACTTTTGTTTGTCCCACTGGTCAAAAACTTGTTTTTGCCAAAAACGTGCACGCAATCATACCAATGCGTTGCTTGGCTCTTGGGTACAACCTGCTGTAGGGCATGTTTTTTAATCATTCGTCCATTCAACCTACAGGAAAACGTTTTTTCAGCTCAACACTTATCAATTTCCGACTTAGTGTGCTTCTCACCTTACCGGACGAAGTTAAATTTTTCCGATGGGAAACTGAAATATTAATTCTGGATTAGCTAGCATTCCCTGTCGTGAGGAAGTCTAATTAAAATAAGTAAAAACGGAACTGGCCTTAAAGCATAGGCTTGCACATATTTTAAGCACGCTGCTCTTGCGTTGCCGTTGCAGTAAGATAGTTGTAGGAACTTCGTAGGTTTCTTGTACTTTTTGCTTACCGTATTCTTGCGTTTTACTGGAGCCAACTAGCGACTCATACTCTAACTATTTTAGACACTAATCATTGCATAAGAACTCTCTATTTGTAGATAATAAATTTATACTGAGATCATACGTTTTGATAAAACTTGGAGGGAAATGTGAACAAAGTTGGCCGGCTTTATTATGCATCCTTACAATAAAATTTCAGTTCTTTAATTCTAAAGATAGCATGCATTTTGCACCTTGCGCCTCTCGCCCTACCCAGTCAGTTAAACTACCTGTGATTTGAGGACAGCGTTTTGCAAATGGCGACAAACATCGAAGATTCAGACTTCTATACCTCGAATAAAAACGACCTGCTATCACATTAAGCCTGAAAACTCTGAAAAAGCCAGAAAGTGAAAAATCCAGAAGACCTGGCAGTAGGTAGAAAATGTTGTTCGAGTTGCAAGAAAGATGAATGCATGACAAACAGCCTCATTCCCAGTCGTCCTTGGCGATTCCGGATGTGATGTCACCTGTCAAGCTTGTCGGAAAAATTAGCTCCCGCGCTAGGTTCCAAGCCACCTACTCTCACTCGGATTTGGCCCTAGTACGAGGCTGTATTTCAAAAGTTCAAGAGTCTTCAAGAATGCAAATCCGAATACCTGACTGTTTCCAAAGCAGTTTGTCCGCATTATGAGGCATTTCTTTCAGAACAGGAGAATGCGCTTGAGCAAACTGTTGAAGCATGTGTAATATCATTGCGTGATCTTGATTTGCATGAAAGGGTTTTCGTCTTAACGTTTTTTGTTTCATTAAATGGCACTGACTGATTTGTTAGGAGCTGATGAATAATTTTCAATATAAAGATTTAGCCAGGCGGCTAAAAGCGAAGCTCTCTTTACTTTATATACGTTACTCAAACAAAGTATAAAATCGTGTAATGCTAAAGAAAAAACGGTGAAGACAACGAGGACTGTAAAAAACAACAATGGGTCTAATTAGCAAAAAGGAAAAAAAAAAAAAAAAAAACTTTTCCGAACTGCTAGGTTATGCTCGACTTTAGGCCAGCGAAAGGGTGCCATTTTGTGCCGTAGCACCTGCGAGTGGGATCTGAATTATTATTTTCACAGTAAGTAAAAGGTTGCCCGGTATAGTTTTGACATGTTGGACCTAGCTCTTCAGATTTTCTTGCAGGATATTGTTATACTGCCACTCGGTCAACAGTGTGGTTGCTTACATCAGTCAACTCCAAGCCCTTTCATGTAAATTACAGTAACGCAAGTCTTAGGACTGGAGCGCGATGGTGTTATTATTTCTCTCTTTGCGAGTATTGTGACACTTGCTAGCAAGCTAGGGAGCAACATTATTGTTACCTTGTTTTGTTTTTGTAGCGAGAATAGTACAAACGTTCTTACTTGCTTACTGTTAAAACAGCTAATTACGAGAACCTCTAATGGGCTCCTACCAGTTACAAAGGGTGTCCAAACCTGGGATCCTTTTTTTCTTGAAAGGTATGCATTGTTCCTTTTTTGTGTGGCTCTTTGTCTTTCAGCTGTTTTCGGTAGTCAAAAAGTAGTATTCGCGGTACAAGATCCGCACTGGCCCTTATACAGACCACTATCTAGCTAATACATTGATCTGAAAGGAGTCTTTGATTGATCTGTTTCTAAAAAACACCCAAGGAAGCGTAAGCTTGGTGCATTATCACGGAAAGATCATCTGGTAATGCAAAGATAATGCATCAAATCTAGCGAAAGTGATACGGAATGACAACCGGCTTTCCGTTTCTGCTCATCTTCTTTTTAAATAGTGACATCTCGCATTGTCATTCTAAAAAATTGTAAAATAAAGTAATCTATTGTGAAAACAAATAAATAAAGACTAAAAGTTTGGGTAATACCCAGTTTTTCAAAACGCTCGAAATGTAGTCTCAGACAACCTATTATGGCCCTCCATCCCAGAGACTTGCATCTTAGGCATCGTTTGGTCCCTCTCCTTGTTGGATCGCACCTCCCCGTAAAAAAACCTGGCTATACGGGTCTGCTCACCTTTGTGGTCTTGTCTCTTTAATAGCCTCCACGGAAATGGTTAGTATAAGTAAAGAAACACGTACCTTTCTTGACTTTCCTTGTGAGATTTATCTAAATTTTTATGATGTATCGCTAAAAAACTCGACTTTGTGGGCAAACGTGAAACTGCTTGAAACTGCGGCTTTCACTTAGAAACGGGGAAAATGGCGGGAAAGTCATGATCACGTGGTACTTTTTGCCGTCGTCGTTTGGCTCAAACTAAATCTCTGGCCCAGGTTGTTCAAAAGTTGGATCTGGCGCTATCCAGCGGATAAATCGCAATCCAGAGGAGAAGTATTAGGAAAACCAGTTACGCTATCCAATGAATAGCGCCATCCATCTTTCGAACTGAATTCGTTATTTATGCATTAGGCTCGGGACATGAAAAGTTCGGAGTCTGAATCAAATCCGCTCCAAAGTCCCTCCAAACCGAAATTTCCAGCCGGGCTAGGCGGGAAGAACGGCTGAGCCGTCCCAAATTGAAATGCGCGTCCCTAATTTCTTCAGACGCCGAATCTTTCATGATACTTTCAATGTATTAGGTTCGGCTCATGAAAAGTTCGGCGTCTGAACCGGGCCTAATTCTCCAGCAACAAAGGCAAAATTAGCTGTCATTTTGATTTTACTTCGATGAGCACAGTTTTGAGCAACTTTGGAAAAGTCCCGCAGTTCAGGCAACATTTTAATACTCTTTAAAGAATGACATTAAATAACTTTTTTTAAACAAAATTTGGAGAAACTCGTTGCTGAGGCGTGAGTCTTTGATTGGATGAAGCAAACCGTATAACCTCGCACGATTTTTAGCTCAACTAAGCGTTGCAACATTGTTCCGACATTGTTCCGAATAGTTACAACATTGTTCCAACATCGTAATGTCGTGTTGCACTAAAAATCGTCGTTGCGAATCGTCCCGTGTTTAATAAATCACCTTTAGTGCTTCGTCACGCGCTCCTTTCCAAAGTGAGGAGCGCGTGACGATACCCGACATGCGTACGAGGGAGGCAGAAAACTCCATTCAAACCCTTCTAATTTTTTTTTGGGTCGACCCAAAAAAAATTTAGAAGGGTTTGTATGGAGTTTTGTAAGCATAACTGGGCTACGATCTCAGAGACAATTTGCCCCCAAATGCTCATTTTTGGCAAGTAGGCCTCTTGGACATTGTTCTTTCAGAATATCCAGACAAATCCCATAATTTCAGAAATTTTACTTTTATGACGTCACACTTTAGTTCTCTATTCTGTAACCTTTCCAGGGACGGTCACAAGTTGGGGAGCGAGTGAAATCGTACGCGGGGAAAACAAGGGGAAAAACGAGGGGAAACTGGGGCGAGAGTGAGAGAACCCGTTTTCACTCTCTAGACTTCCCTGATTTTTTTTTTGGTCCACACTCTCAGTATCTGAGCACCTGGAACAGGCTCTCGGAGTGGGGAGGGGGGACTCCCTCTGATGGCCTATGCAGGCAGGCTTCAGGCATATTTCATTAGTTGAAGTATATAAAAGGGTAGGGAATTTTGTCATTTGGGTCTGTGAAAGGGACAAAAGAGCTAACAGATGATTGATGTCCTATTTAAAAGACAGTGCATTTACAGCAGTTAAAAGGGATGAAAAGTTCTAAATATGGTATTTGAAAGGGCTTTTGCGTCTCCTCTCGCGTGCCTATCCACTCTTCGTCCACGTTCCGTTTCTCATTTCGCGCCGTTACATTTCACCTCCCCTGCGGGGGTAAGCTTTCATCCGGGACCTTGCTGTCCAGTGCTTGGCTACCAAATGACAACAAAATGGAGGGAAATTTCGTTCTTCAAGTTCCAAAACATTGACATATTCGTAGTTTAACAGCTGAATTACCTTTAAACAGCTGAAAATGGATGAGAGACACTGGTGGTTCGCAACAAAGCTACAAGAAACATTTCATATTGGCCCCTATGACAACCCAACGATGCTCGAGGACTTTATGGCCGAACAGTCAACCCTCGACTTCATCAATGACTTTTTGGCTCCTGACGGACATACAAAGCTCTTTTTCTACTGCCCTAAAGCTGACCCAAACAGCCTTATTCCAAGAAAGATGAGCGTGGCTAGCTCGTGTGCAAAGCTTAAGGAAGTCATGGACGGGGAGGCCATTTGCTTGTACTTCATCCGTTCTAATTTGGAGCGTGTAATCGATCCTACGTGCGTGGAGAAAGAGGTGTTCTGTGGCGAAATCAAAGAGAACCCACTCGTACATTTCAGTGCGTTACTTTCGGAAATATTCGCTCCCATTTTGCATGCACAGAAGGACTGGGGTACTTCGTCAGAGGAAGATGTGTCGCACTTTTTGAACCAAATCGACAAATACACAAACACCTTGAACGAGTATGCAAACGCCACGATCGCACCTCAACAAATTTTGAAGAAACCAGAATCACAAGTTACGTCCGACTTTAAACAAAACAGAGCTGCTGCAGTTAATCCTTCCATTTTGCAGGAATATGAAAATTTAGTTTTGGACTGGATTGGCACTATAGAAAATATTTTGACTGACGGATTAGAAGAAAGGTAAGCTTATACAAACGTCAGCAGGAGAGGATAAATCAAGTGATTATTTTCGTGCATCACTATAGTAGATAAGCTTAATGCAATGCAGTATTTGATGCAGCCCACTTGTTTTTTTGCGTGAATGTGCTAGTTGTTTAGGGAAGGTACCTTTTTAATTGGGGGACAGGGAGGTTCATCCAAGAAATGTGGGACCCTTGGGGAGGGTGAACCCTTATTTTAAAAGTTAGTAAGGGAGGATCAAGCCTTTTTTTCACAGTGGTTTGTGCAAATGTGTTCAGTTACCACATTGATGTCATTCTTTTCGTATTTTAAAGCTTTGTACCAGTCCTTCTTGTGGAATGGGAACTTGTAATTACTCAAGATTCCTGTTAAACAGCAGTTTTAATTATTGCAGTTCATTCATCAGGTTCATTCACTCTTTCACTCGGAAGACCTATGTTCTCTTTTGGCCCTACCTTGAGATTGATGTGACCACTGAATGCTGTACAGGGTTATCACTTATATCGCTCAATTCACTCGATGATGTTAACGATGTTTCAGGGCCTACAGTCCTTTCCTCTACGTCACTTTCAGAGCGCAAAGTTAAAAGTTTCTTCATGAAGTGGAGTCTCATTCTCCATGCCTGATAAGATCCTACTAGCAATATGTGCCTTTATATATGCCACTTTTCTCTAGCTTCTTCCCCTTAAACACTTTTCCACTATGGTCCATACAAATCAAAAAAGTCCACGATCTTTCAATGTTGATATTTGGTCAGAATTGTACAATATTAACAGTTCTCCATTTAAAAATGGAACTGGAGAGTAAGGCCTTTTTCCTTGGGATATTTCACTGATAATCCAATCAGAACGATCTATTGTAAGTGCTATTAAGTGTGCGAGATCATCCCGCATTTAAACCAATCAAATGGGGACAAAAACACGTGATATTTTGGAATGTTGGGATATCTCGCACATGAGCCAATCAGTGAGTCTCTTATCATACCGGTAACTTCCACCATTTTCGATCTCAAATAAGTAAAAGATAAGACATCTACTATCAGGTTACAAGGCCATTTACATTTCAGCTCTTCGCTTTTCCTTGAGCAAGGTGATCAACATAGTCCTTCACAGACTTGTGCAGGACAATATACTTACAAAAGAATTTAGCTATTGTTTCGCCATCTCATGGACTTAATTAATTTGTTTTCGTGGAACATTCTTTTCATTTGAGGTTGGGGATGAAAATCATCAGGTTCATGGCCATAGATAGATGTTGCTGATGGTGGTAGTTAATGGAAATCAGGAAGCTTGTCATAGTCAGGGAAGGGTCGTGGAGCTGCAGATGGTGGTGAACTGGTGCATATGCAATGGAAGGATAGGAGTGGGGGAGGGTTACTGGTTTTTGTTTTGTTTGAGAAGGGGGGTCACTTGTTTACTAGGTAAGAAAAAGGGGGGGGCACAAAATTTTTTCACAAAAAAAGATGAAAAATACCCCAACCCTCCCCCCTAATTAAAAATGTACCTTCCCTTGGCAGAAAGATACAACTTTCTGGGAATTATTAACATATAAGGTGTTTATTAAAGACCAGTCAGTAAGGTCAGTATTTCTACATCCAGAAGCATAATATATCGCTTTCCCATAGTGAGTTTTTAAATTGTGCGCCAGCAGTATATATTTTGCCCTGCAAGTTTGACCAGTTTGCACCTCAGGTTTATAAAGTATTTCAAGAACAAGATGATAGATCATTTGCACGTCAATTTTAAGGCCATGCAGTAAGTTAAACTTGTGAGGTGAACTCCAAGACTGGACAGTGAACTTGGACAGGGTGACCTTGACAACGTGACCTGTTGCATGTAATTGTGTTGTTGGTTGAAGTAAAACTGAGGTTAAAATTTCTTAACCTAGATTGATCCTCAATTTCTTTGTTAATCCTATTCATGAATAATCAGTGTTAGGAGACAAAGGAAATTGAGAATCAACCTGTAGGTAAAAACATTGACCCGCCGCATACAAAAAAAAAAAAAAAAATTCACAATGATTCATTTCGTATAGCAGTATTTCAATAAATATATATATTCATGTCATTTCCACTACCGTGTATGTTACATACTCACAATGGCTTGCTCCCCAGTTGGCTTGATTAGCTCAATGGATAGAGTGTTGCGTCTGGTCATATCAGGGTTGGATTCCTGATCAAGTCTGAATTTTTCGAGTTCTTTTTCAGCCTTGTAGGTTGTATATTCTACTGTGAAGATTATGTTCACTTTCGTATCTGACTCACTTCTGTCTGACCCAGGTTCGACCCATTTGCTGGCCCTCTCAGTGAACTAGAGAAGTGGAAACGCAGACAGAAACTTCTTACTAGCGTCACAGACCAGCTAAAAAGCAAGGACTGTAAGGGTGTGATTGCCATTCTTATAACGGCCAAGTCAAAAGTATTGAAGAGATGGAAGGCTATGGATGGCAGGTACAGTGTATTTGACAGTTTTTGTTTGATTCAGATAATTACATACAGTGTTTACTGTACCTTAGGGGAAAGGTTGTCTACATTGAGATAATTGTTAATCGTGGAAAATTTTGAAGCTTGTGATGAGTCTAGAAGTCTCATTCTTTTTTTTTTTTTACTTGTTGAAGTCTGGAACTTCTTGCGGCAAAGGCTCAGATTTTCAAACTATAGTGTCTCTGTCCTGTCAACTCTTGAATTCTTCCTTGAAATCTTCTCTTCTTAATTCTTACCCCCCCCAATGGAAGGCCTCATTATATTATAATGAGGCCTTCCAAGTTGGGGGGGGAGTATGCTGTTACTTTGTCGCTCATAATTTTGAATTTATGGCAGATATACACAGTGCCTGGAAAGATTATTATTGCTCCAGAAAAATAATAGATAATGTTTGGCAATAACAGAAAAAAATTTTTTTACTTCCGTGCTGAAACAGCCAAAATGCAGAAGTAAACTGTTGTCACTTTCACTTCTTAAAAAATTGACTGTCACTGTCACCTTCATTTCTCTCGTCCTTTTCTGTTGATTGTCAGTGCTTTCTGAGAGGATTGTCGCCACTTTTTGGGGTCATATCGCATGTCCCTTCTACCACTTGAAGACCTCACATAATTATATTATTGTGCCTTTGTTACATGTACAAGGACAAGTTTAATTTAAGGTATATAGCATGGTTTAAAAATGTGAAGTGTGAATAATATATTTTTAACCTTGTTTTATACCATATTTATTCTCCCTTCTCCTTTGTATGTCATTTACTATTGTTCATTAGGCAGCCTACTTTAGGTCTGGCCCCAATAATTTTATGCTACAAATAAATTGTGTACTGCAGGATTGTCATTAAGAGACGGGGACAGGGAATTTCCCCCGGCTACTATGAGTGTGGCCCCCGGCTACTTTTATTGGAAAATAGAAGAAAAATAGTACCAATAGAAATCCCTAGCTGTTTGATTCCCTGGCTACTTGTTGTATTTACCTGGCAACTTGAAATCTTAGTGACAACCCTGGTACTGTACACTGTATGTCTAACACATTGTGATCATTTTTTTGTGCTTCTTTACAGTATCACTGATGCCTTCAATGAGACTAAGGATAAAGTCAAGTACCTGGAGTCACTGCACAAATACTTTGATCAGTTACATGTAGGAAATTCCCTTGTAAACATTTGTAGTAACACATTGCCGGGGCTGATGGCAAGTGTGCGTCAGATGGATGCTATCTCACGGTACTATGCTAGAAGTGGTTACCTGGGACTGTTATTTTCTAAGGTAGGCCGTAATGGACATTTTACAATCAAACCAGGTTAAGCATATATAATACCCCCCAAGATTTCATTAATAAATTTATTATTTGAAAGTTGAATCTTAGTCGTTGAAGCAACTACAGCTGTAGTATCAGCATGCAAATAAAGAAATTCATGTCTGATAGCCCAGCGCTAGTGGATTTTGCTATTGGGCTAGTGATTTTTGTTCTTAACTTGCCTGACGGGCAAGTGTTGTTTCTTGGGGAAATTCAAATTACAGAAGGAAAATTGTAATCAATCCTGCTAATCAAAGATTTTGGGGCTAGTTGAAATGACTTGTGGGCTAGTACGTGCTAGCTACAGTTTGCCCAAATGGCAGGCTGTAAAACTGACTTTCTTTGCACCCTGATTATCAAATTCAAATTTGCATTCCTGCATGCACAATGAACTGTGAATTTTTTTACGATAACTTCTCTGTATTCGGTCATATTCGGAAATATTGAATGGACAAAAATTGAAAAAAATGATGAGCTGGTAGAAATTTTATTTCATAACTATCTTGTGTGTGAGTTCACTGCTCATTATGTGTGCAGGAATGCAGAGATGAATATGAAATCTACTACACCTACCAACAGATTCAACTTTCAAGTAATAAATTCATAAATGGAATTATCTTGGTGGGTATGCTTGACCTGGCTTGACTTAAATGATCCTCCTTTGAGCCCCAAATTAATGTCCTTCTCCCAAATTGTAGATCACCAATCAACTGGTACTGGCTGCAAGGAGCTACATCAAATCAAGCACAACAGTACAGGAGGAAGACAAACTCTGGAGCAAGGTCCAGGAGGAAATGGACTCTTCTTTCAGCCAAACTGGACATCAAACTAAACAAAAAGGAAAGAGAAAAGGAAATAAGGACGTCTTGTTCAGCAGTGATGATGGCTTCCTTGGACGCCTTAATGTCTGTTTATCTTTACAGAAGCAGTACAGGGATATGCTTAGAAGTTTGAAGGACGGATTAGGTGGCTCTCACAACTTGTCCATGACTCCAAGTGTTCTGCAGCCTTCCAAACGTTCCAATATCACTAACAGCACCTCAAATCTGATGTCACCTAGTGCTGCTGGTAGCCCCTTGAGGCTGTCATTCTCACAAAGTAAGTTGATGCTCACTGTTGATTTCTATTGATTGGAACTCATTATTTCTGTGTTGTGCCTTAGTGTGTTTGCCTGTTGTCTCACCTGCTTTTTGGTGAATTCTCTGTAAGACGGAGACATATCCAGCCGTCAAGTACTACAGCATTGTTCAAAAGTGAAAAGACAACCTATTGTAAGACTTGATTCTTGACTCAATTCTTGATTCCTGTGAGAGTCGATCATTGAGAATGAGGCATTGAGAATCAATTGCGAGTTAAGAATCGGGTTGCATGAACTTTTTTGTTGTCTATGACTTAAACTCTCTTGATGAAATATTGCTTGGTGAAAATTGTTGATTATTAATTTTACAAATTCAAGACTATAAACAAAAAAGCTCGTTGCTGAAAGCCACTTGGAATTATACTGTAGGATGACGGACATACAAAAAAATTGTGTTGAAAGGTAGAATAAATTGGGTACAAAGAATCTCATAATTCTGAAAAGCAAGCCTTAGAACAAACAGTGGGAAGTGCTGTGTGAATTTGTTGCACTTCTAAAAGATTACGTCTCATAAACTCAGAAGTACTTACAGTCAACTTTCTCTTAACGGACACGGTCTCTATACTTTAAGATGGACGCTTCTCTAAGATGGGCACCTGATGTTTTATGAACCCCACTGTTTTTCACTCATTTTATTGAAACTATGCTGTCTTTAAGATGGACATCTCTCTAAGACAGACAACAGACACTCTTGAAACCATAAGCAGAAAATTGTTATGCAGTGTCAAAAAATACGTCAAAATGAAAATGTAGGTGCTCTACATGACACTAGATTGCAAAGTGTTTGATATTTTGTAGTTGTGCTCCAGTTTGTAGAGTTTTTAGACCACGAAGCTGTGAACATTTGCTTGCCATGAACCTTTGATAGCGCAGTGAGAAAATAATTCCACTTTCCTGTTACAATGTGCCAGTTTTGGTTGTTTTGTACAAGTTAAAATAATAGAAGTGTATTCATTGTGAGTAGGTTCAGTATTAAAATTACTGGTGTCATGATACTTCGACTCTTTATAGCGGGACACCTCAAGGTGTCCATCTTAGAGTTTGCTGTGTAAAATATTCCATTCTACTAATTTTCATCTAGTCTATGTTACCTGCTTGGTAAATGTAGGAAGAAATTATTGCATTTTGCATTTGATTACAGCTGCAGTTCGCAGAAGTTGCAATTTGCAAATAATATTTTTTTGATGTTCATTTGTTCGCTTTATACACTAATAATTATTTGACCTTTCTTCAACATCAAGGACACTCTTAAATTTTACAACTGCTATACATATCTATAAAAGATTAGTACATGCTCATCTGATGAAAATGTTGTCATAATTTTTCTTGAAAAAAAATTGGGTGTCAGAAAATTTTGTCCTGATCTTGAAACCTTGGAAGCATTTTTTTGTGATTGGTCTCGAAGTCTCGTTTTTGGGTGATTTTGCATCTCGGAGTCGTGATTTTTTCAAGTCTTGGTCTCATGGTTTGAATCAGGGGTCTCACGGTCTTGCAAAGTCTCAAATGTACCATTCTATACCCCTAGATGGGAGAGTGCACTCCTCTACATTCATAAAAGAATAGAGTTTCTCAGGTGAATTTAATTTTTGTCAGGGCCAAGTAACAGGAATCACGAAGTCCTTAACCATACCTGACTCATTTAACTGTGTGACTGTTTTACATAAGGTAATAGAATGAAAGGTGATCACGACAGCATCACAAGTCATGGCAGCAGTGGCATTGCATTCACTGATGAGGAGTCCATCATAGCACACCTGGATAACTTCTGTAACCACATCCGCGGTATGATAGACATCATTCACACCCTTTCGCAGTTTTCTAAACTCTCTAATGATGTGAAGAACTTGCCACGTGTGCCAAGGGATGTGGTGGTCAGTGGCCCACTATCTGAGGATGACCAGAATATTGGTGACTCACTTTTGAAAGTGGCAGCTGGTGATATCAGTGGTATCAGGCCTGGAGCAAGTTCCATTAGTAGTGGTGGCTCGGAACACAGTTATCCTGCAGAAGGTATTATAATTACTAGTCCACTTGCTTTAGCAGCAAGACTCTAAAAATGCAGGCTTTTTTTTCTTTTTTTTTTTCCATGTGTGCCTGCCAAAAGGGGTTATGGTTCCAAGCATTCCAAGCAGAGACTGTGAAAACTGGGGATAAAAATTGCAGCATGTCTGGCGCCATGCATGTTTTGTGAAGAAAGCCTTTCCAGAACGGGTCGTTCCATGAATTCTGTTGCTTGAAAGAATTGATTACTTTGAAAAAAAGGAACACTGTACTTCAGTGGTCGAAAAAGAAAATTAAGAAGAATCTAAAAGAGTAAAACTTTGATGGTGAGGCTAACTGGTCGGGTGTTGTAAGCTACATCATTGTATTCTAATGAGTCTTGTGATGAGCATGTGGTTTATTTTCAGGAATGATTGGAATGATGTGCCATGTTCATCATGTTTTTGTTCTCTGGCAATGATGTAATTTCTCCTGAATCGAGGCCCCTGATTTTCGTGTATTTATATTCACGTACTCAATCAATTCAGACATTGTCAAATATGATCCACAAAAAGTGAATTAAATATTCTGAAGAAAACTCGACTGCCAGTAAAGCAAGAATTGAAAAACTTTTAGCTACGAAATCCTGTTTCATGTAGAAGTAATCACCTCCTCATTTCTTATCAAATCTCCAAGCAAGCGAGACTTAACACTAATTCAAGAGTGTTCTTGCTATTTTAGTCTTACTTGTGAAAATTAATGTTACTGTCAAACTAACAAAACTGTGAATGCTTTTGCCATATTTCTGGAATGTTCATTGTTGCACTTCCAATCACAGCAAAGATCAGACCTGACACACGACATGTGTCTACATTTAGCCACAGAACCACAACCTAATTAATGTTGTTGCTGGTGGTTTTAAGTTTTCTCATGCCTGAATGGTTTTTTTAAACACATAACATTTGAGAAATATTTCTGGTGTTCACAACTAGTTTTGATAGTTTGACTATAATTATGTGTACTTGAAATTAGCATCTGCTCAGGTGATTGCTTCTTGTATTCCCTGTGAATTTTTTGAAGAGTACATTATCCCCCAGCCCCAGAAAAAATAGATGCATGTAAACTTTATTTCCTGATATTTTAAGCATAAACCTTCGACATTATAAAATTCATTTTGAGGAATAACTTGTTAAAGTAGCTATTCTTCTGTATGATGGTTTTCATAGTCTGCCTATACATGTACATGTATACATTAGTGGTAGCAAAATTACATGTAATGATGTTCTGTGCAAGGAGAGAGCATTAATTTTTTGTATACAGGCTTAAGACAGTTGCACCTGAGTTGCATAGAAAGTTTGGTCGAAATGTGGATCGCGTTAAAGCTGAATTACTTTCATATTTTTAAGGCTCAGTTGGCAGCAGCAGACAAGATGGTGGGTTAAAAAGCATTTTGGAGACCCTGGATGAAGAAGAAGAAGTGAAGGAAGTGTACAGTACAAGTATGGAGCCACAGAGCATTTCCTCCATTCTTCAGGACACTGTTCATTCCATCAGGTCCCCACTTGAGGGTGCTGTTACAACAGACACATTCCTTGATGTGGAAGGCAAAGACAAGGAAAAATTTGAGGAGCAGTACACTGCATTTGTGGCAGGTGTGCAGCGGATGGAGGTCTACGTTTGTAATTATCTCAAGGTAGCCTTTGAAATTTAATACTTTTTTGCCTTGTGTTCCTTGTCATTTTGTTTCTTGAAAAGCTGGTAAATAACATGCCTGCATCCTGTGCAGGTATTTATTACTTTTTTGACACCATTAACCTCATAGACATTGGGTTTATTGCTTGATGATTATACATCACTAAGTCTTAGCAATTTTTTCTTGGCTGTGTTAACTATATACATGGTCAATGTACTGTCATCAAAGTGAAAGTGACTTTCCATATACTTTTTTGCCTTATCTACTTGTCTACTTTATTTGTTTAGGGTGTTTTTACACTGAAGTTAAACATCAGGAGAGCTCTTTACATTCTTACAAGGTACACATATTAAATAACATAATGTCATGTTGGAGAGTTTTATGCTACATTCTTTTATTACCAATTGAATCAAATATTTAATTGAATAAAGCTTTTAAATTTTTTTTTTAGATTTCACGTAAGTTGTATAATTATAATTAGAAAAGTAAGAATAGTAAGAGCAGAAAAATAGAAAAACATACATGGTAGTGTCTCTTTTGGCAAGGGCTTTTTTTAAGAACGCAGTGATTGTTCTAGGTGGTATCAGAAACTCATAAGGGGTTGAACAACCCCTAATGAGTTTCTGATGGTATACACTGTACGTGCACCTACACTGTATTGTTTTTAAAAGGTTGGTTATTTTTATAAGACAATTACATACATGTAAACTTCAGGCAGGGCTGTCATTAAGGTCTAGGGGTCCGAGATCCCCTACTACTACATTGTACATGTTTGAATGTGATCTCTGGCTATACTTTCATAGGAAATTCCGAAAATACATGTAAAAGACAAATACAAACCAAAAGAATAATAAAAAATCCTTAGCTTTCTGATCTGCACACAGTAAATACCTACCTTATGAAATTTTCCTCTTATCTTAATAAGCCAGAACGAGGAATTACAAGCTGCAGGGAGTAAATGTATTGTCTCTGCCCAGGGTGAATAGCACCAAAATAATATGGTCTAAATTAAATTCTTTTATCTATTTACATTAATTTTACCGCGTACAGCCTACCCCTCACAATTGAGGATAATTATGCTGCAAAACACTGGAACGCTTTACCAGACAATTTCCGTGCCTTAGCTGGAACTAAGGAATTTGGCAACAGGATTTGTGATTTAAAGTTTTAGCTTTTTACAATTCTTATAACTTCTGTCATTAAATCATAATTTCAGGTTAAAAAAAAAATTTATCATAGTGAATTCATGTAGCAATTAGTAATTGAAACTTTTAGCATTATTTTTGTATTTTAGTTTCTGCCTTAATTTTAGCAGTGGGATATTTGTAAACTAGTGGCATGGCTAAGCATACACCTGTATTTACCATGTAAAATAAAGTGTCTATGTCTACATATATGTCTGTGTCTCTAACAAATTGTGACTTAAACTCTAAAAGTGAGGTACTGTAATTTATTCTACATGTAAGTGACGTAAAGTATGAGCATACCATGGGATTGATCATAGAACCAATAACATTTAACAATAGATGCATCTGTAAGGCTGTGCTCTAAGAAAAATTGAAGGGAGCGCAGTGTTCTGAACCTGTAAAATCCAGGGTGGCTGGCATAGGATCTCTATGAAAAAGCTAATATTTCCTAGTCACCCAAGAGCAAAAGTAATGTGCCAAGGGCCACTGGACACTGCTAGAGCAGAACCGTGATCTCTATTGATGTACGGGATGCAATAAGGGGTTTTGAACTTTGGTGGAAAAAAGTCTACTTGTAAGCTGTGAAATATTTCCTGCAAACAATACAATGTAAATTCAGGGACTTAATAGTGTTGCTTCACTTCTTTACAGCTAGGTAAGGACATGTGGCACAAATGTAAAAGCTATAATTTTTGATTAAAAATAATGAAAAAAATGGAGTACTCCATTTGATGAATTTTTGAGAAGAGCCCATTATACTATCAGAGGCATCTAAGCAGATGTGTATGTACATTGTCTTTATGCAGCTTCAACTGTGTGATAAACAGACCAGGTCTCAGAACAGTATTGTCAGAAAAGTACCTTGAGGTGTTTGGCTGGTTTGAAACAGAGCTGGAAAGTGTGCAGAAAATTTATGAAAGTCAGAAGGTAAGTCACTGTGTAATGAGCATGAAAATAAAAGACTTACCAATGCATACAGGCTGTACATCTTACCTCAGTTCAACCCTGCTCTATGATCACTTTTCAAACATTTTGGCCTTTTTTAATGAAACACAAGTAACACAAGTATCTGCTCATGTGTAGCGTTAAGCATTTGTGTCTCAATGTGTCAAACTGATGCCATACCAGAAGTGTGTTTCCTTTTCGCTTAAAATATTTCTTTCTTTAGGAGAGTCCTCCGCTTGTGCGGAATTCACCTCTTGTTGCTGGTGCAATAACTTGGTCAAGAGCTCTGTTAAAGAAGATTGAAGATCCCATGAGGATCTTCAAAGAAAATAAGTTCATCACATCATATCGGGTGAGAAATTTATGTTAGGTTGAATTCTATGAAAGTGCTCCTAAAAGGAAGTCTTTGAGAAGGAAAGTGTGCTGTTTTATCATGAAGCATTGAACGTTATGATTTGTAACTCGTTTGACTGACTGTCGTGGAGCCATTACTGATATCTCTTCTCTTAAGAAATCATTTTTTATGGTGGAAGTATAATTATTTACAGCTTCTCCTGTTAGTTTACAGGAACTATACTCAAATTAACGCAAACAAAGAATAGGTTTAAAATCGCAACTGGGAGAGTGCAAACCAGTTGAATATTATGAATTTAGATGTACAAACATGGCCAACCTGTTGAACTAAGCCCTGCGAGAAATAAATCCATTTAATGGTCAGAGAGGTTCCTGAACCCATGGCTTGCCTACTGGGATTTAAATACAATCATGTACACTGTACATAAACCCAGGCTGTGAACGGTACTATCAGTGTGTCCTGTTAAACTGTTTAATTGTTTTTGCGTTTTGTTTTTATCAGGATTTTGGTCGCATTGTCAAATTTTACAATCGCATCGCCACAGCACTAGTGAAGTTTGAAAATCTTTGGCTGAGCCTGTGGAAGTCTGGCATTGAAAATGCATGCAGTGGCCTGAAAGTCTCACTTCTAGCTTATCATCCTGAAACAAGACAACTTGTTGTCAATGCTGATGGAAGGTAAGGCATTAATGGCCCCATTCGACATCCCTTTAGAGTCATTATTGTAATTGTGTCCATGATAAATGATGTAACCAGGGTAAAATCTTTATTCCACACATGTAGGGGATACATTATAGTACAATGCAGTTTCTTGATTCAATCTGCCTCCACATATGCATGTATTTTTTCTAACACTTTCCCAATTCCATTTAGCTCAGGATATGTTGCTGGTACATTTCTCCTGGTTGGCTATTTACTGTTTTAAACTAGTGATTCATGAATTTTGGAATTCTTCATTTTCTTAGGTTTGACCATATGTTATTTTTATTATTCTAACAGATTACTTGAGCTTATTCATGAAAGCAAGTCATTACTGAGATTGGGAATACAGCTTCCAGAAAGTGCTGAAGACGTTCTAAAACAGGTAATTGAAAATGAATACAAAATGTACCTTGTAATGATAGCTCAAAGTGGAAGTTTTCATTAACATTATAGTAACTTGACTTAAAGAGATTATGCTAAAACTCAAGAATATTTTGTAATTAAATATATAATCTATGAGGCACCCTTACAGTAAGGTTAGAGAGGGCATCATTCAAGTATCAGCTTAATGGACATGTTTTAGTTCTTATTTCTCGTGAAAGATGTTATCCACTATGGTTTAAATGTGATAGCTCAGTTTATTGTTAGCCTTATTGATCACAATATTTTGATCATTTAGGGCTACATACCACGTATTCTATTTAATTTACTCCCCACCAACAAGGTTGTAGGACTGAAGGTTAGATTTCCTGAAGAAAATCCCCAAAATTTTGAAGGTCTTTTAGGACTGGCACTAGTTAGTGCTGATTTGTAGAAATCATAACAAGAGCTGAACATCAAGGGCACCTGACAACTGTTTTCTGTAAA
Source organism: Porites rus (assembly GCA_964035705.1). Classification (NCBI taxonomy): domain Eukaryota; kingdom Metazoa; phylum Cnidaria; class Anthozoa; order Scleractinia; family Poritidae; genus Porites; species Porites rus. The sequence goes on from OZ037992.1 coordinate 41,558,940, forward strand.
ATATCTGTTTGGAGAAGCAAATATTGCCAAGGATTTCCTATCACTTTAGGACGGCTAAAAATTTCTAGATAACTGTTCCATTCATGTACAATTTTCGAAGCGTATCTAATAAATCCTCTACAATTTTCTACAGTTTAATTTTCACTTTTCACTCCTCAGGTTAGGCAATTTTTCGTAGATAAAAGGGAAGCTAAACTTTTCGGATTCAAAAATGTGATGAAGAGAGGGATTAGTAAAATTCCCACTTTCGTAATGCGTTAAATTACATCTAAAATTTACGATAAGACAAAACTGACTTAAGACTCAAGACTCAAGTTCCCCTATGATGACCGAACAGATACAAATTTTATAGCGCCGCTTAGAATGCATTTCTAGAGATCTAAGAGTGCTCTGGATAGCCTAAAAAGGTTAGGTGCCCCTGAAACATCACACCTTACCTGCAGCCTGTTACATTCCACTCATGGATTGCTGACTTTGAACGCCACTGTTTACACATGAGGCTTGTCACAATTATATGAACTGGCTGATATGCTTAGGGTAGAGTTGTTCCAAAGTAGCTACTATAGGGATATACAGTGTATTTATACCTGTTTCACAAACGCTATTGCCTATTCACTTGTTCTTTTGTCAGGAGCATCGCCTTAAGGTTTACAAGCAGTCACTGGAGCTAATTCTACAGGATTACTACAAAGTATGTCAAGATGTACCTGCACCCCTCTACAAGCTACTCACACCCCACATGGACTCGGTGTTACATTATCTTCTACCTGGAGTGTCCACTTTGAATTGGAGCAGTATGAATATTGATGCCTATCTACATCAGGTGCATTCTGCTAATGCCAGGCTTAAGGATGTTGTGGACAGTGTCAAGCAGGTTGTCTCTGAGGGGATTGAGAAAAAGATTGAGGAAATTAGAAGAGTGATCCTGTTTGACAAAAAGTTGGCTAATTCTCGCGTCTGGAGTGTTGAGAGGTTTGTTGAGGACGAATGTAACGCCGTGTCTCAACAAGGAAACAGGTTGCATGAGATGGTAAAAGAAGTAGAGAATGCGTTACAGGTAAATGAATGTCTTACCTAGATGCAAATTAAATAGATGGCTTGACTATGTGACTGTACATGTACTTGTTATCAGTGCAAGTGAAGGAAATCAATGCCTGAGGTGCAGGAATTGGCCTTACTCAAAGTACCTACCCATCATTCTGTTCTATTCTTCAATCCAGTGTTAGCCTTGATGCTATCAGTGAGTGTAGTTCTTGGTCGAACTCAGTGTGGGTGTCCATGTTGCAGTTTCCAAACAGCACGTTTGAAGAAGTTTGTTAATTGCGATGACCGCAATGACGAGCACAAAGGGGCGGCAAACGTCTGTTAGAACCAGAAAATACAAGTGTAACCATGGCCAAGTTTGTTAGTTAGTTAGTTCTGCTTCATTGCTTACTTCTAGGAAAATCACTGGCCATTGGGGCATCTAAAACTGATGCAATGATTTCCTCGATCCACATTTGACCTAATCATCTTCAAGACCACCCACAAAAAATGCATAAAAAAACATGTTGACAATAAGATGTTCTTTTTTCTTTTTTCGCATATATATACAAGTTTTAGTTTTATATGCCCGCTTTCATTATCTTAGTCACCACCTTAGTATATATTTTAAGGTGGCTTTATACTTCAGAGCATTTTACTGCATATCCCACTGCCATTTGGGTCATAAAGGTAGATCCTTTTACAGTGCAGGCTTAGACCAAAACAGATAGTCTGCCCTAAAACTCCGAAGAGTCATCCCAAAAAGTCAATAATAAAAAATGTTAATTTGGAAGAAAGAGAAATCAACACCAGAAAGTTCAGAAAAAATGGTAAGGTCCAGGTGAGACTCGAACTCAAGACTTTGCGAGTGGTAAATGGGATGCATTAACCACTGAGTTACTGGAGGCTCTATTGTGAGGAGGGTCGAAATTTGATGACAGTCGAACCTCTACTAACGGTTACCTCTCCGCAACAGCCACTTAGTTGGCGGACAGTCCATACGTTGACTCTTGTTTAAACCTCTCTACAACGACTACTTTCTTCTGTCCCCAAGGTGGCCGTTGTGAAGAGGTTCAACTGTATAATTAAAGCAGCCATAGAGGACCGTATTGTGGACTTGCTCAAAATTAGCTGTCCACCATCTAAACGTATTCCTAAATCTTTCCTCTTGTAGGAAGTTATTGCTCTTGCAAACCAGCGACGTATCTCCTCGCCTGCAAGTCCTCAGATCACACCCGCTCCAAGCATGAGTTACGGTTTGGATAAAACTGGTCCGATACTAACCCCTCGTCTGACAAGAATCGGCACCATTATGTCTTCCGCTCCTGGGACGCGAGCCGCAACTGCTGTCAGTGGTTTGACTGATGAGACTGTCATTGGTGACATCTTTGGCTACTACTGTAGTCTTGTATATCAAGGAGTTTTGGAGTGCATTGTGTCCTCTCTTGCTGTAATTGGTGATTGTGTGAAACCCCCTGGAAGAATGCAGAGTGGGATTGAAGTGCAAAGCAGGAAGACCTCACGGTGTGTAGCTGTGATTCTCTGTCGAATTATCGAGTGTCCTGTCCTGTCCTGTAGCTTTGTTAAGTATACTGCAGAAGAGTAGTAGCCTGTCGTGAAAACAGAAATGGTACCGTGCCAATTGTTTCATTGACTACTTACACCTTTACAATTTATCGTTTTCGTCCATACATCTAATAACTGGGTACTAGCTAGTGACAGCTCTGAAAATAAATGGGTGTCCCTTTTAATAGGTTGCAATTTGACAGCTCTATTGCTTGATGTTCATGTCTCCATAATCATTATTATTACTAAACGTTACATACAACTCTATTAGCTCAATCCATCCTCTTATTTTGATGATAATAGATACAGTTCAAGCTCTTTGAAAGCTTCATGCCCCAAACCTGATTATAACCGGTTTTTTACGTTTTGGAAACGTCGAGGCCAAGACGTCCAGTGTGAGCGTTTTTTAGAGACATAGGAAGAAGAGACGAAGCGAAACCAGTGCTTCAACGTTTTTTTCTTCTGTTTTACAAACAAAGCTGCCTCGACTTATTGGCCTGTTTGTTTACCAAACAAAGTTAAAATCAGAGAAGAAAAATCTCTGAGATTGTTTTTGTTAAGGTTACCTTGAAGAAGCAGGACGAGTTCAGCCTTAAATAGAAGCCGTGAGTAGTTTTAGTTTGTGTTTGTCGACCTTCCATGGCATAACAGCCTGAGACGTTTCTGTCATGTTTGAGGTGTGGAAAATGCGTCCTTGTGACATCAGTGGTTAGGTGAACATGCGAACCAGCCAGATACACTGTATAAGGGAGCCCGAACGGTCAAACCTTAAGACAGATTCCATTAGGAAATTGAGTCATTTTAATTTTCAGTGCGAGACAAAAACTTTGTAGCAGAATAATTTCAAGCATATTTCATTTTTTTTTTACATTTTTCGAGTGCTTATATTGTAATAAGTTATATGAAATAACTTCAAAGAAAAGGATCTTGTGGGAGCCCGAGAAAACAAACTTCAAAAGCTTCAAATTTCACAAAATGAAATCTTAGGCATGACGAATTTATCTGTGTTTTATGAATTTCTGTGAAATTTGAATTTTATTTTCTCAGGCTCCCATAAGAAATTGTGTTTGGTGTTATTACAGATAAGTAATTTCATCTAAAGCCCTTGAAAAGTGGAAAAAAGAGTGCGATATGACTTAAAATATTCTGGTAGAAGGTTTTTGTCCACTGAAAATTAAAACTACTCAATTTCCTGATGGATTCCGTCTTAATCTGGTTTCGGCAACATGAAGCACATAGGGGTATTGCTACTCCCAACCACCCCCAGATGGGATGCTAATCAATCGCAAGTGCCCCTTCAAGCTCTTAACATAATCATGGAATGGCAATTGTCTTGTGCTTGTCTAGGTCCTCATGGGATGCCTCCTCAGACGACGGATCAGAATTCAGTGATTACCCAGAGTCTTTGAATTCCCAAGTTTCTGACTGGAGTACAAGTAATCTGGAAGAATTACTTCAGTTTGAAGTGGATGTGCAATTTAATATCCCAGACATTGTGATCAAGCCTTCTTTGCACACCATTCAAGGCGGTGTTCAGCGTGTTGCTACCCATTTGGTGGATGTTTCTAAAACAATCATGTGGTGGGCAGCAGATGTAAATGAGTCTTTTCATCGTTCTGTGGCGCAAGATGAACAAGTTATTAGGTCATTACAAGAGCTATCTTCTGCTGTTACAAGTATGGTTCCTAGATTTTTTCATACTTATGATATGCAGACTTCTGAGAACTGTTTCTAGTGTTTAGCCTTTTTCGGTGATTTGTATGATTGTGAACTAAGTACATGTATCAGTCTCTAGTCTGAATTTCAATACCCTTTGCTTCACAAATTGAAGAGAAACTCATGCCCCAGTCGACCTTTTACTGTTGTGTTTCAGTTGCTTTCAGTGTCATTGTAATTTCATTCCATTGTTGTATTGTTTATCACCAGTTTAAGGTCATGTCATCATGTGAGCTTAAAAGTAATTGTTTTCGTCTCGAATAATTGTTAAATATTTTGAACAGTATATCCACATAGGCATATGTAGATGTTTTGGGTAGGCGTTTGTCCACTTGATAATGCCATCCACTTTTCTTCTGAATACTTTCTTGTAGTCTAACTTGGTGCTATTATCGCCCATTTCACTATTCCAAACATCTGTTTAATGATAAGGCCACTTCACTTCCCCTTTACTTCCTGCCAAGGTAATGAAAAATTACTTTAACAGGTCTACAGCAAACAGTTGAGAGGCAGTTGTTCAAGTTCCGTCGATATGACTTCCTTTGGAAAGATGACATGCATGCCCTGTATCAGGCTTTTGTTGACAGTGACCCTGGAACAACCATGTTCAAATACGAGGTTGAGAGACTGCAGTCCATAGAGCAGGATGTCTTGGAAATTCCTGGAAGGTTGACTGTTGGCTCAGTGTGCTTAAACACTTCACCTATTAAAGATTCTTTGCATGGCTTTGCAGTGGCTTGGAAAATGAGATACTCAACTCAGTTACATGAAGAGGCTAAGGTTTGTTAACTGGTGATGTTGTTGGTACAGTGTCCTGTTTTGTCATGTAATGCCATGACAAACGTATCATTAAGCTGCTTATGCAACAAGAAGTCACTGACTGGTCGTGTAAGCCATCAACTAATTGTTAGCCAATTATAGTTACGTGCAATGTAGCTGTTTCAATTTCTCAGTGTCGGATTGTTCAGACAACATGAAAGCTTAGCCACGGCTTAATTATAGTAACCCCTAGACCGAAAATCAACAATTACTATAGTCGAGAGCTTAAACAACCACGAAGAAGACGAGATCGAGAACGTCAAGAAACAATTGGTTTTATCAGCAAAACAATAGCTTTGCATGTGCATCTCCCTTTTTAGTACAATTTCTTTGACGTCCACGACTACAACGTGAACCCTCCTATATTGGGACGTGTAAGTTGGTGAACGTACGGCGACAAATTTTCCTTTCTCTTTTTTACCCAGGATAAAATGCTTAAGAATTTAACTCCAGGAAAAAGTCGCCTACATTTTACAAATAAAGTTTGAAAAGAGGCAAATTCATTTTTTGGCGACTTTTTCACTGCCGCCGTCGTCGCCGCCGTTGCTTAAGCTCCCTAATACGTTTTTGTGACAGGACCTATCGCCAAGCGATCGGTTATCGAAAAACATCGTTGAACTACATGTAAGTGCATGTCAAATTGCCGTCCACGGTTGTATGAATATTTCATCTGGCATTAGCACATTTTGTTTGGCCATTGCCACTGTTATTTGTAGCCTTGGATGAACTCATCACGTTATTACTAAGCTTCCCAAGCTGATAGAACTCTGTGAGTGGCATTTGTTGCAAGTCGATGCATGCGAAATGTGTTTTCTTTGTGTCTTTTAGATTGAACTTGATAAGATAGTTACGCACAGGAACAGCATTTATGAACGTCTTTCACGACCAGTTGTCACTTTAGATGAGCTGAATAGTGCCTTTCAACTTCTTCAAGAACTGGCAGACATGGAAAACACTATTGATGACATCTATCTACCAGTGGAGAATATATACGCAAAGTTAAGGTACTACCTAACGAACCTAGATCTCCGCACATCTTAAACTGAGGAAAACCGTGATAGTGACGCGGTCATAGGTTAACAAAGCTACCACAGCTAAAACTATGACACAAAGTTGCATACAAAGTTAATGTAAGGTGTCTAGTGAGTAGAATTGATAAGCTAATTCGCCAATTTGAAAATTTACGGCAATTCTCTCTGGTCACACGTCTTTTAAAATGAGTATGTTTGTATGCATAGACCATTTTCTTTTTTTCTTCATTCTTGTACTTGACAAAATACGTAGTTGTTACAGTTCAAAGTTGATTACAGGCTAATTTTGATTTAACCTGTAGTGTCAGTCAAAATTGTTGGGACACTCTACTGAATAAGCTGGGATTGCCAAAATTGCTGTTTTCCAAAAGTGACTAAGATGGGGTCTATAATATGGCCACATAATAGACTAAAACCGGGTTGGGGTCCTGAGAGGCCAGCGGCACATACTCAGCAAAAATTAACCCAACTAACCCCCCGGGCTTTAATGTAGTCTCCCCTTTTAAGGACGTTTGTCCCCTCCCTCTGCTATAACCCTAATGTGTAAATGATTTACATTTCTCTTTTGCACCTCCGTTTGTCTGGGCAGGGAGTACAATCTATATCTTCCAAGAAGGGAAGTAGAAGAAGTTGACAATCTGCGTGATGAGTGGATCAAATTAATGGAATTAGCCGAAAAAGTGAGTCCAATAAAACATTTTGTGAGCTTTCACATAATTTCGTATTACTTTAGATAGCCTCCCTTGTTGCTTTCCATTGCATTGTGATGTTGCTGTACTTATTTTCAGGTCCGAGTCGAATTATTGGTTCAAAAGCGAGGAATGTTTGAACAAGAGTTAGACAAAGAAGTAAAGGTAATTATAAAGCAAGAGTGATGAATTTTCATTTACTCCTCTTAAAATCTCGCGATCAATTTTTTGTTGCGGATGTTGTTCAGTTTGGGCTGGTTAGATGATATGAGAAGTAGGTAAAGGTCATTAGACGCTCTGGGAGAAGAAAAACCAAGGACAATATCATTTTAAATGACGTGAGCTCTTTGTTCCCACAACTCCATTGCGTTTCTTGTCCTCCAGCATGGCTGTTTTGCACCAAGTAAATAACTAGCTGCTGAGGGCCTATTTCATGGGTCAAACACATGAACACAGCTAGGTTAAAACAGCAATCAGAATCTCTAACCAGTCTTAAAGGGCTGGAATTGGTAATCATCGTAATTACTGAGGATGCGAATGCAGGTGTCTTGTCTTGGTACCGAATAATAGCTAATTTAGATCCGTTGTTGTTTTTGTTGGCGTTGTTTACTTACAAAGCGTGTTCCTACATTAAGGCAGGTACCTGTTTTAGCCGAAGATACTGGATAAATCATCTTTTTAGTAAAAAGAGGACGAAAGCAAATATGATGCTGTGTTATAGCATGAGTTTAACAAAGCAGAAATCAGTTAATCTACACCCTACTCCAGCACGTTAATTACCTCTAAGGTTTTCCTTAGTTTTTGTTGGTCTTCTCCTTTTATCTTAAAAAAAGATAACGTTTAATGCTATGTGCATACTATCAGATAACTGAACGAAACGAGGAATAATTGCATGCTTATGGCAGTGCGTTAGGACAAGTATAACCATTCAATTAACCCTGGCCTCTCGAAAGGTTGTTTTAACTTTGTGTAAGTGGGGAAAATGCTGCGATGTGACCATCCAAACGAAACCTCTTTGGAAATACTTTCACATCGTACTATTTGTTTTTCAGCATTTTGTTAACTGAAATCAGAAATAACGATGTTGTTTTCTTTTTTTTTTCAGGGTTTTGTAGTGAATGTGATCCAGTTTCGTAATAGCTTTGACTCACAGGGTCCCGGGGTACCTGGAGTTAGACCAGCTGAGGCTGTTACAAGACTTCATGATTTCCAACAGCGTTACACCCAGTTTGAAGCTAAGAGAAAGACGCTGGATTCTGTCCAGCTCCTCTTTGGAATTGTTCCTACGCCTTTCCCTGAGCTGGACAAGACAGGAGAGGTGAGAATAACTTGAGACGCTATACCTTAATTGAGTATAAATGGCCTGTCCATAACCATGTGCTTGTGAACCCCCTCCTCCCCCTTGGCCCAGTTGTTCGAAGGCCGATTAGTTCTTAACCCAGGGTTAAATTTAACCCGGGCTTTACTTTTTTTTTCAAAAGAATTTTCTCGGATAATTTTCACTGTTGTTTTTAAGAGCATCTAATCATCAACTTGTTGACAATGATTGCCAAAAATAATTAGACTGAATTTATTTTTAATGCTTTCATATCTGAATTCAAATTACGCACTAACCCTGGGTTATCTTAACCCAGTTTTGAACAACCCGGCCCTGGAGGGGAGGGAGGGGGCAAGTGTTGTATCTCACAGATGTGTGGCTTAAAAAAAGGCCGGTTTTTTCGTCGACGTGTTTCATCGTTTTAGCAAAATGGTATTTAGTAGTGCCGTGGCATTGATCTCATTAAAACCGTTTTTCTTTTCTCTTCAAAGGAGTTGGAGCTTCTTGGCTTACTGTATGGGCTATTTCAGCAGTTTATTTCTTTTGATCAAAGGTGGGTACATTAGATTGTTATTTTGGTTTGGGTTCTCAGGTTTAAAACAAATTTGCGTAGTTTGTCAAATTAGTAGACATAACAGTCAAACCTCTCTCTACAGACACACGCTTATTAATATGGACACCTCATTATTACGGACATTTTACTTTTTCCCTGGGGAAAGAAAGCCCTTATATTTTCTTTTCAAACTGTTTAATATGGACACTTCGTTAATACGGAGACTTTCTATGGCCCCGTCAGTATTAACGGGGTTTGACTGTGTTTTAGTTAGTTTGTGGCCTTTACTTTTGAGACTGTGAATGAAACCCTGTGGTGTCACCATTCAATTGAGTTCTACTTAGCAGTAATTTCACTTGGTATTCCAATTTTTGTGGCATTTTATCAAAATGAAATGAAAAACGTTTCTTGAGGTTTGACTGTGGCCAACTCTGGGAGTAAAAGACAGTAACTAGTCCATTTGTGTTGAACAAGTTGTGTTGACCCGTTTTATTGTCTTTACCTGTTTAGGTTTAGGGATACCTTGTGGTCAGAAGTGGACCTCATAGTAGCAAACCAGGAGGTAAAACAACTCCCTGTAAACAAAGGCTGGTCTGGCTGGTTCTTATTTGCTTTCTTTTTCTTGTTTGCATTCAGTAAGGACTGTGCCAGATGAATGATTTCAGACCGTGCCTTGTATTTGATAAGATGATATGTAAAGCTAATTAAACGCTTTATGAAAAATTGGCTAGTCTTTTTGGTAAAATATAGTTCACGTTTCTTGATTTGCAATTTGTTCCTATTTTGGTTGTGATATTTGTTTAAGTGTTTGTCGGTGAATTAGTTTGGTCACCGTACATGTATTTCTAGCTAAACTTGTATTCTTTAGGAAATTATGGGAGGGCTCCAAAGTCCAAAAGTCGTGTGGCCTAATTTACTTTCGATATTTCTTAATCTTTTCGTTTTCTGCATGAAATGACCACTGTCATGCAGTAGTTAAACGTTTATGTTATTAATCTTATTTATTAGTCATCACATTACCTATCTTCGTTTTCAATTTCATCATGTATTTAGCCTCTAACCTTGCCTGCCACGTATTCCATTCCTGGAGTGCCATTACACACCGCCGGGCCCCTTGTTAGCGCTTTTCGAACTTCCCTTTTCCCACAGGATTCCATGGAGGACCTTGAAGCCATGATACCAAGGACAATCCCTCAAAACCGCCACCTACTTTTCTTAATCTCTGCTCTCAGGCGAACATGTTCAAACTTCCATGAGCCTTTCGATAGAAATATTATACAGCCAGAAAATGCCTGAACTTCTCTTTAAGCATTGACACTGAAGTGAATTTAGCCTGTCATTGCCCTTGGGGTTCATTATTTTGTGTGTAACCTAACCGTTTTTCCTAGATGGAGCACTATTGGCAGGAATGCCTTCGTCTGCCTCAAAGAATACAAGAGTGGGATGCCTACAAAGAAATGAGAGATGCCATCAAAAACTACTTAGATGTTTTCCCAACTCTTCACAAACTCAATTCCAAGGTAGGAAGCTTTACTTGGCAAGCAATGTTCCGTAAGGGTAAGTTAAGAAAATACAAACAAACGAACAAACATAGAAATAACCAAAATTGTTCTTCACTTATAGAAAATTTTTACAGATATTTTCACAAACTTTTACCATTTATCTGCTGTTACATATCCGTCCACCTAAATGTATTCAGGGCTGTCATTAAGGGCTGGGGGCCGGCGATTTTCCCCGACAATTATGGACGTGATCCCCGGCCACCTGTGGGGGAAAATAGAAGAAAAATAGAACCAAACAAAATCCCTAGCTGTTTGATTCCCGCCTACTTGTATCATGTACCCGGCATCTTGAAATTTTAATAACAGCCCTGATGTAGTCCTGTTTAGAACTGTTGGTGAGAGTGGCTGACGTTTTTTCACCATAGTCAAACTGAAGTCTGTATCGACATCACTGTTTGTCAAGACGACACTTCTCAACAGATTATCACGCGCAACCTTCTTTTTACGTGAATCCTGGGTTTAATCCCTCCTTACTGTTTCATAGAGTAGTTTGTTGCTATATTGGGTTTCATTCTTCTTAGTAAAAGTATAATTAGCGGATAATTAGCAGCCGCTTAGGAAACTGAGTGAAACTCTTTAGTAAAACTCTTTTGACGATATTGTTAATTTTACAGGAAATACGGAATCGTCATTGGCTGCAAGTGATGAGCGTCACTGGATCATCATTCCAGCTTGAAGCGCACATCTTTAAGCTCGTTCATCTACTGGACATTGGGTTACTTCAGTAAGTTACCGTTAGAGAGTACATTGTTTCATTTTACGTTTGAAAGTTCTCTTTTTGGACAAGGGTTTTTTTGTTCATTCCGTGGACATGTGGTTTTTATTTTTGGATGCGATCGGAAGTTTCTTCCTGACGTGAATTTACGGGAGGTCTCAGGATACCTAAAGTACTGTATTTTAAAGTATTTTTATAAAGCTATTCAGTCAAACCATTGTTCTTTTAATTAAGAAACGTTGTTAATTACGCGCACTCTTAACGTCAATTTATTGCTACCATTGTTTTACTTTGTAGACACCAGGCAGCCATAGAGGAAATCTGCAGATGTGCCAGCAGAGAGCTGGAGCTGGAAGCCAAAATGAGGAGCACAGAAGAAGAGTGGACAGAGCAGGTTCGGTGTACCACGCAGTATATCCTTTGCATTTTGACCATAAATTATATCCTTTTAAAACCGGCACAATAGAAAGGTAGCCCTATTTGTACCCGTATATACCACTTGCACATTTCATTTTCTTTCGACCCCTGTTTACCATTTGTATCCTAGCTGAGGTTCTTAGTTCTTTTATGAGAGTGTCGCAACTTCTTCGCCATCCACCCCTGGATCTGGTATTACAGTATGTTCCCTCATAGAGCGGTTTTCATTTGAGTGTCGAAAAGTAATTGGTTTTGCACTTTCTACACGATGCGATTGGCTTAAAAGATTCGCGCCACCTTTTCATCCAATCAGAAGTAAAACCAAAGCCAATTGTGACGCGCTCGCATGCATTTTCCCGCGCTTTGCGTCAGCCACATGTAATTACCTCGAGTTTTGATTGGTTCAATGTATTGTCTGTGTCCTATGTGATTGGCCAGAGTAATTACTTTGGTTTTGGTTTTACGACACTCAAACGAAAACCACTCTATTAACGTATACCACTTCTGCATGTTATTACTATCTTCATTCACTCTATGTGCCAGCTACTAAATGTTTTTTGGATTTTGTTCATTTGACCCTGCTGTTCTTATGGTCGCTACCCGTTTTTTGTGTGCAGATAATATAAACACTGTCACGTTTGTCACGCACAAGCCTTTTGCCGTCCTCTTCTTTCTGCCGTCCTGTTTCGTAAATTCACCATTGTTTAAAGATATCCGTCCCGTCGAGGGTCAACTTAAAGGAGTAAAGAAAGGCAGGAACCCTTTTTAGGTGCCTTGTTTTGGGAGTGTCTGTCTTAAAAAGCTGTCCGTTACGGTAGAGTTTACACACATAAGACTGCCCTTACATAAGACTTTTTTTATTGTGTACAGGTTCTCACATTTGAGAATTTCAAGAACAGAGGTTTAGTTTGCTTGAGCCACAGTAACACCGAACACTTGTTGGACCTATTAGAAGATGCACAGGCCACCCTTGCTCTGATGCTTACATCACGTCACATAGGTCCACTTCGTGATGAGGCAGCGGCATGGGCTATCAAGTTGAAAGAGATCAGTGAAGTCCTGGAACAGGTAAGACTGAACAGAGTGGAAGAAAATAAGACGCTTTGTTCCGAAAGCAAATAACAGCATTTTTGGCAATGGAAGGCATCTATGGTCATGATAGATGAAATCTAATTATTCATAGTTCTTCTCCTTTGTTTAAGCATTAATTTTTTGTTGCTTTCAAAACGCAGACAAGTTGTTTAGATTTATTGCTGTAGTGAAGCACTCCTCGGGGGAATGGTCAAACAAGTGTGCTCGACAGGGAATTTTCGTAGCAAGGGATAGAGGTCTGACGCCAGTTGTTCAAAAGGTGGATAAATCACTATCCACTGGATAGCGCAATTGGTTTCCCTAATACTTATCCATCTTTTGAACAACCGGAACCTCTACAAGACATCACGTATCTGATGAGTCTGATAGACGCCGCCATTTGGGCCCCAAAATTGTCGATGACAAAACAATTTGTGTGCGCGCAGCTTGCACTGTCAGACAAACATCACAGTGACGTTTGAATCAACAATGTCCAGTAAACTCCACTAGGTTCCTTTCGTCAACAGCTAGAGTCCACTGGAGTTACCGGAAGTCTAGTGTACAAAATACCTCGTTCTTTAAGCCATAACTCGAGACAAGCACCCTATCCACATGTAATACATCTGGTTCTTTAAGATGACTACAAAGAAATGAGAGACGCTGTCAAAAAGTACTTAGACATTTTACCAACGCTGCACAAAGTCAGTAACTTGATCAGTACCTTTTACTAGTTATTTAAGTTATGACTCGTGTCAAGCACGTTATATAAAAGGATTGATATAATTTTAAGTCTTCCACGACTAGGAATGAGGGAGTCCAGTGGAATCTATTCGTGTTTCCAGTGGGATCTAGTCGTGTGTATTGGGCAACCCTCGAAAAGGAGGCAGTAGTTTTGACCACCTCCCTTAGTCAGTAATACGTTCTTCCTCTATTCCCAGTAACGTATCCTTCTATCAAACCCTCTTTATATGGCGTTATACTCTTTCTTTTACCGTGATTCCCATTTAGCTTTTTCCCATCCTTTTGTTTGTAGTGGTTGACAGTGCAAGATTTGTGGCAACACCTTGAGGAGGTGTTCAGCCATGGTGGAACAGCCAAGGTACTTTTAAAGAATATACTATGATAGATATTACTGATTTTACCCTTGCATGACTAATACTAAGAGCCGCAAATAATTTTCCCCTTCAGAGAGGACATATGGCCGGCTTGGTAACCATTTTAGTCGGAGAAACCAGAAAAGGTTGTGAAAGTAAATTAATTTTTTTTCAGATTTCTTTTAACTGATTACCATGTGAATCTACGAAATGATAGTCTTTTGTCCTTGATCTATCCAGTCATCAAGTCCGACCGTAGGTAGTATCGCGTTGGATGTTGTCAAATTTTCTTCAGAAATTGTCCGATTGTCAACTGTTATTTGCTACTCTGGGACCTTGTGGAAACCACTCTGCAAGGACTATTTAAAAGTGTCCACAGCTGCTCCCTCATACCTTCTTGCGACACCTGGATCATACATTCGCAGATTGAGTTGTATATCACAAGGGCGTAATAGACCTCCTTAGGCTAACAGCAGCGCTGGTACAGAGTGTTTGAATTGGCCAAGTGTATGTCGTCTGTAACATCCATTTAGAGTTGTGTTAACCAATTGTTTTGTAGGATCTTCCCCAAGAATACAACCGTTTTGCAAGAGTGGATAAGAGTTATATGAAGATGATGAAAAGAGCTTATGAAACGAGAAATGTACTGCAGGTAATTTATTCAGTTAGCTGAACTTATAGAAGGTCACTCATGAAATAAGCAGGTGGGAAAATAAACTTGGTAGACATTACCATCTTACACTGCTCGTTTGGTAAGAAACGGTAGTTGTAGATATACCACGATGCCCCCGTTATTATTTGGTTCTAGAATTTAACAAAAAAACGCCTCGCGTCGCATTTTCTAAGTAATCAACCCAGCTTGCCCTCAGTTTACCCCCTTCCAAAGAGTATTAGTCCAGTTTGCAGAAATTCCAGTTCGCCCGTTCTTTGTGGTTTGAGGTGTTTCAATAATTGAAGCTGAGTGCACGAGTCAGGGGGAAGACAGTTTGCATCAAAGCAAGAATTGCGGGAGAAAAGAAAAGAAAAATGAAACGAGGTCAACAAAAACAAACAGACAAATAAACTCCATAAAAACCTTGCACCTTCCTCTTTTATTATGGCTACCAGGCTGAAGTGGAAGCTATCAGAAATAAAAAGGAAAAAACATCCAAAAATTTATCAATAGTTGCATCAGACATCATCAAGTGACAGTGGACAGACGTTTTAGATTATGGGCAGCCTTGGCAATGTTTTCAATTGTCTTTTCCTAGTGCTGTGTTGGTGGTGATGTACCAAAAAGTCAAATGTTAAAGCATCTTGGTGAGGAGCTGGAAATCTGCTTCAAGTCGCTCGTGGGGTTTTTGGATTCAAAACGAAAGGTGGGTACAGCATTTAAGTAATATAATGAGGAGCGGAACATTTGTAAACTAAAGATTCACAGAGTTTTTGACCTCCAACTTGGGCTGTAAAACCACAATAAATAACTGTAACCGAAATAAATGAATAAATAACTGTTTAACCCATAATAATGTACCTTTTTGGATTCGGTTTGGATACATGATTGCAACGTTTAAGGGTTTTTCCTTTTGATCCTAATGATGAATGATGACTACTAGTACACTTTTAAATGAAGCTGCATAGAAGTCTTGCAGTTAAGCACATAATGATGTGGTTCTGTCCTATTGCAGGCTTTTCCTCGCTTCTGTTTTGTGAATGATCCTGTGTTATTAGCCATATTAAGTCAGCCCTACAGCTTGGATTCTGTGAAACCACACTTTAAGTAAGTATACCATTAGCCGGTTTTCAACACGCGAAGGTATAATTTGGAAAACCAAAGAGTTTGAAGGTTATTTTAGTTGAAAGGCTTCAAAATCTCTGATATAGATCAACTCATTCTTGCACTTATATTTAGATTTGGGGTTATTTTGGTCAAAAAAATTGGACGTAAAGTTTAGCCGTCTTTCCGTAAATATTAGGGAGTTTTTAAAAGATACCACGACGACCAACAACCACGAAATCGTCGCATGGAAAAGGGAATTCACATTTTTTCAGTTTCTATCGTGGTTATTCCAACTCGCTTGCTTTGTCAAATGCAAGCGAACTCTTCTGGAGCTGAATTTCTATCAACCATATCCAAGTTCATGAAGAGAATGAATTTTGCCATTGCTTGCTTACGTCTTTCTCGTGACTGATTAGGCATTTTCAAGGGTAGTCGTGCAGTTGACAACAAATTAATGTACAAAAAAGTGTGATGCACGTGCATTGTTTTTGCCTTGTCAAGTTATTGCTTATTTGACTTTCTCGTCGCCGCCGCATCTTAAACTTCCTATTATTTACGATATATTGTGATGAGTCAAAAACAGAATATTATCAGGCGATGGTGTCGATTTACTGGGTAGGAATATTAGTATCACCGTGGTTGCTAGTGATTGATTTATCAGGAACCTCATTTGTGTATCACGAACCCCACTCAAGTTTCACTTATGCCATTTGTCGAGGAGATTCTAAATGTGTCATTTTTCTCACTTTGATTTGTGCCATTTAGATGCATCTTCAGTAGTCTTCATGATGTGACTTTAACCCAGCAAGAACCGGAACCGGTCTCTCTGAAAAGGAGCACCATGCTCAGTTCTGCGTGGAGAAACAGGAGTGTCAGAGAGGACATAAGCTCTCCCATTCCGAGCCATGACTCGGCGAGATTCAGGAAGATTTCCGACATGGTTATGCAAGCTTCCAAGGAAACAGATGCTGGTGTGCGGAGGTCAAGTATGTTGACCTCAACTACAGATGCGCGTCAAGCGGAACCTGACTGGCACAGCCATCTGCCCAGAAATGTTGCCGTGGCTGTCACTTCAGAACAGGGAGAAACCTTGGAACTAAAAACAAAGGTGAGGGGATTGTAACGTTTTGATGAGTTTTTAACCTCTGTAACGATACATTCCAACCTAGTGGAAGACTACTGACCGGGTTGTTATACCTCCAACTTCGGGTCTTGATAGGGTTCCGGCTCAAGTTTAAACACGTGACACACCTGGGTAAAGAAAGACAGTGGAGCAGAGTCTCTTCTACTAAAAACAACAACAACGTGACTGAAAGGCTTGACACCAAGAAACTACCACCGATGTATCAATCAATGGGTTTCAGCTATAAACTGCTGAAGATAACCCTGTGCCTCCTGTGGGGAAGTAAAAATACTCCCAGGTGCTTCATGCTTCAGAGACCGGGTTAACCTCCAGCTTTGTGGGCCTCACCCAATCATGTGCGGCGTTACCTACCTACCCATTCTACCTACCCACCCATCCACCAACCTACCTACCTTCCTACCCACCTACCTACCCACCTACCTACTTACCTTCTTACCCACCTACCTACCCACCTACCTGCCTACCTACGTACCTACCCACCTACCTACCTACCTACACTGTACCCACCTACCTACCTACACTGTACCCACCCACCTACCCACCTACCTACCTACCTACCCACCTACCTACCTACCCAGCTACCTACCTTCCTGCCCACCCACCTACCCACCTACCTACCTACGTACCCACCTATCTACTGTACCTACTTACATGTACCTACCTACCTAACTATTTACCCACCTACAAGGAAACCTCAAAGTGAGCAGAAAAACACGAAATTTTAATAACAATGATTGAAAATGTTTTAGGATGGAGGAGATAAGCATGGATTGCAAACAACTAACTTAAGATCTTAAGGCTGAATTTCACATGGTATACAAAATGTGACAGAGCTTCTTTAAATCTTGTTGAGCCCACCTGAAACGTACAACCTTTGAATATTCTTATCATGATTCATATACTAAAAGTTATTCTTAGCTGTAAATTATAATTATTTTTATTGGGCTCATTTACATTGTATAAAGTACAGGAGTTAGAGCATTTTGAGCGAGAGAGAAGTGTAAAAAGCAGTCAATAGTTGCTGACTTGCATAGCGTAGCTCTGTGTTATTTCTACCAAACTACCCAATGCCAGTATACAATCGTTCAAATCTTTTGAAGAACTGAACCTTATTAAAGCCTTACCAAGATACATTTCTTATGGTATTGTTACAGGTTCCTCTTGTGTCTGGCGTGGACGTATGGCTTGCTGCACTCTTGAAGAGTATGAACGAATCTCTTCAATCTTGCATTGTGGACTGCATACAGGATATCGATGCAGGTCATAGCATTGAAGAGTGGATTTCAAAGGTATGCTTCAGGCTATTTTGTGGATAATATAATAAGGGTGTCAGAGACCAGAAACACGAACAAGTAATAGAGAGGAGAAGCATGACGTCACATCACCATGGTAGCACTATTTCTGGATGATAACAAAACTAATGACAATGGCAACGGAAGGAGAACGGCAAAAAAGTAAAAGGTTTTTATTGACAAAACAACAAATTTGCACGTGCATCACGCCATTTTGTACATTTCTTAGCCGTCGTTGCGCGACTGCGACATGAAACTTCCTAATTTCACACGCTTGCTTTATGGAGTAGGTGAACACAACACAAAAGTTGTCTTTTTCCTCTTCTAAACTTATATACTGTCCTTTCGGGTTCAACCCGAGGAAATTTCGCCAACATTTGGAAAATTAAATGAAATTGAATAAGATCGATGAAGTTTGAAGCTGTGCAAATTCACTTTTTAAGTGACGTTTTCGGTTTGTTGTCATCCAAAAATTTTGCTACCATGGCAACGTGACGTAAACGACTTCTCCTCTCTATTGCCTGTTTAATTAGTTCACGAGACCTTTTCTAATCAGTGTTTGCTTTTAGTATCCTTCCCAGGCCTGTCGACTTGGATTGCTGTATATTTGGACAAAGGAGTGCGAGACTGTAAGTTTAAGTTTAGAAACGTCCTTCTAAGGCTGAGGTTATCAATATGATTAAGGTTTACGTTACAAAAGAACTCTTAAATTTTAAGCATGTAGTGGTGTAGACAGTCGGAACTCTGCATTGACCTGCTTTCCAAGTTACTATACGACCCGATATAACGAAACTCTGTGTGACGAAGATTTCAGTATGACAAATGCCATTCTCGTCACAGTTACCCTGAATGTACGGTTGGGCTCCCCAGTTTAACCTTTTTACTCCTAGACAAAGTCACGATAGCGAGGGATGATTCGACACTCTAACTTTTAAATCTGTGTACGTAGTATTGTGGTATTACCATTTAAGTGAAACCTCTTTGGACGTATGATTCTTCAGTTTGGAATCCGACATTTTATGCACATTATGACTTTTGCCACTATGAAGAGTTAAGGACTTTACATAACCCTGTTATAGCGAGTGCCTATTCTAGTCCCTTGACCATTGTTTGTATTGGGGTTTCACTGTGTTTGTTATGAACACGGTCACCGGCCTTTTGTCTTTGTTAACAGGCAATCGGAGATATTCGAATTGATCGGAAAGCCATGCCAAACGCTTCGCGCCGATTTTGGTCCCTTATCAGCAAGTTGCCCAATCTTTTGGCCAAAGGGTCGTGGAAGCACACTGACACTCCAATGACTGGATGTCATAAACTTAGACTGGAGTCGTTGGTGTCGGTAAGTTCTGTCTCTGTAAAGTGTATCTTTTAACCTTTTTGAGTACTTATTATTATGCGCTGTAGGAGCATCGATTACTTGGTGTCACTCGATTGAGACAGTGATATCCAAAATTGACCCGTATATATCTCGAAGACGTCCAAGGCTTCCTTCAACAATCAAAAACTTCCTGGATTTCCCCTAAGGCTGTCAAAGATATCTGTGGTAGATACGAAGTATTCCAAAAGCTTTCGACGTTTCGAAATTGTGGACTTGTTTGATTTAATGATTGATGTTTTTAGTAATTAGAATAATACCGCATTAGATTTACGACTTCCATAAAGGTGTTTGTGCGCGAACGGGCAACCGTTGATGAAGGGGTGATTCCTGATTGAGTTCGCCGAAAACACGAACTCCG
Source organism: Porites rus (assembly GCA_964035705.1). NCBI lineage: Eukaryota > Metazoa > Cnidaria > Anthozoa > Scleractinia > Poritidae > Porites > Porites rus. The sequence continues at coordinate 41,578,445 of OZ037992.1, forward strand.
TTGTTTCGGCTGTTACTGAACAAAAAGTATTAAGTACACAGTGTATCTGTTTCTAGACATAACTCGAATTCTTTGACCTTGGCTGTGCGCGCAATCTTACGTCTAAACAAGTCCTTTTAATTTGTAAAGTCATGCAACTACTGCGTCTTTGATTCACACACAAGAAACATATTAATTAACCTGCACGCACTGTAATTTTCAGGGAGTTATAATAACTCCTCTAGTTGGGCTAATTTAACTCCTTACAGTGGAGTTATTTTTCGTGGAGTTATTTTAACTCCAAAAAGGAGTTTAAAGAACTCTTTTTCAGGAGTGAAAGTGACCCCAGATATTGAGGAGTTAAAATAACCCCAAAAAAGGAGTTATCCTGTACCTAAAATTTTTACTCCACTTTCAGAGTTAAATTAACTCCAAAAAGAGTAAAAACAACCCATGTAAGGAGTACAAGTAACCCCATTTCGGAGTAATTTTAACTCCAGACTGGGAGTAAAAAGAACTCTTTTTCAGGAGTAAAAATGACCCCAAATTCGGAGTTAAATTAGGAGTTAAAATAACCCCAAAAATGGGGTTATCCTGTACCTAAAATTTTTACTCCATTTTTGGAGTTATAATAACTCCCTAAAAATTACGGTGCGCTTTCCGTTTGGAATAATCGTTTAAGTTGTTTACCTGTTGACTGAAACCGTGAGCGCAAAGGTTTGTATGCGTTTAGAAACTGAAACGGACTCGTGTAGACATAGCAGCGAAAATAATCCCCTTTTTTTATCAGAGAGCTTTAGCTTTGAGGACGAGAGGTTTTGCATGTGTTGTCACAAAGAGACACCCCAGAAATCTTCATTTTACCCTTTTTTTCACCAAAAGAGATGGTACTGTTGTTTATACCTAAGGAGGTTAAGCCCTCTCCCGATAGCAAAATGATACTGAAACTTCTTACATTTGATAACTTGTTCCCGCCTCTACGACATTTTCGCTAAACCTCGCGGTAGAATGACGTCGGCTACCACGTTTTCCCGCCAAAATGACTTTGGTTCAAACATGAGCAATACTTGATATTGAGAAAATCTCGTACTCGTATAGTCCTCCTCGTCTCAGAATCTAAAGGTCTCTAATCTTGCAAAATCACTTCTTCCACAGCAAGGGATGTACTTGAGAGATGTTTTAGAAGACCTTGGTAGACGTAAATTGAGAGACGTCGTCGATTTTGAGTGGAAGAGAAACATTAGATTTTATGGAACAGACAATTCTCGAGCGCCTGGTAAGTTATGTCTACGTATGTCTTGAACGCTTTCTGGGTTTCCCTAAGTTGACCGCACTACTAGTGACATTTCGACTTTATTTGTTAGCCTGCTTTAAAAAAAATCGCTATTTTCTCTTATCGCCTGGCTTTATTCGTAATCTAGATACAGCAGACAATTGCCTACATTCCAAAGCAAAAAACAACAACAACAACAACAACAACAACAACAGGAACAAAGGCACCAACTTAAGGCTTGGGTTGACAAATTATAGTGATTTGTAAGAAATTGTCACCTCTAGCCTTGACCCCATTTTTTGTGTTTGCCAGTGAAGCGAAATGTTATAAATTGTCTTGTTTGCAAAGTGAGAAAATATTTTGACGCAAGCCGAAACAATTGATGCAGAATCTAAAAATGCGTCCGCAGTAACTAGTTACAGTCAACTCTCCCTAAAACAGTTTCCAAAAGTTGGTTTTATTGAACCTCTAAAAGGCATAACATCTTAGAAGTACACCTCGTGTTAGTCCCATTGGTGTCCGTTTTGTAGGTTGACTGTATACTTGTTTGTTGGTTTCGTTTGCAGGGAGAATACCTTCACTACCCTCCCTTCCTTCACTGGACAGAGGTTTTGGCCGCTCTAAGTCGGCAGAACCTCCCAAGATTACCGAAGATGGTCAAGAGAGTGACGAGCTTTTTATCTACATGTTGGACTCACAGCTACCTTACGGTTATGAATTCTACGGAAGTGATGTGGCCCTTGCTCTTACTCCAATAACCGAGCGATGTTTCTTGACCCTGACTCAGGTGACTTGTGTTTAGTTGTTAGCGATAGTTTGAATGGTTGTTAGATCCATTTTAGTTTTTAGAAGCTGTTTTTTCCAGAAAACTAGGTGAAGACTAGGGCTCCGTATGTGAAAACCATTCTTTGCGACCTATCAGTTTAGCTACAGATCGCTGTGTTCTGCGTTATTGCAAAGTTCCGTCCACAGTCTCTCTTGTATTTAGCCAAATGATCTGCCTTCTGCCTGTAAGGGCTTTCAACCCTTTCCGAGAGTGAATGATGAAGTCTTGCAAGATGGCCCCTACTTTCGAGTCTGTAAATGGGCTCCTGCAGTATAACAATTCAAATGAAAGCTACAGATCACTACTTTCACATCGCGCCTTATGTTTTCTATCATTTTAGAAAAAAAGAAATTTGGAAAATTTTGTTGAATTTTGACTTTGACCACTTCTGCGTGTGTAAGGGTCAATCTATTAATCACTTCGTTTTTGATCGGCACAATCCAATGAACGCAATGATTTTTGTTTGGTGTTTAGAAAATCTAACAGATAATTGGACCTTCAGGACCTTTAAATGGAAACGACTTCAGTTATTCATGAAGTGATATAAAAGTGTCTATTATGAAATATGAAACCCTCAATAAGTATCTCAGTAGAAACCCTTTTGATTTTCTTGTTAGGCTGTATGGAATTTCTGTGGTGGGTCTCTTGTTGGACCAACAGGAACAGGGAAAACTGAAACTGTGAAGGTAATTTTCTATTACTTACAACTGTTATGTCTCTGTGACTTGAAAGGTTATGCAGTAGAACCCATCATGCAGCCGCTACACGTTGTTCGAAATTACCATTTTGATGATACGTTTCGTGGTTTTTGTTTTAGGGTCTTGCTTCACTGCTGGGTCGCTACCTTGTGACCGTTAGTTGCTCTCCGAGGATGTCATCCAATGGAGTGGGAAAAATCATCATAGGCTTGGCAGAGGTTGGTTGAACTTTACTATAAAGCTACACAAACTCATTATCAGTCAAACAAAGCTTTTGTTTTCATTGAAGCCAAATCCCAAGATTCACTTGCAAGTTTTTCGTATGGTGTCGTAGGAGGTACAAAATGTCGGTTGTTTTGTTTGAGTTAAGGGAAAACGCAACATTGTTTCCATGTAAAGGTGCAGTTGTCTGCATTCCAAGTTGTTGTTTACTCCTTTTAACTTGGGCAGAACCATAGGTATTGGAATAGAAACCACGATCTCCTTTGATTGGCCTGCCTCCAAGTTCCAAACTTCTAAGTAAGCCCTTCCTTAAATTTATGTGACTTTCATGGCACTTCTTGGCCTTCAATATTCCGTTTGTCCTTACATTCTCATCCGTTTATTTTTAATTTCTCCTGGCTGGGCATGTTGTCTTCCCAAGTGGACGCTTTTACATTGTCTTGTTGTATTTACAGGAAGGTTGTTGGGGTCTTATAGACGAGTTTCACAAAGTGAATGCAGAATGTCTGTCTGTCATGCTGTTCGAGATTCAAGCTGTCTTGCTTGCCATGAGGGGTGGGCATTCTACATGCACTATCGAAGATGGAAGAGAGGTTAGCTAATTTATTCATAGATATAACAAAAATCAAAGTGGAAAACTAGTTTTCTTATCTAAGGTGATGGTCACAGGCATTTACACATCTCTAGTGAAATAAAGTGAAACAGCATCTTAGGTCAAAGTTGTCTACCATATGTGTGTAATACCACCTGCACAGTCTCTCAATAACAAAGTCAAGGTCTTTATAGTTACACTGAAAATTAAGCTTTAGTAAACCTACAGTATGATGATCTGGATGGAATTGACGGCAGCTTCAGAAAAAAAGGAGAATTTGGGGTGTGATAAAGGCACCATTTGCACACGACTGATAACAAAAAATCGGAGGAACAATTGTGAAAAAAGTTCTTACCGTAAAATTCCGAAAATAAGCCCCTCCAAATATAAGCTCCCCAAACTCATAACGCAAAAAACCCTCCGTTAAATCGCCCCTCCAAATATAACCCCCGGGGGGGCTTGTACTTGGAAATTGCCCTCAAATGCAAAGTAAAACAAAGCAAAAGTGGTAAATTTCCTTCCAACTATAAGACCAGCCAAATCGATTTTGAAACGCAAATTTCCCTCCGTAGATAAGCCCCTCCGAATATAAGCCCCTCAAAAAGGGCCTTTGAAAAATATAAGCCCCAGGGCTTATTTTCGGAATTTTACGGTATATTGACTAAAATTTTGTTTTATCTCGTAGATCATTGTAAAACCAAACTTTTCCGTCTTCTTAACTATCTGTACCAATGGAAATAACTTCGAGCTTCCTGCTGAACTTAGGGCGCTGTTCCGTTCTGTTGCCATGGTGATGCCGGACATGTCTTTGATCCTCAGGGCATATTGTGCTGGCCAGGGCTTTAAATCGCCGAAGATTCTAGCTGATCGTCTTAAGTTAGTTCGTGACATTTGCAAAGAGCAGCTGTGAGTATAGATAAATTGAGTAAATAGGTTTTCAAGAAAGAAACAGAATACTCTGTTCAAGGAAATCATCAGAATTGAATGTGACTGAACATGGGACATAATTGGGATGACTATGTTGAAAGCAATTGAAGACAGTTTGATAACCAGTGATAAAGGACATTTGACTGAATTTACTTTATCATAGCGAGGCACATTTGACTACCGACATTTGTTTTTGTAATGATGAATGGATTATTGAAACCTTAGTAAGAAAACGGTTAATAAACAGTGGGACTTTAGTGTCCCGAGTCCACCATTTTCCACCGCTGTCCCTGTTTTGAGGCCAAATACTGATCCGCACTGAATGCACTTTGACGCTTGCATTTTTGATTTATTTCTCAACAGAAGTGGAAAGAGTCATCACAAATTTAGTTTGTCCTCGTTTGTGGGTGTCATTCAACACGCAGGACGCAAACGATCTTCCCAAGGACCACTTGGCGGCAAGCTAAACGCCGCCCAGATTGATCCCTCAAGACCTTCAAGCACCCAGTCTGTTTCTACACAGTTTGGTAAGCTAATATGTGACCTGTATGATGCCAATAACAGAATATGCGCAATGTCCATTCCCTTGGCAATTTTAAAATGGTCTATGCAGGCATTGTTTTCTCTAATATTGGCCTTCAAATAGCAAGTGATATTGTGCAGCTCTCCAGCGCGTTCCGGATTGTCGTTTACAAATGGTAATGAGGGTATGCAGTTCACAATATTGTCTTTTCTTGCTGTAGTTCTATGCTCAGAACATGACTGGCTGACTGGTGCGCTGAGAATGATGTAGAAGCACTCTTATGACAGCATATAAAGAACCTTTGGTTGCTTCTCTCTTAAGGGCGCTTTCCATTTGTCAGAACTGACCGGCCGGACTATTGTCGGACCAGTCATTTGGACAATGAAATCGGCTTTTTACAAAGGGTTTTTGCTGAAAAACCATCTCCTTCCTCCACACTATTTAGGATTTGACTGATCTGGCTGGATAGTTTTGACTAATAGTGACATTCTCATTACGACGGGAAGGCTTTGGCCGGTCGGTTCCGACAAATGGAAAGCGCCCTCAGTGTGCGTTTGCTATACGGTCAAAACTTGATGTTGTGTTGAGTTCCAGCCTCTTTCTTTTTCTGTCAATGGCCTTTTACGTGTTCTCTCGTGCTACCTTTACTATTGGCTTTACTATTATTTGCTGATTCAACACCAAGATGTAACCATGTCACGTCTGTTCACGTTGTCACACAAAACAACGAGCGGTTTCATAATCGCGCCAAACTTTGCAAACCTTTCACGAAAATTTACAAAACCACTGACATTTGTGAAGCTAGAACCATTAGCAGCTTTGGTACTCCATTTTACTAGATTGTAGTGATAAATTATGACTAGTCTTAGAGATTTTCGTGGTTTCGCAGGTGCTGGTAAGGATAGGGGAAGCCAGTTCGGGCAGAAGGATAAAAAGCCAACTACTCCATCGTCTTTGTCCTCTGCCGCCAGAATAGAGCATGCTTTGGTGTTACAGTCTTTGCAAGAATGCATAGGTCCGCGGCTTTCACCAGAGGTAGTATGCAGAAATGATGCTTAGTTTTACGCTAACCCTTAACTCACTTTTGGAAGAGCTCTACAAGTGTAGTTTAAATGGAGACCTGAAAGCAAATATATGAAACTTTCTTATATTTGAACTCCGGGCAAGATCATCGCAGATATGTAAGCAACTTAGCAGTTGCGATAAGAGAACCTGGGGAAAAAAATATTTAAAAGTAGTTCGCCTGCTAATATAGCCGCCTCTTATCGCTCCCGGCCGCGTCGGAGCTTTCGCCAGAGAGAATTCTGTGTTTTGACCTCAAACATTTCATACTAATGACCTAAATTTGCCCAGAATCTGGACATGAGCTCTAATTGCTTAATTGCGGAATTGCACGCTTCTAGGCATTCTACTGTAGCAAACGTTTACAATATTCAGATATTTGCAGTGTTCATAGCTATTTATGCTCCGCCCAATTCGAATTGTAATACCAGGTAGTTCCTTATCTGTGATGTCCGTTCGCTTTTTAGGAGCTGAACGTATTCAACATGGTTTTACGTGACGTGTTTTATGGCTTACCGAAACCACCTGCTCCGCCATACCATCTCACCAAAGTAGTTCAGGACTTTGAAAGCGTTCTCCTAACTCATACAAGGGAAAAAGGGTTTGTTCCTCACCAGCCATGGATTGCAAAGATACACCAACTGTGGACACTTTCTAAAGTCCATCGAGGTATAGTACTCTTATCGTACACTAGCTATACGAGGCCTTAAGAATTGAGATTCCTGTCACTGCATTCTGCAGTTCAGTGGAGTGTTTTGTTTCAAGTATGGCTGGTATATAGGATGCACAAACTGTAGTGTTATTAAGGTATGAGGAGACAGGACGTTGTGTTGCTCCTGGTCGAAAGCGTTTGCCCGGTAAAAGCTAAAAATTGTCGACAGCATAGTAGAATGAACCACCAGAAATAATATATAATAAGCTTGGGATGCCCTACAAAAGCGGACATTTTAGACAGTACACTGTCTCCAGTTTGCCACACGGTTGGCGTAAAATTAAATGAGTACCTAGTGTTCATTTCCTTAGATAGCGAGTGAAAATAGTGTGCCCTTCTGCACGCGTGCTATTAAGGCTGTTTCATTCGTTTTGTTTCTAGGGATTATCGTGGCTGGACCACCAGGCACGGGCAAATCATCCTGTATCTCAGGACTTGTAGAAACCCTCAGTGAATGTTCCCTCATCAAACATAAGAATACTGGCTCTCCGATGCACTCTCACAAGTTACAAAGAATAAATCCTCTGGGAGTGTCAGATCCCGCTCTCATGTTCGGCAAAGTGAACTCGGCGTCAGATTTTGAGGATGGTATTTTTACAGCGTACTTCCGAAAAGCCAACAAGGAACACAGCGTTCACAAGATGACCACTTGGATTTGTTTAGATGCTCCATTGCATCATGGATGGTCTGAATTTTTGAGTAGTGCCCTGGATAAAGGACAGGTTGTTATTTAATGATTATCGTTTAAGGGTACATTTTACATACCCCTTTTTTCTAGTGCCCATTGTCGCGTTGATTTAAGGCAAGCTCCCCCATTGTGGTCTCCTTTTTGATTCTTGTATCACAATATTCTTTTCTCTCTACGCAAACATATGCTGGCACTGTTCAACTCATTCTAGAAGAATTTTAAAATTGTTCTGTATAGGAAATAAAAACTCTGTAGCTATAGGATAATGCCGGCTTTTGAACATATTTTTTCAGTAATCATTTCATCTTCCATCCAGCTATAAGAATGTTTTACGTATCTCCTTTCCCCCTGCGCTATTCATTATGAGGGTTCTCCGACACCTTATGTAGAATTTAAAATTATTATTTGTAGGAGATAAAACTCTGTCGGTCTTAAGATGATGCCGGTTATTGGTTTTATTTGCCTGTAATAATTTCATTTTTCCTCTTGTTATGAGAATGTTTAACGTATCTCCTTTTCTCCTCATGGGCCATATATAAATAAAGGTTCTTCACCAAGTCGTGTAGAATGTCAAAGTTTTTGTATGGAGATAACTACTCTGTAGCTCTAAGATGATGCTTGCCATGGATGATATTTCCCTGTAATAATTTCATTTTCTCTGCAGCTATAAGAATGTGCAACGTATCTCCTTTCCTCTTATAAAATTTGCAAAACTTAGTTCTATCCATGGAAACATCTAGCTTTTTGCTTTTGTAGAAGTTAAATTTAGCCCTTCTGTTTCAGGACCTAGATCGTTGTTCGGCCCTCAAGTATATAACCTTTGATCTTTAAACATATTTACCTTCGTCTTATGCAGGGCTAAATAGGACTTGCAAAGATGGAAATATTCCTGTCCTTCATAAAGCGCAGTAATTACATGTAATCATTTTCTTCGTAGTATTTGAACTTGTTGAATGGCGAAAGGTTATATATATCAGAGCACGTGAAGCTGCTGTTTGAAACTGACGACCTGACGGATGCTTCGCCTTCCACTGTTTCTCGTTGTGTAAGTGTAGTTTCTCTGTGTTGTACATGGGATTTGGATGTTTTTTTTTTCTGTTTTCTGATTTGTACAATTTACGGGGATGACATTTCTCTTTTTTTAGTCTGTACCTCTGTCTCTTTGATTAACGATATGTAAACTACACACTTTCTCTCGCTTTGCAGAACTATGCAAAAGTAGTATGAAGTTCAAGTTGCTAAATTATTGCTGGTTTGCACTTGATGTCACGACGACCATGTCGATGATCAAGAACAAGAGTGTTTCTCTCCTCTGGGAACTAAATACCACTTTAATATAAATTCTTTAAAAAAATTGTTTATTGTATTGACCACCAACATGGCCGCTTTGCCTCGCAACTGCCAACCAAATGTAGCCTTTAAAATGTGGTTTCCCTACCCGTTGGTCCTCGTTACAAATTGTCATTTTAACGTCCGCGCTCTCGTTTTCGTTCTCGTTTTCCTCGTTTTTTCCATAAGTATGAAGGAAACTGTTTCTAGCTTTTGCAGGGTACGTTTGTTTTTATGTGACATGATTTCCTTGCTTACATATAGGGTGTTGTGTATATGGATGAAAGTGTTCTAGGATGGCGGCCTCTAGCAGAAGCCTGGCTTGCCAATAGGTCTCCTCAGGAAAGTCATGTGAGTAGACATCTTAGATCAGCCCTGTACAGATCTAGGAGAGGAAAAAAGTGGGTTAAAAGAAAGTACGTTAACTTAATTTAGGCATAAACAACATGAAAGTTTTTTTTGCCAGAATCCACAGTAGAATAGAAGGGATGAGATGACCTTTTTTGGGCAGGAATGCATAAACGCGAATGACGTCATGGCCTTTTGTGTTCATCTTATATGTTTAATCTCATTAAGATGTTTAGGTGGTTTCACCACTTTGATTGGTTTTAGATCAATAATGTCGTATTTTTTATTTAAAATTGAGTGCAAATTCTATTTTCTGTTTCCACCTTTTTCGCTAGTGTCTACAACGAGCATTCAACAAGACAGTAGATGTCATCTCACAATTTGTTCAGTACGAAGCAAGGTTTGTTGTATTTCTGTTGTTTTAGAAGAAAGGCTCGTATGGGTCAATTGAAACGTGGAAAAGTTTTTTTATTGTAGGATTGATCCAAACGTCTATTTGCAAAACCTGTGCTGTATCAATGGACAAGTACAGTCGAAGCTCTCTAATTTATGGACACTAAAGGGACAAGGCGAACTGTCCGTATCATAGAGGAAGGGGATGTATGAAGTTTGTTGGAGTCTTTGGCCCTAGTAGAACAGTCCTAAATGTGGAGGTGTCTGTGAGAGAGGTTCAAATTTATATTCATGTCGCAAAGCTTCGCTATTTCCTGTTCGTCTCTGGCGGATGGAAAACCAGATGATAGTAAGGCCAATCTGTTAACACACTTAAAGAAATACTTGTATGTTGCTTTTTGTGTTTCTTCAGACCATTTATGAAAATCTGTGAAGTAGGATTGTTCAACACATGCCTTGCAATGTTAAAGGCCTTGATTGAGGTAAACTTGTTAATGTTTGGCGCTGTAAAATCTTCCTGTACTGGTAACATATTTTAGTATTTGTTGTATATGTTGTGGTTCAATTTTATCCTTGGTTTAAATTTTATTTTCTATTGTTTCAAACTCATTATCATACATTACCATATCCGAAAACAATAGAAAATAAAATTTAAACCAAGGATAAAATTGAACCACAACATATACACACCGCACGGAATTGTAAGGTCTTATGCTAGACCAAAAAGGTCCGAATGGGAAAACAAAACACACAAGCCAAAAAGGTCTATTAGAAAGCTTGATCAAAGCGTCTTCAGCCTCTTCCCAGGCCATTTCGAACTCTACGAGTGAGCAGAGGAGGATTGGAACCAAAGGCGATAATCTACCTAAAAGCTGATCGGGTAACGTCTCTCCTAAGCTCGCCGAAGACGACTCAGAAAATGGCTGAAATGTTCTAAAATGGCTTAATTTTCAACATGTTCACTGCCAGGTTACATTGTGAAGACATATTTTAGAGGCCGTGTTCCAAATCCTTTAATGTGTTCTCGGCATTTACATTCATAAGCCTTCTCTGCTGCGACATTTTTGCGTCGGTATTGATCGTTTTCCTGTATTTTACAAATAAAACGAGAATTTCTATTGTGGGTTATCAGTCGTCCCTAAAATATGCAACCTATACTACTAACGAAAGACAACTTAGAAATAAGTTTCTAAGGAAACAAGGTCATAAAGAAAGTTGCTCCTTTTTCTAGGGTAATACTGACATTGGTGGCGAGCTCCATATAGAGAGGTTATACCTCTTCTCACTGATTTGGTCTTTCGGAGGACTCCTAGATGAACAAGACAGGAAGAAGTTTAGTGAGCTTCTTCTCTCACTAACGACAGCTCTGCCAGATTATGACCAAGAAATCTCAGTGTTTGATTACTATGTTGACGAGTCTGGCGAGTGGGATCCGTGGCAGTCGAGGTTGGTTCAAGTTTAATACATGGCTTCCGAGTCTCACACAGTAACTGTTTTTTAACGATATTGTTTTCTGGACATTCCAATCCCTGACAACAAACAATTAAAAAATCAATAAAATTTTGTCAGTTATGAAAATTCCGTCACGTCGTTGTGATGCCATACCATTGATGAATGAAATTAGCTTTCGGTTAGAGCACTAGATCCCTTCAGTCCGTTCTTTTTTGATGTGACCCGGATCAAGTGAGTGATTATTTTTGGCTTTAAATAAATAGAGTTCCAGAAGTGAGCTACTTTGACGCATCCGATCTTCTTGGAGAAGTCTTCGTGGACACAATTGACACGGTAAGTGAATGACTGAAATTGAGTTTTAATGGCTTGTCCGCTACGATAGGATCTGAACGATCCTACCTTTCGTAGTCATTGTATGGAAGTCATTGATTTAGAAATGAGGAATAAAATCGTGAACAGTCTTGGGACAAATTTTCATTTGTGGCGTTTCTTTTTTTTTTTTTCAAACCAACCTCCCCCCCCCCCCCCCCCTTATACCCCACATAAAACGGGAGAATTGCAAGACATTTGTGAAAACATAGCTTTCTTTTGTAAAGGTATTTTTAAATAACCGATTATGACGAAAATTTCATCATGGCCGCCACCCAAAGGGCATTTGTCCCTGATTGTAGCTCAGACCTATCTTGTTTTAATATATTCTTTTCGAACGCTGAAGTGCTTTTCTTTTCAGCGATCCTAGCGATTGCAAACCAGCAAAATGCTAACTTACCGCTACGAAAAAGTATCTTAATAACGTAATGTTCGCTTTCTTTAAGATTCGTACTCGACAGTTCATGGAGCTGGCAAGCGCGTCTGGTAGAAACATTTTACTGACAGGTCCAGCAGGATGTGGAAAAACCTCACTCATTGCTGATTTCTTGGACAAGCAAGGTACGTTTGAATCCAGGGTTTAAACTGTGATGGTGCGTCAGTGCGTGGGGTATAAAGTAGAAGGTTTGCCACCGCCCAGGGATACAGATGGTGATGTTTCGAGCGTTAACCCTTTGTCAGAGTGAATCAGGTAATCATGGATTGTTTGTGGTTTCGCCAAATCGAAACGTCAACTCGCAATCCCCTTACTCACTCTGACGAAGGGCTAACGCTCGAAACGCCACCTCTCAACCCCATACTATGGCCAATCTACCTTATCCAGTACCACCAGGTTCTGTATTTTATCCAGATGGCCTTGTCTTTTTATCTTGTGGTTTGAGAATCATGGATGTTAACTACGGTCCTAATCCTGAACAACACAACAAAAAACTTCTTAATTTATTTGCTTATTTATTTACGTTAATCCTTGAAAACAAGCCTTACAATTGAAAGGTCTACTTCTGAAAAGTTTTTATTGAAAGTTTCGCGCTACAGGATATCAGCTTGGACAATATTTTGGCTGCTATATCATGCTTTAATGAGCATTAACTGAAAAGTACCTTCAATTTCATTTATAGTCCTGAAAAAGGGACAAACATCGAAAGAGTTGACGAGTACAAAGGTAAAGTGAACTAGAGATAAACACGCCTAGGTTCAATGAATTGAAATTAAACTGCGTGCCACCAAGTTGCCTAATTCTATTGCCATTCAACCCCGTCCCTGTAATCCTTTGAAAACTACATCCCTGCATCCCTTTCAAAGCGCACGAGACGCAAGAAGTCAAGGGACGCGTAATTGCTCTCTGGGCTCAGAAAACGAATGCTGTACTGGGTAGAAAGACATCAGCAAAATATCGATATTTCTCCGTAACATACTTTTATTTTATTTTCAGAGGACAAGAATCAAATCGTCAAACGGTATGTTTATTCTGGCACCTCAGGAGCTGCTTCATTACAGCAGTTTGTGGAACAAAACATTTACCACAGGCAAGGTGAGTGTAAGCAAACTACTTTAGGGATAGCTTAGGTTCTGTCAAGTCCAGCTTTAACCTGAGATCAGGCGGTCCTTCTTCGCTTTTTCAAAAAAGAAAAAAAAAAACACGAAGAAGACCATCTTTGCTGCGTATGTTTGACAAGTTTCGAGCTTAGACAGTATTGGTTTTGTATTTAACACAATTGCTGATCAACTGATTTAAACAGCGTTTGCAAAAGCTTCATTGAAATAAAGAAAAAGACGCCCACGTAATTAAAAACCCTTCCCGAGTAAGGTGTATTGGAGGTGTATATAATGTAATGCAATTTCCGTGTATGGCTTCCTTATAGGTTTTGTGTATGGAGCAAAGAAAGGAAAAGTACTGAACATGTTTATCGATGACCTTAGTCTTCCAAGGGCAGATGAATTTGGAACCCAGGAGGTCAATGAGGTGAGTACATTACATCTTCAAATATATACGCCGCTTGCACATATCCCATAATGCGCCTTATTTGCCCCCCGAAAATATTGTCCGAGCATTGTTTTCAGTTTCTCTTGGGACGGCTGTAATACCCTGGAGAAATGAAAAACAAAGGTTCTGCCGAAAAATGGGCGGGGGAGGGGGGCAAATAATTTGCTTTATAGGAAATGTGGAAGTGGCGTATTTGATGATCTCGTTTATTGCTCGGTTATTCAAAATCTCAGTCGCCGGTGTACCAACCTCGTTGCGAGGTTCCTCTCTTACCCTTGTTAACAGGTAGTAGAGAACTCTGGGAACAAGGTTGCTAGCACGCTTGGTTAGAATGGGAGACAGTGCGTGTAGAGGAAAGGTTTTGACAACAGGATGGTATTTATCAGACCTCAAACTACCCAGCTTTGGTTCCAAGGGTGAACTAACCGGCACAACACCACGCATTTCGCCTGTTTCCAGAGAGTTCTGGATTGTTGTTAAAGCTTTGTCTGGGAACTACCCCGTTTCAGGTTGCTCTTAACAACATTTGGTAAATTATGGGAAGATGGGGCATAGTGTCTTATCTAACAAAAGAGGGCAACTACTCAATAGTTAAATTTCTTTTAGTCTCATTATAACTGCTTCACTTTTCAAGTGTTTGTCTAGGAACCATTTTCCTATAACCAAGAAACTTCACTTCACTAAACTTGTTGTGTATTGATGTGAGCAATTTATACGTCTATATTAGCTTCTGAGGCAAGTCCTAGATGAAAAGATCTTGTTTAATACTAAAAAACCGTTTGACCGCCGCGTCTTGGAGGGAGTTGTTGTAACAGCAGCTATGAACATGCAGTCAGAACCAGTGACTAGCGGCACTCATCAACAAATCCCTGAAAGACTAAAGGTAAGGATACAGGTTAAGTAGCAGTTTAGCAGTGACATATATTTTCATTTTATGAATTGTTAATACATTTAAAAATGGCCAATACAGCTAGAGTGATAATTAAACCAATTGTCAGTCCAGGAAGTAGGCTGATTGTCAGTGTTGCAGAAACTATTGTTAGGTAGATTTGGTGGTCTGTTGTGAGTGAAGAGTGAAAAAGTGTGAGTTAATAATATTAGGGCTTGTGAATTTTGGGGGTTTGTTGAGATCGTGGAAGATAGTCGTTTGCTTTTCTTTCTTTTGTGCTAGACAATGTTGTAGACTAAAATGAAGAACAACAGATTAAGCTCGACTAAATGTTGTACGAGAAGTCTCATCACAAGGCTGAACGATTATGTCTACAGTCGTCTTACAAAAACACCAGTTTGAGATTTTGTCGTGTACTTTGGTCGTGTGATATTCTGCCTGCAGCCTTGACTGGTGGAGAGTACCCTTCTCGACTTGGATAATTTTTCACGTTATCATCACTTATTCAGTCATTGTTTATCATAACAATTACGGTTTGTACTTTGCAGCGTCACTTTGCGGTATTCCGTCTGCCTGCTCCCACAGCCGAGTCACTCTTCACTATTGTTACTTCAATATTGGAGGTACGTTCAAATGGTTCATTCACTCTTAGTCTAATTTTAGATGTTTAGTCTTCGTTTCATCGTCACTTTATCTAACTTTGACTGTTTTTGACCACACAGGCCAACATGGCTCAGAATCAAGGCATGGGTCTACCGCAAGAGTTTCACGAACAGATTGTGATGGCATCGTGTACGCTGTTGACTAGCTTGCAGGATGTATTGAGACCTTCACCCACTCCTGGGAGATACCATTACCTGTTTAACCTCAGGGACATTACCAGAGTATTTCAGGTATCGTAACGAAGTAATAAGTAGAGGCTGAACGATTCTACTGTCACTTTTTTCAGATGGAAAGAACGGAAGTGAACCTGATACATCCTCACTCTGATCAGTAGATTGAGGCTATTTTTTCACAGTACCGCATAGCTTTTCGTGGCACAACGAAGAGTATCCGATATAGTATGAACGCCTATCCGACATGTGCATGACTCTCGTCTTTAGAGATCGGCGCCGCGCAGCTTCGCTCCGTTACAGAAATCGCCCCGAAATCAACCGTTATTATGTGTGAATAGAAGCCCTATCTGGTATGGTTCTCTTGCACTAGGCACAAAAGCTATCAGGTATACTTAGCATGCGTCCTTTCACTTGTATCCACGGCCACGCAATACCAAATGTCATGCCATCTGCATGCCACTGGGTGGCATAAACGATTATGGTCAACTTACTGTATTACTTCTTCCTTAGACATCTTAGTATAGGTTCGCTTAAGCGAAGAATTTAGTCACACGAACGATACAAAGGAATATTGAGCACAGTCATTCCAATGCACGGTATTTCGTGGTCGTCTGAGATGAAAGTGTTCAAACACCTTGAAGACTTCTAAGACCTTGAGAGGAGATCGATGAAAGCGTCATAAAACTTCGATGACCCTCTCTTTTAACTATTTTAGGAGTGTACTCTATATCTTATTTTTAACTTGTTCACGAGTTATTCCTGTTGCTGGCGATTTGCAAATGTGTCACTCACTCGTTAACTTTGATATTTTAGGGCCTTAAAAACTGTTCCGAAGAAATGCGCGCTGATGAGGAATACATGGTATCCCTGTGGCAACACGAGATAACACGAGTTGTGAAGGATCGCATCTGCCGTTCCGTAGATATCAAATGGTTTGAAAAAACTCTGAAGACAGTCATTAAAGAGGTAAATAGTAATCGCAAATCGTTTTAAGCTTCAATATATCCTGTTCACATTTAAACAGCAGCAGCTGCTTAGTAATTGCTCCTTTCAATTTATTTTCAGAATTTTCCTGAGCTGCCAGCCAACTCTCCATCTCCTCTCTTTATCACATTTCCTTTGGATGCAGGGCTTTATTCCCAGCGACCTGTTACTCAAGGACGTGTAGCTCCCAAGGTTTGTTCAGTGTAGTCGTGTATTTCTATTTCCGACTTAAAAACTGTGTTTTTGTAAAACTACGAAAGGGACAAGGGGAAGATGTGGAAACCTGTGATAAGGAAGGCACAGTGGTGAGGTCACTCTTCTCCCACCATTTTGGCCCGGGTTCGGGTTCTGGCCTGGATGACATATGCGGGTTGAGTTTATTGTTTCTCTCCCTTGCTTCGAGAGGTTTTTCTCTGGGTACTCCAGTTCTCCACCCCGTCACACACCTACTCCTCCAAAACCAACACTTCCAAATTCCAATTCGATCTGGAACGCACGGACACGTTTTAAAAAATTCGTAAGAACTCCTAGTTGCTTTGTGGCGGAACAAATTACAATTACCCTTTTTTTTTTTTAAGCGTTTTGAATTGTTTGTCCACATCTTGAATACCTGCGGTATTGCGGTGGTCTTTTCAAACATGCCTCAAGAAGAGTATACGTTGTCAGTAGCAAGAACAGGAAGGAATTTATTACCGGCAGTTTTAACGATGTTAAATAAATTGTACTTGGTTGATACGTCTTAATTTCTTTTTCAGATCCTTCTTCAAGCAATTAATAACATTGACGAAGTGTCACTTTGTTTGCAAAACTTCTTGAAGCGGTATAATGATGAGTTCAGTGGCGAGGGGCTTGATTTGATGATATCAGGCCATGTAATGTTCCACGTAATTCGCCTACACAGAATCCTGAGTTACAAAAACAGGTGGGTAGTAACCGAGATGGACTTGCGTACGTGAAGAGTAAAAAAAAAATTAACAGTCCTTCCAAGTCCACGCTTTCGTTCTCGAGGAAACCCATGACCGCAAGGAGACTGCCTTCTCCCAGACTACCCTAGCTGAAAGGGTTAGTATGACAACGTGATGATTCCACTTCAGCTTTTGAATGGCTAAATTAATGTCTTCAATTGTATAAGATCAGGAAATGGCGTTAAGTAAAGGAAACTGCGTGGAAGCTATCGATAATTGAACTTAGTAGACAAGAATACCAAAAAAAAAAGAAACAGAAAAAGAAAAAAAAAAAACACCTAGAAGATTTCCGAGCAGTCAACAACCCCCAGTTTTGTTTTGGAAAGTTATCCAGTTAAGTCCTGTATGGAAAGCATTCGTAAAGGTTACGAGTTCTTTTAATTTTTTAAATTTTTTTTTATCCCATGTGCTGACGCCTGCCTTTTTAATCTTATCGTTACGCTTTCAAGTTCCTCTCGCATTGCTACATGTCAGAGTGGCGGAAAACCTCAGGCCATATCTTTACTACTTAACTGAACTCATCATGGAATTGTATTTATTGTTACAGAGGCAATGCATTGTTGATTGGGTCTATTGGCACTCACCTAAACTCCTTAGCAGCTCTAGCCTTGTACATGTTGGAATACCCCATTCATCCTGTGGACTGTACCTATCCAAACACGTTTCTTGATGGACTCAGATCAGCTGTACGTCAAGCTGGATGTGACGGCAAAACCACAACCGTCTTGTTTACTGTAAGTATTTGCTTCTTCTCGATGGGTCTTAGAAGAGTTCCAGAAAATCAGGATTGCTAACCTAATGTCCTACCTGTAATGATTTAGAAGTAGCTCTTCCTGACACAGACATAGTGCTTCTTCGTCCACCATTAATTTCTACTCACAGTGGAATTTGGAAACGTTGGTTTTCGAGGAGAGGGGAAAACCGGAGTACCTAGAGAAAAACCTCTCGAACCAACATCAAAGTCAACCCACATACAGGCCAGGACTTGAACCCAGGCCACATTAGTGGGAGGCAAGTGCTATTACCACTGCGCTCCCCACCACTGAGATTTTACAGTTGAATGGGATACTTTAGGTTTATTTAACGTTAGATGAGGTCCTTTAGGGCTTTCAATTATGCCATATTAACCAGTTAAAGATCAGAGGGAGGGAAAAAGAGAATACATAGTTTAACAGAAGCGTACCACTGACTTTTGTGCTAAACTTCCACCATTCGCAGGGCAGCGTGGTTTGAACAGAGAACACGTACTACTTAATACAAAAATACGTTTCAGACCCATCGGGCCAACCGATTGAACAGGGTTAACTCCGGGGATAGAACACTGAATATGCCATCTCTGTTTAACTAGCATTCTGGCAAATTTTGTCTAAATGGAAAGTGCTCCATGTCTCAGTCCGCGTACTTCTTAGACGCGCCGCGCCAGGTGGATTGCAAACGTGCTAGGCGGGGAAGTCTTCAGTTGGCTCTCTAGAAATGTTGATAGTTTGCTGATTTCTGTTTGTAAGCCTTGAGAGCTGTTACTTCAGTGGCTTTTTGAGTGGATAGCCTTAGGGCAAGGGAAGCTTGAAGGCATCGAACTGGCCTTAAGCATTCCTGTTTCTGAATATTAAAGGAAAAAAAATGGGTAATGTTTATGCCGTGTATGCCCTTAATAGATAAACCGAAAAAGCAGTTTTGCAAGCAAAAAGATTGCTAGTCATCCTTGTCAATTTTCCTAAAGTTGAAAATTAGCCCTACAGGTATTTGTGGAACTTACATGCTTGAATGCCTCGCCCCGTTAACTCGTTATCATGGGCATTATTAGAAGACTTCTAGATAGATTAGCTACGTAGTCTGCGTTTGTCATGCCTATTCTGTATCTTTGTTTCAGGCACCAGATCTTCGCGATGATATGTACCTTGATGCTCTAAACAGCCTGCTTGTCAGTGGAGAGTACCCACCATTGTTCTCTGTAGATGAACTGGACAGCCTACTACAGGTAATAAGTGATTAATAAAATGTTTCTGCATTTGTCCTTTTTTATATTATTTGTTGGTTGGTTGTCTTTTGTTGCCTGTAAGGTGTATTGGTTTCTAGTAACTTTCCTGTTAAAAGAGCTCCTGATGATGGTGTGTTTTTCAAGGACTACAACGGTGACAACTAGGGAAACATCGTTTGGAAAACAAATTTTGACTCTATAAAATAACAGGGGGTTCCTCTTTTTCATGTTACGCGATAAAAGAAAATTAAACGTAGTTGCTTGTGTGTTTGTTTCATTTTGTCAGGCTTTGATGCCCGCGATCAAGAAGAAGTTCTCCAACTTTTTGGCAGATCCTATGAAGTTTTTTATCACTCGAGTGAAGGCTAATCTTCACATCATTCTCTGTCTCCCACCCACCCATAGACTTCTCAGAATAGGCCCACGGTAAGGCATTCAGAAAAAATTGGTTTGTAAATACACCATCAAGGGAAAAATTTCTCTCTTTTGTTTAATTTCGATCATGGCACTTTTAAGTATAAAAGCGATGGTGCCATTGAAGTGATGGGACGTCAAGAAGCTATCGCTGGAGAACTGTGCTGTTGAATCCCTTGGTTATGAACTGTTGATGCTTTAGCTCTGATGATAAACTTAGGGTTTGGCTTTCACTCTCCCAACGATGGCGCAGAATATTTATTTAGACGCAGTCCCCCTGAACCAGAAGAAGGCCATGTTCAAAGCTACTTAGCCTTTCACTAGTCTACTGATTAGTGATACCAATTTTCTTTTTTTGTGAAATCCAGAAAAAAACGTACTTTGCAAAAGTTCTGCCAGAGAGGTTTTATATGATTAGTAACCCCATAGGATTCCATCAACAGACTTCAAAAGTTAGAACAACATACCAAATAAATAGTAACATGTGAAAGTACTGCTGAAGAGGTTTCATTTGAATGGTCACACCATAGGATTTCATCCACAGACTCAAAAGTTAGAACTACATACTAAATAAATAGTAACATGTGAAAGTGCTGCTGAAGAGGTTTCATTTGAATGTTCACACCGCATGATATCATTCACAGACTCAAGAGTTAAAACTACATACTAACTAAATAGTACCATGTGCAAGTACTGCTGAAGAGGTTTCATTTGAATTTTCACACCGCATGATATCATTCACAGACTCGAGAGTTAAAACTACATGCTAATTAAATAGTAACATGTGCAAGTACTGCTGACCATTCAAATGGTTTCATTTCAATGATAACACCTTAGGATTTTGCCACAGAATTAAAAGATAGTGTGACAAAAAATCTCGCGGTAACTTGTGTCGCAAGAGTTTTCTTAGTGTTTTAGTTTGTGGCCAGTCAAGAGAGGAACGTTTTCTTGTTCGCAGGTGTTACCCAGGTATCTTATATGGCTGCCAGATGGATTTCGTAAAAGACTGGCCCCAGTATGCACTAGAAGGAGAGGCCAGTCATTATCTAGAGAGACATGATGTTCTTCCTGATATCTCCGAACAGACAAGGTACCTTATTCTTTTTTGTTATATTAACACCAATGAAATACCAAGTGAGCTTTCCCGCGAAAACTTGATATCTTCACATGTGAAAATAACATGTCATCTCCACATGTGAAAATATCACCATTGCTATGGCTTCATGATAAACCGTACCTTTCAGACCCAGAAGTTATTTTAAGTAAAATGGTTTGGCATTTCATTGGTGTTTATATAATACATAGAACATTACATGGTCGCTTGGAGATACGAAATTTCTCTACTCGTGTTGAAAAAAATATTTCACTCGTTCGCTGTGCTCATTCGTGAAATATTTTTGAACACTCGAAGAGAAATTTCGTATCTCTGCGCGGCCATGTAATATCCTCTATCTACGCCCTGCTCGGCTCAAGAAAATAGATTTATTTCTATTAAACTCAAACTAGTAAGGCTTCTGTTTACATGTAAGAACGGTGATTTCGGCGCGATTTCTGTAACGGAGCGCAACTGCCCCGCGCCTATGTCGAGAGTGGAGCGCCTATCCATCGGATAGGTTTAGTGACGCACTCTGGTTTAGTGTGATTAGGTAGAGGACCGGAACCCATATTGAGACGGAAGTAAATATTCAGGAGGGCGGATGAGGATTCATAGAACAAACCTTCTCGTCCAACCGCCCCGGCACGATGTGTGATGTGTGTGAATGACTTGTTCCAGTTCTGTGCCGCGCTGTTTACACTATAACGGATACCTTTTCGAGTCGCACAAAAAAGTACCCGATATAGTGTGAACATAGCGTTAGTTAGGGTACCGAAATGTTTTAACGACATTGGTTGTCTTTACACTAGGCCGTTAAGTAAGACGTAAGAGCTGCTAAGTTTTACTTAACCAAACATTCGTGTGTGAAGGCCTAAGTAAAATCTCAAGTAACTTTATTTTGCATCTCATTAAAGTCGGAAAGTTGAGACGGTTCAAGAAAGTTTCAAGTGACTTGAAAACCATCCTTAAAACCGGTTGCGGTTTCTAAGCTTTGAGAAAGGCGAAGCATGTCAATCAATCTTGAATTTGTTGGGTGGGAAAATAGGCTTAAGTAAACCTGAAATGAAAAAGATAGGTTGTGTGTGAAGCTTTCTTTTACTTGAAGAATTTAAAATTTACTTGTCTTGAAATACTTCCTTGCTTATTCACGCTCTAGTGTAAAGGTTACCATTAACTTAAAATTACCATTTCAGGGACAAAGTTGTAGCATCACTCTCAACAATACACGGGCATGTGCTGAGAGATTGTCATCAGATACCTTGGGCTGGAGATGAACACCTGTTAAAAAGAGCACAGTCTCCACCTCAAGACGGTAGCGCAAGTGAACCTCGCTCTCTGTCGATTTTGCTGGAGAAAATCAGCTTGAAACACCAGCGCGATGGTGGAGTTGATGTCACCGGAGACGTGTTTGTTGGTCCTACCACCTATGTTCAGTTCATGCACTGTTTTAGACATATCTTCAGGGACAAGACAAAGGAGGCTAACGACAGAGTTGACCGACTGACGTAAGTATTGAATGCAAAGATCATCGCAGATAAAGACGCAACTTTTGTAGTTGCGATAAGAACGCGTGAAAGAGTTCAGGCTTGTCGGGATTCGAATCCTGACCTCTGCAAGACCGATGCAGCGCTCTAACCAATTGAGCCAACGAGCCAAATGGGAGCTGATCATTAAATTGGTTCGTAATTAAAAAATAGTTAGCTTAAGTACACATACATACGCAAACAAAACAAAACAAAACGAAACAGTTTTATCTTTTCCTGCTGATTTAACCAACTGGTTCATGCTCACAATAGAAAAAAACTAATGGTTTAGATTGGATAAAATCAAGTTTAATTTTTCACCAATGCAGGACATTAAGTCTCAGTAAACAACCTTGTAAAATATGACCTTTTTTGTCTTATTTAGTCGAGCTCTTTCAACCCTTGAGCAAACACGAGAAGATGCAGTTCTGATCAAAGAATTGATTTCACAGACCAAACAGCAGCTTTCTGCAGCTACGGTCCAGTCAGATGAGCTGCTGGAGGCCCTCACTGCAAAGGCAACAGTGCTAGAGAAACTTAAAGCTAAACTGGGTATCGGGAGTGCCACTCTTAGTGCTTTTGTAGCACTTATAGACAGCGAAATTGACGAGGAGGACACTGCTTTGTTGCAGGTTACTATTTTTATTAACTTTTAACCCTCCGATTCCCAAGAGTGATCAAGAGCAATTTTCTCCCAACAATATCAGCTTATCACCAAGAGGAAAGGTCATGAGAATCGATAAATCAAATTCTCTCGACTTATTCTCAAAGGAAATGTATGGAGATCAGTCGGGAGAATTTCAATGTTGATATTGGGGTTGAAAGGGTTAAAATTTTTTAGTTTACCATGTTTTTTCTGTGGATAGAAAATTCGAAGCGAAGTGGCTTATCTTTGGGCTAGATAGACGCACCTTTGCTCACATTTTTTTCGTGCGAAAAACGTAAGAAGCACCATATAATCTACATGCTTTAAAATTGGATATAAAAAATCACTTAATCACTTGATGGCGTATTATACAAGCCACTTTTTTTTTTATTGAACTCCCGTGGGCCTACTCTGAGAAACCTATGAGGGGGTGGGAGACAAAGAATAATCGTTAAAGGTTTTAAAGGTTTGACTAAACTGGAAAGTGCAGTTAGCTTATTCAGCTAGTTTACAGGCACTCCACTCAAAGAAGTAGAAACAAATAATCCAAACAGAACGTACCAGGATTAAAAACCCAAACCTGGCAAGAGGCAACCAGTCGGCTATTTAGAAGCGTTGTTGAGGATTTGAAATCGGGACGACCAAGGACAAATCCAGCAAGGGACCAGAACGAGAATCGAACCAAGGATCGCCAGATGGCGAGACGTCCGACTTGGTGACCACGCTGCCTCCTGAAGATATTCAATTCAATTCTTTATTCACACTATATAAGATATATACATAAGTGTATGTAGGTAGGAAAATAAAGTAGCTGACAAATAATAATTAACTAAAAGACATTAAGTTCATTTGTGTACGGTGTCCAAAGTAGCAAGAGCTTTCTGGTTGGACACCGTCATGTTGAAATAATTGGCAGCAGTAAAGAAAGGAAGAAAATCTCAAATAATATCAGTGATAGAACATATAAGCAAGGTCAGATTTGGTTGGTTAGAAAACAGGACTTCCATTCTTTCTTAAACTTATGATATGGCAGACACTTGAGACCAGGCCTAAATCTCGCGAGTCAGAAAAAAAGAATGAAGTAATGTGCCCTAAAACTGGAAATTGAATGGTATAGCCTTGCATATTGCTTGTTCTTTTAAATGAAGGCGTGAAAGGCTGATTCGCTTGCTTTGTTTGAATAGGATGATGAAGCAGACGAGTTGGATGAAGAATTTGAAAAGCTAAAGAACTCGAACCTGAAAAGTCGTCGATTGAAGGTTATTGAGGAGATTAAGCTAGCTGAGGGAGCCTTGGAGGATTCCAAGAAAGCTCTAAAGAAATGTGAAGAGCAGGTTGGTTTAACCCTTGTTCAAATATCCAATGTGCAAAATTCCGTCGTCCGTATGTCCGACCTCCACAACTTTTCGTCAGAGTTCTAGTATTATATTGCAAAAATGGTGTGTAACATTAATATACGTATTTAGCCAAGGCCAAGAGCGAAGGTCTGCCGTAATTCAACTTTTGTCATAAGCAAGAAGCAAACTAAATTCCACCTGCAATATGAACCTCAGCCTGCGATCAAGTGAATATTAATAACTGGTCAGCGAAGAACTTTATAAAACAAGTCACCTCACTAAGTTGTACACCTGAGCCCGTGATACAGTCATGTTGCACAGGTCAGCGGTTACTTTTTTGGCAGCTGTCAATTGACCATAACATGGATGTCCAACTATACAAGTTTAACACCGATTGTATGCTACCTGGGACTCCAAGCAAGTAAATGTGCCATTTCACATCCGCTAACATGCAAGGGTTGACTTATAGACGTACGGACGATTTTCATTTTTGTCAGAACCAAAATTTCTCCGCTGCGTTGGCGCGCGCGAAAGCTCCACTATTATGGGTGACAGGTAGGGTATCCATTCACGTACGACCAACATGAACAGTACCATATAGTTTTTCCTTTGTTTGTTTTACACAGGTATATCATTGGATGCACAGGGTAGATCGCTCCTTGTGTGAGCGTCTTAGAGCCTTTCAGAGCCCCCCTCCAATGGCAGGCATGGTGATGGTCATGGTAATGGTGCTACTAGGGAGACCAGAGTTTGCTGCTGGGATCGGAGGAGCCGGATCCAGCCACCCTCCACCCACCAGACACGAGCGCAAGGGAGAGCAGAGCTCTTCCTTGGGAACAGGATCTGATGAGGCATCTCGCACCAGCTCTGCAACACATAAGAGAAGAGGTACCAGTTATGCACATCATAAGGGATCACCTCAGACTCCTCTTCTGGGTAAGACCTGCATGGTTAACTTGTTTTACTGTAAAACTACTGTCTGATCTGGTTTGTCTAACCTGCGAACATACTCACTGATGGATTTGTAGAAGTGGAATTTTGATTTTTTTTTTTTACCAAACAACAAAAAATAATTTCTTTAAAATTATTTCAATTACAGTTATAAAGACCGACTCAGCTGCCGACTCGCAGGTAGCATTACTAGTCGAGGCAAATTCGTACTCTTTTCGATCAATCACGCAGTTTCCCTCAGCCCTAACCCATACCAAAACACAAGGAACTCTGTCAAACTTGAAGTCGTATGGAAATTAAACATCGTTTGTATTATGTACCCAAGTTGTGTGTAAAAAGTACCGGAGGTCTGGGTTGTGTGCATTTCTGGACATGAGTGGAGACGTGTTTTGAAAGACCTCTTGTTCTCTAGTGCCAATGTTATTGTTTCAATTTTTGTACGTCATCGTTGACATTCTTGGTAAAGGTTCATTTATTATCATAGATCTTTGGATTTTAAGTTTTCAGTAGTCTTCCTCAAAGGACATGTGTCAAAAAAAGAGATAAATGGGTCAGTTGGTTATAGAATGTTATTCTCTTATTTAGGCGTCAATGCAGAAGGCAAAGTCGATCGCCCAACATGGAAAGCTATCCAACAGGTCATGAACGACTCACAGAAGTTCGTAGACAATTTGCACCACCTGCCTTGGAAAGAAGGCTTACCTGACGACATTCTTAAAGGGGTCCAGTCCTTTTTAGCTGCCTCTAATGGCGGAGATGTAAATGACAATGACCTGGGATTTGCTGCTCCAGGCGCTAGTGCCAGTACTTACCAAACGCCTCCTGGACGGTCATCTGTTCCCACAGGTACAGTTTTCATTTGTTATTTTTGCCAAAAAAAGGACTGCGAATATTTTGTTCCTCTTTGAAAGGACATTCGTGCGATAAGGTCACCTTTTTAGTCGGAGAGGTCCAAAGGTTGTCGGCCATGCATCGTACTGACTATTAATTTCTTGAAGTATGTATATTGAAGTATTAGACTCCTTTGTTACATGTTTTTGCGGACCTGACGGCATTCCTATCTTTTTTATCTTATTGACCAATATAATCGTTGCATTAATTTATTCCGTCACAATTTGTGAACAAAAAGCAAAGGATTGTGCACCATCAGGGAGCTTCCAAAATAAAGTGCTGTACTGTTGTTTATATCTTTGATGCTTGACCTTTTATAACCAGTCCCCTCTAACCTTGAGTCTGTGTACTGAGCAGATCTTTAGCTGCAAAATGTGTCTTTTACGGTGGTGTTTGATCTGACCGGTTGTTGTTTTCCGACTGCACTTACGTTTTTGTCGGACACTGGGCAACTTTTAGTCGAAAATTACCCGAAGATCTACTTTAGTGTGCAGCTCTGCAAAAAAGATCAAAAGGGGCTCTTTGACAAAAAAAGCGAAAAATTTCTTTCATCGAAAATCGATTTCCAAGTCTTACCTCCTCTTAGGCGGCTGATGTTTTTAACCTCAGAGTTTTGGCTCTTTGGCATTGAAATGTTGTGCCAGACATGCGAAACAATTTTAAATGAAATTAAATAAAATATTTATTTAATACAATTAACAACAAGGACTTCGGGCGGGGTCATCGGTTAGTCGTTTGGCTCAAGCGCGGTCAGCCTTGCTTGCATCACCTCCATGTGCTCAGTACAGCCTTTTCCTGGCGGCCACTCTCTTCGTTTAACCTTTGGATCATTCTTTTACCTCCATCCCTCCCCCCCGCTCCCTCTTTATTCTTCCACTGATAAATCAGTGTGACAGGTGCCTGGTTCCATTGACGTGGGGGCTAATGGCTTGAGGGCGCGGGTTTGCCAGCCATGCGGGCGTAACTCTGTCTAGGGGCTGACTGTGCCAAAGGTAGAAGCCCCTGGACATCACGGGCACCCACCTCCACTAAGCGACGCAGTTGTCAACGGTTCTCATTCAATTGATGTCCTTCAAACTCAAGCGGGGCCTTGTAAAATGGTCGTGCAATGTCGCTGGTAACTGATAGCACCGCAGTAAGATAACCAGAATTTTCGGCGTAGCATTCCTTATAAAAGGGTGATAAGGCAATGATCGTGGATAGGCATATAGTTCTTGCAATTTAAAAGAAATGAAACTTAGCTAAAATCCTTCGTTCCATGTCCCCAACAGAACGAAAAATGCAAGGAATCACAATCGCCGCCGCCAAGTACTCGTCTGAGGACGCTGCAGTGCTGGTGGAGTACACAGTGGCCATTGTGGAGTACACACGGTTGTATAAACCTTACAGGAAAGCCTCTGATTACTTACAAGATCTTCTGAGGGAACAGGAAGAAGACGAGAAACAGGCTGAAATTGATCGGAACGCTAAGAACCAGGAAAAGGAAAAGGTAAGATCAAACGAAAGCGGTGATCTGCTTTGCATTTGTTTCTTCATTCCGCGATTCGAATATATGCAATTCATATATTCATCATTTCATCTTTATTTTTATAACGAACCAATTTTATGACCAGCTCTCAGTTTGCTTACTAGCTCAATTGCTAAGAGCGCTGTCAGGGTTCGAATTCCGGAGAGTCTGAATTTTTTTTGGCTTTCCTTTCGATGAAATTGATTTATTTGTTGTAGTTTATTTTCTATCTCAGGTCATTTTTGTTTTTGGGGTATGTTAATGTAAACTAATGAAGTTGAATGGATGGAAAAAGAAAAATTACCTGAGATAAAACAAAACAAAACAAAACAAAACAAAAAATAGCTACGTCATTTCAAAAGACTTCTTATTCCCCTTCCTTTACAAATCATACCAAAGGGATTGTAAAGATGTGACCTGATGGTACGTGGAACTTTAAAGGTCATTTATTCACAAGCCAACCGATCTGCCATGCCATTAGAACTGCAATGTATTTCCTAGATTTATCTGCGTTTATCTGTTGACGCAAAGAGTTTCACTGATAAGAGGATCGACCTAAAGTCGGTCCATTTCTTAAGTCTGTTGCGTTCCATCAGATGCATGAAAATCAGTCCGATTATTTTTAGATGTTTATGTGCTATTGAAGAAATCAATCCCCGCCTACTTGTTGCGACCGATCCTAGCGTGTGGGGATCCTTTAAGATTTCCTTTGATTATCTCCTATCAGGGGCGGATCCAGGATTTTTTTTAGGAGGGGGTGTACTCGTCTCTTGCTCTACTTCAACACCAATAAACCACATAGTTTCTTTTTTTTTTTGCAGAATATCAGTTGTATTAGAAAACCACAGGTCATCTCAGCGGGTGGTGCGCACCCCCTGCACCCTCCCCCTGGATCCGCCCCTGCCTATAGAATATGCTTTTGTTTTGTCCAGCCCTTCGGCTCGGGGACGTATTGGTCAATGGGCAGCAAACCAATCTTTGCGCAATCAACCTGATGGGTTTTAAGTATCTTTAAGAAAATATGACGACTTTACAGAAAGGATAATTTCCCTTTGTTATTTATTTAAGCCACCTACGCCAGAGCCAGAAGTTGAATTAACGGAGGCCGATTTACCGGAGATTCAAGCAGCTGTAAGGAAGCTACAGGAGGAGTACGATAAAGCAGTGGTAGTGAAACATAACCTGCAGAATGACGTACAGTCATGTAGTGAGAGACTTAAGGCTGCCACAGCCTTACTTAAGAGGTATGGGGGTGGTACGTAGCTATGATCGGATTGTGCCACAGAGCCTGCACAAGAGGCAAGTACAGTCAACTCCCTCTAAGACGGACACCTTTGGAACCGGCAGTAAGTGTCCGTCTTAGAGAGGTGTCCGTCTTATAGAGAGTCAAATAAAGGGAGTAATGAAAGGCAGGGACCAACTCCAAGTGTCCGTTTTACAGAGGTGTCCGTCTTATAGAGGTGTCCGTTAAGAGAGAGTCGACTGTACTTTCCCCCGGCCACTATGAGAATGATCCCCACTTTCTTTCACAGGAAGCAAGAAGAAAATAGAACCAAAGGAATTTTTTCTAGCTGTTCAATTTTCCACATACGTATTGCATACACCCAGCAACTTAACATCTTAGGGACAGCCCTGCTGGGTAGGTGTTGTGTCAGATTGCACTGTGGGTTTGCGTTGGTGACAGTACCACTTTAATTACATGGCTATCAGTTACTGGGTTGTGCAGAAAGAAAGTTGGGCTGAAATGGATTCCCAAGAAGAGTCCCATAGTGTAATTCGAGAAAACACTGACCCAGTCTCTAACACAACCTAACAATTGCATCCCTTCAGTTAAAATTTGGTTACTGCGGGAATAGAGCTGGAGAAATCGAAGTGTCCGTCCTCCTGCCAACAGGTGGAGATATGAACTGATAGAGTCTTTCAAGCATTTCAAAATGGTGTTTAGGCGCTTCAGTGAGTGACTACAATTGTGTATCTGGGGAGAAAAAAATTTCTTCCTTCTATGAGTTATAGGTTGCAGGGCCATGAAAATGTAGTCTCGAAGGATGGACAGGTTTTAGGTAGCCGAAAATCAATTGTTAGAGAAATATAAATGGTACATTATCATCTTTCCAATTTGTAACATCCATCTTACTATGATGTGTTCATCGATCTTATTAATTGTCTTTATCTTTTCACAGTCTGAAACACATGGAACAAGAGTGGAAAGGATACGTTGACGAGTATACCTCATCAGAGATACTGCTGTCCAATTGTGTCGCTGCTGCAGCGTTTCTCACTTACTGTGGTGCAATGGGAGTTGACAGAAGGTTTGTAAACAAAAACAACTCTTTCGATTTTTTTTTCTGTTAAATACTTGCTGTGATGGATATCTTGTTTATATTTTTATTTGTAGGAAACGAATGGGAAAGTTTTTCATGCGAGTGTGCAAGGGTAATGGTTTGAAAGTTCAATCCCAGCATCTCTTTGATCGTCTCACTCTTCCGGAATTTCTCAAGGGCAAGGTTTGTTTTCTTATTCGCCACTTCTAAATTGTCTGTTAAACGCCGTGTTCACCCCCCAAAACATTTTGCGTGAGAATTGTTGCCAATTTCTCTTAGGCCGAACCAAACTCTAATTTGGGTCGACCTAACTCAAGTTGAGATCGTCTGTTGGGTCAGACGTCGAACTTAGGACGAGTCAAACTAATCAATTAAATCAGATCAGCAATAAATTTTCTCCCAAAAGAGTAAAATATACATTAACTTACAATATTTTTTTATTCATTAGTTTAGTTCGTCGCATGTAAAGATCGACGTTTGTCCCGGAGAAGATCTTCAAGACGTTCTATCTATCCGTCTGAAGTAGACGGATAGAACGTGTTGGACGATCCAAACTTATTCAGACGAACTTAACTGAGCCAGACGTCGAATTTTTCATGAACTTAAATCACAAACTTTGGTTCGTCTCATGAAAAGTTCAACGTTTGGCCAAGGCCTTAGATATTACGGTCGTCCCAGGAGAAAGAGAAAACAAAGCTTATGCAAAAGTTGCCTATTCTCTGTTGGATTCAGAGGCATTTTTTTTATTTTAATTAATTAATTTATTTCTTTATGTGATGAAGCAGTTCTACTCTACCCTGTTAAGATGTATTTTGCCGTCTGTTCAGGAGGGCGTGTGATGCCTGAAGTAACGTTTTAAAAAAATTATTTGTTACGTATCGAAGCTTCAAACCAGGCCTTTTTGTTATCAAACTACTTTGGTTTTTTGGCCGCAACAGTGCAGTTACTGTTAGCGCTTAGACTAAAAAAAAGGGTTAGCAAGGTGGTATGTCGAATGTAAAACAACAAGAAGTAAATTTGGGTATAGTGGACCTTAACCTTGACTTTTTCAGCTCCATTAAAGATCGCAAGCAAATAATCTAATGAAATTTAATTGGCAGAAGGTGACCAGTTGGCTGTTTAGTCTCCCCGCTTAGCCAAGACGATTTAGACACGCTACCCTTTTCAAGAATCTGCCGTGCTCATGGGCTCCTTCACGTTGCCCCCCTTAAAGGCCTCTATCGTTCATGTACTCTGATTAGTTATCCTATCTTATGATATCTGGTTAGCCTGAATTTCAACCAAACAAACATTTATGCCAATGTACAATGAAGCCTCTGTTATTTCCTGAATATAGATTGTGTTGAAGACTTGGGAAAATATGCAGTTACCTACAGATCCAATCTCCATGGACACTATATGCATTTTCTCTCAAGAGGAGTCTTCAGACTCGTGGGCTCTGCTATGTGATCCACAGAGAATAGCTATCACTTGGGTTCTCACCATGCTTGGTCAAACAACCCTAGTCAAGTACAAGGTTTGTGACCTGGAAACTATCTATTAAAGTGTTTTTTTTTTCTTTTCCTGCTGCCGTAAACTGCCGCTTGTAAGCCCTGGGCTTATACATCTTCTTAAGGGGTCATAGGAGGGCTTATCAACGGAAGGGCTTACATCAGAGGGGAGCTCATAACCGGAGAATAGAAGGGGCCTCGAAACAAGCTATGGGAGTGTTGATCAAAATGCGTCCTCGGAGACCCAGGGGCAGTTCGTCGGGACGATAGAACTTTCACCACGAACATTCTATCGTTTCGACTAACTGCCCCTGGGTCTCTGAGGATGATCAAAATGCGTTTTGCATTTATAAGTTTCAAAACATCATGTAAAAAATCGATTTCATTTCAATACGTTTAAAGGGGTGCTTGTATCAAAGGGGGTTTATAATCGGTTTTTTTTTGTGTACAAGTACATTAGCCTATAACTAGGGCGGGGGAAGTTATAACCGGCAGTTGACGGTATTCTTCGAAGTAAATTAACTAAAATCTTTGTTTTCTATCAGGAGCTTCGGGGTCATTTGGAGACGTCCTTGATCGAGGGCACTACGCTGGTTGTGACGGATGTAGATGTAAACGAGCTCGAGTATGATAGCAGGTTCTATTACATACTTAGAAGTCGCTACAGGTTCCTGACATCTGCTACTCCCTTTAAACTTATGGTGAGTTCCAACTCCGTCCGTTATGCTTTTTTTCTGTCTTCTTAACGCTAAATGAATGGCAGTATCAGGAAACTAACAGTCAGTTCCTGACACTGCCCTTAGTTCTTTTGACGTATATGATTGATTGTTTGACTGATTGACTGATTGGCTTACTGGTTGAATAGCGAAAGATATCGTTGTTATTTTATTGAATGAATGATTGTTTGATTAATGCCACCATAAGTCCTGTCTTCTTTAATAAGCTGAATGTTTTCATTTGTGATGCCCCCTCCTTATTTTCATTCCAATCCAGTGTTAAAAACTTTCTTCTTTTTTGTTACTGAATTCTTAACTGAAATATTATTAGTCTTTGTTTAGTTTTTCGTCGCTACATGTATTTTTAATGCATAACTCCGCGAATTTCATTTTACTTAGTTCTTTGTAACGGGTGAGCCAGGCTTCATAAGCCTTCCGGTTTCTTCTGGGCTCCCTTGCCAACTTACAATTCTTATATCCATTCTTGCGTGTAATTTACTTTGGCTAAGTAAAACTGAACTGAACTGAACTGAACTCTCTGTTTGATCGATCGATTGATTGATTGATTGATTGGTGACTGACTACTACCATATTTTCTGCAAAACGGTTGATTAACTATAAAAGGACACAGTTATCTCGGGCAATTACTGCTAAGGGATTATTCCAAACCCTAGCACTTGATTTGAATTCTAAAAGCATCGTGCACATAATGAAATGATATAAACGAAATGCTGCTGCTGTATGTTTTTCCTTAGGTTGGTGAACATGAAATTGAATGTCAGCCAGGATTTAGGTAAGCTATACGGAATACTGATGACATGTTTTATAGAATGGAAAATAAAGACCAAGATTAGATATAAGCGTAGATGAAGTTTCTAGCCAATTAAGAATTGGTAACAAAGGGATGTAACATTTTGACAATATCAACCACATAACAGAGGCTCGAAAACGTAGGCATTAAGAAAATAGTATGTGCAGTAACAAGAAATCCATTTGTAAAAAACACGATCAAAATTCTGTTTCTTTTGAGGTAAATTTTCATCGAACAAAAGTAGCATTTGTTTCCAGGACTTTGTTACCAACTTTTTCGGACGTAAGTTTTCATGGCGTTTTCCGCCCTTTTTTACAGGTTGGTATTGGCTACAACGTTTTCCTGCCATGCTGTCCCCTCAAGCATTGCGGCATACGTGAATGTGGTTGAGTTTAGTCAGTCACGTGACGGCCTAGAGGAGATGTTCCTTGATCGTTTCCTGAGACTTGAGAAGCCTCGGATGCAGGATACGAGGACACAAGTGGTAGATGTAAGTGATGCCAAATTTATACTCGATTGATAAGACGTTAAAGCTTGAAATCGCGAACCATAAACGATTAGACCTCAGAGCTTTGGAAGAAAATGTTTTGCTTTATCTACTGAACCAACGAGTGTGGAGCCAGAAATAGACTTAATTATTTTTTCACTAAGTCACCCTCTTATTCTCTGTTGTCATTGACCAGCGTAACTGTTTTTTATAAATTTGACTGTGCTTAGTTGCTAACTAATAGCATTCTCTTTTATAACTATTCGCCGGAGCCACAATGTTTTGAACTACGTGTTGCTCATAAGTCCGTAAAATTCGTGTAACAATTTTTGAGAAATCAGGTTGATGGATTAGAGACAAGGTGGAAGAGAAATCCTTTTCTTAAGATTTAGAAAACTTTAACAGTATAGTTCTCAAGATCATCTCTTGTGTCAGGAAATGGTAACTTTGATGGAAGGCCTACGAGAAGCTGAGGAGAACATTTTGGAGTGCTTAGGAAGTGGTCACCGCCTTCTTTACAACTTGGCGGCCACCAAGAAGCTCGCCTCTATCAAAAAACAACACGAGGAAATCGTTGAAAGGTTGGTATTCGTGTTTCAACAGTAGTGGTCATCACTTAAACCGTTGTCAAAGCGAGAAAGTATTGAAGTCCTTCCATTCTCATTCAACGGAAATTGAACTTTAAGGTCATGCTCATTATGAGTGATTACAAGTAAGGACTGTTGTTTCATAATATTAATAAGGGTAAGAGAAGTCAGGAGATCCTCTTTTTGTACCGTTCATTTGATTTCAAAAGCCTATTGACTGCGTTCAACGTAATATCTTAACTCGTAGACGTAACGTTAGTGAAGTTAGAGCTCGATCAAACTGTGACAGAAACATGGACGTTGTCGTTGTTGTTCTTCGTTAATTTTTCGTGACCTGGCAGTTTGATCACTAGTCTAACCTAGACTTAACTTTATTCTTTGTATTAAAACTATTAGTGTACTTAAATAACCGGCAAATCATTTTTTTTGTAGTCAAACACGTGCTCGCGGCATTGAGAACTCTATCCTCCAGTCACGTGAAGGATTTCGACCAATTGCTCGCCGAGCGGCTGTCATGTTCGACGTAGCACGGATCATGGCCGAGATAAACACAGTCTATCAGACTTCTCTCGCGCAGTTCCTCGTGGTGTTTGACGCGGCTATAAAACACTCCGAAAGGTAAGGTTTTGTTGTGTCTCCATCCAAGTCATGCGAACTATCCTACTTTAATAGCAAGTCAAACCTTAATTTAAATAATGAGTAAAGACTTCAGTGTTTTCCTAACTAAAACATTGTCTGTCTTGCCAGCTTATATGTGGGTGTAGGCTGACATAATGCTTAAGATAACCTTACACTGGACAAACATGCTATTAAAGTGAACTTATCCAAATGCTACTACCAGCGTAAGAGGGACACGAGTAGCGTTCGTTTCCGACGATCCAGATTGCAGATTGGGAAAAGGAATTTTTCATCGCAGATTTGAAGTCGGATCGGCAAAGATTCTTTCCTTTATTCACGTAACAAGACGAAACTAAACCCCTTTGTTCTTTGTAGGACTGCTGTAAAGGCAGTAGTGGAAAGACTGACCCAAAACTCCTTCTACACATCAGCACGAGCTTTGTTTGAACGCGACAGATCTTTATTTGCCGTTCTCTGTGCACTTGAGGTAAAGCAAGTCAATTTTACAGACACCAGTAGAAAAATTACGTCGCCGTTGATTGTAACCAAATCCCGTTAAAGAAATACAGTTGAACCTCTCTACAACCATAGAAGATATGAAGAGGACAAGTGAAATATTTTTCAACACGAAAAAAACGTTGAAAAACCAAGCCAATAATTTTTTTTGTTGTGAAAGGCACTATTATTTATAATGTAGCCCTACTGATCAACAGTGATTTCTTCCCCTGTGAAGATAACCTTTCGTTTTCACGTGTGAGGATATAATGTTTTTGCCCCAAAGCTTACCTGGTATTTCACTGCATGGTGCTTGTGTAATAAAGGTAGATCTGATTTGCTTGGCATCCCATGTACATTTCCATGGTAATAGAGAGTTTAAGCTTCACGTATACGGCAAACGTCAGATTCAAGTTGAGAATTTTTTCAAAATAGAAAATGAGCAGATAAACACGGTTCAAAACAATTCCTAAGGATCAAGAATTGCGTGTAAAAAAAATTGTGTGGAAGTAATGAACAGAAAAGGACAAGTATTAAAGGGGAAACTTGGTCACGTGGTACAAATTCGCGTTTGCCATTTGACGTAAACGTGAAGCTTAACCTCTCTAAGAATGGTTTACCAAAAACGCCGGAGTAACTCTCCGCAAGGGGATCAGTCGGAAGGATATAACTTTATACTAGGCACTTATGCAAAACCTTCGTCTTCGGATTAAAGAGTACTTCCTATGCACCATGAAGAGGAGTTTCAATAAATACGCGTTATTGACCAAGCGTGAGTTCAAAATGGCTTCGTCGCAGGAAAGAACGAGGCCAATATACAGCCATCTTGACCGAACAAGCTTGGTAAATAAGGGATTTATTATATATCCAAAGAGAGAACTTTTTTTCTCGGAACCAATGCGGGAAATCCCGAGCGGGCAAGATGGGCCCATCTTGTCCGCCCGCGGATTCAACCATGTAATAAATGGTGTTATGAGACACTTTTAACGGCAATGGATACTGTCCGTTGCCTTTCAAAAAGACTTATTTGTTGTCCAATGTTTAAAGAAAGCACGTTACACTGTTCAAGGCAATTCCGAGGTGTTCTCTCACAGGACATAAACAAGAAAAGAGATGTTTTTAATCTACATATAAACTAAATAAACCTTACTGGATTTGTTTTAAGGTTGAAGATTCCAACGGGCGCGTGGGGCCCGGAGACCGTGAGTTTTTGATCCATCCTTCATATGGTGCTGCGGTAAAGACTGCGTTACAACCCACTGCAGTTTCAGAGGCTGCGTCACGCACTCTTGCTAAGAAACCATTTGATTGGTTGTTGGATGAACAATACTCGAATTTACAGGTAAGTGTACTACGGGCTTTCTGTTTTAAGTGATCCTGGTGGCAATCAAGTTTAAAGTTTCGTATTTTTTGCACGTTAAGTAATTTTCGGAACTCTTGACCAGCTATTTACTATGAATTACAGCGGTGGTGTTCTTAATCGGGCTTGAAAAGTTCTAGCATCTAAGGTTTGCGTCTGTTAATTTTTGGCCAGTCGCGAGAGTAATAGTTGTATCTGAACGGAACTTTATCTTATTGTTGAAGTGCTTTTGAAATTTTAACAACATTACCCTGGTTGGAGCTTTTACTTTTTAATTCAGCGACAATCAGGGAATCAGCGAGTGCAAAATAGACACTTTTCTTCCCCTGGTCACTCTTGTTGTCTCTTGTATTCATTTCTTTCGCACGCTGTAAATCTATAATTTTTTTTTGTCTCGTTTGTAGATGTTGGCGACTCATTTTGAATGGTTTCAAGACGCATTTGATAAGATGACCAAGGATGGTCGTGAAACGCAATGGAGGCAGATTACAGAGCACGAGAAACCTGAAATGGTTGCTCTTCCTGATGGACTGGATGAAAAGTATGTTGGACATTTGTAAAACTTTAGAAATTGAAACTTTTGATCACGTTTGATTGTTTTCTTCTCATGTGAATACTATGAAAAGATGTTGTCGGGGCTTCTCCATGACTATCGGCTAGTGGCTGACGAATATTCTATGTGTTCCGTTTCCTCAAACCCTTATGTGACACCAGTTTCAGGCTTTCGCGGCCTTTTTTCGGCAAATTGGACTGATTTGGGCAGATGGTAAACCCAATTCCCAAACGAAAATTAATACACCTTAGTTTTGTTTACCATTCATCCAAAAATTGAAGCCTCGTTTTTTAAGGGACTGCGTCATGATTTAAAACATGGAATCAAATAAAACATCTAAATAAAGGTTCAGTTTTCTTTAAATTGCTCTACCATGATCTACCTCAAACGCGAAAATTGGCTTTCTATAACCAAGATTGAAATGGATTGCAATTCGAAACGAAATAGTTTATCTTATTCAATTTCACCTTTCCCGTTGTAATAGCAATAGCTGATCGCGTCTTTGTTTTACCTTTGAGACATTCGCTTGTTATCTTCCTTTTAAGCTTCTTAAAATGAAAAAAAGGTGACTTAGGACACTTAGTTTTAATGCAGTTTCCGTTTTGACCCAAACTTATGGAACTATTATTCGCCAAGACGTGCCTCCTTTAACTCGAGAGACGTAACGACGCAAGCCAATTCACAAGCGCTAGAAACTTAATCGATTTCCTCGTTACATCGCTATAAAATGACGAATCCGTTGTGAAGTAATAGTGCAAAAAGGATACTTTCTCATTGTTTTTTGATTTATTCCTTTCAGGTTTACTCTCATTCAGAGATTCATGGTAATCCGTTCCATCAGAGGAGATCGGCTGTTACCAGCCGCCATGTGTTTTGTTACATCTGTGCTAGGAAAGAAGTGAGAACGCGAAACCCTTTGTTATCAATACAATGCACTATATAAAACATACATGTCAGTCACTTTTCAATTCAAGAGTCAAGTGATTCGCCACCTCGTGAACTGCAGGGTGGGCGGGCAAAGATTTCTCCAAAGATTTTCGTTATCATTTGGGTGGACACCATATGCAATGGTTGGTTTATAATTGCTTTGGGATACCATTGACGAATCATAACTAAAGCTAGTTTTCCCGAACGATTCTAGAAATAGTTGCCGCTGTAAGATTGTTGGATCAGTTGAGGTTTGACTTAGGGGAGGGGAAGGTAGTCAGATACCTAGAAACCGCAATTGATCTAGATTGTTTCCCCCATGGAGCGTTTTCACTCGCGTGGCCAGCATCTGTGCGAATTTATTGGAACAAAAGAAAGCGTTTGCATAAGAAAAGATTCATCTCCCACAGGGACACCAACATGGCCGCCGTTTCATTGTTGGGGAAACAAACCAATGCGAATTGTAATTTCTAGCTTGTCTTCGGCTACGTCACGTGAACTTGCTTCCATATCTGATTGGTTCATTTCAAATCCGCTTTTTATTATTGGTGGTAATAGTCATAATGATCTCGGTTGAACCACTTTCCAGTCTTTTGTTCTGAAAGATGGCAGTTGACGTGTCTTTGATTTGGGATCGAAGGGTGGGTATTATCATTGTCAAGAGAACATCTGTCAATGGTTTCTCCAAAAAAAACTCCAAAAGTAATAAAATTACTCTTTCATAAGAGACAAAGAGAGCCGATCGGAACCCTAAGAAACTGACTACAAGCTTCCTCCCAAAATTACGAAACAATTCCAGTATATTTACTGCCTGGATGATCTAACGCACTCGGTTTGAAAAATATTGTTAGTAGTTAGTGTTTCGCAGATCACTTATCTTCCCGTTACCGGCATCTGCCCGCTACTACTAAACGATATTTTGCTGAACCTCATGCAATGAAAAATCGATAATTGATAACTACTTGTAGGTACACTGCTGAAATGGCTTTAGATCTGCCGTTTGCCTTCCGTCAGAGTGAGAGCCGCACACCTATTGTGCTTTTGTACAGACATGAAGCAAATATGGTGGAAAAGTTGGTCATTGAAGGATCACAAAAGAGACAGGTTTGTACATGATTACCAATGCAACGCCTTGGTGCAGTGGAAGCTCTCATGAGCGGACACCCTCGGGACGAGGAAAAGGTGTTCGTAACTGGACCTGACCGCTTATGAGAATGTCAATATACAGCGTTTGTATGGGAGTTGAGAAAACGGGATTTCGCGAAGGTGTCCGTAAGTAGAGCTGTCCAGTTACGGGACTGTCCGTTAGGAGAGCTTCCACGGTAGTCTCTATTTCCGCTACGGTCTGTGGGCGGGGGGGGGGGGGGGGTTAAATTTAGTGTCCGGCCCTCTTCCATATGTACAGTTGAACCTTTTCACAACGGCCACCTTGGGGACAGAGGAAAGTAGCCATTGAAGAGAGGTTTAAACAAGAGTCAATGTATGGACTGTCCGCCAAAAAAAATGACCGTTGTGGAGAGGTGGCCGTAAGTGAAGGGTTCGACTGTAGTACCGTAGTACGTTAAATAGTTACCCTCCTGGAAAAAGATCCTGGTTGATTTTCATTCAAAAATGCAATTCACATTCCCATTTGGCTTGTTCTCAGAATTGAATTTAAAGTTCCAACTCTGGTTTCCTAGATTTGCTTCATGAAATTTAGGGATTGTGAGCAATCCGAGCCGTTTCAAAAGAAACTTCTTTTGCAGAAGGAAAAGATTCTATGATCACTTCATAGATATCCAAGAGTCACACATCTCTTCCACTTCCACCACATTGTTGTTGGTTTGTTTTTAACTGATTTCGTTCATTTCTTCTTAGGTGGAATTACATGTTCTTGCTCTTGCAAATGTTGGCATCGGCGAAGAGCGTGTAGCAAGAAAGATGATACACAGGGCCATGGTACAGGTAATCTATGCGGCCTAGCAAAATATTTTACTGATAGAAAATGTTATTTCGGCCCTCAAAACAGGGTTTTTAAAGATTCATGATTTCTTGAAAATGTCTTTAAATTTGGTGTTGCGTGTCCCTGATACAATATTTCCGGTTAGTTTTTATTTTAATATAGTTTGCAGTTGAACATCTGCTAACAGCCACCTTCCTCTTTTCTCAAGGTGGCCTTCAACAGTATTTTTATAGTGCTTTATGTATTTTGCACTCTGCAGGGCCACTGGGTTCTTCTTCATAACGCGCACAACTCTCCTCGTCTGCTCGCAGCTCTGGATTCATTCATGCATGAGACCAAAACAGTGGACAGTGAATTTAGGCTTTGGGTATCCGTCCAACCCCACTCAGATATATCCTCATCATTGCTACAGTCCTCTGTCAAAATTGTCGCCGACTCGCCAAAGGTACTTACGTAATTTAAATGTTCTTGTCCAGTACAGCAACATTCTGATATATCCCAGTCTTCAACTGATTTAGAATTTTTCCGTCTGATATTAGTGCGGCATAAATAAGAAAACTAGCGGCAAATAAGCAAACTTTACGAATCG
This sequence comes from Porites rus, assembly GCA_964035705.1. Classification (NCBI taxonomy): domain Eukaryota; kingdom Metazoa; phylum Cnidaria; class Anthozoa; order Scleractinia; family Poritidae; genus Porites; species Porites rus. The sequence continues at coordinate 41,618,735 of OZ037992.1, forward strand.
AAATACGTATAGCCTGCACTGAGTTTTCTTTTTTCTTCCTCTACTTTTTACGAATCGATCATATATTGATGGTGGAATAGCCATTACACGATCGCTTGACCCGAAGCGAGTAACTTCCATGTATTCATGTATTCCCATGGTATCTTTACTGAGCTGTTCATCTTCAGGTAGAGGTGGCCGCAGACTATCGCATGACTAATTCGCCAATACCAGTCAGCCCCTTTTCCAACAAAAGAGACTGAAAGTGTCGTTTGTGGCATTTTGACGACACAAAAGATAAATTAAAGTATTTTTCCTTTCGTTTTCCATACATTTTACATTGATTAAATACGCCTACGCTACGGAGCATCCATTTTCAATAGGTCAAAGTATTGTTAACATGTTTCTGTAAAATCGCCGTGACATAAGCTTAGTATGGGGTTACTCGCTCCGAACTATGAGCTCCTGCACCAGATTGTACTTTAGGTCTATTGCTTTACTCCAATGTCAATGAAAATATAGCTGGACGCTCTTAGTGACGTAGGGTGGTTCGTGTTTTTTGTCTATAGAATACAAAGGACAACCTGCAAAGGTCCCTTCAGTGGGTTGATGGTGATCTGTTACGTGTCAGTAATCGGCAGGAGTGGCCCGCCCTGTTACATAACCTGTGTATGCTACACAGCCTTGTCAGGCTGCGGTCTAGGTATGGACTGACAGGCTGGAACAAGGGCCAGGACCTCACGAATATTGGCACGGCAGAACTATGGGTATGTACTTTTATCTTTCAGTGCTTTACAGCCCCCGTTGAAGGTTTTTGTTGCAAACCGAAATATCGGGCAATTTTAATTCACTACTTTATTTTTGCTTTCTTTCTATATTTTTCCATCGGTCAGCAAAAAACAGCAATATCCTTGTGACATAGCCCCGTTGTGACATATCCGTTTACGTAAAAGCTCATTTTAAATCGGACATTTTATAGAGCATCCTACGACAAACGGTTTGTTCTGATTTTGAATAACAAAAGGGGAATTCAGAATTCTTTTTATTTTCTTTTTGCTTTTCCCCTTTTTTTCGCAGCAAGCGTTAGACCTTGCTGTCCGAGAGTTTCAAGATAATACTGATCTAATGGCACAGGCTGGGGGCTCAGCGAGAAGTATCCAGTGGAATGGACTACGCTACATGTTAACAGAGGTATAAAGCACCGCTCAACATTGTTTGCTTCCTTCAGTTTTTTTCTTCCTCCTCTTCTTTCTTTTGTATGTTTTTTTAGACATATAGTATAAACTCCCAGTGCAACAAGATAGATATTTTATTAATGTGTCAAAAGATGCCCTGCCGGCATAAAAAACTTTTGATTGATACCTATCTATTTTTCGATTAATCCCCAATAGTATTTTATTATTTTTTCCCAATAAAAGGGAGCCGTGTCTTATTAGATTTAGACACTCATTAAACAGTTTCCTTGGTAGTTCGATTTTTAATGAAGTGTCAGTAAGGTTTACATGTGCATACCTGGAGCGAGTCCTTGGGTTTGTGTTGATTTCAGGTCATATACGGAAGAAGCATTAGTGACGAGTTTGATCGCCAGGCCCTCAGCGCTATGATTGACTACTGGATAAGTCCTGCGGCAGTCAAAAGAGAATTTGAAGCTACAAAAAGTAAGTGTCTGAATTTAGCTCCATTTAAACCCAAAGCACAGGACAGTGGTCTTCATTGGATAAATTGCATGAGAAGTGAATAATATAATTGGTTTGTCCTAACATTATATACTGGGTAGTGATTTATCTGGTGGATAGCGCTATTCTGGCCTTTAACCAGATTTTTCTTTTTTTGAGGGATGAATCCATAAAATCCTAGTCTGTTCACAGACCGTCTATTTTCTCTTTTAAGATTTTCAAGCCTGCTTATGAAAATAAATTTCGCGGGGATTTATTGACCACTATTGCAAGTGGGTGGGGTTGGGGAAAAGCGCTCGGCAAATTTGTCGACAAGAAAAGAAACAAAAAACGTTTGTGGAAAGGCTAATAAAGTTCGCAATTCTGCGACCAATCAGGAGAGACCTTACGAGCAGCTCCTACACAACTGTTTGTGTGAATTCTGCAAATTAAATTCACATCCATCTACACCTTGTGATTCTTGTTCACAGTCAAGTATAAGTTGCCCTCAGCGCTATTCAGCAGTCACGTGAGACTTAACAATCTTTGGTCAGCTTTAGAAGGGATTTCTGGTGAAGGACTTGAAGTTCCTGAAGCATGCGGCCTCCATCCCTCTCCTGAGGTGAGTAAAATTATCCCTTCCCCTACGTTTAGTCTCTATTTGGCTCCTAATAAGGTAAAATCTTTCCCTAGCTATCTATCCATGTGCCTGGTTAGATTATTTTATTTGTATCGCTTAAATTTAAAACGCCAGGGAATGTGAATCTCTTTTTGTTCTTGCCTTCTTCTCAAACAAGTAGGCTGTAACGTAAGGAAGCAAACTGTATTTCCTAGCCTGGACAGAACACCTATAGCAATTAGGAAGAGAACCTTCATCCTCTCTTGCATATAGCTACCTTATTGCACGAAAATTTCGCGACGCCTCAACTTCCCAAATTTTGCGATTTAAAGAGAAATCATGACATTAAAGTGACACGGACGAAACGTGTCGCGAACATAACTTGACGCTAAAATTAAGTGACTCACAATAAATGGTGTCAATAATCAAGAAAGAATGCGTGAGTTTATTAGCAGTTAGACTCTATTGTAGATGAAGTCGTTCTATTTGCTTCAAGAATAATATTAATATTGTTGTGCTTAAGAACGCGAAATTAAAGTGATTCCAATTACAAAATCGCGAAAATATTCGCCCGGTTATGTAGTGAAATAAACGTATCGCGAAAATTTTATATAATAAAGTAGTTCCCGGTTTTATTGCGAGAAATCAAGGACCAGTTGCATTTGACCGCCTGCGTTAAAATAAATAGTTTGACTGAACTGTGCGTCAGACGGTAAGAGTTACTGAGGAAAATAGCGCCAGGTATCCGTGGTGGACTCATAATGAATCGAAGTCGACTAATTCATTAATCTGCAGTGTTGAGATAGCGCTTACTTTAGTTCTAAGACAGAAGTAGTCTCATTTGAGCCCGAAGAGGTTCTTCGCTTGACCAGACCAGAAATGGGTGATTGTAGTCGCAAGCGTCAGTGTTAAAGTGAACTAAACCGGTTTAGATAAATCATATGTTATCTACTTTGTTTGATTAACCTTGTTTAGACTCAGCTAGCGGACGAACAGTACGTTTTCACTCGTTTGAACTACCTACTTGATCGCATGGCTTCATCAGACACTCTGACGCACGCCATTCTAGAACCTTCTACGCTCATGCCGTCCTCGGGAGTGATACAACAGAGCTCAGCGGTGCACACTATTGGCGCAGGCTCAATCAAGGTTTCAGAAGCTGGAGTGTTTGCAAGTGCAAGTCTTGTGTGGTTGCGTAACAGGAAAGAAGTCGAACTCAATGAAGTTTGCACTGCAATGTTGGCCAAGATTCCAAAAGTGTGGACAAAGGTTTGTGTCTTCAATCGTTAACAGAGCGGCACATTGGCATCCGGTCATCTAGCAATGTTTGACTAAAATTTCCCCGAGCGCGACGAAATCGTACCCGCGGTGGGACATGGGCTTATATCAAAGACTATTATTTTGTAGCTGAACATTTACATAGCCATTAAAAGTCAACATGATGTATGTCCTACAAGGTCTCTTGTGGTAAAAGTTGATGTTTTGAGTCCCTTGAGTTTTTATTTATTTATTTTATTTAGTTGTTTATTTTGCTTTTCGTTTCCCCATACCAATCAATAATTACCTCATTTTGTGAAGCAACTGTCCCCTTCCCTCTAACTCTTTCTTATGTAAAGTGTCTGCGCTAAAAAGGGCATATTGATAGATTTTTTTGGTCACTTTACTTTACACTACTTTTAAGCTTTAGGTCGTGTCTGTGTGAATGGTGCTTCTTCTTTGTCAAAATTTGTAAGCTGGATATATCTAATCATGAGAAACAATTACATATCTTTTGCATTTCCGTTCTTTTCAATACAGGAAAGTGTCTACGAACGAATGAAGAAGTCGGGAGGTGCAAATCCTTTCAATCTCTTTGTAATAGCTGAAATGGAGTGTATGCATAGATTATTAGCCGCCGTGCGAGAAACGCTATTGGTAAGTTTAGTTTGCTGGTCATTATTAATGAGTCTGGCGCCTCGTTGGCTGTGTACCGCTTCGTATCCAACGCGGGCTAATGGAATGGTTATTGATTAATTCTTTGTGCCAAAAATAATGGTCTATTCTCATGTATATAAGACTATTTTAGGCATTGGAACTGTTTCCTGTCGTTTGCTGTTACGGCGGATAGCAAAGATGGATGTGGACTGAAACTTGATACAAAAAAACATCGGGCCATTTTTTTTCTCCGCACGTTTTTTTAAGGTTTACAAGAGAGAACTCCATAGCATTTTTGTATATGGGTAAAGGGCTGACATAAATTAATGATTTACCACAGAATTGACATGAAAGAGTAGTATCCTCTCGACAGAGCCCCTTTTAATAACTTGTCTCTTTAATACATTATGCGTTTTCTTCAGTCAATCAAGGCTGCAACAGAAGAAGGTTTGTGTGGTGACCGTGTTACTGAGGAGCTGTTGGAAGCAGCGGATGACCTTTATCACTTAAGAATACCCAGCAAGTGGTGTCAGCTAGGCGGTGATTCCTCCCCTCCACCGACTTGGAGCTTAGCAGCCTGGTTTACCGACCTTGGTAACCGCTTCTCACACATTGACAGGATTATTGTCCAGGTAAACAATACCCCGATATCGCGATCTGCGTCACATACATTCTATGTCTGGTGACACCGCAGGCCACAATCTTGGACGAATTTCTTGATGAAATTGCATATATCGAGGGCCTTTTGGTAAACATCGTCCCCGGTGCAAGTCATCCCACTCCCCCTGCCCCTCGAATCGATGCCACTGGGCATGAAAGTCCTGACCTTCGACAATTGTACGAAGCAACATTGATTCGAGGGGTAGGGGAAAGGGGATGATTTGTAACAGTGAAACTCTCGCGTTTTGAGTTAGGTGTTCTTTATGTACTCAGTAGTTCCCAGAAGTGAAGAATGCCAAACACTGGTATAAATGTTATCGCGTTAATTGAATCTCGCGGAATCTGATCCTCAAGGAGTGAGCTAACAGTGGATTGTAAGTTAGAATAAAGTTTACCTTCTTTAACAAGTGTTTTTTTTTTCTAGGGTCGTGAAAAAGTTCCAGCATATTGGCTTGGTGCTTTCTTCAACCCGCGGAGGTTTCTCTCCATCATTAAACAGGTAACCTCCAGTATGGTGGCGTCTGTGCACCTTCACAGTCTACATGTTGTCAAATAATACTGATGGATTCATTTATTGATTATTTGTCTATTTTTAGGAAGCTGCTCGTAACTTTGAGGGAAAAGCCTCAGGAACAGAGCCGTTTGTTTTCCAAACAGAAATAACTGGAAGAGACAAAGATCACGTAAGAAATATACGTTATACACAAAAATTTTGCTCTAAACAATTGCCATCTATGAATAACGCATCGATTACGATAAATACCGTCAGTTCGGTCTTTCTCTGGAATGAAGTGGTGGTACCCACCGATCTCTGGCCTATTATGATCTTCTCTAGAATTTGTTTCGCATGTGCGGCCAACCTGAATGGAAAAGCCACCGAAGCAGGCGACACACGTGGAATATTGGACGCGAGTCAAAACGCTGCGTACGAGGAGGACTCTCGCGAGTCAGTCCTTTCTTCCCTCTTGCGCGTTGGGTTCTGAGTTGTCGTTGTGTAAGAGGGGTGGGGCTTAAGTCTGGTGATTGATACTAGCTTTGGCAAATTTTGATTTCTGAACATCTCAGGCGAGCTCTTGGTTTATGGCAGGTGTTCGGTGATGCCACATTGTCACGACAAAAAAGGTACATATGCTGACTTTTCACCTCTCCCCTACTTCCCTGTTGAGCAAAAAGGCGTCTACGGACGGAGGAGAGTGACTTAATTGGTGACGGATTTCTTCATTTATTTTCTCTGTTAACATTGTCTTTTGTTGGCTTCATTTCCAGTTACGAGAACCACCACTGGACGGAATGTTCGTGTATGGTATTTACCTTTGGGGTTGTGCTTGGGAGAAAACCACAGGGGATCTCCTGGATGCGCCGCCCAAATCCGGCCCGACCCCTCTCCCTGTGGTGCATATTATTGCTCTTCCTCAGACAGAGAAAGCTGCGCTCAATGATCCTGTGCGGGCTGCGGTATCATATTCCTGCCCATGCTACTCGTCTAGGATTTGCGCACGGGAGCCTGTTATGCTCTTGGACGTGGACAACAAGGATATTCCATCCACGCGCTGGCCTCTTAGAGGACTTTCTAGTACATTAAGACCCTTTTAGTGCGTTTATCTGTGACATCAAGAAGTTGCTGCCTTCAAGACTTCCTAGAACACGGAGATTTATATTGCGTTTTCCAATGGCTTGATTTGTTTGCCGTCGTTAAAACGTTCTTGTAACTTCAGGCTTTTATGGTGTTATTCCGTGAGATCAATTATTTAATGCATTTTGTTATTAGGAAACCGTACGTTTGCACCTTGTAAGCCATTGTCTTATATTCAAATGCTGTATTTAACGTTTAGTGTACATGCGTCAAACGCGATATCTCACTTAAGAAAATAACTACAGTCTACTAATTTGGGACGAGAAATGATTCCACAGCATGAACTCGCTCTGGGGGCAGACACTAAGGACCGGGGGCCGGGGACCGGGAAATTCCCCCGGAGCAAACAAACCGGAAAAAATATTATAGTAAAGTTATTTCATTTCTCGAGTGCAGTACGCTTGTACAGAAATAAGTTATTCTTTATAAGTCTTCTCAGCGTTTTTTTACAACGGTGAACTGTCAATAAACTCTTACTTTTAAAATAAAGTGAACGGCAAAGTTCTCTCTTTTGTGTAAAAGTCTCGCGACTCTCTAGTAACGTTATTTCTTTCTTTTCATGATGCCAGATACTTTTGCTAGTGTATCGAGATCACTCTCATCGCATTTTTAATATTATTTTTATTTACTTATTTATTTATTTTGAAACGTTCGATCGATTGTTGAAAAAATGGACAGAAAATCAATTATCATTTGAGGAAGCGTAGACACACATTTTCCGAGAATTTTTGTTTTTAGTTAAAGATTCATTCATTTTATGTTTATTCTCAATCTTTTACCGCGTTCTCAGAAAGAGAAAACAAAAATGACGTCGGGTTGTCAGATAGAGAAATTTTCGCATTGAGGATCACTTCGAAAGAATGACAAAAACGGCAGCGAGTAATGTGCGGCCTAAACCACAATCTTCTCTCAACCCAAAAACACCTAAATAGCGATCGACTAGGTACGGGTCTGAGTCAAGTGTTTGCAGAAGTCATTCCCTTTTCCAGTGATTGGTAACTTACACATTGCAGAACTGTGTTAATATGAAACGCACCGCTATCCACTATTTCTAAAATTGGGACAAACTGTGACGTGAAGCGTGAACACTGACATGAGACAAAAATTCACACTAGCACACGCAGTCCAAACTCACTATGACAGTATACCTTGAAATCAGCACTTAATTTTCAAACAGCAATGAAAACGGCGAATTCGTTCGTGCCTTTAAATCCAGTGCTGCAGTTTTTTGTCGCTTACCAATCAATAATTCTTCAAGACAGTAATATATATTGACCACTGTTGGGATGAAATTCCAAGCTGCGTCTCAAGGTGCTTTTGCATGTACTACGTGCCGGTGAAACGTGAGCTTGAGACATGGGCAAACCCTTTGAAAAGGTCAGGGTCAATATTTTGGAATACTAAGTTTAATGGAAGGACCAGTTCCTATGATCATTTTTAATGTACAAGCCTTCGAATTTTCGATAATCAGCTGACCAGCTAAGCATTTATTTAGATACTTTAAATTTCATTGAAACTTCCGTGATTCCTTCGATAGCTCAGTTGGTAGAGCGGAGGACTGTAGTGGTTAGCATGTAATCCTTAGGTCGCTGGTTCGAATCCGGCTCGAAGGAAATTTTTTTTTTCCAATATTTTTTTTTTCGTCTGGGAAATCGCTTTAAACTTTTTTCTTCTCACTTGTACTTTACATTTCTCCACGTTTTACTGCTTTTTTGGAGTGCTTTTTATCGAGCCTAACACGTTTATTAAAATAATACACGGAATTACTGATCAATGGCTGATCAATGTTCTTGATAGGTATGTATGGATGGAGTGCCGACTTTAAGTTGGAAAGCACATCAAATCAGAGTAAAGATATAATGAAAGTAAAAGCGTTCCCGAATCTCAAAAGTTTGGAAATTAAAATAAATATTTAAGTTTCATTAATTCAGTACCCAGGGAGTATCGTAATGCAAGTAAGGACGGAATTTTGCAACAAGTAAATACACCATCGAGCACATCGTTGTAACTTTGCCTTCTTCTATTACTCCGATAAGTCTGTCTCATACCAAAGCCCATGAAAAGTTACAACATCTTTCTATTTCTGTCTTCAAGAGGAAAAAATTTTCCTTCGTATAAGCTTTATTGACGCCATATTGAATGACGAGAGACATCGAGGAATAGAGATGTCTGGACTGGACTTTAGAATAGAGGCCCTGGAACGTGGACATCCAAAAAACCTTAAATATCAAGAGAGAAACAGTTATTATTATTCCCTTTTGAAAATAAATATTGTTTATATCCCTTAATTAAGAATTTGTCGGCTCCCAGATAACAGCTCTTTCAAGGTACTATATACTAACTATAATTCGCGTTTTACGCCGAGTCCTCGTTTCGAGTCCGTGTATGACGACGAATGCAGAGTCAACAAACACAGTATTTTTTTGACACTCTGGGCCCAGCTGTTTGAACATATTTGAAGGCCGATTAGCGCTAACCCAAGCCGGGGTTAAATTTTAATCCGGGTTTTCTATTTTTGTTGTTCAAAAGCATTTTCTTACATAATTTTAGAGAATTCTATCAACAAATTGTAGACAAAGACAATCAAAGTGAATCTGCGTTTGAAGCTTTCATATCTGAATTGAAAATTCACACTAACCCTGGGTTGCCTTAACCCACAATCCTGGACAAAAGTCCTTGGGACAGTGCTGCAATATTAATATTTTTCTGTCATGTCTCAGTTCCCTCTTACAAGAGTGCATCCTTTTCGAAATTTTCTTGCAGTTCTCCCTCCCCCGCCACCCCCCACCCCGCCACCCTATACAAAGTTGAAACTGGGAAAAAATTCTGGATACACGCGTCCAACATTGTTCGTTGTCTGTTGTTTGTTGGGGTTGGACCTGTGTGAATTGTAAAACGCCCCAGAAACGCTAAAGTGTCCCAAGACCTTCTGTCCATGATTGCAGCTATGAAAAAACCTGGGCCTTGACAAAACCGAGAAGAAGCTGTCAGTAATTTTTTTAAAGGACGCGTGACAATAAAAGTAAAATTTGACGGTTGGAGGATTATAATACAAATATAACTTTAAGAACAGCAAAGAAATACATATCACATGCACACTTCCCACATTTAATCCTTCATTTCCCTGTCGGATTCGCCTCCACTTTTAACTCCCTGTATTTACATGTCTTGACATTGTCAACTTCACAGATTCCATCCCATCCCCTCAAGAAACCGAAAGTAAAATTTAACGAAAAATAGAGTGTGTAAAAATTTGTGATGTTGAAAAATGAAAACTCCTTTTGAAAAGATTTAATCCTCTTCCTCCTCATCGTTATCATCATCATCATCATCATCGCCGCCACCAATAGCGCAAAAACAGGTTACATATACTTGAAAGATAAACTGGACCTGCTTTACAAACATACCACGTACCTGATTGTTACGAACAGGACAGAGTATTGTCTTTTTCCCTGCACTTTATATGCTACGGGTAATGAGGTCATTTGTTTGAAGTTTGACAACGGCGGAATCAGTCCAAGACTTAGCAACAGAGTTAAACCCTCGGACGTAGATTTTTCTCATTTTTTCCCTAGACGTTAAAGCATCAGCACATGAAGATTTCTGTAGCTGTTCGTTTATCCTTTCCGCGTATTTTGAGAGACGTTTAGTGATGTTCAGTTACTATAGTTACGAGATAAGACGTTATAAGTAGCAGGTGGTCAAGCCATTTGTGAGTGAAAATGCATGTTTTTTCAACTTTTTCAACAATAAAAGTAAAACTTGTGGATTAAATAATACAAAGTAATTATTTACGTGTAATTTTACGTGTTATAAGCGCAAAAAAAATATTAATTCTCACTGTTTTTACCTGATTTCTAGTTCTTTATAAAATCCAAGATGGTGGCCAAGATGGCGACCATGCCTTCAGTAGCGCCACCATCCATAAAATAAACCTCGTCTTGTAGACTTTGTCGGCAGAGTAATTAGCAGAAAAAAACATATTTTTTCCCCTAACAGACGTACTAAAATGAAGCTATGATCACGGCAAGATAAATTTATTTTACTTACTATGAAAGTAATCTACAGCATCAAAGCTAGATCACAGCAAATTTGTGGCAAAGCATACTGAAGGGTTTTAAACACAGACACACAAAACATTTTCATGCTCATAAATCTTTAATATTCAATGCCACTGTACAAAAGGGTACTTTGGTATTTTTTTCGGTAATTTTATATAAGATTAAGGCTTACTTAGTAAAGCCACAGAAGAACCAACACCAAAAAGAAGAGAAGGATAACCTGTTTCCTGAGGACTAAGATATATGTGTGTCGTGACAGCATGCAAAACAGACATTAGGAATATTTCTTTCTGTTCGGTTCCCCCTCGCCCTATCTTTTGTGGGTCGGTTAAAACTAGCGGTGATACCATGCTATTCAAGCCAATTACTGACTTAATTGTTGAGAAGCGACTAAAGTGAACGAAGGCAAAATATGTCCTCCACTCGCTTTTTACGGGAAACTCGACGAAATAAATAACACTGTATAACTAATGTGACACTTAACTTCGTTTGTTTTTAACATTAGAGAGGACATTGTGCTCTTTTTCCTATTCATTTTCCAGAAAAGAAAAATGAGGCGGCCGGGCGATGGAAAACTTAACACCTTTTTGGCATGGCCATAGCGGATATCCGCTGAACGTTATTATCACCTCAGGCAGGTTTAGAATGGACTTTTTCGACGATGCGGCAGTCATCTTGAAGCACAAAGCATTATGGACCGTCCAGGGAGGCAAAACAAAAACAAAGATGGCGGAGACTACACAAACAGAGCGACTAAAAACTTGGGCTTTTCTATAACTTATTTATAGCAAAAGAAGGCACAACGATCACTTTCACCCATGATAAAACAAGAAACTCACCTAACTCAGACTAATCTGCCCTGTTTTTTATTTGCGCCCTGTACGACCCATAATTCTTTGTGCTTCAAAATGGCCTCCTCATTGTCGAAGAAGTTAATTGAACACACTGAAAAGAAAACACAGTGAAGCGCACAACGACAACCCAGTATGTAAATAAACCACGGCTAACTTGGTTTTTGCCATAAGTGGTTGAGTAAGTGTTCTCAAACCTTTCACTTCCACACAGTTAAAGTGAAAATACTAGAAACGCTTTCATAATTATTTTGGGAAAAATGCGAAGAAATGACCTTTAAGTTTGCTTTCAGTGAACGGCAACAGAGTAGGATTTCCTTCACATGCTCAAAACTACAAAAAACATTTTTCTAGATAAGTGATCCTCAGACCAGAGTGGAAGAGTTAACCCATCACAAAGCCTATAGATAAAGAATTAGGGTGTTGAAATTTACTTACTTACAGGTCGGGGGTACGTTACCACTTGTGCTTTGCGCAAATTACCAAAAGTTATTATTTCTATTTAATCGTATTTTTCATTTTAATATTGTTTACAAACATATCAGCTGCGTTTTATTAAAATAGTTAATATTAGCTATAATCTTCATTTTCAAAGTAACGGTACATGTATTGCTTAAGATAATACCCCTTAAAAAGCAACGTGACTAAAAAAATATCTTAATAAAATCGTATTTCCTATAAAAATGAAACTCGACTTTCTTGAACAAAAGAAAGCGATGGGTCAATTAAGAAAAAAAAGGTGACGCGTACAGGATTACATGACAATGGCATTTTGATTATAACTACAGCTTATGTACGATCATGGACAAAAAAGTCCTAAGACACATTTGTATTTCTGGGGCTTTTTTCAGTGTGGAAATCAATACAATTTTTGGCGTGCAAAGTAAATATTTACACAAGTGGTACGTTTTGGTGTGGCAAATAAATAACGTTTTGGAGAGCAATTCTTTCGTTTCTTTTTGTGACCAACCCACCTTTATAGAAACTCTCTGGACCATGCTGGCAAAAGAAAGAGAGAGAAGAAAATTCCTATTTTTACAAGTTTGTGCCCCACACCATACAAACGTCTGTAAAATTTCGCGACTTGTAGAAACCATATCTTCGTTAGTTTTTAACAAAACACTTTTAAACTTGGCAGTTTCACAAATGTACTAATTTCAAGGCGCTCTTTTCAGATGTGTCGATGGATTTTCCCTGACTGGTCCATGTCAAAGGTTGAAAAAAACGAGGTAGGGTCTATTGATTAAACCTACTTGTGTTTAGACTGTGACAGTCATTTTTTCTACGTTTTTGGATATAAAATATGTGATCAGTGCTCTTACTTCATTAACTCAATCGTGTCTAGTTGCCCACAAACAATGCTTGCGACCAGCCACCTCGTATGGTCGCTTTCGTTTTCGAGCGTTACCAAGACAACTACTGGTATCGCATAATACTTTAAAAACTATCTAATACTCAGCCGACTAAGATCCCCTATGATTTTCTTCTTTTAAAGAAGAAAACTACTGCACGGAGGGATTTCCATTTTCTTAGTGTTGTTGCAACTATTGATTTAAGTGTATTGGGGTTTCAACTAAAGGCGATGTTACGCGCGACAATTCGCAACGACGATTTTCAGCGCAACAAAGCGATGCAGCAT
>OZ037992.1:41634245-41681745 GCA_964035705.1 Porites rus
CTTTTTGCTAATTCCTAGTATTTTGTAGTAATTCTACGGTGGCCCAGAAGGGTCACACATGCAAATTAAAAATGTTGCTGCAAATTAAAAATAGTACATGCAAATTAAAAATTGTACATGAAACTAAAAATATTACCTGCAAATTAAATATAGTACATGCAAACTAAAAATTGTGCTGCAAATTGAAAATAGAAAAGATATCGATGCAAATTAAAAATGAAAGGTCCTGCGCGCGCAGTATGAGTGATGAGGACCTGGTCCGAGCCGTGCGACCTGGCCTTACAGCCGTCGGCCCATTCATGTTTCATGTTTGTAGTATTTTTAGTTTGCATGTCCTATTTTTCATTTGCAGCAACATTTTTACTTTGCAGGTAAAATTTTTAGTTTGCATCAACAATTTTAATTTGCATGTGTGACCCTTCTGGGCCACCGTATAATTCTCATAGGGGGCGTTTATTAGAGAGGGGCGTCCAATTCCATTTTAACAGAGTAGAGGGGGCGTTTATTTGATAAGAGGCGTTTACTTGGAAGTGGGCGTTTATTAGGACATTTACGGTGATTAAGAGAAATTTACTGTTTTGTTAGTGTTTATTCTTTTTTGTCTATCTTAGGGCGCTTTCCATTTGTCACAACTGGCCGGCCGGATCATTGTCCGACCAGTCAGTTTGAAAATGAAATAGGCTTTTTCCATCTCCTTCGTGCACACTATTCATAATTTGACAGATCTGGCCGGAGAGATTTGATTCAAAGGTAAATTATCATTGCGATGGGAATGGTCTGGCCGGTCAGTTTTGGCAAATAGAAAGCGCCCTTGTAAATTCGGTTGGCGATCACTGTGGCAAGGAAGTAGGACTGTAAGATGCCTAGCCTTCGAAAACAGCCGTAATTTAGCAGCAACGTTAAGGAGCTTAAGCAACAGCATTTTTGAGCGACGGACGTCAACCGGAAGTGCGTGACTGTTTGCATCATTGGACAGTGGATTGGTTCAAACTCTGGGACAAATCGTCATTATAAGAGAAAAGACAATTAGCAATACAAATTTTTTTTGAGTCAAGGCATATAAAAAGGGGGAGGGCCTCACTTCCGGTTGACGTGCGTCGCTCCAAAACGTCTTTGCTTAAGTTCCCTGTTCTTGTGCGACGCACGTCCACCGGAAGTGGACTTTTTGCACTCTTGAGCTCTGATTTTGAAAAAACGTTTGGGCATATCGTCTCTATAAGAGTAAAGACACTTAGCAATACATATTTGGGGGCGTCAGGACATATTGAAAAAGCAAAAAGCTCACTTCTAGATGACGTACACCACCCAAAAACGTTGCTGCTAAACTGAGCTCTCTTCCTGGCGCCACCACCACTGGTTTCCCCCCGGAGGAACGAACACAGAAATTCCACAAAGATGACTTGTCACTTCCTAGGTCTGGGAAGTGCTTCTGATTGATTGAAGAAAATTTTACCAGTGGCACGACCAATCAGAAACACTACCCAGATCTGGGTAGACACACGTCGTGTCGCAAGGAAGTCGCGCAATGTCGCCTGTTTTCTATGGCTACAAAATACCCTGGAAAAAATGTTTCGAGAAAGTGGCCCTACACTCCCCTTCGCAAGAAGGTTGGGCAAGAAGAAAGGGATTAGTTTAACTAATGTCCGTGAAACGGTTGATAAGTTACTCAGCCCTTTTAAAAAGCCCAGGTCATAACACGAAACGGCAACTGCAGCACAGTTTAAAGTGCGGCACTACCTAGAGTAGCCTGTTATTGGCATGTTTGAATGATTTAGGCGGTGGAAATAAAGTCATCTTGGAATCGTATGACGTTTTGTTTTCTTTTGTTTTGTTTTGTGTGCTTTTTTTAAATTTTCTATTTTTCATTTAAGTTACTTTAAGGTAAAGGGATACGCAACTTGCCTCCTCGGCAACAGTCCAAATGCGATCGGATATCTTCCAGCTCGTCCTCGAACCCAGACTGCCTAAGAATATTCTCCTGTAGAATCGCAAGTACAAGAGAATTACTCTGGAAGCTGACATGATTAAAAGAAAAATACAGTGCATCTTACGAGCCGATTGACTGGACAAATTAGTCTTGGTCTGGCGGATATTATAAATAAGGTATATTAAAAGAGGGGATATGGTAAGATTAGTTAAGCTAAAAAGGCCTGTACGTGAAAACGCGTTTAATCTGAAATAACTGCTGTTAGTTTTTACTAATCTGATAAACAACCTACCTTGCGCATACCACTTTTGTACAAGTGATCTGTTAAAAGCCATAGTTCCTTGGGAATTTCTAGTGGCTCGTTATCTGATATGGTAGAAGGTTGTAAAGGATTGATATGCTCCTAGTAAAAGAAAAAGAAAAAAAGGATTATGGGATATCAAATTACGCTACGCATGTGATGATGAAACTTTCATTTTTGAGTCTGCCGGGACAAAATCCTCTGGTTTTAACCATTTCAATGAAACCTTTGCAGATTACTTTTGGTACAATCCTTGCTCCGGTATTAATAAGGAAAAAGGTGGGATGAAGGCGCAGAAGCATTTAGCGTACAACACTATTAAAGCACAGTCTTGACATAAACAGCTATTTCGAGAAAGGTTGTTGGAAAAAGTACATGCGACCTGAAAGGCATTGTGGGTGGTTTTGAGTTCACTGTTCTTCAAAGAAATTTGAAAGAATTGGAACGAAAGGCCATGAAAATGTGTTTGCGAGTGCTAAAGGAAAGCAACAAAAGTAGGTTCGACAGCTAAAGTCGTCAGAAACGGTGTATCGATCATATCCAATATTACTAGGATACAAATTAGAGACCTTTAGATTCAAGGACGAGATCGACTTCGAGTACGAGATTTGACTTAAAGTTTTTTCGCGTATTCTCAAAATAAAGACTCCCCGGAAAGCTTCATTTTACCATTTTTCACTAGAAAAGTTAGCACTGTTGCCTTAATTGAAGGAGATTACATCCGTTTCCGATCGCAGAATGATAAAACTTCTAACGTTTGATAACTTGTTTCCGCCACTTCGACATTCACGCTAAAACTCGTAGTAGAGTGACGACGGCTACGACGTTTTCCCGCCAAAATGACGCTGATTCACGCGCGCCCACTACTTTGTATTAAAAAAATCTCGTACTCGTTGTCGTACTCGTCTTAGAAGCTAAAGGTCTCAATTATCCTGCGCCACAGACGAAGCTATGGCTATGTTCATACTATAGCGGCTATCGTGAGAACACACCTATCCGATATGTGACTCTCGTGTTTAGAGATCGGCGCCGCGCAGCTTCGCTCCGTTACAGAAATCGCGCCGAAATCACCGTTCCTTATGTGTGAACAGAAGCCCTATCCGTGAACACAGCCTTCAACTCTGGTTGAACCAGCGCCGAATTCCTTGTTCTGGGCCCCCAACAATGTATCAGGATTCGAGTACGCGCCATGATTGGCCCATTAAAAAATTCCCATTGCCGATTTGCCAATTGCCGAAACGCAATTTGGCAAATTCGAAACGCACTTCCGGTAATTCCTCGAGTCCGTTGAGAGCCCAGAACAAGGATCTCAGCGCTGCTTGGCAGACGTTACTATCCTGGGTTTGATTACGCATGCGTCGTAGGTTAGCTACAGACTGAACTCACCAAGTCCACAAGAGTTGCTACTGGCACCTCCCTAATAGGTCCGTACATGCGCACTAGTGCTTCAATAGACGAACCAAACACACTAGGAATATAATTACCACTAACGGACACCTGTCTACAGTTAAGAAACAGCTAATACCTTGCGTAAAAAAACACTATGGCTGATATAATAAAACCCATTACCAGCTAACAGTTTCAGGAAATACAGAAAGAAGAATAATCACAATGATGCGTGTTTCCTGGTGAGTTCCTGTTCGCTCAAAAAAGCCAGCCATTGTAACCCAGCTCATATGAAAGTCCCTGTGTTGATTGGCCAAATGCCATTTAGGGACAAATAATCGGTAATAAAAGTGCAAAATAATTTCTTTACCAGCACTGTGGAGAATGTCTTTACGGGCTGGGAGCCAACAATTTCCCCGGGCAACTATGAAGGTGACACTCGGCTACTTTCATAACAACATAGAGGGGAAAATATGACCAAACGAAATCCCCATAGCTATTTAATTCTCCTCCTACTTGCGATATAAAGCTGGCAACTTACAATCTGCGCGACAGCACTGTTAATTTTAATATCTCACTGTGTAAATAAAAGAATCCAATCCGCGACTGTATTTTTACATGCCTAAAATAAACACAGTTTATCGAAGCGTTAACAAAGCGACTTAATTAAAGCTTTTGCGGTTTTTTCAATGTAATGAATAAAAGAGTATGAAGGATACAAAAAAGTCTTTTCCTCCTTCCAAGTGTAGAACAAGAATATCTTCAATCTTTTCGTCGCCAGAGTTCATGGCCCTTGCAGTCTCTTTATCAACATAAACTGTCAGTCTCACTTGTTTGGTTGACCCTAACAACATAGTAAAACTCCAATTCAGTCAACAGAAGGCTAAACTACAATTATCGTAAATGTTCAAGTAAGATAACTTCAAAGGAGGCTTATTGTTTTCAAGAAAGCCCAAGGTATTACAGAGTGCTGATAATCCCCCGCGGGTGGGGAAGGGGGGGGGGGGGGGGTTGGGCGAGTAGGGTCGTCAGACGACGCCCCTTAACGTTATATGGAGCGTAGCGTGACAACCCAAACAACGGCTGAGTGAGATGCTGAAGAGAGGGATGCAACGAACGATCAGTGAGGGAAATCCTATGGCGATTTAAGTCGAATATGCAATTCAGAGTGAATTCAATCAGTTCCACTTTGAGCCCTGTACTGTGTTTTTCTTTACCGCCAAGCTTTTTCAATGGTTTTGGCCAATAACCCTCACTTCGTTAGCGCAATGGCTCACTTTCTGCGCATGCTCGTGAAACTCCGTTTTAAGGATCGCGCAGTTCCTAGTGACAGCGATTTTTCTGTGACATCTCTTCATCAATTTAAATGAATCTGATATCGCCAAAACCCAAAACGGACGGCATAGTGCAGGGGCCCGTTCCTCGAACGTCCCGCTTCTTTTTCGATCCCAAAGCGACATTTTGAAATTAAGACTGGTAATACGTTAAACTGGTTAGCTCATAGCCATTCTTTTTTCTTCCATTAACTACTACTAACAGTGTTTCATCGCATATCGAGTTTGCACGCAGCTGCAAAATTTGCGAAAAATTGGAAAAATCGCTGAATCTCAGGAAAGCAGTGTTAGAGGAGTTGGAGAGAGCCCTAAATATATCTGCGATTTTTGCGATTTTTACAATTTTTGCGAAAAATTGGGAAAAAATGATTACTTTTAACGCAAATGCTGCAAACAAAAAACAGCTTTCTGGGCTCGAAAATGTCCAGGACTAACAAAGACCTGGCACTAGCACTGAGGATAGTCTCTTTAAATTACATATCAAGTCTTACCATACCTTGCATTATAATGCCCATGGCGGGCTTGATTGTCAGCCAAGGTTTACAGAACTCGGTTTCGTCTAACTTGGCTATAAACGCAAACTGTGCTGGCACCTGTCAATCAATCAGAATAAGAATCGGGACTCTCCAATACTGAGTTTAAAATAACTGTTTCGTATTTTGAAAATCTTGATTACAGATATTTGCAAGCGAAAAGATTTTGGTGTAAAAAAACATTGCAGGTGAAAATCTGCTCATTATATTTGGCGACATCCGCAACGCAGGGGGCTATTGGATGGCGGAATTCAGTAGGCGGGGGAATTTCAATACTTATGGAAAGAACTGGAATAAACACAGCTGAACACTTTCTATTCAAGTAGTGACGTACGCCAAGTTGTCAGTATAACAAAGGATTGGTTCTTTCAAACGAAAGAGGGAATATTTTCCCATATACAAGAACAAGGAGGACCAGAACGAGGCCAATATTTAGCCCTTGACCGAGCAAGCCTGGCCAACAAAGAATTTACTTCATGGCCAAAGCAAACTTGTCTGTTGCGGCACAAAGCGGCTGCTCTCAAATAAATTACCCACCTGGCCAATGTTGACAATTTCTAAGGTTGCGGTCTGTTTTTCAAGGAATTGAACATCTTTGAAAATTATCTGAAAAGTGACAACTTTTGTATGAGATATCGTCGCCATCAAAATGTGGATAAAGTTAACTTGTCTATGAAATTAACAGAGGGTACAGAAAAGGTTTTTTTTTTATTGCCAGTAACCGAAAGGAGCCACTAACAACATTCCGAATTTGAATTTGAATACGCTCAAAAGAAATTAGGATTTTACGTGGTCATTCAAGTCACGCGGAGGTCCAGCCGCTTGTAGTGCAAAGGGAGTACCTTGATATCTCAGTTATTTTAAGACCTTGAGTACTGGTAGGATCCCGTGAATCGAACCCGCGACCTCCCGCTCTACAGTAATGCGCTCTACCGACTGAGCTTATCCTGCCGTGGTTAAACAACGGAGCTAACAAACTGCAATGTACCTCTGTTTTGGTGAGTTGTACTTGTGGAAGATTCTCGTTTTCATGCCGGTCAAGTGTTCGTATGACGTCTTCCATTACTTGTCTTTCTTTTTCCGCATTCACAACCTTGACCTGTAAAAAGGTTTTATGAGCTCGTGTCCGTAAAAATCAAACATATCGCGGCAAGGGTGGAAAATTCGATTTCTTTCATATTTTTATGCTGGAAGGCTAGGGTATAACTAAAATCACTGTATGTTTTTTTTGATGAAATATCCTTTTTTATTATATGGAGGAGAGTGTTTTACTGGGAACTAAACCACTCGTAAATTCCATACGCCACTTCATCCGGGACCCAAGTGGCGTATTTTCCGTATGTCACCTTTGTGAGTGTCGTATCGTTCATTGACGTCACGATTCCCGCCTTTTGCTTTTGTTGAATTGGTTTCACCATATAATAAAAAGAACATTACACGTTGGCTCGAAGATATGAATTTTATGTTCTCGTGGCAAGAACAATATCTCACTCGTTCGCTTCGCTCACTCGTGAGATATTGTTCTTGCCACTCGAACATAAAATTCATATCTTCTCGCCACCGTGTAATATCCTCTATATTTCAGAGATAAATGCAAATATCCAAAATACGTTAAAATCGTCAATTGAAGAGCTCAATTATTACATGGGTTTGAAAGCCTCGCGTGCAAAAACCGATTCCTCTACCGTCTTTTAAACATCACAGCCTTCTTTAAATTTTTCCAATGCAATTTATGCGAAGGTTCGATTTCAAACCAACTTATTCTGATTGGCTAGTTAATATGTTACTGTCTGTTGCTATAGTAGCAAAGAAAAACTTACACTTTTTCTTTCAGAAAAGGTAAGTGAAAACTACTCTTTAACAACGGTGTAAAACAAGTGTTGGCCATAGTATACTCACCCCAACTTCAAATAAGGAACTAACGGGTTTGTGGTCACTGATCTTCAGTAAGTTATGACTACGATATTCTACTTGTTGCACTTGGGAACCTGATCTCCACAAAATACGGTCACACCACGCAGGCGCGCGTCCCTTTTCACTGAAAACAAGAAACAGATAAAAACTTTATCATTCATTCAAAATATTTCCCCAGTTGTGATTGGCTAAAAGCACACGCATAATTCACCATAACCAGTTACTGATGACCAAATTTGGAAGAATTTTGTGTTTAACGAGCAAATGACGTCAAAAATGCAGCCCTCTACAGGTTAATGCACCGTTAACCGAAAAGACCTGGGGACGAGATTGAGTTGTTTTCCTTGTAAAAACTAAACTGGCGGACACTTCACTCGTTTCAAGAATAAGAGCTACAGCTGGAACCAGGCGAAAAAATGGCTAAAGTCAACAACTCGGAGGGCGACATCTGCTATTTGGAGAATATTTGCGGAGATGGACAAACCTAAACGTAAACTATCGAAGATAAACTTAACATCGATGAAGGTAAGCTTGTTTTAGCTATGTTTTTAAACTAGGAATTATTCTGAATGAATAATAAAACAGTTATTGAATTCGGCTTTCGTATCATATGAAGAATTATGGAGATCTCGGAGGGTGTTATCCGCCTCGGCCTACGGCCTCGACGGATAACACCCCCCTCGATCTCCATAATTCTTCATAAGATACTCAGCCTCATTCATTAATTACTGGGCTGCCTGTGCGGCCCAGTCATAAAATGGGCTTTCGGTCGTCTGCGGGCGAAAAACGGCCTCCGGGGGAGGGAAGACACGAGGGTCTGGTACAGAGAAACGATGTTCTCACAAATGGTTTCATATGATTTTCTCTTGCACGAACCCTTGCACGGATACTTTTTGTACCTCGTCTGCGCTCCCCCTGAAAAACCCACAAAGCGTTGCGAACCTGAAGAAGGCTATTTGCGTTGTTCGAAGCGATTCGATCATGGGAGTCACTCTATAATTTTTTTATTGTTCGAGTTTAAGTCAGTTAGATGATGTTGGCGCTGGGAAACTCAGACAAAGGCTCGCGTTGCATTCAAACCGACACGCCGTTCACGGTAGGTTCACACTAAAAGATGACTGTGAGCGTCAGGTTTGGAACGCCGTGGCCGCTTCGCGAACTCAAAGAGAAAATTATCGATCGATGTAGTACATGAGCAATTAAGAAGAACAATTTAAGAGCAAGGTATTTCACCAGTTGACGACACTATGGCTGAAGACTTGATTGTAAGCCTTCGTAGTCAGTGAAGCGAACAACTCAGTTGCCGATGAATGGCACTACGCACGTCCATGAGCGAGGGACGTGACAACTTTGCCATGTTAGAAGACTGGCTTTTCCTTTAAATATTTCCTTCTATTTAATGCAACACACGCCACTTTGGAGGTCTAAATTTCGGATACTGAGGATAAAGAAGACACGGACAAAGATAGGGACTCTGAGAATTTCGCACACAAGTTTAAAGCTTCACGGGGACATCCCATCCGGGAGCTTCACAGAGAGCGACTTGAGGAAAATAGGAGCTATTACTGACAAGGCTTGGTGACTGAGTAGAGCATACAAGTGTGGCCCACGTCGAGGTTTCAGGGGGTTTGCTTTTGTTTGTATTTGTATCTTGCTAAGCTTTTATCATTAAATTTGTACATGATCTTGTGATCACGATTCTGTGTTTTCGCCCATTCAGCAAGCACGCTATATTGATGTCAGCATTAGCGAGTTTCAGAAACATGCCTTTGAAAGTTTTCAGCTCTCGTGATGTTTCTTGATATTTCTTTTACCATTTTATGGAGATGTAAACTGAAGTCACCGCAAAATGGAAACTTAAAAAAGCGTATAATCCATTTATCTCGAAACATAACACACATGACTTATACGACCTTTATTTTCGTAAAGGTGTTTTGAATACGAACGAACACAGTCAATGTGAGGGGCAAAAACAGCATTAATATAAATGAACCATAGGGTTTTAACTAATATAAGGGTCAATTATTGTGCATTGAGATGAATCGCTTGAAAAGAGAGACTTCGCTTGGAGTCACTGTGAATAGTGTTTCCATATTGTTTAGCTGGCACAAAAACTTCGGACGAGTTATAAAGCGGCATAGTTATCTTCCATGAAGAAAAGTTCGTCTTGGGTGAGACAAACAGAACTGGAGCGAATTTTTAACTCGCATCGGTATCAGATAAAAAATATGTTATCGATCGTTTCATCTATTTACATTGTTTGAAGTGCGTGCTGGTGAACGCGACAGGATTTTATTCCTTTAAGTTAGAGAAAAATACCATGAGGAAAATCTTAAAACTGAATATTTTTCACCTTGTGGAAAAAATAGTGCGTTTTCTTGTAGACTGTGGACCGCAAATTAGGATCGCACTTTTCACAAGCATGCGAATTCTGAAGTTCAGAAGCCAACCCGACGATTGCGTTTTTCGCTGCTGTCAATCATCTTAACGGACCTCTTAGGAAACAAAGCTTTACTTCACGGGTTCAAAAGGTCATGGATCGATCCGTTTTGTGTGTTTCTCTGTTTCAAGGTTCGTTGCTTGTGATCGTAATTATGATTGATGGCAGCGATAAACACAATTGTGAAGGTGGCTTTTGAACTCTAGAGTTCGCATGTTTGTGAAAAGCGCAGTAAAGTATCCGTGCAGTCAGTGAGGCCCCTGGATCAGGCGGGATCAATGGGCAGTTAACTGTCTGTTTTAGTATACTTCTGGTTTTCATACAATACAATATTTCTGTCTGGTGTAAATCAGCTTAGTCTGTCGCATTTTATGCTCGTAGAACGACAACAATTTTTGGAATTTCCAGTTACGTCAAATTAGTCACGTTATACTGTCACGCTATATTTTGGGGCACAGAGGGATTGGAGCAGGGGTACCTGGAAATAATGCAAATTGTTTCTTGCTTAGAATTAATGGCTAACTTGTTTATTTTTGTTCTTAATGGTGGAATTTAAAAGTTATTATACAGCCCCCACTTAAAAATGGTACTCTTTTTTTTTGGTTAGGAAAGTCTTTCAAAAGGGTACAATGTTCTGAATGAGTTTATGTTTCAGTCTCACATGAGGTTCTGTCGCATGCAATGGTTGCCGACAAGGTTTTATGGTAGCCTGAGTGTGTATAGCCGCCCCCTCCCTTCAGAAAAAGTAGCCCCTTTGCAGCCCAGTTAAAAATCGCCTTTCGGCGATTCTTGTTGTTAATTAATTGAGCGCCAAACAAAGGCTATGTTCAGAGGTATACCGGATAGATTATCGTGGCGCCACGATAAGCTACCCGGTATAGTATGAAAAAGCAACGGCCTGGGAGGGCGGCAGAAGTCGTTCACACACATTGAACTTCATGCCAGCTCGGTTGACTGAGAGGGTCTGGTGCACTTAATTCCAGTCCTCGTTCCTGAATATTCACTCCCTCTCAGTAGGTTCCAGGCTCCGCTCCTACTTATTTACCTCCGCGACGGGCGAGTAGGTGTTTACACTGCACCAAATTATGGCACAAAACCTATCCGATATGTGACGCACCACTTTCGAGATCGGCACAGAATCAGAAACGGATTTTACCCGCGAAAAAAAAAAACACTTTTGAGAGACTTTTGTAGTTTAATACTGAGCGAGAACCTAAGAAATGGTTCCTTTTTACGTATACGTGTAACTTAGGCTTGTGTCATAACTGAAAATATCTGAGGTCCACATGGGCAAAAGATGGAACAATTTCAATCTTCATTGGGAGCTCATCATCAAGACAAAGTCGGCGACCTCCGGTCGTTATAATTAGGGACTGAGCTTAATCAACAACGATGACGACGGCTAAAAAACGTCACTTAAAAAGTGAATTCACGCTGCCTCAAACTTTTC
Source organism: Porites rus (assembly GCA_964035705.1). Classification (NCBI taxonomy): domain Eukaryota; kingdom Metazoa; phylum Cnidaria; class Anthozoa; order Scleractinia; family Poritidae; genus Porites; species Porites rus. The sequence goes on from OZ037992.1 coordinate 41,645,531, forward strand.
CGCGCTCATTCCATCTCGTTTAATTAGTCAAATGTTGGAAATAATTTTTGGAGTTGAATTCTAAAAGACTGAATCAAAGTTCAGGAAGAAAAGAAGAAAGAGTTCTTGAGTTCCTGTCTTCGACAAATGTGAAATTAGGACGTTTCACGTTGTGTCCGTGCAACCACGGCTACGAAATGTACTAAAAAGCGTCACGCACATGCAAAGTTGAATTTTTGCCAATCTAAACTTATTGCTTTTCTGCCGTTCTCGTTGCCGTCGCCGTCGTCGTTCCTTAAGCTTCCTATTAGGGAGCTTTTAGCAACGACGACGACGACTGTAGTGAAAACGTCGCCAAAAAATGAATTTGCGTCCTTTCAAACATAATTGCGTCTAGTTGGTCAATTTGCTCAATTTGTCCAAAGTAGGCGATTTTGTCCTAGACTTGAATTCTTAAGGACTTATCCAGCTTCAAAAAGAGAAAGGAAAATTCGTACTCGTATGTGCACGTCCTCCAGAAAACGTCGCATTAGGTGGTTTCACGTAGTAGTCGTGAAGAGGGTATCAAGGAAATGAACTGAAAAGCGTAATGCACGCCGGTGCAGAACTGTTGTTTTGCTCATGAAACCAAACGTATTTTGACGTTATCGTTGTCGTTGTCGTTGTCGTTGTCGTTGTCGTCGTGGTTGCTTAAGTTTCCTAAACTTGATTTACGAACTAGCAATAATCAGAGGTTACCGAGTGCGGGCGACAACGATCGCAGGACAAAACACTTTTGCTCCGTCGCTGTGCTTTGCCTAAGTTTCCTGTGAGAGATAGTCAAAACACGGGTGATCAGATTACGAGTGACAGAAAATCCAAACGCGCGTGATCAAATTGCGTTCTGTGCATTCCACTCATTCTTAGTGGAAGTTTAAACGAATGCTGGCGGCGCATGCCTAATAAAAACCTGGAGATTAGGATTGCGGGCTTCTCTTGTCGCCCGCAATAATCAATCTCACTAAGAGTTAGTTCATGTAATAACTCACCTTGTGTCCCAGTTATCGGTTCCTGGATCATATTTATAGGTGGGTTTGAAGTTGATCACACCCTCCTGAAATCCTTTAAAACATTTCTTATCTCTCTTTTGCTTTACCAGTTGGTCATTCTTCTGTAGAATATCATACTGGCCTTTGTCCGCCAGTCTTCGTACTAGATCGCTATCCATGTCATCTATTCTATAGTTCAAGTCTCCAAGCCAGAATACGATGCTAAAAAGAACATCAATGCATGGTATGTTGGTGAAGCTTACTTATATTCTAAATAAATATTGTAATCCGAACGGCTACGCTAACCTACACTCCTTTCGACAAAATAGGTTCTGCATATTACCGATGACTTCAAAATGTGATGGCGATCACTAAACTCGTCAATAAGCCACAGGCGATCTTCAAATAGCTTGTACACTTTGTTTTTTCTATCAGCAGGGCTTGAAATGTCCGCTCAATAGTATGCTTTGTTGGGTCAAATCCTTGGATGACCAGACACTTCGTCCGGTCGTTTACACTTCTTGTGGAGAATTTAATTTTATAGAGATATGACGTAATAACTGTTTGTCCGGGTAAAAACGGGTTGTGTCCGAGCCAAAATAAGTTTAACCGGTCAACTTGACGGGGGCCAGCCGCAAAATTATTTCAAGCCCTACAGTGTAGAAACCGAAGCACAAGCTCCATTAAACAATCTAAACTTCCAGTACTGAGAAATATGACAGCAATTAAAAAAGGTAATGACGTCATCACGTTGCTAGGACAACTCCGATGTCAACAAAAAACTGATCGGAAGAACATTTTATACTAGACAGACAGACAGACAGACAGACAGACAGACAGAGAGAGAGAGAGAGAGAGAGAGATAGATAGATAGATAGTTAGTTAGCAACGTAGTTAATGGTCTAACTTGGGATTCAACGCCCTAAACAAGTCTGGTAGAGCCCCCTTAATAAAACTTGTCCGAAATAGAGTTGTCCTATGCCGGTGTTGTTAGAAAGTAGGAATCGCCTGGATTGACTTACTCATGATCAACAATAGACGGTGATCCATGAGGCCCATCAAATGCAAGTTTGCTAAGAATATCTCTGTAGTCCTGTTAGTGAAAAAAAGAAGGCTGTTGGGACAACTGAGCATAACTAGCAAAGGCAAATCTCGACACAAAATAACATAAAACATCAATTCACTTTTTGATTTTTCAAAAAGAACACTCTACAACAAAACTGAATCGATACCTGATTCCTTCTATCGATTTCTTCCGTATGAGCTGCAAGATGTGAGTTTACAAAACAGATGGTTGTATTGTGGATTTGTATTCTAATGGCCACGCCTCCCTTGTTACCCTGTTTCAAAACAAAGACAGGTAATGAAACTTACGAAGACGATCACCAAAAATAAAATGTTTATTTTTTTCGAAACAAATTCTCCTTTCCCTGGAGAATCGTTAGAATTGCAGGCATTTTCTTTGGGTGTGCAAGTGTTTTGCTTCGCGTAATGGCCATGTTGAAACCTCCATCCCCTCCCCCCTCTCTTTCTTTCGCCCCAATACCTACCCCGAGGGTTGTAATTTCTACTTTCCTCAGTCTTCCTCAGTGATAAAATGAAAGATCGATGGTCGCGTCATAACAAACATAAATAAACAAGCAAATTTCGCTCGACAAAAAATACGTTTGCATCTTAGGCTACCAATTTAAAGAGAACAGACGGCAAATTTCTGTTGCTCGAAATATCTAAAAGTCTAAAAAGATCTAAAAGTCGCAACTGCTCATGAGCAGGATGCCTAAAATGTGTGCCATTCCACAACTGGCTTCGCCTGTATTAAATCCTATACCAATTGTAGAGCATTTTAGAAGGAGCCACTCACAACGTGAGCACATGCAGTACAGTTATCGACAATGTATATGAGTAGAAAAAGCAGTTCTTACCATGAGACCCATGATGCCAGTGGCTACTGTCTCTGCATCAACTTCACTAACATGCGGGAGATGTTTGTCTTTCACAAAAACCATCAGTAAAATGCCAACCAAACGAATCGTTTTCACCTATCAAAAGCAAAATTTCCTCATTGAATCCTTAAAAAATCCACTTACTTTCCTCACGAGAGAAGCTTTGGATAAAAAAAACTTTCGTCGAAATGTCGCATTTCCCTTATCGCTTATTTTTCTTCCTCATGAAAATAACTTTTTTAGCCTCAAACGACTCAGTCTTGGCATTCATTTCTTACTTGCCGCAATTCTTTTTCCCTTTTGCTTACAATGGTCATCGAAACACTTGACACTTAAGAAATAGCAAGAAAACACTTATTCTCAAAAAACAAAGACGAAAAAAAAGACCTGAAATGTAGTAATCAAATGGTTCAGTTTTTTCTTAAATAACGATACAGTAATTCTGTACGCATGTTAGTAATACCTTATTATAGGAAATTAACGCTCCATGAAATTAAGGTATTGGAAATTAACGCGACTTAAATTAACGCGAATTTAATGGCAAACGACTTTCGAATAAAGAAAATTAACGCGAAAGAGGAGGTAGAATTTCATAAAAAGGAAGTTAACGCGATTATCTTGGCCGAAATCAAAGGAGAAGATATTGACATCACTTCTGATAGCGACAACGATGAAGATGAACTCGAAATATTGTAAACCTTCACCTTTGCTTTTGCGAAAGATGAAAGATCAAAAATAAAGGGTAAATGGAAACAAAGAAAGCTTGTAGTTAACGTTTTTAGGTGTCAAGAATGTCTGGACAGGTCCCAAAATTAGGGTTAAAATACTGGAAATTAAGAGCGCGAAAATTAACGCTGCACTTAATTAAGGTCGCGGAAATTAACGCTCAACAAAATTAACGCGACTTAAATTAACGCAAATTTTAACGATTCGCGTTAATTTCATAGAGCGTTAATTTCCTATAACAAGGTAATTGCGACATTGTACCTTTGTATACTGTCCTTTAGGGTGAAGTCCTTTTTTTATCACATTTAACCACTCATCTTCTCTTGGTGTGATGTTTTTTATCAAAGTCTCAGCACTGAGATCAAGCTCTTGAAAACTTGTAAATAGAGGAAAATTAAATGCACTTAATGATAACAGGTGACTCCTCTTTACTTCTTTATCATTTTTCTTTAATTTTAATGATAATAGTAGCACCCTACCGGCAGAGACTCTCTTTCACTTGCGCCATTTTGGACAAAAATATGAGGTTTTGCTGGCACGCCTGGGTGAATTACTACCCTGTTTACCAGAGGTTTTTTCTCGCGTGCGACGAGGAGCTTTCGCCGGATAAGACTTGACCGAAACCGGAAACCGCGCATGCAAAGTCTCTGGCACCCAGGGTAGTCAATTACATGAAATTAAAGAAAAAATGTTACGGCACATGGTGAAGCGTCGGACCGGGCGTCGGACGCTCTTGGGATTTCTAGTTTTAATTTATTTTTACTTACTCAACTACGAAACCTCTCTCGACACCCAATGAATGTGTAAACAACGTTCTACCTCCATAATCAGCAGGAATTTTTTAAATGTAGTTCAGGAAGACGTTCAAGTTTGATGGGTTCATATGTGTACCCTCGGACGTGTGCCTCGGACAAAAGCCCAAATGGTGCGAATCATTTCAGTTTACAACTGTCATTTTCGATTTTTCTGCGTACATAGTAATTACCCCAAGAAATAGTTCCTGCTGTTCTTCAGAGAACATCATTATACATTCTTTGACCCTCTATAAGACAGACACCTCTTATCAAGGTTTCTCTTCCTTCCGGCCCCTTGTAAGAGACAAAAATCTAGAGGGGAGATCTTGCTCTTGCCAGACGCTTAGAGCCAGTGCCAGGGCATGATTCGTACAACTTCAGACAAACAAATTTCAAGGCGTTTTCAAGGATTTTTTAAGAACAAATTACAGTTTTCAAGGACTAAGATTTATTAAATAAATCTGCATTCTTTAACCCCCTTTGATCACCCTATTGGCTAAAACACGTCATGGAGTTATTTACGATTTTTACTTATTCGGCCATCGCTGATCAAATTTTTTTACACTACTTTCCGCAACAAGACTTTGCAAAATGACTGAGTATGACGTGAATTGCATCTGAGGTACAGAAATCGCACTTGACATGAAGAAACAGAAATAAAATATTGTTCATGCACAAAAATGTTTTACGTTACCCGTGAGTTTTACAGGTTTTTACTGCGAGGATCAGAGCCAAATTAAAATCATCTAATTTTACAGAAAAGGTGTCTGGCGCAGACAAGGTTGTGAATTTCAAGGACATTTCAAGACCTAATAAAGAAATCAAGTACTTTTCAAGGACCTAAACCGAATTCAAGGACTTTTCAAGACGACTAGTAAAATTCAAGAACTCTTCAACATAGTGCAAACCATGCAGGGGTATCCATCTTAGCTCCTAGAGACCTGACGTTATTAGTGTCTTACCCGAGACAAAACACATCAGGAGGGTCTTTATCAACAGCGAGCCATGGAGAGACATCCTCAGCTGGGTACTGTCCATTTACATTCCACGTTCCAACAAACACTCTACATCACAAAAAATACCACAAACTTAGAGCTAATTAAAAGCTTTAACTTTTTTCTATTTAAAAAAATCCTGCTTTACGGACACCCAGTTGTCAGTTTTCTTTGTCTGGTGGCTAAATATCATTTAGGCAAAGTTAAATTTGAGCAAATGCAGCCAGCAGTTTCCTCATCTGCAGCACGTGACCTTTGGGGTGGCCTTCAGAGGTTTTGCAGGGTTTCAAGGTTCATTGAGTTACATTTGCAGCGTTATCAGCTGATCTTTACGGATCAAAAGCTTAGCTATTACGAATCATTGAGGATTCTTGCACCCTCTCCTCCCTCTCTCTTTTGCATTTGGTTGCCAGGGTAAGTATATTCTCAGGTAAGTTATTTCCACTAATTTTCAGTGTGACGGTGCTGAGTTAGCGGGCGCTCGTTTAGGTGGTTCCCGCATTCCAGGGTTGCCATGGATACCTCCCTGCAGATATGGAATCTGGCACCCACACAATCTGGCACCCCGCTAACCTTTAAGGCACCAGTTCCCAAGCTCATCTGTTTGTGATGAGTTTAACCTGGGGAAAGCCCTCACAATTACTCTTAATACGGACACCCGTTATTGCGGACAACGTACACTTATTTCTTGCCCAATCAACAGATTCTCATACAAAGCCAACATCGCTAATGGGGACACTTCATTATCAAGTGGCTTTTAAAATAGACCTTTCCTCTTTGAAGGTACAAAAAAACCCTTCAGTTGACAGCCCGTCGATGTTCCCAGTGCTACAGTCACTGGATAGGATGATTTGTAGACATCAATTTCAGACTAATTCTGGCATCAAACGATTTATGGGGAGAGCGGTTTTGAATAATTTATAGATGAGCGATTTTTGAGTGTTTCCCTGGAATTAAGCCGCAGAATGAAGGCTTTGTGAAGGTTAGAGAGGTTTAATTTGACGATACTGATGCCCTGTTTTATAACTCTAGTATTTTATTCAAATAAAACATGTTTTTTTTACATTATTAACATGACCCGCTTCATACAGACACCCCTCAGTGTCCATATTTTAATGGGGTTTGACTGTATTATTAACCTTTCCTGTTTTCTTCATAAAGAATTATGTTCTAGCATGGAAGCAAGGTTTCAATGACTGTACAGGTGTAGGTGGAAAAAATTCAAAATGACATTCATACATTTCTGGCTTGTTCAAGCCAACTAAACACTTTACTTTAGCCAAGAAAGCTTCTAAACCTGTATGTAAATTTTCTGTCAAAAAAAGGACACCTCTAAATGATCCCAATTCCCCAAAGTCTCTCTTCTTCCAATCCCTTGATGGAGCAAAAAAGGTGGGGGGCATAGAGGGGAGAAGAACCTGAACCTGATGTATTTGAGGATACATTATGCAACAAGTAAATTAACCAGTATTTGCAAGTCGGTTAGGTTATCTAATAGATTTATTTAGTAATACATGTACCATTAGAAATCTATAAACCAGTGACCTACTTGAAGTTTTCTGTATGTGTGTATTCACTTTCCCTTGCAGCCAAATGAAGCTTTATAAACGCATCCCTAGTACCAAAGCTTGTAGGTAAAATGGACCTCCTAGGCAAGGCTGGTGAGTTGCTGGCACTCTTATCTCCCTCATCTAATCCTGATAAGCTTGACGCTGATACAGATGGGTGTAATGTGGGTGATGGTGAAAACCCTGGCATTCCAAACACGTCCAAACCTGCATCATCAAGCTTGGATTCTGAAGCATGAAAACAATAATATAATTATAATCAATGATCAGCGCACCACTAATGTACATGTATACAGACAAATTACAAGAAAATAGTGCAATGAACCACTTGGTACCAAAGCAACACAAAAGAACATGAACTACAGTATTTTAGGTTCTAACCTCTTTTATCTCCCAAAGTCTAAGTACATTATGGAGATGGACATGTGATCAATAATGTGAAAAGTTAATCTTAAATACAGGCTGTAATTTAATTTGAGACTAGATACAATGTATGCAAAACCCATAGAGGTGGGTGACCATCCAAAATGAAATGATTTTGATGTTCTTTTTTTAGAACAGTGCAAGACTCACAGGGGTGGAGAAGGGGCAGGTAGAGTGGGAATGGAATGAGAGGATGGAAAACTCATATTTACCCAAACAGGTAAAAAAAATTGCCTAGGGCTGTGGGATAAGATATGAAAACAACAACCTAACACATTCATGGTGTGTGGTGTTGGATCTACTTTAATAGGGGTCAAGAATAGCCTTATTCACACCCAGATTGTTCACCTTAAGGGTATACCGGGTAATTCTAACGTTCCAACAAACAATCCTGTCTTTTTGGGTGTCTCCCTACACCCCTGCCGGGGGGAAGCAGCACACAAATTCTTTCTCACAGAAGTGTACACCATACAGGGACTGTCTAAGTTGACCATGAAATACATTTCTTTGTAATGTTACCACTGTTTTTTCCATGAAATGACATCTTAGGAACAAGTGGAGAAATTCGTTACTGATGATGTGTCACTACCCAGATCTCGGTAGTACAGTGTACTTCTGATTGCTTGTGCCACCACGGAAATTTGCTTCCGCTAATCAGACGCACTACCCTAATTTGGGAAGTGGCATAACCAGTGGTGGCCTCACAAATTACTGGCTGTTTTCTCAGGCTAGCATTTGTACCTCAGGGTTGTCGCTAAGATTTCAAGTTGCTGGGTAAATACAACAAGTAGGTGGGGAATCAAAACTCTAGGGGTTTCTTTTGGTTCTACTTTTCTTCTATTTTCCTTTGAAAGTAGCTGGGGGTCGCATGCATAGCAGCAAGGGGAAATCCCCAGGCCCTGCATCATAATGACAGCCCTGTATACCTACCTGTAACTACTTCAGATCCACTTGAGCCTGCCTCATCAAGATGAATCCATGGCCAGCCATCTGTTTTTAAAATAAACCAAACATATCATGGCAGTAATGTTATCAACATTTTCAAAAATACTACTGACAATAATCTGGTACTCTACTAAGTAAACATTTTCATTTGTCAATTACTTAAAACAGCATACAGTCATGTAAAGGTACTAAGCCTAACATTATTTCTTTACTTCCCATCAATTCTTTATTATACTTTATTACTTGTAACAACTGTATTCATTGATTTTTAACATCATCCTAGATTCTTCTGATCAAAGTGATTAAGTGAAACAGAAACAAGTAAATAACAGTGTAAGACTATCGAAGTAACAAATTGTGTGAGTACAGTATTTGTTAAGAGTTTCAAGTACTCGAATAATTAGCATACTGCAAAAGGAAATTCTTTACGCAAACACTTTAGTGCAAGCGGATTCTAAAGAAATCAATTGACCAGGACTGTCACTGAGATTTACAGTTGCTGGGTATGATCAGTGCCTCTGGGGAATTTTATAGCTAGGAGGTTCTTTTGGCTTCCTATGAAAGTAACCGGTGATTATCCTCTTTGTAACATCATGTGAAGAGAGTCTTTTTTATTACTGTTGGACTCAGAACCTACCAGGGCATTTGCCCCAGCAAGTCTTACAAACAGGATTACTGCAAAGCTAGGTTGGCACAATAAACCTCAGCTGTGTTGAATCTGTGAGTCATTTAGATAGTTTTCTTAATAGTTTCATGGTTCTCTCCGTCAACAGAGGTGATGACGCTACACTCATAGTAGCCAAGCAGATCCCTGCTTGGCCCTTAATGACAGCCCTGATTAAATCAAAGCATCATCCTCACCTGTGTTTAAAAAGCTCTTCCTGCCAATGTTCTGCTGATATTTCTCCAGCCATTTAAAATCAGGTACTCCAACTAAATGAGCCTTCTGTCGATAAGCTATTTCAAAGAAAGAAAATGAACACATCAATGTTCAAAGTTACAGTTTACACCTGTTGTGCAGCATAACATATTAAACTACTAAATGAATTTCCTTACATCCTATAGCTTGGTTCAGTTCAAGTAGGAAACTCCTTCCTTGTTCATCCTTCTTAACCTCAAAGACAAGCCTTGATTGATCATCAGTCAATAATTGAAATCTAATTAAATCTAAAAATTAAAAAAAAGCAGTGATAAAGGAAGTTATTTCTGAATACCTATATTAATACATGTAATGTAGTAACAATGTAAAACTGGAAGTAATTTTACCATCGGTTTTGCCACTAGCCTGCATGCATTTCTTTATGCCTGGCTGGTACAGTGTCTATATGCAGTAGCTCAATATAAAAATGGAAGAGTATCAATGCAAATCTATGACAATAACCACAAAAATTAATGTTTAGTTCTTATTTTTAAAATAAAGGTCATGCATGTAGCGACTGTGTATTGGAAGGTCTTAAGCAATGTTGCCCCTATTTTGACTGAGTTGAAAGTCAAAAAGCTGTCTCCATGTCATAACAATAATATAATACAGAAGTTATTAGTAGATCATACACCTTACCAGAAATTTCTTTTGAGACATCTTCTCCTCCTGTTTGATGGATGAGAGGAATATACAATAAAATAAAAAGTTAATTAATTTATTGCCTTGTAAATTTGCCAAAAAAATATTGTATTACATGTATTCTGACAGTACTTATCAGAAGATAATACTGAAATGGATAAAAGAAGTTAAAAAGAATACCAAATCCTACTTGAGATAGTGATAGAGGTATATTACATTTTAGTAAAATCCAACTAGTGGTCTATTATCAATGCTGAGTTCTGATTGGTTGAGCTACTACTAGGCTATAATGTTATAGCCCACTAGTAGCGAAAGTGCCGGCTTTTTAGCAGCAAAAAAGGATTAAAGTCTAGCTTTAACCAGCTAAAGCTGTTTTGTCTCGATAATTATTTTTGACCAGCTAGTTGGATTTTACTAAAACAATAATAATATAATTATTATTCCTCTCGCCCTCCTGGCCTCTGAGTCAATAGCGGCCAAATGGGCTATTGACTCAGAGCCCATTTGGTCTCGAGGAATAATTGCTAAAAACACTGATCAAAAAAGTTGACAGGGCTGTCACCAAGGGCCAGAAGTGACCAGCGAGTTCCCCTAGCCACCAAGACCATGACTCTTGGCTAAGTTCGATTCCGTCTCCACTCATTGCACATACCAGGCAAGTTAAAATTTTAACGACGACCCTGTTATTGCTGTCTTCAGAATCAGAATTAGTAATCAACCATGGGTTTGTAATTTGCTTTGGATGGTATTGTATCATAAAGACTGCACTGTACCAGAAACAGTTGCGTAAGAGAAAGGTCCACGGATCGCCAGAACATAAAGAATGAGGGGAGAAAGTTCTTGAAAATCACTTTGCCACTGAAAGATGATGAGTCTGTCAAAAACAAAGAGAAAGTTAGTTAAAATATTAACTTACAGAGAAGCCTGTCTTCAGTGGACCCCGCTGATATATAAAATGAATACCCTTTACTACTGGACACATTAATGGTGTCAGACAGTCTCACACTTTTCTTCCCATCCATATTTGCTATACAACAAACCTAATACATGTACATGTGTATCTAGTGCTCACTTTTATTGAGTGAACTCCTTGCAGGCCAAGTCTCAAGAGTGTCTGTGCTGAATACACTGGATGGGTTTAACTGTGCTAATATTTTATACAAGTAGGGTGGAAAGGGATAGTAGGACACAGGGCTGTCACTTAGGGGTGGGGGACAGGGCTTTTCCCAAGCTACTCTGATCATGACCCCTGCATACTTTCATAGGAAACAAAAGGCAAACAGAACCAAAGACCTTCCTAGATGTTGAATTGCTTGCCTAATCGCATAATTATATAGGTCGAAATTTAAAATTAAATTCAGGTTAAAATATTTTAACCTAGGTTTATTCTCCACATTTTCTTTATTGTCTCCTATCCCTAATCATTCATGAATTAGGGCTAACAGACAAAAAAAATTGAGAATCAATCTAGGTTAAAAAATTTTACCCTAAATATAATTATTTTGACCTGTGACATACAAACCCAGCAACTTGAAATCATAGTGATAGTCACGAGGATGGTACAGAATGATGATTGGTGATTGGGGATGTCTCTGGCATCCCATCAGAGCTTGAAAAATCTTGAATTACACCTTGCCTTCTGGAAAAGCTGTAATTCCATTTTGCTTTTGCCAGGGTCATTGAGTGCTTGTTTTAGTCTATGATTTAGTTAGAAGATGACTTGCCTGGTACTTAGCCTTTGAACAAACAAGCATGAAAACCTATAAAGGGTCCGGAACCATAGAGCAAGACCTTTTTTGAGCCAACATGGGGAGGAGTGAAACTTGAAATCCTTTGAAACTTTTTTCTTGAAAATAAAATTAATAACCATAATAGGGCAGAGGAGAGTCCAATCTGGTGTGTAATCCACACAAGTTATTAAATATGAGTCAATTAATCATGAATTAACAATATAATAATAAAATAAAATAAAACACAAGATCTTCCAAGAAATTCTTTACAAGACTAAAAAAAGAGCCCATTGGATGATACCTGCAGTACAGCACACTGTCCAGTTACTTGAGCATGACACATACTGTCCTGTTACATAATGTCCCATTAATGCTGAAATCAGGGCTACTGATAGCCAATCAGTTTAGATAATTTTGTTACATAATAATTACCCAGTTTCTGAGTCTCTTGACACAAGAGAAAGCAAACAGTCCACTTTGTTGTTGTCCTTTATCAGCACTCCTGTAGTACAGTATTCATTGTTAAGGAAATGTTATTTATCACACAGCATTATAAACAAAATAATAATAAAGTTTTTGTGTAGCATCTGATTGGATTAGAATTGAGATTCCTGTAGTGTGTGTGCCTATGATGAAATACCACAGCAGCTGATTGGTATTACAGTGGACTGCTGAGGGAATAGCTTCTTACAATAACAATACTGTACTTAAGATGAAGACCTAGCAACCATGAGTGAGGTTTAAATGTGTTTAACAGTGCCTAGGTGATACTAACAGTACCACACAGCAAATTGACACCATCACCTATCAAAGACCAACAGCATGCAGTTGATACATCATAAATAAAAAAGTGGCCATTGTGACAAAAACAATAAAATGAGCCCTTACATACACCATTATACCATAATGAATACCGTAGACAATGAGCAGTTTTCCTTCTTTTCTCAGAGCCATGTGCCATTAGCAAAAAATGAATATTACCCAAATTAATGGTACAAACTTTATTAAGGGAGGAGAGATTGTGGCACCCCTGTTTCTTGTCACCCCTCGTGTGTTCTCTTGATCTAATGTCACTCAAAGGAAAAAGAAGAGACTGCTCACAGTCTACATCAATGACACCATTCATTATAGCAGTCAGGGTTCGCAAATACGCCAAATTTGGCGTATTTTACGCCAAAATTATTCAGATGACTCCACTGAAGTTACGGAGGGAGTCACTTCGACTCCAAAAATTTTCGGTAACAAACAGGGAGCCACTTCGACTCCAGAAATTTTTGGTAACAAACACAGTTTTGTCCTTACCTTTTTAGCAACAAATACAATTTACATCAATTGTAAACGTATAAAACCTTAATTAAGTCATCGAAATTAAAGAATTATACTGCACGACAAAACAGGAAGAGGGTAAATTAGTTAACTCGATGACCGCCATCAAGGATTTGAGCTTTCCAGGTCAGCGGACCATCACAGCTACTTCGTGTATCCCTCACGATAGTGTATACATGCCAGGACCACGTGCTGAAAAGTCTGACACTTGACTCCAAATATTCCAAAATGACTCCAAAATTTGTGAAGAAGAAGTCAAACTGACCCCACTCATCAATAAAATTTGCAAACCCTGAGCAGTTAATGATGTGTCTATTCAAACAAACCATGAATTTGTCTCAGTAGCTGCGCATTTTGACAAAGGGCAGCTACATGTTTTGCTGTTACAAAATACAGAAAGTGGTAATCAAATATTCATAATATATTTGCAAAATCATTAGGTAGAACCTGTAATAAATTATTATTATAATTATTTCAATACATACATGAGAAAAACACATGTTTCTTGTCGGCTGCTTTAGATTAAAACTGTCAATTTAAATGTGGGTTAAGGGCAGGGGTTGACACCATGTCCATCCATACTGTATAATTTACAACAGTTATATAGGTGGTTTTCATGCAATCTCGGGAGACACAAATAACAATGGTGAAATGAACAAATTCTGGTGGACAAACAAAGCGAGCTAATGAGTGATCTTTTGTTTACCGTCCACCAGCATGGCAGCGATGACGTAATGTGAAAACCACCTATACTAGGAAGAATTGACACAAACTCTAACTTGATAATATTTTGTCAATACAGCTACAGTTTGTACATGGATATCCTAAAATTATGTAAAGTTATTGGAGCTGCAATAAATAGCACATGTATATCTCTGAATGAAGAAGCATTTCAACACTGATCATCAATAATAAATTGCCGAACTCTTCTGCTACTGGAATATTTAATTTGTTTTACACAAGCCTGTCATTGCACTATGGCATAATATAATTTTATACACTGTAACAAACAGAAATAGAAAACATCTAAAAGAAATGCGAATTGACATAGCTCACGAATCTCAAATGGTTTCCAAGAAAGAAAGAGTGAAGCCTGTATAAACTGTTTTAGGAAAAGGTTTAATGTCCACAGCCGAATATTCGATCATTAAAGTTGTCAGTGACAAATGCATCGGGGTTAAAAAGCTTCACCTGCTAATGGCCATCTGGTCAAGTTTTGAAAATCCGGTCCAACAGATCAGACGAAGATCAGCTTACACGTAAGCTTAAGCGTAAATCTTTCAGAACTTTTGAACTCTTAACATGAGCTTAACCTGCTTATCTAGGACTTAATATTTGCAGTTAAGCAGACTGTAAACTCAATAGCTTTTGACTAGATCGAAGCTTTATATTTAAATTTTCTGACGGAATAAAAGACTTCTAACGCGAAAAGATCAGTGTCCGCAAGTTTAAGCAGCATTGAGTCATTGGCAGCTGCAGATTTCCCTGAACTAAAGAAGAAGAAATACCTTATTGGAGACCAGCTAACGTTATATCAACATGAGTGACTAGTTAAATTGTCATCATATAAAATATGAGCACATCACCGGTTTCTAATAACGGTTACATTAACGCAAAATATGTCAGAACAAAGGATATCTTCAAACACTTCTCCTCCGATGCAAGTTCCTTCTGAACTCTTGCAGCGAGATCCATTGTAAGCCTCGAGATTCACAGCTGAAACGGAATCAACCCTTACCCCCACACCCGCCAATACTCATGCACCCGCCATATTTGTTTTGCCAGAGAAACCGCAAGGAAACTGGAGCTAATAACCACAAATCTGTGCGGCGAGTGCAATCTCGTTCCCGGAGTCCGCGTTGCTTTGTCCAGCGGAATAGGCCCTGTCGCTGTAGGTGATTCATATATGATTCCTATAGTGTACTGATATATAGATTCCTTTCTACAGTCTTTCCTCTAGTGTACCGAGACCGAGGTACTTGGCTTACTTAGGTACTTGGCTTGCGTCAGTGTCTTGGCAGTTACTTGGCGTGCTTGAGGTACTTGGCTACTTCAGTAACTTGGCCTGCTTGAGATACTTGGCTTACTTAAATGTCTTGGCCTACTCCAGTAACTTGGCGTGCTTGAGTGTCTTGGCCTACTTTAGTCACTTAGCGTACTTGAGGGGCTTGTCCTACTTCAGTAAATTGGCGTGCTTGAGTGTCTTGGCTTACTTTTGTTTGTTGGCCTACTTCAGTAACTTGGCCTGCTTGAGTGTCTTGTCAGGTTGCGCATCAGCCCAGCAGGCCTACTCTATTTTATTGCTATTTTATATCGTCTCACCAATGGCGGAAGGTGGTCCAGAAACTAGCCCTCAACCTAGCCCTTTCCACATTGAAGCCATAATTCTGGCTAAAGAAGAATCCACGACGTCTGAAAAACGATTACATGCCAGATTTTTAAAAGATGTCAAAATTAAAGAGAGAGACTCGAAGCAACCGATGGTTGCAAGGCCGGTGTGGCCGTATGAATACTGGCGCACCAACAACACAGACAGCAGTACTTGGGATTTCAATCAACAGACTCAACGTAACGTGCCTTTAAACGCGACCAGTGAAAGTCAGGCCTCACAAAAAGGAGACTGGGATCATTTTAGTTCGCTACAGACCAAACAAAACGAATTAAACCCGGTAACATATGAAGCTAACACCGCGGAGGAATCCACGCCCGAGCACTCCTCAGAGGAAATGAATGATGCTATCCAAAGAGCAATTAACGTGCTGTCCGACCTGCAAGACTTAGTATCAGTAGCTCTTAAGATCTACAGTGAGGCAGGAGAAAAAGATTTAACAGTGAATGAAGGTGAAAACAGCTGTGAAAAGACACAGGCAACATTGGCCGAAGGAAATCCCGACATATCGAAACCGGAAGTAATGGATGAACACCAACAAAGAGAAGCCGAAGGGAATGATCAGTTTCCAGGTATCACGCCAGATAACACTCTTAGTTTTAATTTAAATTCAAACAGCAACACATTCAAGAGTTCAGAAGAACAAAGAACTAACAGTCCAACAGAGGAATCAAACAGACAAAGCAAAGAAATCGTAGCCAAGGATCTTACTCTGAAAAACACTTCTTTCGCTGGGGAGTGTGAAGTTCCGCTTGCAGCAGAAGAATCTGAGATGGAACAGAGTTCTGAAGGTGGAAATGCAAAGGAAGACCTTGATACACTTGACTGTATTAACAAGGACACTTGCATCAATGTAGAAGTGCGATCCAAAGAAACCCTAAGGAAAACAAAGATTGCTTTAAAGGAAAAAGGAGCAGATGACTCTAAAGAGAGGCAACCGACAATTGTTGAATCAGAGAAAGACACAGGGGACAGATATATGAATAAAACCCTTACATGTGATGGAGAGATAAACACACCTGAGATACCTCATTTTAAACGTGAATTGCAACTTCCAGTTTCACAACATTCTGTATTAAACAATTTTATTCAAAAATGGTTACCAAGAATCAGCATTGATGAGGCCACTAGTCAATACATCAGACATTTAGTAAGAAGTTTAATGGACAAGACCATCCTTGAACTGCAGGAAGCATGCCCTATATTCTCCAATTGTTACATCATAGAAACTGGAAGTATGGCAGAGGGTACCAAGATAGGCCACCCTGATGAGTTCGATGTCACTGTTGCCCTTCCTGTGCTGGCTGATCCACATATGGCAGAACTATTGTATATCAAGCTTGGAGTACAAACACGGCTTCATGAAAAAATGTCTGACAAGGTTCTTTCTTTCCTGAGCCAGTTTTCTTTTGTGGATACTTCCTATGGCAAATTGCTTACAAATGCTTTTCTCCTCCAGGTTTTCCGTGACACTTTAAGGAAACATTTACCAGTGGAATGGGAAATGTTACAGGAAAGTGACATGCACATGATGAGGGTATTTCTAAAGAATCAGACTTTAACCATTCATTTACAATGTACCTCGGGACCACATTCAGGTTTTACCCTGTCTATTGATGTATGTTTTGGGATTCCTCTTAACACTGAGCGACTTCAGACTGTCCTTGTTGGTGACGGTTTTCATGCAATTCATCTTTCCTACATTCAGAGTGAGTGTATGCGAATGAACACAGGAGTCATTGCAGTTATCAGTCGAAACCCTTTGGTTGGACAACGTTTCTTTTATGAAACAGAGCTGTGCAGATTTCACTGCAACAATTTGGCTGTAGACTGTTACAAACTTTCAAAACATGTAGCAAGCATGTTTCTGCCAAAAATCAAGAAAAACAATTGTACTTTATGTGAGGACACTTTGATCCCTTCCTTTTACTTGAAAACTGCAGTAGTTTTTATGATGGATGTCTACACTGAGGAAAATGACTGGTCTGGCGTTCAGCTTGGAAACAGACTGATAGAAATATTTGAAATTTTATACCATTGTTTCTTAAACCAATATTTAGCTTACCACAGCTATCCAAATAATGGTCTACAGCAAGAGAGGGCAATGAAATATAATCCAACAGATGGCAGCCTAAAGGTAGGGATTGGCTTGGATGGTGACAAACCTTGCTCTATCCCATGTTTGGAAGACCTTAATTTTGCATCGTCTCACAGAGACATAACCATTGCTGTTGAAAACTACTGGAGATACATGCAAAGTGAAGAATGGACAGTCTGTGACCTGCTACACAAACTTACTGAGGTCCTCTATGTCTTCAAATTTACAGAATAACATTATTATACCTGTACAAACATTACTTTGTGTTACTCCCTTTCTTTCCTGACCTATGGTGTCTCCTAAGTCAGTTTAAGACCTGCATGGAACCAGCAGGCTTCTTTAGCAAAGTAATATTGTTCACTGGTTAGAACATTGCAGTTACAACATCCAACAAATATTAGATGTAGTTTCTATCAAATTATGGGTGATGGTTTAGGTGGAACCAATATTGTTGTATTAGGAAAATTAATCATAATGATTATCTACCTTTTCATATCTGAATAAACACACTATGATTATTACTAAGATTTTAAGAGTCCATCAAAAAGTTCTCTAGCATTATCTTTACATGTATTTCTTCAAAATCAAATGTGCAATGCCGAAGATAACAAGAACTCTAAACCTCTTTACTATGTTACAACAAATAATTTTCAGTGCAATTATTTTTAAACAGTATCAAAGTTAATAACAAGCCAACATGTCATAAGTCAGACAAGCCTAAGAGAAAAAAAATAGATCATCAAGACTTGAGAAGAAATGGCAGTAGAGGGATTTTTCATTGGAAAACAAAAACAATAATCAAGAATAAATAGTGTTTATTAAATTTTTGCATACTACATGTATGTAAAGTACATTATTTTTCACTCAAGACTTGACAAGAAAAGCAAAAATCTGAAATGTAAAAAGCAATACAGCTGTTTGTCCTAAACAGTACTAAGATTGGCTTTTGCTGCTGTACTGATGTTTTGAATGTCCAGACATTTGAATGGTAGAGCCCTTTACAAATCTCATGGGGATAAAGCCACCCTCTCCAGATGAAACAATACAAGGTACATTACCTGCAACATGAAAAAAAGAACAGGTTTTAATCAAGATACTGTTATTAAAACTATGCCCAAATGTAGCTTGAATCAAGCTCTCAGTAGTACATGTAGATCACGTACATGTATAAAGGCATCCAAACTGTGAAGGGTTTAATTTGCAGATGTGAAGGTCTGGTGTAACTTAAGGCCATGTAACTCAAACCCTAGCCCTAGACACCCAGAAGGCTAGGTAGGTGCATGTATGTGCCACTGCATATGGTATGGTTTTCAAGCAGCTTCATAGACTATAGTCAGCTTACAAATGAGCTTAGTCGGAAATCAGAGAGTTTGGGTCTACAATAGAGTATCTTGTTCCATGGAACTGTTCAGTTGGTTGACGATTTTTAGACTAGGGAAACTGGGAATAAAAAAGTAATCAAATCTAAATTTACCCACAACTCATTTTAATAACAAAGAAAGCAACAACCTAAGAAGTTTCTGAAAAATAGCAGCTCTAGGAAAGGAAGGGATATTGGGCACATCTCCACCTGAAAATTCCTTTATAGCTGCACCCACACTTGCACTTGACTCATCTTAAAATTCAATTCCTCCAGCTAAGTCCTACTCTGTATTACAAAACATGTAGAAAAATGGTAGATTATTCTCACAAGGTGAAAAAATGTTGGTGTTAGATTGAAAATATCCCATTTTCCTCTTTCACTTACCAATAGATATCCGCACCAGAGAAGCATTAAATGCTTGCTTGACAGTCTTAAGTTTTAGTCGCCCCTTGTCAAGAAGGAAATTCTCTTTCTCCACTGCCCCAGTTAGTTCATCTGTCCACATCACACAGACAAATTCTGGTGGGAAACACAACTAAGTACTGTAAATAAAGATGTCAGAGTTGACATAGTCCTTTCATGAAAGTTGTAACTAGAGGGTACTAGTCTAAAAATATTTTCACTTGCCAATTAATTGTTGTTACCATTCGTTGCAAATTTTTCTTCATTTTCACTGGCTGAGAGCTCATCACGTGACCTGCATATAACTGCCTACAAATAATGGCCCGCTCATGCGCAATGTCGTCCAACTTTGTTTGGCAGCAAATGATATTCAGCTCATTCAGAAATGAAAGCATGCTTTTGAATAAAGGTTAAAGGACTAGCCTGGAACCAGGCTCTGTACTAGTGGGGAAAGGGGTGAAACAGCAAAAGTCGGCGAGTGAAGGGAGCTGAGTGGTGGACTGGGGAGGGGGAAAGGGCAACAGAGCCTGGAGACATACCTTTGATGCTTCCATTCCATGATACCAGATTCTGATATCATGCTCTGATTGGTCAAAATTAATGCAACAATGTTGACAGATTCACTCTGTTGTTGACAGAAGAAATATCATGCTTTTTAATATCCGGAAAAGGAAGGATTTCCAGCATGGATTTCGAGCAAGCAATTTACAAATTTCTTTGCGAGACTTTTTGCGTATTCCTTGGCTTAAACAGGGCTGTGCTCTAGCAGAGCCTGGTGGCCCCTGGCGCCTAACTTTTGCACTCGGGCAACTAGAAAATCTCAGATTTTTCATACAAATCGTGTGCCGGGCACCCTAGATTTTACAGTTGCAGAGCACTGGGCTCCCTTCAATTTTCCTTAGAGCACAGCCTTGCTTAAACATGAGCAAAACCATAGCAGCAACTATTTTCCCTGCTTGCCAATTTTTTTTAACCTTTTGTCCCCACTGGAGAGCCTGGCCCAGGCTGATCAAGGAGTGCAGGAACCCAAAAATGACTGGCAATTCATGGCATGCAGATGTGTGATTCATTGAAGTAAGAACACAGGTAAAAAAGAGTCAGACAGAACTGACACAACATGTAATAATGACTTGCAATAATTTTCTCTGAAAGAAAAGCGTTTCCATTGAGTTCAAGAAGAGAGAACTAGAATAAAGTATCTGTACCTGCAGCATCTTGTAACGGATACAAGGGGCACTTGTGTTTTTCATCCATATTATTTGATGTCATTTCAATATTTCTCTTTTCCAGTGCAGCAACATTTGCAGTTATCTCTGAAAGTGTACTCATCATAGTTGATCTTAACTCTTTAATTTGTTTCAAACAACTCCTGAAGTCTTCTGCAAAAAAAATAAAATTTGTAGGCAAAACTGTGACCTAGAGTTGTATGGGTTTGTAGCCTTTTACAATAAAATAAACACAGACAAGACTTACTCTTTGAGAAAGAAAGGCAGTAAATAATTTATTTACAATGTACAGTAGTGTAAAAGAAAGAAAAGCATCTCCATTGAGAGGTCCAAATAACAAAACATTTTGGACAAAAAATATTATGCCCTCAAGGTGACATGCAAAACGACATGCAATTTTGAGATAAATCAAAAAGTCATAGTACATTGTGTGTATAACAGTATAACAGTCGTACCTTTAATAACCCCTTTTGAGTTGTCACTGATTTCTCCATAACCATGAGAAGGTTTCAGTTCAGAGATCAAAGATGAATTCTCATTTTCCACCACTTTAATTAATCCGTTAAAAACACTTCCGTCAGGAAGCCTTAAAGATGGTGAATCTTCACTGGACTGATCATTGTTTTCTTGCTGATCAAAGGTTCCATCAGATTTCCTCACACTGTCCTTAGAAGGAACTGTAGTGAAACACTTTAGGGTAACATCATATTGGTCAGTATTCGTGGATGGCGGAAAAGCAGTCAGGTTAACTGGTTCTTTTGATTTCCCGAGTAAACAAAGAAAGCTTTGTCCATCTCCAGGAATTGTGCATATTCCTTTAGGTTTATGGTTAGGATCCAGTTCTATCACCTCCTTTTGAGCCTGAAACTCAGTTTTACCAGTCAGAGTGGATGTCTGAAGAGAATAGCAGTGAAGCTTGCTGCAGCAATGACTTCCTACAACAACAGATTTTGTCAAAGGCTGTTTGAGAGAAAAGAAGAAAAAGCATTTTGTCAATATACATTTACCTACTCTTGCTTAACCCTTAAAGTCCCAATATCCTCTTACAAATTCTCCAGATAGCCTCCCGCAGACGTCCTTTGAGGTTTGTTTGTCATGCGTTCATTTCTCCCCCGTAGGGAAGAAATGAACGCGTGACGAACAAAAGGACGTCTGTGGGAAGGCTAATCTCCAGACTGATCTTATACATTTCCATAAAAATTATAAATAATAAAAGTAACAAGAGGTAGGGATAGCACATTTACATAGTGGCTCTTTGTCTACAAGATTCCTGGTGGAATTAGAATTTGAAAATGTTTGTTTTTTAGAAGAGGGGAGTCAACAAGGGGTGTAAAGATTCGATTTGATTTCGAGTATTTTGATTCGATTATGTTCCTTACTTCTCATAACATAACACATTATGTAAACAACATGCAACCCTAAAACCCTCAATTTGAGAATAGTAACAAGGACAGGAGGATTCATAGTCACTTGGTCATTTATCGCCATGTTTAAGAACCTGACAAAAAGTGTGTCGCACATGGTTTGCCTTATTTGGAAATTCTCAAGGGGTGGTTGAAGGACAGCATTTTTACCAGACAAAACAAAATCGCACATGAACCGCTATCGTCTTTGCTTGTCAATCAAAAAGATACATTTTAAAGAGTTCTGGATTCTGATTTTCAATTATAATAACTCACTGAGAACACCCTGGGAAAGGTGTGCAAAAATCGAACCAAAATCAAACGTGGAAGCAAAGAATAGTGAATCGAACCAAACGTTCATAATCGCAATTAACTGAGAATTCGATTAATCATTACACCACTAGAGTCAACTCTGATAGCCTGATCACCAACTACAAGCTCAACCTACGTATGACATTGATGCCAGGATTTGAACCTGGGTCACATTTGTGGGAGGCGAACACTCTCACCACTATGCCACCCTTGCTCCCCAAATAAGAAACTGATAAAAGATCAAAGCAATTTCCCTTAGATGATCATTTTCTTAGTTCTCGCAACCTTTTCTCTTGAATATGGAATGATAAAATTACAAGAAAATTGCTGTTGGTAACTCTTGGGAGTTACAAAGGTTAAGAGAGGTGGTCACACTTGAACGTACAGGCTGGCAATAAGACAGTATAAACTCAAATAACCATTTGACCTCTAATTTACTCTCTGAAATATAGCAGCCTGCAAAAAAACATTATGTCTGATAGTCTGGGGCTAGTGGATTTTGCTATTGAGCTAGGGAACTCTGTTCTCAACTTATCTGACAGGGAGAATTCAAATTACAGACTGACGAGCTGTAAACAACCCTGCTGGTCATGAATAAATGATAAATGTATATATAAATTTTTTTGCGGGGGGTGGAGGGGGGGGGGGGGTGGAGAGAGATTTCTAAAGGTAAAATGACTCTTGAGCTAGTAAATGCTAGCTCAAGGAAGCTGTAAAACAGACCTTCATTGCACAATGAATAGACATGAGTACGGTATTACAATTCTAAATAGGAAAACAATAAATTAATTAATTTTGTTTTAGATACAAACCCAGGGCTGTCATTAAGAGGTGGGGGCCGGGGATTCCCCCGGCTACTATGAGAGTGATCCCCGGCTACTTTCATAGGAAAATAGAAGAAAAATAGAACCAAATGAAATCCCTAGCTGTTTGAGTCCCCTCCTACTTGTTGTATTTACCCGGCAACTTGAAATCTTAGTGACAACCCTGTACAAACCTGAAACAAGAGCAACTCAGGTGAAATAAGTCCTTGGATACTTGCTCTGCACATCTCATATGGCTTGGGACCCTCACAACAAATGGCAATAACTTGAGCCAAAGCTACTGGTTGTTCTAGCTCATGCTTTCTTGGCTTCAACTTTAACATAGAAGGTAGCTCATGATTTGTTTTTTGCACGAGAACTGGATGTTCAGCATCATCCAAGCTCTTATTGAAGGAGTCTGGTCCATTTTCATAACTTTGTCTTCCATTTTCAACCTCAAAAAAGTCTCTCTCAGTTTTATTAATACCACAAAGCTTGTCCAAAGGAAGTTCTGTGGCAACTATAAAAGATGAAGATGGCCATGTGACAATGCATTTTATCTTCCCTGTCAGCTCCAGACTATTCCACTGAACAAAGGAAAACTGTTTAGGTTCCCTTAATTCTGTCCACGTAAAAATGCATAAACTTTCCTCTACTGCTACGGCAAGACTTCTGCCATCATAACTCCAAGAACAAGTCTGTAAAATTCTGAAATGAATTAACTTAAGTTAGGTTGCTTAGTTACATACATGTACCTGTAGTTCTGCTTCAAGTGTTGTCAAATTGATGCTATGAGCAATCGCAGTTTTACAAAATGTACGCACAGTGAAGAAGGGTATGGTAGAAAACATCAAGAAAGTATCAGAAAGAGCTACTATGACAGAGATTCAAAAGATCTGCATTCTGGGATCTGCGCGAATCCTCAGAAAGGTGCTCAGTGTATGAACAGAATGATTGACTTGAGTGAATGACACTCTAGGTGCATGGTTTGTGCCCGGCTGATGCACAAAAAGAACACCAGCAAAGACTGTGATAAAAGAGATAATAATAATAATAATGATAATAAAAGCTGGAAGACCAGATATTGTGGTTGCAAACAAACAGGACACAAAGTGTGACATTATTGATATTACTGTTTCAATCTTGGTAAATAGTAGCTTTAGGAATATTTACCTTGCTACATTCTGCCGATATTCACCTTGATTTCTAAGAATAATTGTTAAATAAAGCACTAATAAAATTAAGATCTTAGTACCTTATCTTTGTAGAAAGCGATACCAGATTCAGGGTGCAAAGAAAGTCATTTTACAGCTTGCCAGTCAGGCAAGCTGAAGCTAGCATTTACTAGCCCAAATGTCACTTCAACTAGCCCCCAAAATTTTTTGATGAGCAGCATAATTCTAATTATTGATTTCACACTTCTTCTGTACGTTGAATTCCTCAAAATACTTCACTAGCACAGTCTAGCCAAAACAAAACCTTATACCACAATCCCTAGTCTAGATAACATCTCCAACCAACCGATCAGTTTCCTGAAAAATGTAGTACCCCCCCCCCGCCCCCCACCACCCCCGTGACCAGAATACACCTTTCCCATTTTTAAACATGTAAAGGAAGGAAGGAAAAAGAAGTTCTTTTTTCCTTTCTTCCTCTACAAAACATACTTTACCAACAGAGCTTTAGGGGTAAAAGTTATTTCATAATCAAATGTAGAACATTTTGGGATTTTTTCACTCAGTTAAAGGGGAATTCTTACCGTCTAAATAAACAAACTTAGGATTATAGATCTTTACAATGTAAGTTTATGCAGCAGTAATTTGATCAATAGTAATGTTAAATGTTAATCACCTGTCAGAAGTTTGGACTGGAACCACGATGCAATCTAGTTCTTCTGAAAAACATAAAAGCATTGCTGAAGTCTTGCACAGCACAGCTAAGATTGGATGATAGGGATGCCACTCGCAGCATTGAGGAACAGATACTGTAGGGTACTCTTTCACGACCTTGACCACAGTTTTCCCAGGTTGCCTGAACAAAACAACGACCTTTTCTTTCAAAATAACTGAAATAAAACATCCATTGGATCCCCATGTAAATGCACTACACGAGACGCCAAACACAAAGCCGTCAAATTCTCCAACTAAAGATGGCTCCTGTTCCTGTGCTGAAGTAGTAGTACATGAAGTTTCTTTTCCGTTAGATTGGAAATTCACAGGCAGTATCCATACGTTTTGTCCCTCAGTCCAGAATAGCCTGTATTGCTGTACATTTGGGTCCTTTTGTTCGTATATTTGAAGACTTTGATGTAAATAATTGGCGTTCGATCTTAGAAAGTTGCAACTTCCAAGCTCAACCTTTGCCGCCATTTTGAAAAACCCAACGTCCTTTGCGGCAAAATTGATACCAGGCCTAAGGCCGTGCTAAAAAGTTGTAAGGATGGGAGAGGTCTCAAACCCTGACCATGTATAAGCAAGAAAGAATGATTCTCTCTTGTTAGAGCGGTTTTCACTTGACTGTCGTAAAACCAAAACCAAAGTAAATACACTAGCCAACCAAAGGGCGTAGTAAAACCAAAACCAAACCAATTCCTCAATTACTTTCGACAGTCAAGTGAAAACCGCTCTATAAGACAAAAAATAAGGGACCTTGTTTTATGACCGCCATTCGTTCTTTCGCCTCCATGATCCACACTCTTTTAAAATTGACGCCGGTCCAAACAGACACAGAAAGTGGTTGTCCGAAATCTGTGAAGTGAATGACGAGGTAAAAAACAAAGAATGTAAAGCTTAGACATCTATTTGCCAAGGACCAGTCTCTTGCAGTTCGTGTGGAAGTGAAAGACTTTTCCAGATGAGTACTATTCTGTAGTTCAGTCACAAAGCACGAAACTGGATCCAGAAATGGTAATAGCCCGTGGTCAATGAGCACAGAGCTAACTCGGCCGTGGGAAATTACCGTATTTATTCGATTAACCGCCCTGGGCGCTTATTAAATTTTTGGACCTTGAGGTTGGGCGCTTATTCGAGGTGGGCGCTTATTCGAGGCTGGGCGCTTATTAAATTTTCACCATTTTCAGCAAGTGAAGTATGTTTATTTAGCAACAAAACAAGAAATGCTTATAACAAAACGCGAGGAAGTAACAAAGCAAGATTTCTGTAAAATACTTTGAAGAAAACTCCTTCCTCGGGGGAGTATCTTATTAGAATTTATTCACTCAAGTGGGTGGGGTGGGGGTGAGCGCTTATTTGAGTTTGATTGGGAGGAGGAGGGGGTGGGCGCTTATTAACTTTTTCTGCCTTTAGTATGGGCGCTTATTCGAGGTGGGCGCTAATTCGAGGTTGGGCGCTTATTCGAATAAATACGGTAAGTCCATATCATCTGTTCTTTCCCTTAATCTTCACGTAATTCCAGAGCCTAAATTTTGGTTAAAACTCAGTCCCTGATTGACGCAATCGCCTGGATCCACCAACAAAATTGAAAAAAGAATCTTCAAAGATTTCAGTCTTCATCAGAGATCAGGAAAAGCGAACACGAAAGCAGGGAGGCGTATGCACATATTACGAGTGTGCAAGAAATATGGCTATACGGCTAGACTCTCTACATCACCTTTTCCTCACTTTGACTACCTGTTTTTACTTATGGCATTTCAGTATGGGGTGTTGCTAGTTATGATAAGTATGTTTCCAAAAGTTTCAGAAAAGAGCAGTTCGTTTTGGTGTCCTTAAGAAGGTTTCACTCCTTCTAAACTTGGAGAAACTGCAGATTCCAGTTCTCTATGCAGCCAATTAAGAAATGACAAAGAAATCATCAAGCCCAGGCGGATTTCTCTCCTTCTGATGATGATCTATGAAGTTGCCAAAAAGTTGCTATTTTTTTCAAAAAGTTACCTAAAAGTTGCTGAATTTCCAAAAAGTTGCCGAAAAGTTGCCAAATTTTTTCTGCTTTTCGTACCTTTTTTGGGTGTTAAAGATTAAAAAATTCGCACTTTGCTTCTTATCAAAACTTTATTTGTCAAAGTCCAATGATAATATCAGAGGTTCTTTCCATTTCACTTGATCAACAAATAGTCTATCAGAATGACATGAACAAAACATGGTAATTGTCCGCCATCTTGAAAAACGTGCAACGTGATACCGCTTACCTCGTGATAAGGCATCACAAAAATCAACCCATGCGGGGGGCGGGGGGGGCTTTAGGCCCTAATTATTGTATTTTAGAATAAATTGAATAAATGTCTATCGAAAACTGACCAATGTGGCTCAAAACGTGAGGAAAGTGGTTTCAAAGAACCTCAAAAAGCCCAAAGTTGCCGAAAATTCTAAAAGTTGCCAAAATTCTAAAAAGTTGCCGAAAATCTCAAAAGTTGCCGAAAAGTTGCCGAGCAACTTGTGGCTAAGCCTACTTTCTTGCGCCCAAGTATTTCCTAAGCGCATACTACGCTATCCTTACCCTGGGTGCCACAGACTTTTCTAGTGCGATTTCCGGTTTCTGTCAAGTCTTTGTAGTGACCCGCTACCCTGGGTACCAGAGGTTGTTTCTCGCGTGCGACCAGGAGCTTCGTCGGCCGCAGCCCGACTCGACACGAGCGGCGAAGCCACGAGAAAAAACCTCTGGCGCAGAGCGCCTTGTCGTCTCTAATCTGTCAATCAAATCGACGGTCGCAAGCTAATAGGCCATTTCCGAGTTCCCCCGGGCCTCTGTATCAAAACGAGGTCAGGTGCTCAACCTTTGATATGGAAGGCTATGGAAATGATTTTTCATTCTCATGCAAATAAAACTCATTTCCACAAGAAAGGTTGAGTACCTAACCTCGTTTTGATACAGAGGCCCGGAGGAACTCGGAAATAGCCTACCGGTATTCAAAAGTAATCACCAAGGGAGGAATGACACGCTCCAGCGCAAAGAGTCACATAGCCTGCGAGCAAGCTCTCCTATTTGGGCGAGCGAAGCGAGCCTCGCGCGTTCTCGCGAGACCTGTTTCACTCGCCCAAACAGGAGAGCTTGCTCGCAGGCTAAGAGTCACATTGTTTCCAGAATAACAAGTTAGAGTTTTAATAAAAATCATTGCTTAAAGAGCAATTTTGTCACAGTGCAGTTCTCCTTAATTAATGTAGCTTCAGTTTAAACTGCAATCCATTCTTCCAAATTTGGATCTGTAAATCACTAAGGAGAAAAAAACATCCTGCAAAACTACTAACGAGCTGGACCCAGCGTGACAGAACATTGGAGGAAACTTTCACATTTGATTACGGACAAAAGAAAATCGCTTTTAATCATTCAGATCTAGGAAGGACAAAATTTTTTTTTAGCTGCAACGGAGAAATTTACGTTTCAAAAGAGGTTAAAGAAAATGCTCTCGATTCGCATCACAGAGAAAATCATGCCGACCAGAAATAAACCGCAGAAAATCAATATGCGTGTCACGACCTCTCAGTATGAAAAAAGCAGCAAAAATAATGCACATTTGCTCAGTCGTAATCTACCCGCTGTCCTTGTACACACTGCATATACCAGGTAGTAACTGGAACAGCAGTGATTTTCCATAGCCAATCGATCCTTTGAATATAATTGCAATGTCCTCTCTTAGTCCCACACTTATTTCCTCCACACCATCGAATGTTCCAATGACTTCGGATATAGCCTGGTCTAAATCTTCTGTTTCAATTCTATACCATAAAGCAAAAACAAAAACTACGTGAAGTGTGCTTCGGTTGTTTCAAACCACCCGCGTCCTGATCACGCGCCTTTCGTGATTGTAATCCACTCAGTGCGTTTGAAACATTCGATATCTCCAAGGAATCATCAGCAAAACATCCAGATTCTGGATGTTTTGGTGTAAGCATTTGGCTCGGCGCTATCAAAGGGATGGCGCTCTTGTCCAGAGGCTTTTCTCGCGGGTCACTTTTTAAGACTTGAGAACCGAAACCGCAAACCGCGCATGAAAAGCCTCTGGTACCCAGGGTATAGCCTCCCACGCAGACGTTCTTAGGGGTTCGTCACGCGTTCCTGCCGCACGAACGGCTACCCAGGGTACTGCTACGCAGGCAACCTAATAATAGAAGGATATTGTTAGAAACAGTAAACGCCGAACTCAAAATCGCTCAAAAAACCGCCTTTGAGGCAAAAGGACGACAATATACCAAAGGGAAGGCAATTCATCGATTACAAGAGAGGATAAAGGGGACAGAGAAGGCGTCCCCCATACACACCCTATTCCATAGGTAATTCGTGTCGAGTTATTTTTAGAATCGGGATAAAGTTACCCTCGCGTGGATGTTTCGTGGAGGTTTCGCATGACTAACGCCATGCAAAACATGTCGGGCGAAAGGCAATGAAAGCGTAAAGATATCGAGAGCATTTCTGAAAATTGAAGCGAAATGAGTCGGCGCTCACCTGGGAAAAGTAGCCTGCGTGGCAGGCGTTCGAAAGGGAAGGGGAAGGGAATTACGGCGCGAGGGGAAGGGAATTAGGGCGCGAGACCACGCGCGAGGGAGGAGGGAGGAGGGGAACGCCTGCAAGGAAGCCATTGTTTTCGCCATCCCGCCTACTTTTTAAAAAAATAACAAAAATAACGCAACTGTGAATGACTAGCTGTCAAATAAGTCTGGCCGCGATGCACGTATTCTAGTCGTATTTCTCCCACTGTTTTTCTTTTGTTTTCCTAAAGCAATCTAAAGTAAAGGTACTATAAAAAAGTTCAAACGCAGTCGTCCATCGAAGGAATCTTCCTTGAAAGTTGCAACGACCCGTGTCGAGTTACATAAAATCCAGCACAAATCTATTCAAGTTGTTGCTGAAGGAATCGGACTGGAAAACTATTTAATAAGTAATGTAGCGGCTCCTCGCAACTTTCACTGCAATGTTTGCCTAAGAAAAATTAAAACACTTTGCCGTCACGCACTCTTTGAGTTTCTATCAGGACGAACTGGATCCAGCCGAGCACACTAAAGAACGCTGGTGGCAGGGAAAGAAGAGCTGAACTTCGAAGATCTGCAAGAACGCAACAATTTATTATTAAAGTAAGTTCCTGGCGGTTGTATAACCGGCAAGAAGAAGTCCTCGACCAAAAATCGCCAAAAGTTATAGATCGCTTCGTCTTCAATTATCTTACCGTTGATAACGCGGGTCAAACAGCAGATAACAAGCACAAGGCAGCATGATTTTTCGTTTCTTTCGCCTGGCAAGTAAAACCGACAAGCCGTTGGGGGATAACACTTTTCAGAACCAGTCAGTAAACCTCATCTGCTGACAGGCCTTTTCCTTCATACGGTTCTTTAACTGCTTTTTTCTACTCTCCTTTGAAGCTGAAATTGATGCCTTCTAATGATGAATTCGCGTAGAGAACTCTCAACACGCTTCAATAACGACATATGTTTAGTTGTGAATGGTAACACTCAAGTTACTGCATAACATGTAGGTGACCAATTAGAACACGCTATTTAGATCTTACCAAATTTTGACCAATCAGGATTTTAACATTCACCTGGTAGATGTTAAAAACGAGAAAAACAATAGTTTCCTGGCAGGCGTTTTCCTCCCTCCTTCCTCGCGCGCCCCTCGCGTTTCTCTCGCGACTAAAACTCCCTTTCCCAAAACTCCCTTTCCCTTCCCTTTCAAACGCCTGCCACGCCTGCCAGGCTATGGGAAAAGGGAATCGCTCGACTCTTTGACAACCCGTGAAATCAGTTTAACTCGAAATTATCGTAACCTCAGTGCTTTAATAAAATGAGAAATTTCGCCGGTCCGTTGAAACCGGTCGTTTGTGCAATAAAGCAAGTAGCAAGTAATATTCATGTACATGTAATTAGTTTCACAAATCTGAATTTTATTGTAGTTTTTTTAAGTTGTTAAGCGCTGTTGATCCGTGAATGTAAATAGCGCTCTAGAAGTTATTAAATTATTATTATTATTATTATCATTATAGGGCGCCAAGTGTTATTTTTGTTGAATAATAAAAGACTAATAAAAAAATAAATATCAAACCAGAAATTGCTCTCTTCAAACTGTAAATTATAAATGATCCTGAGAGAATATCCACTGTGTTAAGGATTTCCCTGCTGTACTGTTAGCTCTATACAAGAGAGGAAGGGCGATTCTTTTTTAATTTCCGTTTCGCTGACACAGCTTTAGCAGAAATCTCTCGTTAGACGTTTTAGTCGACAAAACGAAAAGCAATATTGCTCTCCGCGTCTTCCACCATTTTTTTCTACCTCAATTCGTGAAGGACGCGTGGCTCTGAGCGTGGGTCATCCACGCGGAACACATTCACATTCGCGATGTGATTGGCTGTTGTCTAATCCCCCTTGGGATCTGTGGTCTTAAAAATAACTCGAGACCAATTACCTGTGGAATAGGGTGTGTATGGAGGATGCCTTCTCTGTCCCCTTTATCCTCTCTTGTCGTTTATTAATATTGATTTATAGACATACTTAACGATATTTCGCTATAGGTGAAGCAAACGGTAAATCCAGTACATTTACTACAAAATAACAATCGGTTGCCCGGGGGGGGGGGTTACTGCCATATATGGGGTATATAGATATGTGCCGCTGTGAAGGGTATGGTTTTCAAGCAGTTTGCCCTAGGATAGGGTTTATTAATCAGAGCGTTGGGTCAAGAATAGGGTATCATTTTTCAGGAAACTGATCAGTTGGTTGAAGATTTTATCTAGACTAGGGACTGTGGTATTAGGTTTTGTTTTGGTTGGTAACCTAACCTGTTTTGTGCTAGCTTGCGAGCAAGCTCTCCTATTTGGGCGAGCGAAGCGAGTCTCGCGAGAACGCGCGAGCAAGCGGCGAAGCCGCGAGGGGCAGAGGAAAGGAGAGCTTGCAACGATCTCTTACAAAATTTCATTTGTACTTCGCTCAGACGAAGGGAAATACCATTGGCTGAAAAATGACGTTCTGGAAAACAAAGTTGATTGATAACAGGCCAAGCTGGCACCTCCTTCGTCAGCATGTCAAGTTTGGTTCTCAGGGGGATCAGATTGGTTCCGATAACTTGTTTCAGCCCTCAAAGCAGACGTGGGGCTCGTTGGATATAGTTCTCGCAAAGAGAATATTGCGAGCAGAGGATAAGTCGGACCGAGTTTTTAGTTCTTGTGGAAGGAAAATGAAAACCCTTCCTCAGTTGCTTTCGTTTGTGTCAAGCGCCTTGTTTAGTTCTGAAAACGAGAAGAGTGAAAGTGAAGAGAGATTCAAGCGCCCGGTTCAAGCTCTGCCTTCCAACGTCGGTTTCTTCCCCCGATTGAATTCCACTGGGTAGAAAAAGTCAGAAACATGTACTTGACAGTGTAGCTGTGTAGCTTGACTGTAAAGAAGGGAAAGAGAAAGAGTTGATAGCAACTGGAGTACAACTTAAGAGAACCAAGTCGAGGAAAACGCTATTCTCCAGTCCCGGAACGGACAAATACAAGTCTAATATATAATGTTTTTGTTGGTGATGGCGACGGGGAGTAGTCTACACTGCAGCATGGGCGACTTTTCAAAAATAAACGAAACGAGAATCTAAGTATTGAGTTCTCATCCGAGCGGACACGTTGAAATTCGATGTTCTCGTGGAAAAAAAGCATATCTTCAGTGATTAAAAACATTGTTTTGATGCTGTTGCGAAACTGATTTATAAATAAATAATTCTACGCGCCCTCGGCTGTCTAAACTGGCGGTTGTCACTTTTTTAATCTGCGGCACGTTTGCGGTGACAGTTTTCACGCTTTGCGGAGTCCCGGAGTTTTCGGGGTGGAAATGAAAATTTCAAAGAGATCGTTACAAGCTCTCCTTTCCTCAACCCCTCGCTCGCGCGTTCTCGCGAGGCTCGCTTCGCTCGCCTAAACAGGAGAGCTTGTTCGCAGGCTAGTTTTGTGCTAGTAACCTCAGTAGTTTCTAGAAAACAGCTACTCTAGGATAGGGGGGATTTGGGGAGTTTACTCTAGCATAGGGTAGCAAAATTCAGCTGAACTAGGGCTGGTATAGGTTAAGGGTTCTAGGGTCCCAGCGGCACATTCCCACCCAGAAATTCCTTAAGTATCCCCCCCCCCGGGTCGGTTACACACACATTGTGCGGGCGCCCAGTGGTTTTACATTATATCACGAGTCGTGTTTAGCCTGTCAACACTTTATTTCTGTTTGGCTGGGAAAACTGAAACCAAATAAGTTGTCAACAGGATGTCAAAATCAGTTGAAGGAGATGGCAGCTGAAAAGGCCACGAATCCGGGCAGGCTGTTTTTATTTTTCGTGCGCATACACGCGTTTTTCAAGTTTCGCCGCTCAGTCGTGCTCCCGACAAAACCGCCATGCTACGAATGCTTCCATGTTTCCGAATACAACCATGTTACGTAAGCGGAAACGTGGGCGGAAACCCAGCCGAAACTTGTTACCGCTTCGGATCAAAGCAGCCTTTTATAGGGAGCAATCGCAAGTCCAGAAAAAATAAGGGGGGGGGGGGGAGGGGGTTAGAAAAACGAGTTATTCAAAATAACACGTATAGCTGCGAACGCACTCTAGTTTTAGCCTGCTGTAGTGTATTGATTACCATAGTACCGGTTATGTACTATTACCAACATCAGTGAAACTACATGTACTTAAGCGATAGAAAACGTTTTCCGTGTTTGCATAGCCTGATATAAACACGAGAGGGGTTGGGAGAATTGGAGACAGTCATGCAAACCCGAGACGAAATCATGCATAACTGTCGAGAATTCTCCCAACGCCTCTAGTGTTTATATCAGGCTATGCAAACACAGGGAAAAAGTTTTCTATTGCTTTTGTAAAATAACTTTCCCGAGAAAAAAAACGCAAAACTCTTTGTACGGCCCTGATTAAAAGAGAAATTCTTACCAGTCGTAAAGTCTTGTCTACGAAGACTTGCACGCGATCAGTTCTTGTTTTGCAAAAAGATACTTTCCAAAATACGGACTTTTCTCGCTTAAAATGTCAGCTTAAGCGAAAAAAAATTGACACACCTTCTTTGTAACGATTTTTCAAGTTTCAGCCGACGAAGGAATGGGTAAATAAAGTAAGCTTGTCAAGTTTTGAACTAGAAAACTTTTTCAAATTCGTGCTTGCGTGATTAGCGCGCGAAAAGCAAAACATCTTGACGCCACAACCTCACGCAAACACTCCTCTCGGCCAATCAGAACACGCGTACTATCTTAGTTATTTTATATACAGCATGAGCATGTGGGTAAAACTAGAAACTTGAGCAGAAAAAACCGGATGCTCTCGTAGGCTAATTACCGGGGCCCAGCCGAAGGCTGGCACCGGTCTTAAAATGCAGACTGTTTCTGTCTTTTTTTCAACGTTACATTGTTAGGGATATATCGCTGACTGAGATATATCGCTGGCTCACTAAAATCTTATCCGCCATTTTGAAAAGCACAAGGCATGGAGGACAGTCAAGAGAAAGATTATAGCTTTTTGGGGAACGACACGTTCCCCAACCTTTACGATGCACTAGTTTATGAGCGAAAGTTAAGAGTGAATATTTGGAGAGACAAATTTACGAGCGATCACTTTAGAGTTAATCACTTATTAAAGCTATCTACATTGAGTGAACCTTCCATCGTGAAATTTATCGAGAATCAAAGCGAACACTTACAAAGCTAACTTTATATCATCTTAAAAAAACGTGCTACAAGGCGATGTAGACCTGCTCGTGAACCGAGCAGAATTCCACTGCTATTTCTTAGAGGTCTCAACAAGAAGATTAGCATGTTGAAGAAATTTGTCTTCAAAAAGATTTCAACGATTGACATACCGAAGTCTTCAAAGTTCCATCGCTATGTTAATAAGGTGAGAAAACTTTATCATGCACGATATAAATGTAATAACAAATGCGATCCAAAGATAATTGACTTAAATAAAATGGCTATACCCAAGAAAGCTTATTTGTTGTCTTTCTTTTGCAGACATTATCAGAGGATAATGAAAAAATGTAAAGCACGTCGATATTTATCATTGTTTTCTTGCAATTTTGTGAGTCATATGACCAATTATTTGATTTCAAACTAAGTAAAGATGTTGAGAAGAATAACAGGACCTACTCAATACAACACTGATCATCATGAAGTAATAATTAGACCTTTTATGCAAAATCACAGCTCAACAATGCAGTTGATCTCTCCCATTTCCTCTGAGAATTTGATGCAGTCAAGATTAGGTGAACTTGGTTTACAATCAATAGATGTTGACAGTGCCGGTGATTGTTTTTTTAGATCTGTATCACATCAATTATATGGCAATAGCAACCATCATATGCATATACGTACTGGAGGGGTTCAATTTATGAGAGACAACCCAGAGAGATTTATTGGAAGCAATACCGAAAATTCATGGCTAAGATATCTGAATAATATGTGTATTCAAGGTACATGGGCTGATGCACTTATCATTCAAGCAGTTGCAGATTCATTAAATGTTACTATACAAATAGTAGAATCTAATCAAGGCCAGTTTGCACCACTTACTACTGTTTACCCAGTTCAGGAAAGAAATACTTCCTCTACAATTACTGTAGGTCATATTGATGAATGCCACTATGTATCAACCACTGCCTTACAATCAAATGCCTCCATTTAAATGTGCAGTGAATTAACAAATGATACTCAGTCATCAATAAATAAGCATTTTATTATGTCCATATATGCAGTTTGTTTCTCTGTCATCAAATCATGCACTTACTGGGATTCTTCAACACTACAGGCTCTCCATGAACATGCATGTTTGTTCTATGAGAAGTGTAATGCAGACCTTGTAGGCAAAATTGTGATAATTCTGTAACAAACTTCTTTGCAAACTTTGTCATTACCATTCAACCCAAAACTGTCAGTGATTTTTGCTCTTTCACTCAAACTTAAAAACAAATAAAAACCTTATACAGATCACACTTATTGACATCACAGTGTAAAAACAGTACTATAACACAGACCGTTATAACAACATCCTCCTTTCTCATGCATTTTGTTGCTTTTCTTCTGCATGAGTTAATTCAGACTAAGTGCGAGAGATAAACTATGCAATCCCGTGTCCCACTGGGCCCCGGTAAGTTCCACGTAGTGGTTCTAGTTTCATCGATACGTGTCAGTGTCGAGATCGCCGAGGTTCTGCAGCGTTGGAATTTTGTGCCCTCGTCTTTTGAAACTGTACCGTTCTTCTAGGATCTAGAGGCAATAGCGCTGAAAGGTAAGAGGTTTTTCTTTTCTTC
>OZ037992.1:41691745-41709245 GCA_964035705.1 Porites rus
GAAAGATGTGTCATGTTATGAGCATCGATGAGTAGGTTACCTATATGGGTTGGTTTAATGTGCTTATGACTGAATTTATAGTAGCCTGTGTGACAGGCTACTATTTCTCCCTGATCCACATCCCCTTTTGGCTTCCTCCCTATCCCCTACCCCTTTCGACACCTGCTACGCAAGCTAAATTTATAGTTGTCACTGGTCGCAAGGATGGAGTTGATCTTGTTTTGATCCATCGCTATGTAGTTATTTTCATAGCACGATTTGGATAAGAAAAAGAAGTTATTTTGCATCAAAACAAGGTTTACCCGTGTAACTTAAATTGGAATGTTAACGGAAACAAGTAATGGAGAACATGCGCATAATGCTCTCTGATTAACCTGAACAGGAACTATATGTATAAAGATACGTCATATCTTGGTAGTAAGTAGCCACAGGTAACTTTTTCAAAGAGAAATGAACAAAAAATGGAACAAAACAAAACAAAACAAAACAAAACATCCGCTTGCTTTTTTCAGGGTCGAACCCAGGGTTACAAAGTTCGATAAAGTTCTAATGTTTTAATCCAAGATGAAAGTTTAATATTCCAAGATGCTCTAGATACGGTTAAAAATTAATTGCAATGTGTTTCCAAGGTCTTAAAGTTAACATAGTTCCAATGATTTTCCCTGATTCCAAGGTATAATAAGTTTACTAAGGTCCTGATCCGTGTCCCATCCAGAAGTCCAATCCATGCCGAAAGCGGGTCGAAAGTGACTTGCATTTTTGTGAACTGTGATGAAAAGAAGAAAATCTTTGCGTTTTGTTTCCCACTCCGCGTCTTCTCTCGTAGTCTACTGTCTGTAGTGCAATCTTAACGTTCTATATTTGCACGACTCAACCCAGTGCTACAAACGAAGGACAACGCTCGTCCAGCCGTAGTTCGTAGTCCGTAGTCTCCGTATCTTAAACTCCCTATTTAGCCCTCTCAGGAAGGGAGGGCTTAGGAAATGCGATTCCCCATAGTCACTGAACTTCAGTACCCAGCATCAACCTCGTTCCCAGGGTATTCTTGTTCTCCGCCATATTGGAAAACGAGAGGACCCTGGGGACGAGGTTGTACCCGGCTGTTGAAGAAAATCCATTAAATTCTGACTAATAAACTGAAATATTTACAAAGGAAATTCGCATGAAGCTTGGAGCTGGAAAAGAATGATATTCGTCCACCTCTTTCCGAGGACTTTCTCTTCAACTAAGACATCATCTTAACCGCTGTTGATTGAGTAAAAGCATAGACAGTACAGGAGGCTGGTTAGAAAAGCCGGCAAACGCCAAAGTTGAAAACAACGGCGCTGTAGTTTATGTTGGAAGCTCTCTGACGGTGCACAATGCTTTGTTTTTTGTTCACAAATTGTGACTGAAGAAAAAAAAAGCGATGTTTCAATTGGTCAGTAAGTTCAAAACTATAAAAATGCTATTGAACTTTGTGCACCGTTAGGTCCACAAGAATCAAGAACATATAACAAAGGAGTCTAACGTGCTTCATAACCATTCCAATTTAATAACTATGGTTAAAGAGAAATGGACCCTGGAAACAAGGGCTGTCTTGGTACAATCAACTTTGAAAACGTAAAAAGAGGGATTACTGATTAAAAGAAACTGTTGTATGACACTACGTTAATCACTTCACAGGACAGACCAGTCAGCGTATGGAATATACCAGAGCGGAGTCTGCGTTAAAAACGTTCCAGACATCCTCGACATTCCGTTTGATGACTTCGTGACTTTCTACCTCGGGTGCAGCCACTCTTTCGAGCATGCTCTATCGAGTGCTGATCTTCCTGTTCGTCATAAACAGGTGGACCGAAGAGTGCCGAGTTACAAGACCAAGATCCCTTGCCTCCCAGTAGGCCCTTTCTGGGGAAACCAAGTATGTTCTATGCGCCCTATGCCTCGTGACTTGGTCCAGAGGGCCTTTGAGGTGACTGCTGTTTTGGACCTTGTGCACGGAGCCCCTATACATATTGGGCACCCTTGCTGGATTGGAGTAAAGGATTTGAATCACCCTGAATACGATGATAAACCAAATATAGTGGAAGGGGATGTATGTCTGTTCTGGGGTTGTGGAACAACTGCTCAGGAAGCTTTAGCTAACGCAAGTAAGTAACAGTTATAGCATACCAGCTAGTGTGGCCAACTCCGCCTTCCAATCATGGAATAGAGAGTAAAGATTGCAGCTTGTGTGTCGTGTAGCTGTAGCGTTGAGCTACGATTTAACCACACGCTTATGTGAGCCTTAGTCACTGGAAGCTGGTTTATCTTTAATTTACATCTTTTTTATTTCAGGTTGTACAAAAAATTTGTTATAAGGTACAATTGCCAGTAGAGCCAAAACAATTCAAATTTCTGGAACCGTTTCTCGCCTTACTTGCAATCCTCAAGAAAAAAAGACAGTTATAGCGTAAAAAAACAACAACAAAATCATAATTACGTAATAATGGTTCATTTGTTTATTACTTCTCATACACTTTTTTACTAAAATTGCTGTAATTGTATTTTTTTTCACTCTCTTGTTTGTTACCAGTTAATCGTGTTAGTTAGAGTGGTTTTAATTTTTATTCAGTTCTTCCTAAATCGACGTGCTGAGTTCGTGAAAAATAGTGGCCGTTTTCAACCCCGATACTAACCAGTTTTCAGACAGGCTCTTAAATAGGCAGAGACTCCGTCAACTTTACTTAAATTAGAGCACCAACTACAAGATTTATTAAAATCCATTCTAATTCACATATTACTTTTTCTTTCATGTTCATTCTGAATTGAAACGACAAAATACGTTAACTTCATACATTCCGGTAGTTTTTTCGAAATCCATACTCGATTGAGAACAAAATGGGCAAAGTCTACCGAAGTTTTCAGATCGAAACAGCGCAAAAACCATACCCTTTGGGGCGGCACATACCCACATGTATCATATGACGGAGAATCCCCTCCCCCTTGCAGGGGAGAAGCAGTTTCAATTGACTGTAACAACACCCGATTCAGGTTTGATTGTGTTCATAACTGGGGATTAGCCTGTTCCGCTCTCCACTATCTGAACGCTTGGAACAAGCTAACTGGGGATTTCCGGAAAGGATGGCTACCGTTGAATCTTGTGGCACGTTTTTGGGTCAAATGACTAATATCAGTATTTTTTAAAATTTTCAGAACTTCCCTTAAACGTAAGTATGAGCCCGTCTGGAAACTGTTGTAACTTTATAACTGATCTCGTAAATGAAGATTTTAACAAGATGCATGCCCCAAAGGAAGGTACCCTTCAACCGCGAGTGGTTTTCATATCCGAAGGATTCGTTTTTGGCTCTGTCCTTTCCGACAAGGCAATGAAAATGATTCAAAACCTGACTAAACTTGAGAAAAGCGATCGGCTCAAAGACGACAGTCTGGCTCAAGCAGCTTTGAGACTCAGTCACGCCACCTCTGTTGCCATAGTAACATCAGGCAGTGTTTCCACCCGGGAAGGCTTCAATGTGCTGTCAATCATCAAGGCCGCTATGGCAACTGAAACTAGAGAGGCAGTTCTTCTTGTGCCAGGGGAGAAGTGCCCAGAGTGGTTAAATGCTGTCAGTCGTTTGTTTGATTTAGGTTTGCTGAAGAAGCCAGTTCCCATCACCAAAATTGAAGCAGACGATATAAAGACTAAAACTGACGCCTTGAAGGTTTCTCTCCCCGTTTTGTCAAAGATGGAGGGCTTCAAGCTTAAGGGCGTTAATCCTCACAGATACACCGCTTTAGTGGGGTGCAATAGTGAAGGTATGTAACACTAAAGGATTCTTTTGAAACAGCTACTTAAGGCTCTGAAAATGGACCGTTGACCATAGGTGGGACTAGCTCAAAAGATGAGCATTGGCGCATCGGTCGTGTAACCTTTATAAAATATAAGGACTTTTATGGTGAAAAATAATTGATTTTGTAACGTAGGGATTAGAAAATCGGCTAACCTTACTTTAGTGGTGTGTTTCTTTTTTCCTGTGTGCTTTTGTGGTCATTTTATGTGTTTTACTGGAAAGGATTATAGAGAGAACAAACCGGTTCCAATAAAACACTTACAATGGCAATAAATTGGCTCGAGGACCACTCAGGAAAGAAGAAACACACAACTTGAACGTAAGGTCCGGTTAGAAGACTCGAAATAGCCAGTTAGAAGGTAAACGCAACGCAGGTCTTATTAACCAAACTTTCTTTAAGGCGTACAAGACCTTTCCAACATTCTAACAGAAGCTGCCTTTGATTCGAAATTTCCTTTAAGAGATCAAAGCTTTAGTCCACCCCGTTTTCATGCGGTTCTCAGATGACTTCAATATATTTCGATTTCGAGCAATTTTCCTTTGGGGACTTTTAGTAGTTGCAAAGCGAAAACTGTCAAAATACCATCTGTAGCAATACTTGTATTGTAGGCTAGCTGGCCTTTTTCCTTCCACAAAATGACTGGACAATTCAGTGAATTTCAGCAGGTTCTGGTTGTTCAAGACATTTTTATTTTTTGCGTTCGAAGGTAAACGTAATAGGCCATTTGCACGATGACTTCGTTTTACTACTAAGACCAGGCCAGGAATCTTCAGGGGTTTACTAT
The DNA here is from genome assembly GCA_964035705.1 of Porites rus. Classification (NCBI taxonomy): domain Eukaryota; kingdom Metazoa; phylum Cnidaria; class Anthozoa; order Scleractinia; family Poritidae; genus Porites; species Porites rus. Next base: position 41,696,346 of record OZ037992.1, read on the forward strand.
CTTGTGCAAATTAGGGCCTTTGTTATTTAAACCTCACTGGGATTACCAAATTCAAATATGAAAGAAAAAACGATCAGGATTCTGTTCGTAGTAATAAATTGATGCCATCGTGCAAGTGGCCTATTAAGCATTTTAGCGGCTTTTTAAACACTGTATTGTTTTAACTGCTTTTATATTAATCCTTCCAGGAGAATTGTGGGTAGAGTGCGCGGCTGAGTTGATGGCAGAAGAAACTAACGCATGCCAGCTGGTGACAGAAACCGCTGATTCTTCTTGGCCTGGAGTAGTGTTAGCAGCGGCCTTGTACACTCTCAATTGTTGTCCAGTCCATTCTCGCTATTTACGTCGAGGTCTCGGAGAACACAAGCCCTCACAACTAGGCGAATTCATAATGACTACTCAAAAGGTACCGCGTGCCCCTTTGCTATCGCAAGCTATGCGCCAAATAATCTAGTAAAAACCTGGCATTTAAATTGAATTGCTGACATTTTCCTAGCCCAAGTTTTGTCAAATATTTTCTCAAAACAGAAAGCCTGAAAGTGGAGAATTCTATCCGTTGAAGAATGCAACAGTGTTGATCTTTTTTCGTTCCTTGGCGTACGCTAAGATAGTGTCTGCAAAAGAGGATGTGAATTCTTGGGTTTAAAGTGGTCGGATTTTTAACTTGATAAAAACGGCAAAAGTGGTAGTGCATTTCTCGAAAATAACTTGAAAACAAAATGTCCTCTTGCACTTCATGTGAAATGGAGGGAATCGCCTAGCAGTGAATAGGAGAAACCCAAGGCTGGATTTTACTTTATTTTGAGCCACAATACGCCAAGAAAACTGTCTGATGAAATTAATGCTGATGTAACCAAGTGTTTATTTCCTATTTTTACAGCTTGCAACACTGATGACCGAGTTTGACGTCAGCTTCAAGAGAGAAAAGATGGAGGATCTTGTGAAGGGAACAAGATCAGTCCTTGAAGATGCTGAAGCGTTGGCAAAGCCAGCTTGTTGAGCTTGACATACCTGAAGAGCGAGCAGAAATGTTCAGACGTAACAACGTTCGAACATACATTGCGTCTGAATTGTTTTTTTTTTCTTTTTTTGGCAATCGTAGAGTGCGTTTGGTTAACTTTTTCTAAAATAGTCTTTTTTTCGTTTCTAAATGTTTTGGTCAGTATCACTGACTTTTCCGCTTATATTAGCTAAGTTATACCGTCTGCGGATCAGCCTCATTTTGTAGTATTTGCAATTGAAAATAAATTATTATTTTAATAAAGTTGAATTTGAGCTGTTTATTGCCGACAGCGATTTCCCATGAACAATTCTGGATGTAGTAGTTGCTCACGGGACAATTCACACCGAAAATGTTTAGCCCAACACAAACGTGCACGCAAAATCCGTTGAAAACAGACAAGTTACACGGGACAAATCTTAGCACAACAAAGAAAGCAAAAAAGGTTCGTTCTCAAAAGGCGTTGCGCGGAAAATTGCCGAAACAAACTTGGGTGTAATTCATTGGCGTTGAAAGTTTTTTGAGCCTGTTTACAAGTTGTAAAAGCCTGTTCCAGGCACCCATGGACTATACTGGCATCAACCCGTAGCTCGCAACTAAGTTGCACTAAAAATCGTCGTTACGAATCGTCCCTTGTAACATCACTTATACGAAAAACGAAGAGTAAACTGGAAAAATTCCGAAAAAGTCAGTGTAATAGCCACCAGCCGATGAACTTTTACACCTCTTCTTGATTGACGAAGATAATTTCACACTATGAGCCTCGTAAAAGCCCATCTTGAGGATGGATTTCGTTGCTTCATGAAATTCGAACACGTTTGCATCCTCCGGATGCGGCATTTGTAGGATTGGCTCAATGATTTATAGTCAAATTTAAAGTGTGCCAATTTCAACTCCAGGCAGGTCGCAGTTAGAACTTTATGACAATTATAGCAGTGAAAAGCCCTATGATCTTCTTCTCAACAGCTTGAGAAAGCGTAGCAAGACGGCTACCCTGGCGTCAGCACATTTCTTCTTCATTCACGTGATGCGTTTACAATGCGGATAGGATTATCCTGGCGTTAGGTCAACCCTTCTTGCCGAGCGCGAGGGTAACCTTACCCGCCTTGTAAAATCTCTGCCAGGGATAAATCGCCAACCCTGGTCAGCTTTACTCCATCTATCCTCTTATGTACTATTACCAACATCAGTGAAACTACATGTACTTAAGCGATAGAAAACGTTTTCCGTGTTTGCATAGCCTGATATAAACACGAGAGGGGTTGGGAGAATTGGAGACAGTCATGCAAACCCGAGACGAAATCATGCATAACTGTCGAGAATTCTCCCAACGCCTCTAGTGTTTATATCAGGCTATGCAAACACAGGGAAAAAGTTTTCTATTGCTTTTGTAAAATAACTTTCCCGAGAAAAAAAACGCAAAACTCTTTGTACGGCCCTGATTAAAAGAGAAATTCTTACCAGTCGTAAAGTCTTGTCTACGAAGACTTGCACGCGATCAGTTCTTGTTTTGCAAAAAGATACTTTCCAAAATACGGACTTTTCTCGCTTAAAATGTCAGCTTAAACGAAAAAAAATTGACACACCTTCTTTGTAACGATTTTTCAAGTTTTAGCCGACGAAGGAATGGGTAAATAAAGTAAGCTTGTCAAGTTTTGAACTAGAAAATTTTTTCAAATTCGTGCTTGCGGGATTAGCGCGCGAAAAGCAAAACATCTTGACGCCACAACCTCACGCAAACACTCCTCTCGGCCAATCAGAACACGCGTACTATCTTAGTTATTTTATATACAGCATGAGCATGTGGGTAAAACTAGAAACTTGAGCAGAAAAAACCGGATGCTCTCGTAGGCTAATTTCGTCGATACGTGTCAGTGTCGAGATCGCCGAGGTTCTGCAGCGTTGGAATTTTGTGCCCTCGTCTTTTGAAACTGTACCGTTCTTCTAGGATCTAGAGGCAATAGCGCTGAAAGGTAAGAGGTTTTTCTTTTCTTCTTTTCCTCTTCGAAGCAAATGCGATGAAAATTAAACGTACGTTAAGTGATTTCCAGAATAATTACTCAATTCAGTATCTGTAAACCAAATACCAAACACTATCCGTTTGGCAATTCACGGTATACAATATTTAACTCTCCCATCTAATTTCCTTGCAAAAGTAGTCCAGCTTTATTTGCGCACGAGTTTCAGAGAAATACACTTTTGATTCCCTAGAATTGCGGTTAAAAGTTTTCCTTCGGAGACGAGGGGGGTGGGGGGGGGGGGGGGTACTCCCTACAACGACCTATATGGGAAGGCTCCGCCCGAAAAGGGGTAGCTTTTTCAGGCTTCAGGTGAAGTAAAGGTTAGAAATTTCCGTCGATAAAAAGGCCCAGAAGGGGCTAACGGATGTATTTTATGGTTGTGAAAAAATCAAACGAGAAACAAAGAGCAAGAAATATCAACGAGCCCCATGGACATAACTTTGAGGCTGTAGCGCACTTGAAACAGTTTTCTATTACATTTATAAGCTTAACGACAGACTTGGCAACTTAGAGAGGCCCTCATTCGTTTTCAAAACCAGTAAACTAAAGGCATTATTTGCTCTGAATATGGACGAGACAAAAGATCACATTTTAAGCAAGAAATTCTGGTTTTTTTTTTTGACGGGAAAGTTAAAAGATGCAACGGCTTTGTATCCCTTACCACAAGTGTATACCACCCCATTATACGAAAGGAAGAAAAAGAAAGATGATAGCTATTTTTTTAACCCAAGAGGTTGGATAACAGGCATGGCTGGATCAAGCATGGAGGGATTAAAAAGAGCCAATGTTGGTCCTCACGCGTTGCATAAATTAAAAACAGACGAGTTTCACTTCAAAGAGTGCGAGAAATAGGCACGCAAGAAAATTAAATGAACATAACAGACGTTAGTGGCAGCTTTCAAAGATAATGGATTTCCAATTTGTAATTCTCGTTTGACCTAAGTAATTAGTCTACAAAAAAGATAGGAATGAACGAGGATAAGAATAACGTTTATTTTTTAACCAGCGACCCGTGACCCGCGACGATTAGACACTCTCTTTGTTTTGCATATCAAGCAACGTTCCCGCAAAAAACGGCTGCGAGGGAGACCACGGCGCATCAGAAGATGTCTTTTTCTGGAAAACTACATTTCATAAGCTTTCCATAGTGACCAAAATCAAAACTTTTGGACGATTTTTGACCGAGTTACAAATTTTAGAGTAACGTAGATTTTTTGCACGCAATTAGACTTGTAGTAATCTGATCATGAAATTGAATAACACAGATGAAAATAACTTCAAGAGTTTATGAATATAGCTTTATGCGTCTAAATTCTTTAAGGAACTGATCGTTTATTACGTCCCAGTCGGAGGGGGGGGGGGGGGGGGGAAGGGGGAGGTTTCGGAGAGGGGTACGATTTTCTAAGAGGCTTAATTTTGGGAGGTCAATTTTTAAAATGCACAGGGGCGGGTCGAAATATTAAGACACAGGACTGGCCTATGTAAAAGTGGTCAAACTATATTATGATTAAAAAAGGACAAAAAAAATACACTTTGGCGGTTCTTTGTCAGCAACAAAAAGTTACCCTTATAAAGCTCGGCCTGTGAACCTTAACGTCTCTAGCATAAAACATTATTTGCATCTTCTCTTTTAAGACACAAGATGTTATCGTTTAAAGAGAGAGCAAATTGGACACCAGCCGAAGCCAGGGCTCAGTTTCGGCAGAACTTCTTTCCTTTCGTGCAGTCTGGAGGAATTGCAGCTCCTTACACTCAAGTCAGCGTACATTTTGTGCCATCGGCTGAAGCAAAACTCTTTGCTGAATTTTGCCGCCTAAACCACGGTCCGTGTCCTGTCGTTTATCAGAGTGAACCTGGACAAGTTACAGCCCCACCTATAGCTGCTGATTTAGATATAAGGCAAGTTATTGTATATTATATATACAATTATATACTTTTTTCAGCACACAGAACCAGGTTTTGTCTCATCTCTTGTCGTCTAACCCTTACTTGGGTACATCAGTAGGGAACTTACTCTTTAGGGAGTTTAAGATACGGCGACTACGGACCACGGCTACGGATAAACATGCTACTGCGCATGATCAAAACAACGTGACTGTTCATTTTTCCCGCGTAGCCCTGCGGCTACGGTGAGTTGTTGAGCTGTTTCGCGTAGCCGGGACTACGGAGAACATTTTGCTCGTATTTTGAAGTCTCGGTTATTCAAGAATCTCGTCTTTTCGTAAACAAGACGTCTAAAGTCGTTTCCGTGGGATGCGTTGGTCGATGGAAGCATAATGGCGTTCTATCTGAATTTGGAAAAATTAGGGAAACCGGAAAGATGTGTCATGTTATGAGCATCGATGAGTAGGTTACCTGTATGGGTTGGTTTAATGTGCTTATGACTGAATTTATAGTAGCCTGTGTGACAGGCTACTACTTCTCCCTGATCCACATCCCCTTTTGGCTTCCTCCCTATCACCTACCCCTTTCGACACCCGCTACGCAAGCTAAATTTATAGTTGTCACTGGTCGCAAGGATGGAGTTGATCTTGTTTTGATCTATCGCTATGTAGTTATTTTCATAGCACGATTTGGATAAGAAAAAGAAGTTATTTTGCATCAAAACAAGGTTTACCCGTGTAACTTAAATTGGAATGTTAACGGAAACAAGTAATGGAGAACATGCGCATAATGCTCTCTGATTAACCTGAACAGGAACTATATGTATAAAGATATGTCATATCTTGGTAGTAAGTAGCCACAGGTAACTTTTTCAAAGAGAAATGAACAAAAAATGGAACAAAACAAAACATCCGCTTGCTTTATTCAGGGTCGAACCCAGGGTTACAAAGTTCGATAAAGTTCTAATGTTTTAATCCAAGATGAAAGTTTAATATTCCAGGATGCTCTAGATACGGTTAAAAATTAATTGCAATGTGTTTCCAAGGTCTCAAAGTTAACATAGTTCCAATGATTTTCCCTGATTCCAAGGTATAATAAGTTTACTAAGGTCCTGATCCGTGTCCCATCCAGAAGTCCAATCCATGCCGAAAGCGAGTCGTCGATCGACGAGGACAATATTTTCGCGATTTCACCGCCAATCGTCAAGGGTACGAGTTGAAATTTACGCGATTTAACCTCCCATCGTCAAGGTGTTTTCGATAAGAAAAGAAAATAACTGAACTCTAGCTGTGCTCGGCAACAACTGGCGAAGTCCGAATAGAAAAATCTATCGGAAATGACGACCCACAACCAGACGCTACTAAAACCTTATGAAAAAGCTAGACCTAAACAAAAAAGAGTCGTGAAGGAAAGAAATGATTTGGCTTAGGTCGCCTTTCGTGACTTGCCAGTATCCCGAAGGATTTCGCTGGTTAACAAGCCATCCTAAAACACGAGTGGGAAAACTCAAGCGCGACAAATTTGGCAAGGAGCGTTCTGATTTCAACGTTCTTCAGAGCAAGCAAATCGATTAAAAATCGATACAGAGTTTGTACAATCTGATTGGTCGGCTTGGAAGAAGAGATAGTCGATAAAGATTTTAGGCAATCCTATTGGCTGGCTTTGCAATTTTGGGTACAACCGAACCGGATTTTTACCGTGAGAATGCCACAGGCATCCCACGGAAAAAGTTTTCAATTCACCCGCTTTAAGTGAGTGGGAAGCGAAATATGTAAGTTGTGTCTAATTTCTGCTCAGATTTACGCTTATAATCCACTGTTGTGACTACATTTTTATCTAGCTAAGCTCATATTTAAATAAGCTTCAGATTGACGGCCGAGGAGAAGAGAAATCATGCAGGTAATTTACTTTCTCTTCGCTCTTGAAAAGTTTCAATGTTTGTTCGAACTGATTAGTGTGTCTTTCTACTTGTGTAACCTTTGTTTATGCGAGTTTTTGTTTCGCATTTGCTGAATGAAAATGATGTAAACATCCTCGAGACAATCGAAACTCGGCAAACTACATCAAACTACATCAAATCAGTAGTCGGAGAAATCCACCTTCTAAATCTAATAAATGAGCTATTACTATTTCTGTCTATTTCTTTAATATTTGACATAAGTATTCATGGGCGAAAAAAATTTAACCTGTGTAACCAAAACTTTGTTCACGAATTTCACCCGAAGTAATTACGTGTAATTGCTTCCTTCAAGTATGGAAGAATTTGTTCATTGTTCTAAAGATAAGATCACATGCAAAAGTGACTTGCATTTTTGTGAACTGTGATGAAAACAAGAAAATCTTTGCTTGTTGTTTCCCACTCCGCGTCTTCTCTCGTAGTCTACTGTCTGTAGTGCAATCTTAACGTTCTATATTTGCACGACTCAACCCAGTGCTACAAACGAAGGACAACGCTCGTCCAGCCGTAGTTCGTAGTCCGTAGTCTCCGTATCTTAAACTCCCTATTTAGCCCTCTCAGGAAGGGAGGGCTTAGGAAATGCGATTCCCCATAGTCACTGAACTTCAGTACCCAGCATCAACCTCGTTCCCAGGGTATTCTTGTTCTCCGCCATATTGAAAAACGAGAGGACCCTGGGGACGAGGTTGTACCCGGCTGTTGAAGAAAATCCATTAAATTCTGACTAATAAACTGAAATATTTACAAAGGAAATTCGCATGAAGCTTGGAGCTGGAAAAGAATGATATTCGTCCACCTCTTTCCGAGGACTTTCTCTTCAACTAAGACATCATCTTAACCGCTGTTGATTGAGTAAAAGCATAGACAGTACAGGAGGCTGGTTAGAAAAGCCGGCAAACGCCAAAGTTGAAAACAACGGCGCTGTAGTTTATGTTGGAAGCTCTCTGACGGTGCACAATGCTTTGTTTTTTGTTCACAAATTGTGACTGAAGAAAAAAAAAGCGATGTTTCAATTGGTCAGTAAGTTCAAAACTATAAAAATGCTATTGAACGTTGTGCACCGTTAGGTCCACAAGAATCAAGAACATATAACAAAGGAGTCTAACGTGCTTCATAACCATTCCACTTTAATAAGTATGGTTAAAGAGAAATGGATCCTGGAAACAAGGGCTGTCTTGGTACAATCAACTTTGAAAACGTAAAAAGAGGGATTACTGATTAAAAGAAACTGTTGTATGACACTACGTTAATCACTTCACAGGACAGACCAGTCAGCGTATGGAATATACCAGAGCGGAGTCTGCGTTAAAAACGTTCCAGACATCCTCGACATTCCGTTTGATGACTTCGTGACTTTCTACCTCGGGTGCAGCCACTCTTTCGAGCATGCTCTATCGAGTGCTGATCTTCCTGTTCGTCATCAACAGGTGGACCGAAGAGTGCCGAGTTACAAGACCAAGATCCCTTGCCTCCCAGTAGGCCCTTTCTGGGGAAACCAAGTATGTTCGATGCGCCCTATGCCTCGTGACTTGGTCCAGAGGGCCTTTGAGGTGACTGCTGTTATGGACCTTGTGCACGGAGCCCCTATACATATTGGGCACCCTTGCTGGATTGGAGTAAAGGATTTGAATCACCCTGAATACGATGATAAACCAAATATAGTGGAAGGGGATGTATGTCTGTTCTGGGGTTGTGGAACAACTGCTCAGGAAGCTTTAGCTAACGCAAGTAAGTAACAGTTATAGCATACCAGCTAGTGTGGCCAACTCCGCCTTCCAATCATGGAAATAGAGAGTAAAGATTGCAGCTTGTGTGTCGTGTAGCTGTAGCGTCGAGCTACGATTTAACCTCACGCTTACGTGAGCCTTAGTCACTGGAGGCTGGTTTATCTTTAATTTACACCTTTTTTATTTCAGGTTGTACAAAAAATTTGTTATAAGGTACAATTGCCAGTAGAGCCAAAACAATTCAAATTTCTGGAACCGTTTCTCGCCTTACTTGCAATCCTCAAGAAGAAAAAAAAGTTACAGCGTAAAAAACAACAACATAATCATAATTACGTAATAATGGTTCATTTGTTTATTACTTCTCATACACTTTTTTACTAAAATTGCTGTAATCGTATTTTTTTTTGCACTCTCTTGTTTGTTACCAGTTAATCGTGTTAGTTAGAGTGGTTTTAATTTTTATTCAGTTCTACCTAAATCGACGTGCTGAGTTCGTGAAAAATAGTGGCCGTTTTCAACACCGATACTAACCAGTTTTCAGACAGGCTCTTAAATAGGCAGAGACTCTGTCAACTTTACTTAAATTAGAGCACCAACTACAAGATTTCTTAAAATCCATTCTAATTCACATATTACTTTTTCTTTCATGTTCATTCTGAATTGAAACGACAAAATACGTTGACTTCATACATTCCGGTAGTTTCTTCGAAATCCATACTCCATTGAGAACGGCCGCCGGGTTAGCTCAGTTGGGAGAGCGCCGGTCTGCTGAGCGGGAGGTCGCGGGTTCAAACCCCGGCCGGACCAACACTCAGGGTCTTTAAATAACTGAGGAGAAAGTGCTGCCTTTGTAATAATATCTGCAAACAGCTAGACTTTCTAGTCTTCTCGGATAAGGACGATAAACCGTAGGCCCCGTCTCACAAGCCCTTGCACATGTATTAAATCTGTGGGACGTTAAAGAACCCACACACTCTTCGTAAAGAGTAGGGCACGTAGTGCCCGGTGTAGTGGTCTATCTCACTTTGACACTCATGTATGGGGGAATCATTACTTATTCCTTCATTACTTGTAAACTGCACCTTAAGCAGTCTGGCAAAGTCCCCCGACCAGTGTTGTAAATTATCCCTGAAAAGCCCTGAGAGGAGTGGATAATAAGATATTTACAATTACAATTACAATTTACAACAAAATGGGCAAAGTCTACAGACGTTTTCAGATCGAAACAGCGCATAAACCATACCCTTTGGGGCGGCACATACCCACATCTATAATATGATGGAGAATCCCCTCCCCCTTGCAGGGGAGAAGCAGTTTCAATTGACTGTAACAACGCCCGATTCAGGTTTGATTGTGTTCATAACTGGGGATTAGCCTGTTCCGCTCTCCACTATCTGAACGCTTGGAACAGGCTAACCGGGGATTTCCGGAAAGGATGGCTACCGTTGAATCTTGTGGCACGTTTTTGGGTCAAATGACTAATATCAGTATTTTTAAAAATTTTCAGAACTTCCCTTAAACGTAAGTATGAGCCCGTCTGGAAACTGTTGTAACTTTATAACTGATCTCGTAAATGAAGATTTTAACAAGACGTATGTCCCAATGGAAGGTACTCTTCAATCGCGAGTGGTTTTCATATCCGAAGGATTCGTTTTTGGCTCTGTCCTTTCCGACAAGGCAATGAAAATGATTCAAAACCTGGCTAAACTTGAGAAACGCGATCGGCTCAAAGACGACAGTCTGGCTCAAGCAGCTTTGAGACTCAGTCACGCCACCTCTGTTGCCATAGTAATATCAGGCAGTGTTTCCACCCGGGAAGGCTTCAGTGTGCTGTCAATCATCAAGGCCGCTATGGCAACTGAAACTAGAGAGGTAGTTCTTCTTGTGCCAGAGGAGAAGTGCCCAGAGTGGTTAAATGCTGTCAGACGCTTGTTCGATTTAGGTTTGCTGAAGAAGCCAGTTCCCATCACCAAAATTGAAGCAGACGATATAAAGACTAAAACTGACGCCTTGAAGGTTTCTCTTCCCGTTTTGTCAAAGATGGAGGGCTTCAAGCTAAAAGGTGTTAATCCTCACAGATACACCGCTTTAGTGGGGTGCAATAGTGAAGGTATGTAACACTAACGGATTCTTTTGAAACAGATACTTAAGGCTCTGAAAATGGACCGTTGACCATAGGTGGGACTAGCTCGAAACATGAGCATCGGCGCATCGGTCGTGTAACCTTTATAAAATATAAGGACTTTTATGGTGAAAAATAATTGATTTTGTAACGTAGGGATTAGAAAGCAATTAAATAAAAATCGGCTAACCTTACTTTAGTGGTGTGTTTCTTTTTTCCTGTGTGATTTTGTGGTCATTTTATGTGTTTTACTGCAACGGATTATAGAGAGAACAAACCAGTTCCAATAAAACACATTAAATGGCAATAAATTGGCTCGAGGACCGCTCAGGAAAGAAGAAACACACAACTTGAACGTGAAGTCCGGTTAGAAGACTCGAAATAGCCAGTTAGAAGGTAAACGCAACGCAGGTCTTATTAACCAAACTTTCTTTAAGGCGTACAAGACCTTCCCAACATTCTAACAGAAGCTGCCTCTGATTCGAAATTTCCTTTAAGAGATCAAAGCTTTAGTCCACTCCCTTTTTATGAGGTTCTCAGATGACTTCAATAAATTCCGATTTCGAGCAATTTTCCTTTGGGGACATTTATTAGTTGCAAAGCGAAAACTGTCAAAATACCATCTGTAGCAATACTTGTATTGTAGGCTAGCTCGCCTGGGTTCGAAGGTAAACCTAACAGGCCATTTGCACGATTACTTCGTTTTACTACTACGACCAGGAATCTTCAGGGGTTTACTTTCTTGTGCAAAGAAGGGCCTTTGTTATTTAAACCTCACTGGGATTACCAAATTCAAATATGAAAGGAAAAACGATCAGGATTCCGTTCGTAGTAGTAAAATGATGCCATCGTGCAAGTGGCCTATTAAGCATTTTAGCGGCTTTTTAAACACTGTATTGTTAACTGCTTGTATATCAATCCTCCCAGGAGAATTGTGGGTCGAGTGCGCAGCTGAATTGATGGTGGAAGAAACTAACGCAAGCCAGCTGGTGACAGAAACCGCTGATTCTTCTTGGCCTGGAGTAGTGTTAGCAGCAGCCTTGTACACTCTCAATTGTTGTCCAGTCCATTCTCGCTATTTACGTCGAGGTCTCGGAGAACACAAGCCCTCACAACTAGGCGAATTCATAATGACTGCTGAAAAGGTACCGCGTGTCCCTTTACTTTCGCAAGCTATGCGCCAAATAATCTAGTAAAAACCTGGCATTTAAATTGAATTGCTGACATTTTCCTAGCACAAGTTTTGTCAAATATTTTCTCAAAACAGAAAGCCTGAAAGTGGAGAATTCTATCCGTTGAAGAATGCAACAGTGTTGATCTTTTTTCGTTCCTTGGAGAAGGCTAAGATGGTGTCTGCAAAAGGGGATGTGAATTCTTGGGTTTAAAGTGGTCGGATTTTTAACTTGATAAAACGGCAAACGTGGTAGTGCATTTCTCGAAGATAGCTTGAAAACAAAATGTCCTCTTGCATTTCATGTGAAATGGAGGGAATCGCTTAGCAGTGAATAAGAGAAACCCAAGGCTGGATTTTTCTTTATTTTGAGCCACAATGCGCCAAGAAAACTGTCTGATGATGTTAATGTTCATGTAACCAAGTGTTTATTTCCTATTTTTACAGCTTGCAACACTGATGACCGAGTTTGACGTCAGCTTCAAGAGAGAAAAGATGGAGGATCTTGTGAAGGGAACAAGATCAGTCCTTGAAGATGCTGAAGCGTTGGCAAAGCCACCTTGTTGAGCTTGACATACCTAAAGAGCGTGCAGAAATGTTCAGACCCAAGAACGTTCGAACATACATTGTGTCGGAATTTTGGTAATTGTAGGGTGCAATTGGTTAACTTTTTCTCAAAAAGTCTTTTTTTCGTTTCTAAATGTTTTGGTCAGTATGACTGACTTTTCCGCTTATATTAGCTAAGTTAAACCGGCTGTGGATCAGCCTCATTTTGTAGTATTTGCAATTGAAAATAAATTTTTGTTTTAATAAAGTTGAATTTGAGCTGTTTATTGACGACAGCGATTTCCCATGAACAATTCTGGATGTAGTAGTAGCTCACGGGACAATTCACACCGAAAATTTTTAGCCCAACACAAACGTGCACGCAAAATCCGTTGAAAACAGACAAGTTACACGGGACAATTCTTAGCACAACAAAGAAAGCAAAAAGGTGTTCGTTCTCCAAAGGCGTTGC
>OZ037992.1:41711745-41776745 GCA_964035705.1 Porites rus
GGGGGGAGGGGGGGGCGTCATCCAGACCCTGAGATAAGGGGGGGGGGGGCGGCCTCAGTTTGGTCTGAAAACATGGGGGCGCCCCCCCCCCCCGGCCACTCCCCTGGATCCGCCACTGGATAGAACTAGGTAGGAAGCTTCGCTTACAAAACGCTTAGGCCTAGTATAGGCCAGACGTCGAACTTTTTATGAGACAAGCCAAACTGAGTGAGTTCAATTCATGAAAGGTTCGACGTCTGGCTCAGTTGGTTCGTCTGAATGAGTTTGGATCGTTCAACAGCGTTCTATCCGTCTTCTCAGACTAACAGAACTTCTAAATCGTCTAAATCAGATCGTCTCTGGGACAAACGTAGATCTTCACTTGCGAAGAACTAAACTAAGAAATAAAAAATTTGTATGATAACGTATATTAAGCCTCGTTCGGGAGAAAATTTATAAAAATAGCTTTTTTTGGTCTGATTAAGTTGATTGGTTCGAAGCACCCTAAATTCGAAGTCTGACCCACCAGACGATCTTAACTTAATTTAGGTCGACCCAAATTAGAGTTTGGTTCGTCTCATGAAAAGTTCGACGTTTGGCCTAGGCCTCAGTTTTACATTTAAAAGACGTCCTAGGGATAGATTTTCTAAGGAAACAGTCATGGGTGATAGTCCTAACCGGGGTTAGGTGTTTTGACAAGGGCCCGCCTTTTGTAATTTTATTTTGCCTGGTTTGTCGTTCCAAACAGAAGTAGAGAATCAGTCAGATGACGGTTGGACAGCGGGAGAACCCGACTTAGCATCTTCGGCTCTGCCTTGTGTTTTGCTACTGATAGTCTCGCTTAGCTTTTTATCACTTGTGAAGGTAGACTTGCAGTCTAATGAAGGGGAATAAAAATAATAATAAAAATAATAATAATACATCTCGGTTTTCACATGGCGTCAACAAAATTCAAACTAGGAGATTATCGATTCTTCTGAGTTTCTACTTTCATGAGGTATTACAGCAGCTAAACATATTTATTTATAAAAATGTTCGGTTTGAAAGGGTTCTTGATTTTCTGATAGAGGACGCTTGAATTTCTTAGCTTTTGCGTGACACTGCATTCAGCTGACGGCCGAGAAAGCTCTTCTGTGTGCTAAAACGTTACCAATTTTTTGAGATTTTGCTATCTAAACATTCCTTGTCTCAGAATGAATATTACTTTTATCTTTATGAATTCCTCAAGTGATGTATTCACTATCTTTTAGGAAAACTCAAAGACAGATGCTTTTTTTGGTTTCTGGCCGTCATATTTGTGCCCCTCAAAGAGACACCAAGATGGCCTCTCCATACAAAGCTTTGTAAATTTGCGCAAAAATTTTCCCGAATACCTGGTATATGTAATATCGCACAGACCTCATTTCTGGTGAGGCTTTTTTTGTGTATTTATCTTCTTTCGTTTCCCAGATTGTGGACTTTCTGAATTGAATGGTTTTCACTTTTTACTTTTGATTGCGTGACAGTGAAAACTGAATGAGTGACAGAATTCACACAAACCAAGCGTAAGAACAATGATATTCTGCGATGTCATTGCTGATGATCTGTAGGATTACTTATCCCTCACCCGCCAATAACTGTCTCTTCTTATAGGAGGGAAAAAAATAAGGATCATTCTTCAAGTTTTTTAGAGTTACCTGATTATACTTACGATTGGTCCGTTTTTATCTTTCGGTGTTAACCAGGCAAGTGTACGTTATAAGCTGTTTATTAAATCAATAGTAAAACCTGTCACTCATAAATGCCATATGAATTTTTTAAACTTTTTCTTTGCTACTAAATAAGCCATGCGCAATTAGTATCTCAGTAGATCTTTTTTATGCAACGCAACGAATTCCAAGATGATATGATTTTTACACAGCCTAATATGGAAGTAATTTATCATTGACATTTTAAAAAAAGCTCACGCTGTCACTGAAACTTACTTTCCCTATGGTTACATATGTCGTCAATTCAAGAGCATTAATTTAGATGCTTTCAGTCTTTTTACTTATTAACAGCGAGACTTTACTATGGCATTGTCAAAGCCCTTTCCATCTATCTTGAAAGTTCTTGTCGTATGTTGCTTCACCATTATACCTCTCTCACAGCAGAAAATTGTTAGAGACTTCGTGAAGGGCGTTAGCTATGGTAATTTTGCAGAGACTGACAACGAGCGACTCAATACAAATATTTTACAATCCTTAAGCGTTAGAAATTTAACGGAATGCGAAGGCAAGTGTTTAATCAACGGCAACTGCTTTTCTGGAAATTATAGAAAAAACAAGAATCAGCACGGTGAACATGATTGCGAGTTACTGGCAGATAACAAGTTCACTTCTGCTCAACTAATGACGGTTGAAAACTCTTTTAAACATTTCTCAGTTGCGGTAAGTACAATTTTATTTCAAGGATCAAAAATTCAGAAAAGGTACCATCATTTAGAATTATTCTCTCTTTTATTTGGTGTTTTTTATTTTGCCGGAGAAAGGAAATTGGCCCTCAAAACTGAATTATCTATTTATGCAGTTACACTATCAGAAAAGGTAAAGTTTCTTAACAAATTCTGTTGAGAATTACCATAGGTGGCAACAGATGGCAAGATTATATTCTTTTCTTTTATAAAAAAGACCTTTTGTTGGCTTCTCACCATGAGAAGTTTCGAGGATAAGTTCGATTCTTTCCGATCCTAGGATGGTAACTACATTTTATTTCCTAACCTTAAACTTATGTTTTTAGACTCTCCTATTTGGCAAATTATTGTTTATAACTGTCTGCCATCAAACTTGGCATATTGAAAAACATTTACTTTGATGAAAAACTTCGATGAAAAAAAAAGAGGGAGAGAAAGAACTTCGGTGAATTTTATGTTACATATTCTGGAACAATTGAATAGATATTAACTAATGTTTGAAACCGTATTATAATATGTACAAACAACATTATTTGAATTCAATAATAATATTTTCCTCAACACATTTTGCCATCTAGTTCAAGCTTACGTTGTACACTGCGAGTGGTAATATAACAGTGTTGCTTTAGCGCAGTAACCTGACTTCATTCCCACGCGGTGGTTCCCGCGGACTAAGATGTTACCATGCATGTTAGCTGAAGTCTCTTTTTCTTTTTTTTTCTTTTTTTTTTTCAATCTTCTCTCTAGAGCTTTTAACAAAGCCTGTTTTGAACCAATGCTGCTCAGTATGCTACGAAGGCTCTTTTTCGATGGAAAATGGTTTAAAAAAACCTCAAAGAACCTCTCGAAGATTTTTTTTGAAAAAAAAAAAAAGATTAAACTGCGGCTCAAAAAATATGGCACCTTTTTGCGCTTACATGGGCAAAAATATCTCATGAGTAAGAATAGCAAAATGCGCGATCCCAAACAGCGATTTCTTGCCAATTTTCACTACTGAAAGAACTGAACCGCACCTAAGCGGGTATGTAAATTTTGATCGTACCGACACTGTAAATCATTATTTTTGTTGATCAAAAAACAAAAAGTGTAAAAGACATTTTGGGATGAAAATGTTTTAAAACATATTTCAAAACGCTCTCATAGATCCCAATTTGTGGATTTCATGTCATCGTGAAGTATTGGACACGAAGCAGTGAGACCTTGAAAAATGGGTGCGAGCCTCCTTAGATAGATAGATAGATAGATAGATAGATAGATAGATAGATAGATAGATAGATAGATAGATAGATAGATAGACAGAGATAGACTGAGATTTATTGAGTCACTTCGCAAAATAAACTGAATTGTGCAACTTTACAAATTAATCTAAAAATATCTTTCGCTAAGGAAAAAAAAGAGAAAATAAAATACATCACTAATCACTACGTTATAATTAACGTTAACCCGACTTCTTCATTTTTATGATCAAAGACTGCGTTTTGAAGTCCCCAAACAGCCAAACGTTATTTCTCTTCATAATTTGGCTAAAATTTGGCGTACCCGGTGGAGAATCAATTGAACTGAGCAAGCTTTTTTTCTATGGAAGTCATATGAATTCCCCTTGATGAAAGGCATGATAGTCCGCGGATTTACATTTTATCTCTCGTCACATTTTTGAAGGTTTCTCAATCAGCAGTACAAAGCGAGAGCACCGTTAAGTATTAATCTTGATCATAAGCCCAGTATACAATATCCTAAGAGCTGACAATTTGAGGGAACTGGAGTGTTACTTTGCGCGATATGGCTTAAACACGAATTTTTCTTACATGTATTTCTGTAACTGAAACCAGGTAAGACTGGGTATTTTTGGTGCAAGTCTATTTGCAGAATGTTTCAAACATTCTGCAAATAGTTTCTTCTGAAATAACCCTGCCAGTAAAAAAATGTCTTATTCCTGTTGTTTAATATTGATTTTAATTTTTGCCATGTTATACTTTACATTAGAGTACATCTGATCAGATACCCTGCAGAAATGGTGGCACATGTATCCCGGTGTATGAGAATAACAGCTACGCTTGTCAGTGTCCTCCGATCGCTGAAGGCAAACATTGTGAGGAAGTACAATGGACGGCATTTTGGTGGTATGACGCGAACACAGCTTGGCCCGACTGGGAAGAAGACGTGCTCAAGTACGACTTTGGTCACTGCAATTCAACGGATCCCTACTGTTTTGGACGCCTTCCCTGGTCAGCGGTGGAAGATTCCACTGAGATGCTTGCTGTTGACTCGGAAAACACCGTTTACAAATGGCGTTTCAACTCCAGCAATGATGTTGCTCATGCAGTCTGGCGCGCATTCCATGATCACCAGCTCACCTATTATCGGGACGTGTTAAATCGACAAGAATGGGCACCAGACGTGTTGAGTGGTAATTCACCAAAGAGAGCTCAAGATTCATTCATGTACCGTGATCAAAATGGCATCAGATCGATCCTGCTTGATGACGACAACTGCAATTGCCTTTCGTCTCTGAGTTTTGGCCGTGGCATGTGCTTTAATCATGTGGAATATGACTGGAAAGGCGTAGATACACTTTATGACCCGTCCTGTACTAAGCCACGAACTAGTGTTGGACTGACTCTGTACTTTCGTTCCTTATACTAGAACTAAGCTGCTCAGCCCCTATTTCCGAGGGAAGGGTCCATATTTCCAAGGTGGTATGAGGCACAAATTGATCTGTGGTCGGTGTCAATAGTGACATTGTAGGAAACTGTAGAAGTTCATTAGTTTTTGCATAGCTATGGGTTGAATTCTATTTTACATAACAAATTACACTCTGTTTCACTTATTAAGTAATTATAATGCATAATAGACCATCCTTAGGCTAGTGCACTTCCGTTTTTGGTCAAATTCTTTCTTTTATAATATATCACCAAGAGGTGAGAATCCCCTTTTGCACAAATTGAGGTTTCCTCTGACTGCTAATCGCAACGTACATTAATTTTATCTGTAAAAATGATAATATATATTTTCTGTCGCTGTAAATCACACATTAAAGACTCGACCCTTGAAAAAGTTGAAAATACTCCAAGTTTTAACAAAGATTAATCAAACTCCTAGTGTTTAACGACCCGCGTCACCATCCATATCTGCTAATAAGGAAATGTTTAGGGCGCTGTGTCACGGAATTCAGCCAAGTTAGGAAATTACAAAATGTAAATTAAGATAAACATAAAAATAACCGCTTAAAACTTAAAAGGAAGGTTAAAATAACATGACAGAAACAACAGATGCCACGGATGGGCAAAACTGAAGAAGATTGAAACGGATTGACATTAGGGTTTTTGAAAACTGTTCAGCCTAACAGTTTTTAAAAGTTTATCCTTGTTGAACTTCAAAAATAATGCTCAGGAGACATATTTGCTTGTCTTGGATCTCTGATTTTATCATTTACATGTAATTTCTTTGCTTACTTTAAGTTCCATAGCCATTGAGGGCGAGTAATTGGCAAAATTCAACAAAATGAACTGGACTGCCGTGACAGAGCCCCTTTAACTGATATTGGTGCAACTTTTGTGCTGGTGCTGGTTCACTCCAGCTGCCTCTCGTGGATATGTACGTATTTTTTCACCAATACAAGCAGGGCTTTAACATGAGACTTTGAAGGTGTACTCACGGAAGAGACGATTGGCCTTGGCCCAACGTCGAACTCACCTAGGCCAAACATCGAACTTTTCATGAGACGAACAATGCAAACTCTAATTTGGATCAACCTAAATTAATTTAATATCTTCTGTTGGGTTTGACGTCGAAACAATCAACTGAATCAGACCAAAAAGCAGTTTTAATATTTTTTCTCTTGAACAAGGCTACTACATACATGATAATACAAACGATCCCCAATAGTTTAGAGTAATATTCCACAGTTTCTAAATGTACCAGGGTGTGTAGTCTTCTAGGCCTTTACAGAATACCTAATGAAACGGCTACAAAGAGTTCGAACAATATTCGCGGGCTACGTAGTTGGGCGGTATGCTGTATTAGAGGACTTGCAGAAATTAAACTGGCATCCAATTACTAAAAGGAGAGACCTGGCACTTTTGAAAATCACTCATAAAGCACTCTACGATGATGAAATTAAACTGGCCTGATTACCTACACCTCAAATTCCAATACTATCAGTGCCTATGACTTAAGATCTCTTGAAGCACCAAAGTTGGCTATTCCAACTGAAAGCGGCACTTTTCAGGACTCAGCAGTGAAATTACTTAATACGTTACCTGATAAGTTAAGGCAAGAGCCTGATTATAACAAGTTCGTCAGGTCAGCGAAGAAGCTCTTGTTCTCCGAAGGATAAAGCGTATGACTGATTTGAATTTTTTTTTTTGGCTTTGGTTTCGGTTTTGTTTTTGTTTTTGTTTTCTTTTTAATATTCCCATCTCAAGCAGCATTTGTAAATTGCCTATACCTAGCGAGATTTACAATTGTACATTCAAAAACACAAATAAAGTTTCCATTATTGTTATTATTATTAGGTAGATTGGAGTTATAATTTGACTAATGTGCCACGTCTGTCAATCTTTATGTACCATCAGGATATGGACTGTAACTTATTTAAATATGTGATTCTGCTTTTTACCATTTTCTTCAGTAGATAAACCCCTTTTGGGATCTGAAATATCTAAAAAGGAACAACTGGAATAAATATTTTAGAAGATAAGGTTTTCAATCGATCCGTAAAAAAACAAATTAAATCTTGTATCAAGACGTTTCGCCGTCTTACAGACTGGTTTGCCTGAATGTTTTGGTGATCAAGTCTTTGCACATTTCCCAGATTATAGACTATTCTATTAAGCGATTTAGTTATTGATTCCATGGCGTGACAGTGAAAGACAGCAATTGCCGGGATTACACTTACTGTAGGTGCAACATGGGCAAAGATGAATGCATTAAATACTTGCCTAATTCATTTTTTTTAAAATGTTGATCTCCTTTTCGTTGAAAACTCCTCAAACCCGAAAAAAATAATGCTGGCAAAACATGTGAGGCTGGCGATAAAAACAGTTCAGAGTTCTTATAGTTTCAGACGCATAACACTTTTAGAAGAGTTCTAAAAAGTTTAATAAAATAACGGCAAATTGGTCATATTTTACTTTTTAACTGTAAAAGTTGCTTTAAGCGTCTGTAAATTTCACTCGTCTCCCCTTGTTGGTGAGAGCTGCCCTTGGCTCCATACTAGATGCACTCTTAAAGCCTCAGTTTTAGATTTGGAATCAGAGACTATCGGTTTTATTTATAACCGATAGATCGCTTTTATATTTCGATTTCTTAAAAAAAAAGCAAATTGTCACATCACAGGTTAAACAGGTGTAAATAGAAAAAATAGTGTAAAGCAATAATGAAAAATTAACAATACGAAAATATTTACCCTATCAACATAAATATTGTATAAGTTGGTAAAGATTTTGTCAAGATTTCACCTTCAAAATAAATGAATACCCAAGGAGGAGCCCAACACGCGACTACGTAAGAAAATGACTTCTCTTATAGTTAAAATCCTTCAACTCTGGATTTTAGTATTAACACTGAACTAAAGGCAGCTATCGCAGTTGAATTGCATTCACTTGTCTGGTCAATTTCTTTCTCTTTTTGAAACGCCTAGTGAACGCTACTTCTTGTTTGATCCAATGTCCGCATTAAAGGCCAAACACAGCAACACAGTAAAGTTGACGCAAATGAAAAAAGTCACTGTATTTGTTAGTGACTCGCACTGAATCACGTACTCAGCGACTAATCGCAATAAAGTTCCTGAATCAAATTTGGAGAATATTTCTGACATATTTTGGATAACAATACTAGGTGATTACAATAGAAATAAATTGTTTTGTTTTGTACCCTGGGCCGAAGCCGAAGGTCTCGAAAACGTAGACGCTAAATCCTTTGAGAATCAGTACAGACCTAATTTGAAAACTTAACTGGTGTAATTTGTACCCCCAGTGTTTTATGCGAAATCGTCACGACAATAACTTGAACAATTGTAATTCTTTTAAGCTTATAGCCAAGTGCTGTCGGCAGCTTACATTTCTTTGCTCTGGGAATTTCCTTTGGGACTGAAAGACTACTGAAAACCTGAGGTAAATAACAACAACAACAACTTACATACAAAAATGTAGCCCATCAAAGGTTGCCAGGGAATATCATACCATACAACAAAACCTCCAACAGAGTGTTGACTAAACCATTTCGACTTTGATTAAGGAGACTGAAGTTAAAGATTTAAAAACGACGGGGTTTTCATTTATATCATTTTATTATGTTTTGTTTTGTTATTCTTGTTTATAGTATAAAAATTATTGCATTATGTGTAACATCGATCCTGGAGGTAATCTCGCCATATTGTTGGCAGGAGATTTTTTTGGCGGAAGTTCTTATTGTTAGAAACAATCCCCCTACCTTGGCTAACTTTAAAATCTTGATTAGCTCATGGCGTGTTTTTCTATTTTACTTTGCTGCCAGGCGTCTAGGGTTGACAAGTAAATATTAAGATGATACAAGAGTATGACAGCAAATACGTATCAGAGATAGAGATTAAGCAATTCATTCGTGCTTAACAACTGAAAATATCATCTCAGCCTAAATATGCGTGATAATTTAAACACTTAAAGGATTTAGTATCTTTGAACTACCTTTAATCTGAAATTAAATTCAAACTTTCTTGGAAATTAAGTCAAGCCTTATTCTTAGCCCTATTTGATCCTGTTGACTCACCACAAATGAGCCGGTACTGTTAAGTAGCGCAAGCGACGCTGGCTAGGTAAACTTTTTTCTCCTCTTTCCCATATTAGTAACCCTTCGTGGAATACAAAGGCTCTTGTTATAAGAGCTGGCATTGGCCAGGCGTTCATTAGCCGGGCATAATTCAATACTGACAGTGAATTCTTACTAACTGAGTGAGTTACAAAAGATTAATCTATATCTTCCTCGCCTATTAAGAGAGAAATCTTTTGACTCGACTACAACTGCGGTTTATATCCAAATTAGCTCGTTTGTGGGCTCCAGTAGATCGCTTTCCTTATGAGCTCGTAAGCGCAAGGATTTAGTTTTTAATTATTTGTCAATTTAAGTTAATTTTTAATGACCATGCTATGAAAATGATGGTGATGGTAATGATGATGTTGAAGGGGGGCAAATAATTAACAATTATTTGAGGAGGTTGAGCAAAATATCGTGATTTGTCTGTGGCGAACAGATCAATTATTTGCATAAGCCGAAGGCTGAGGCAAATAATTGATCTGCGAAACACTGACAAATCACGATATTTTGCGATAGTCGAGTTCAACAATTGTTTTATCATTCGATCACCGGGTTTGTTTTTTTAATGAATATCCTCGGGAAGCGAAGCGATCTGCCATTTTCACACAAGAGCTATCGCAAGAAGGAGAAAAGCACGGTCTCCTTTAGGCATATGCAGAATATTATTTGCAGCCAAACACTTAAAGCCAAACACAGTTGGACGGCATTGCGCATGAGCAGACCATTATTTGTAGGCAGTTATTTGCAGGTCACGTGGTGGGAAATATTTGCTTCTAATGAAAAGGTGCAAGATGGGAAATGTGGAAGTGGCGTATAGTTGCACTTGGGAGGATTGCTAAGCACTCGAGAAGCTAGACTCGGCTATCGCCTCGTGCGACTCTTACGCTTTTTTGGTGCGGAGCAACCTCCTGCGTGCGTACTATAAGTCAATAGTACACTCTAAGCAGTTTACCATTTGTTAATTTAAGTTTGATTTGGAATTCTTTTCAAATCATTTTCCCACAGCGCCATGCATCTAAGCTGTCTGTTCTTTGTTGCTTCGTTCTTTTTTATTTTATCACTCCGGATGTGTCATAGCTCTGACCAATGCGCGTCAGAAGAATTAGTTTATGGCAAGGCATTAAAAGGATACACCTTCAAGACTTTACATAACTCAAGCACGTTTGAATGCTTGTATTACTGCCACCATAAAATCAGATGCCAGAGCTATAACTACGTAATAAAAGATAATATCTGCGAAATTAATAACAGAACAACGGAAGCCAAACCACAAAACTTCGTGTCAGATTCAGAGCGGCTTTACAAGAAGCGTGGAGCACATAGAGGTAAAACTAACTAGATCATTGCTTTTTGATATCTGTCTATAGATTAGTGGTCCCGACCGAAAACGGCACTTTCCAAGATAATGCGTCGAAGGTATTTAACAATCTACCAGAAACTATAAACTGTAAACATTACACAGAACCTTTTTAAGACTTTCAAGGAATTTTTTATGTAACAGAGTACAGAGTGATTAGTTACTTTCACTGTAATTTCGATTCTGTTAATCCTGCTTCTAGTTTTAATTGTATATTGCATAATTTGTAAATAATTTAATTTGATTTATTTATAATTGTAATTGATGTACTTTAACAAGGAAGAGCCACCCAGTGGTTCTGCTAATAAACCATTATTATTATTATTATTATTATTATTTTGTTATGGCTTTAATTAAGCGGTATTTCCCACAGCGTGGAGACGAGTGTGGGCGAGCGGTGAACACCTCGAACTCCAGAACTGGCGTCCGGGGTTCAAGCCTCGCCCGTCGCGTTGTTTCTTTGGACAAGGAACTGTATTCCAGTTTGTCTTTGCTGAGGGGTAACCCTGCGATGGACTAGCGTCCCGTCCAGGGGGGAGTAGCAATACTCCTGGACATGCTTCATGCTAAAGAAACCGGGATAGGCTACGGACGTTTGGCCTTAAGCTCGTGTGCGCCATACCTTTTCTTTACCCATTTCTTACAGTGATCCTAGGTTCCACATCTATATTACCGGCACAATCGTGTGAGGAAATCAAAATCAGTGAAGGCCGAGATGCAGTCAATGGTAATTGGTGGCTTTCAAACCCTAATGGTACTGAGGAGGCTATCTTGACTTACTGTGACATGAATAACATTGCAAAAGGTATAAAACGTAATTTGTTGACTTTTATTTTAGAATTATAAAATAATTGACCTATATGTTCAGGTAATGAATTCGTTTGTAGATTTTTTGTTTGACATCTTTGAGTCACCTACGCTTTGCAGAAAATCTAAAACGGCTGTTTTCATTATTTTTACTTATCTGTTAATTTTTATTGTTATACATCAGACTCACTATGAAAAATCTGATTGGTCGAGAGCATTCAATCAATTCACAATAGCTTGTGAACTTGACATGATAAATGCAATATCTGCTGCAGATATTGCATTTATCATGTCAAGTTCAACGTCTGCCTGGTTACCAAGTCCCTTGGAGTGTTCTCCTCAGAAACAGAATGGCTGAACGCTTCGTTTCTAATCCTGAGGATGAATTATGGATTTTTTTATTTTAATGTATACTTTATTCAGACAAAGGTTTTATTATTGTATTTTAAAATTTTTAAATGATCTTGATTAAGCTTATCAGTGTCACTTCCACCTTAGTTTTGAAATAAAGCCATTTTTCAACAGATGAATGTCTTCTTTTGCCTTTGGTTTAAAAAATGTATAATAAAACAATTATTGAATTCGGTTTTCGCATGATATCATGAATTATCAAAACCTTGTGTCTGTATTATCTGCCTCAGCCTTCGGCTTCGGCAGATAACACAGACCTCGGTTTTGATAATTCATGATATCATAATCAACCTCATCCAATAATTGTTTAAGGTTAACATTTAAGCGATTTTTCAGCTGTCATTTAATTCTTTTAGATCTCAGAAGTTGTATAGGGACCGAATTAAACCGTTTTTTGAGAGGGAATCTCATTAATTTGAGGGGAAAACATTAACGCTGATGACGTCATTGCCTTTTGTCTTTATCTCGTGAATAAAATGCCCAGGAATTATAATCTCATTATCTTTTATCTTCTGTATTCTTAATACAATAGAAACAATAGACTCACGTAGCCTTGATCGGTTTTAACCTATTTGTCATCTTCTAGTTTTATTTAACCGGTTTTTATTTATTTTTTAGATGGATATGATAGTTTATTTTTAATTATATGTGTCTTATACTTACGTGGTTAAGATGTCATTGTTTATTTGTATGGGTCATGTCCTTATTTGGGTATGAAGCCATCTGCGACTTAGAATCACTGAGTCGTAACGTTATAGACCTCTTTGTCTTGTAAGTTTTGTTTCTCCAATACAGGTCAGGTGATAATACTCTAAAGAACTGTTCCTTTCAAATTTTCTCTAATTCAAGTGCATATCTGCGCATAATTTATGAAAAGACAAAGGGCCAAGTTCCTCTGGGACCTCTACTGGGAAAAGAAAACATTCAAGCTAGAGAGGTCTATTATGCAAGTTCTATTTCCTGCCGCTTTCATTGTCCAGCAGTTGGTAAAGTTCCGGTTCAAGATGGGAGATAATGAGATTAATTTGCATTCTATTCATGAGACTAAGACAAAAGGCAATGACGTCATCGGCGTTTAATGTATTCCCCCTCAAATTAATGATATTCCCCGTCAAAAAAAGGATTAATTCGGTCTCTACACCACTACTGATCTCAGTTTACCATAAGGGTTCACTGCAAATTCCAGCCAGAATTAAGCCCTCTTACCCCCTTTAAACAAATGATAAGTCACTTCTCAAAATGCATTGTACAATTCCCTGGCCACAAGAAAGAGCTTGCCAAGAGGAGTCAACGAAAACCACACAATTGATGATCAAGTTCATTTATTTTAAAATGTTATAACTACTCATCTCTGACCGAAGCCGACAGGAGACCATCGACGCCTGTGCTGTATGAACACCCTGAAAATGATACGTCAATCGGCCCAGGATGGTTTCGTTTCCAAGGCGACGCGGGTCTTATGATGACCACTTCATGTCCACCTAAAGACAGGTGTAACACCGCTGCACCCGGCTGGTTAAATGGTTTGCATTCTGATGTAAATGACGGTATTATTACAAGACAAGTCTGTTTTAGCCATTCTTCTTGTTGTCACTGGGCTATCAACATCCAAGTGAGGAATTGTGGTGATTTCTTTGTATACTTTCTTCACAGCACGCCATATTCTGGACGCTCTCTCCGCTACTGTGGCAGTGACTGAAAAATGAGTTTCGCTGAAAAGTAATCTTTACAAAAAAATCTCTTTTTTATATAAAGAGAGGTATATGAACCTATGCCGTTATTAATTCAGACAGCTTTCTTGACTTGTTTCAGCTACTGGTTATCTCCGGGGATATCAGTGCAAAGGTCACTACAGGTATGGTGTTTGACCTCGTCGCTATGCTAACTTCTCTATTTCCGAATAACTCGTATTAGTATATACACACTCAGTGATCTTGGTGATTTAAGCAATCTGATTGGTTCGCTATCTCGGACTATTCAACAATATTCACCTCCTAGCGAGTGGATAATGTGTGAGCACGGTGTTTTCCCATTTTTTAAGAGAATGATCTTTTAAAAGTCGACAAAATCATAGGGCTGACTTTTTTTAAGGCAAGAAAAGACTTGGAAGGATTCAATACGGCGTTTTCAATTTACTGTAGCTGAGTTTTGTGCTCGATGGATTGTTGACAACTTCCGTGTATTCGCTTAGAAGAAGCCGTTTCGTGAACTCAGCGTTTTCTAACAAGAAAATTTTGGCTCAAAAATCGAAGTTTATTTATGACAAGCAAATTTAAAAGGAAATGTTTGCAGAAATTCTACGTTTCAAGTAAACAGGAAAAAGAATGATACAGGAAGACGACTTCTTACCTCGAGCAACCGAGCCGCCATTTTTGTCAGCACTTCATGCGACGAACGACACAACAAAACCTTTTGGCTATAAACTTGGCGCTTCAACAGAAATCAACAGAGCTCCACTTTTCTTCTCAGGTAAGGAAACATTTCAAACTTTTAGCGGTTCCATTTAAGCCATTACGCTGTTGTTTGCGAAATGATAAACTTGTGAATTGCCATGTTTGAAAATTCTGCAAAGATCTATTTTTAAACTTACGCGTGA
The DNA here is from genome assembly GCA_964035705.1 of Porites rus. Lineage (NCBI taxonomy): Eukaryota > Metazoa > Cnidaria > Anthozoa > Scleractinia > Poritidae > Porites > Porites rus. The sequence goes on from OZ037992.1 coordinate 41,726,119, forward strand.
TTTGATCTGTCAATCAAATTGTACTTTTTAATGGTTTCCTCTCTGATTTTGTTGAGATCACTTCGTGTGTATATACTAAAACAATATTCTTTTCAATCTCTGTGAATAGTGGCTTTGGGAATATTTACCTCGCCGCTTTCGCGGCTCGGTAAATATTTAGCCACTATTCACCTCGATTTCAAAGAATAATTGTTAATTAGTAAAATCCAACTAGTGGTCTATTATCAATGCTGCGTTCTGATCGGTTGGGCTACTACTAGCCTTTATACTATAGCCTACTAGTAGCGAAAAGCGCGCGCTTTTTGGCGGCAAAAAAGGATTTAAGTCTGGCTTTAACTAGCTAAAATTGTTCTATTCTCGATATTTTTGTCCAACTAGTTAGATTTTACTAAAACAATTATTCCTCTCGCCCTCACAGCCTCTGAGTCAATAGCCAATTCGGCCTTCGGCCTCACGGGCTATTGACTTAGAGCCCATTCGGACTCGAGGAATAATTGTTAAATACACTCTAACAATTTCAGCACTAAAGCACACACTACCAACTCCGGGGTATGGCAAGTACCTTACGCATGCACAAGGCCATATCACCCGGGCAGTCGCAGCCATGGAGCAGCTGTTTCGTCCTCATTAGGACCGGCTTAAAACTCACTTTCGATAATAATAATACACCCTGACAGGGGCGTGGCCAGGATTTTTTCAGAGGTATGCACAATTCTCCAAATAGCTTTGCTTCCCCCCTCCCCCGCAAAAAACGTCCTTGATTAAAGATTTGGTTACGTTGTAAGCCTAAGCGTTTTTTTTTTTCTGCATATGAAATGACATTAGCAAATTATAAAATACTTTGTCGCGTGTTTGGATCCATCATTCAATAAGGCTACACACTTTTTCGGTTTCGTAAGGAATCGGGATAATTATGTCACTGGGTTCGTTTTGTCGTTTTTAAGCAGATGCAGTGCGTGAATCCGATTTGGTCAAGTCTCTATAGATTTTGAATCCGAAATCTAAAGCGAATCCGATGCAATGTTTTGTAGTGTAAACAATTTGTACAACGAATTCGGATACTTTTCCACTTTTGATCCTACGAGCTTGCAGTAAAACCAAAATGGAACTGTCACTTTCAAGAATATAGGGCGCCTTAGCAACGACGACGGCGAGGGCAACGAAAACGTCCCTACCTATCAAAATGAATGGACGTTTATTTTGTTCTTTTCTTAACTTTTTTGCTTTCATTTCAACTCTCTTAAAGTGGCAAACATAGGTCAACTTCCCTACGGAGTCTTGGGGACCGCACCCACGCTTGGACTCAGAGAAGAAACTGAATTTGCCTCTGTGTGTTTACGTCCCCCAAACAACGTCGCAAAAGGAAATTTAACGTCGTGTTCGTACAGGTTGTAAAGAAAAGCGCGCTGCACGTGCAAAATTTGTTGTTTTTCATTTAATTATTGGGCTCGTTTCGTTTGCCGTTCTCGTTGCCTTCGCCGTTGCCGTCGCCCGTTCGTCGTTGCTCCCAGGATTTATCGACAGTTAGCAATCCGAACACGTTTTTGGTAAAAACACCTGCCATCTTTTCACTACATATATATGTCATTCAAGATTCGGTCCATTGGTGAATTACTTCGTTTCTCTGGAAACCGACATTTGGGTAGAGAGGGAAAAAAAGTCCGATGTTTCAGAAAAATATATATATTTCAAAGAAATAAGCAGAGTTGAATGAATTGAGGCAAACTGTGCCCTTAAAATAACTGCCTTTAGATATTTTGCTTTATTTTTAGAAATAACTTTTTATTTTTTATTATTTATTCATTTTATATCTTTTTGGTGCACCCCTTTTTTCAGGTACTCACGTGCGTACCGTGCGTATAGGTAGCTACGCCCCTGCCCTGTTTGTTCCTCAATGTTGCATAAAATTTCGTTCTCAAATGCTGCTGGAATAACTGAAAATTCCTAAGAGTATCGAAAACAATTTCTTGTTCAAGGTTTTTTTTTGGGGGGGGGGAGGGGGAGGGGGGAGGAATGTATTACGGGGATTTCGAAAATAGTCGAAAGCCTGACCAGGGCAATTAGATCACGAGTGAATGGTAGCTGACCATTACTAAACTTGTCTCAAAATGCGTGCTATGGATAAACGAAGAGCTACAGAAAACTTCAGGTGCTGAACTTCGGGTTGATGGACCGCCCTGTAAAGTGCCGAATAGAGTACCGTACCAAAAAGAGTACGACGCATAAATTATGACAAATTATTAAATTCCTGAGTCGATACGATGACAACTCATGACATGATGAGGACGGAAACCACTCAAATGAGTAAAAAAATTAGCCAACCCTAGATGATTGCAAGGATTAAACGCCTTAACTCTTTAAAGTAAGACGTTTTGTTTCTTGTTTCCGTAAACACAGTTCGTGACTGGTTTCAACGAACATCCATCCTATTCCCCTGATTCTTTGTAACGCTTTATGACATTTGATAACATGTTCACCCGCGGTGTGCGTAAGAAGAAATTTAACACGGCATCCAACTAGGCCAAATTTTAACGTCTGTCACACATTCTCTGCTTCATGCCAAACAAAATTATGGCTATCTCAGAATGCGTAAAATTTTAACACAAATTAATTTCTACTTTCTTATAAAGATATGGCAAATGCGAAATGTAAGTACAAAGAACAGGAAAACTAATTTTTTCCTTTTTTTTCTTTATCAATTTCAGTCCAACAATTACGCAATCTTTCATAACGCGATTTACGTGCATGCCAAATGTAGTACAAGATGGAGAATGTGTCAACCCAGTTAAATTTTTATATCAAACTGATAAAAAAAAAAAATGCGCGTTCTAAAGTAACTTTTCTGCTACGTGCGTAATACGGCGAAGCCATGTTAAAAAAACTGTACACTCTTTACCCTTAACATGATGCGTGCCAAATAGAGTACGAGAGAAAAAATGCTGTAACTTAAATATTCCAAACCTGATGTAAGGAAAACTGTACGCTGTTTATCTCTAACATGATGCGTGTCGAATAGAGTACGAGAGAGAAAATGCTGTAACTTAACTTTCTTAACCTGATGTAAAGAAAACTGTACGCTCTCTACCCCTAACATACAGCGTGCCGAATAGAGTACGAGAGAGAAAATGTTGTAACTTAACTTCCCTACGTTTATGTAAAGAAAACTGTACGCTCTCTACCCCTAACATACAGCGTGCCGAATAGAGTACGAGAGAGAAAATGCTGTAACTTCACTTTCCTACCCTGATGTAAAGAAAACTGTACGCTCTTTACCCCTGACATACAGGGTTCCGAATAGAGTACGAGACAGAAAATGCTGTAAATTAAATCCCCTACCCTGATGTAAGGAAACCTGTACGCTCTCTACCCCTAACATACAGCGTGCCGAATAGAGTACGAGAGAGAAAATGCTGTAAAACTTAACTATTCCTAACCTGATGTAAAGAAAACTGTACGCTGTTTACCCCTAACATGATGTGTGCCGAATACAGTACTAGAGAGAAAATGGTGTAACTTAACTTCCCAACCCTGATGTAAGGAAAACTGTACGCTGTTTACCCCTAACATACAACGTGCCGAATAGAGTACGAGCGGGATATTAGCCTATATTGTTGGTCAGAAACAGTGACCACTTATACGGTGACCGCTTCTTGCCAGGTGCCATATCAACAATATCAGCCTGTATCCGTTCATATGGGCCGTAGGAGCGGATAGGGCGTAGTGGAAGGGAAATGGTAGAAAAGGCAGTTTATCTTGGTACACAGGGCACGCTTTTAGAAAATCTCTCGCTAACTGCTTGATGCCATTGCAATGGAAGCGAAGACCAAACTTCCTTACTAAGTTATTTAAGCCAACCACCTTACAGAGTTCAGATGGAGAGAAATGAATCTCATGTAGTCGTTCCATAGCTCCTTCTTTTGAGATAAAACGCAATCTCCCGTTGTTTCCCAGGCCACTATCCCCAGAGTACTGTATCTACAAAATGCTTTGCTCTTCGTCAGGTTCATTTGAGGGCCTGCCCCTAGGCTTCGTTGTTTTTCCGTTCCAAAAGAACCTGTTTCGGTACTTGGTAAATACGCGCAACACCTGCCACTCATTCGGGCATCATCGCATTTCGATCTCTCAAGAAAGACAATAATTTAACTACTTGGGAAAGAGTTGACCAGGAGACTGAACAAATTGGTCTTAAGAAAGTACCCTACTCGTTGCTATCCCTTGTAAAAAAAAAAAAACCTGTTCTCAGAGGAGAAATATACAAGATTTCAAGAAGTTAAAGAAGTAATGCTTGCATGAAAAGTTGTTTAAAGCAGAATTCGGATAAATTCGCCCACAAAACGACCTATACTGAAAAACGGAAGGTAGCTCGTTGTTAGTCTCATACCGGACTATGCGGTACTTGCGAGAGAAAAACATAGGCTGAGAAGAGTCCCGCGAAGGTTCTTGACAAAGTTTTATTCGGGAAGCTCAACTTACAGCACGCAGTGGACATATATCTTATATATGGTACATTTTTTACTATTCGGCACGCAGCTGAATGTGACAAATATCGTTCATTTTTAAGGTTTTCTTCCTGGAAAAAGCTTAACTTTGATCATTCTCTCGTACTTTAATTACTGAGGCACGCAGGAGAAATGTGACACACATCGTACATTTTTCAGGTTTTAATGGTGGAAATCGTAAAGTTTTATCACCCGCTATCTCGTACACTGTTCAGCACGCAGCACTCGTACCCTTTTCGGCACGCAGCAGAAATGTGACAAACATCGTACATTTTTCAGGTTTTAGAAGTGAAAATAGTCAAATATGATCATTCTTTAGCTCATACTCCATTCGGCACGCAGCAGAAATGTGACATTCATCGCCGCACACTTTTTTGGTTTGCAGAGTGAAATAGTTAACTTTGGTTATTCTCTGTCTCGTACTCTATTCGGCACGCAGCCTGAATGTGACTGACATCGTACGGTTTTTTTTTTTTGGTTTACAGAGTAAAAAAAGTAAAGTTGTATCATTGTTTATCTTATACTCATTCGGCACGCAGCAGAAATGTGACCTAATCGTTCATTTGTTGGTTTCCGAAATAGTTAACTTTGGTTAGTCTCTATCTCGTACTCTATTCGGCACGAAACAGAAATGTGACAAAGATCGTATACATTTTTCAGGTTTTAAAAGTGAAAATAGTCAAATGTGATCATTCTTTATCTCATACTCTATTCGGCACGCGACAAAAATGTGACATACATTGTAGATTTTTCAAGTTTACAGAGTGAAAAAAAAAAACAGCTTTGATCATTCTTTATCTCGTACTCTATTCAGCACGCTGCAGAAGTGCGATATACATAGCACATTTTTTGGGTTTGCGGAGTGAAATAGTTAATTTTCGTCATTCTCTATCTCGTACTCTATTCGGCAAGCAGCAGAAGTGTAACATACATTGTAGATTTTTCAGGTTTTTAGAATGAAAATAGTACACTTTAATCCTGGCGTTCTTGATCTCGTACGCTATTCGGCACTCTCCAAAAATGTGACTTACATCGTAGATTTTTCAGGTTTTAAGAGTGAAAAAAGTCAACTTTGATAATTCTTTAACTTGTCCTCTATTCGGCGCCCCGCAGAAATATGACAAACATCGTACATTTTTTAGGTTTACAAAGTGAAAGAAGTCAAGTTTGATCATTCTCTGTTTCGAACTCTACACAGCACGCAGTAGAAATGGGACATACATTGCACATTTTTTTAGGTTTTGAGACTGAAAATCGTCAAGTTCGATCAATCTATATCTTGTACTCTATTGAGCACGCACGTGAATTGCGACAAATATTTTATCCAAGTTAGGCTTTTTAAAAATAAGTAGGTCTGTTATAGATGTTATTTCCGTGTTTTGTAAAAAGTTGTAACTTTTTAACCTGATGTCTCAGGCTGTTCCTTACTCATTCTCCATTATGTTGAATGAATAACAAAGCAATTAATGAATTCGGCTTTCGTAGGATAGTGGCCTGGAAAACAACGGAACATTGCGTCTTATCTCAAAAGAAGGAGCTTGTGAACGACTACATGAGATTCATTCCTCTCCATCTGGACTCTGTAAGGTGGTTGGCTTAAATAACTTAGTAAGGACGTTTGGTCTTCGCTTCCATTGCAATGGCATCAAGCAGTTAGCGAGAGATTTTCTAAAAGCGTGCCCTGTGTACCAAGATATACTGCCTTTTCTACCATTTCCCTTCCACTACGCCCTATCCGCTCCTACGGCCCATATGAACGGATACAGGCTGATATTGTTGATATGGCACCTGGTAAGAAGCGGTCACCGTATAAGTGGTCACTTTTTCTGACCAACAATATAGGCCAATAAATCTAAATCTAAATCTAAATATCGTTATGTCGGCAAAATCGTTTGGGACATCACGCCAACTCTAAGATAATAATAAATAAAACTATACTAAAATATACAAAACTATTAAAAACTATTAAAAACTACTGATAAAAAATAAAACTAAATCAGTTTGCTTTTAAAAATACAGAGGGATTGGCTGGAAACAGTTTCTTCTGGAAGTTTGTTCCATTCAGTTATTGTCCTGGGAAAAAAAGAAAATCTAAAAATATCTTTATGTCCTTTCGGTACAATAAATTTAAAATCATGGCTTCCCCGGGTTCTCCTTTCTTTGCTTGTTATCAAATAATCCCCCCAATCCCCATCTAGGAGGCCGTGGCACATCTTGTATATAGTGGAGAGCCTTGCGTGTCTTCTCATTGTTTCAAGTGTGTCCCACTGTAGGTCTTGCAGCATTTCCGTCACGCTCGTTGTTCGATCGTAATTTCCAGTGACAAAGCGGGCTGCTTTCCGCTGTACCCTTTCTAGAGCGGCTTTATCTTTCTGGTAATGTGGGTCCCATGCGCTACAGGCATACTGGAGTTTTGGCCTCACAAGTGTCATATACACGGTTTCTTTCACTGACTTTGGACAATTCCACAGGTTTCGCTTGATAAGTCCCAAGACCTTATTTGCCCTAGATGTGATTGTTTCAATGTGTGGTGACCACCTCATTTTGTTATCGAGGACTACCCCCAGATAAGGGTGAGATTCCACTTCTTCTAGGATTTGTCCACAGAATACGTATTCCCGCTTTGGTGGATCTCTCTTGGTTGTAAAACACATGATCTTGCACTTTGAAGGATTAAATTCCATCTTCCACTTTTGTTGCCAATCTTCTAATCTATACAAGTCCTCTTGGAGATCGGCTGTGTCTTCATCACAACAAATTGTCCCATATAACAATGCATCATCAGCAAAAAGTCTAACAGTAGAGTTAAGACTATCAGGTAAATCATTTATATACATTAAGAACAGTAGCGGTCCTAAGACTGTTCCTTGGAGAACACCAGATGTCGTAACTACAGGGGCAGATGATGCCCCTTCAATTACCACTGATTGGGTACGCTGTGTTAGAAACGATTCAAACCAGTTATGTAGTGGGCCACGAATTCCGTAATAATCAAGTTTCTTCAAGAGTCGGCGATGGGGAACTTTGTCGAATGCTTTCGAAAAATCAAGGATTGCGGCGTGAATTGTTTTGTTAGACTGGATAGCACTTGCTATATCATGAATGGTACATATGAGCTGTGTTTCTGTTGATCGTTTCGCTCTAAAGCCATGTTGACAATCAGTGAGCACTCCATATTGTGAAAGATGCTTCATAACATGGCTGTGTACAATATGCTCAAGTACCTTTGATGCGATGCAGGTAAGTGACACGGGCCTATAATTTGAAGGATCCGATTTCTTTCCTTTCTTGTGAATATCTCTCTCGTACTCTATTCGGCACGCTGTATGTTAGGGGTAGAGAGCGTACAGTTTTCTTTCTCCCTCGTACTCTATTCGGCACGCTGTATATTAGGGTTAGAGAGCGTACAGTTTTTTTTACAGGGTAGGGAAGTTAAGTTACAGCATTTTGTCTCCCGCACTCTATTCGGCACGCATCATGTTAGGGGTAAACAGCGTACAGTTTTCTTTACATCAGGGTAGGAAAAGTTAATTTACAGGATTTTCTCTCTCGTACTCTATTCGGCACGCTGTATATTAGGGTTAGAGAGCGTACAGTTTTTTTTGCAGGGTAGGGAAGTTAAGTTACAGCATTTTGTCTCCCGCACTCTATTCGGCACGCATCATGTTAGGGGTAAACAGCGTACAGTTTTCTTTACATCAGGGTAGGAAAAGTTAATTTACAGGATTTTCTCTCTCGTACTCTAACGGCACGCTGTATGTTAGGGGTAGAGAGCGTACAGTTTTGTTTACATCAGGATAGGGAAGCTGAGTTACAGCATTTCCTCTCTCGTACTCTATTCGGCACGCATCATATTGGGGGTAAAGAACGTACAGTTTTCTTTACAGCAGGGTAGGAAAAGTTAATTTACAGCATTTTCTCCCTCGTACTCTATTCGGCACGCTGTATGTTAGGGGTAGAGAGCGTGCAGTCTTTTTTACAGGGTAGGGAAGTTAAGTTACAGCATTTTGTCTCCCGCACTCTATTCGGCACGCATTATGTTAGGGGTAAAGAACGTACAGTTTTCTTTACATCAGGGTAGGGAAGTTAAGGTACAGCATAGTCTGTTGTACTCTGTTCGGCACGCTGTATGTTAGGGGTAGAAAACCGTACAGTTTTCTTTCTCCCTCGTACTCTATTCGGCACGCTGTATATTAGGGTTAGAGAGCGTACAGTTTTTTTTACAGGGTAGGGAAGTTAAGTTACAGCATTTTGTCTCCCGCACTCTATTCGGCACGCATTATGTTAGGGGTAAAGAACGTACAGTTTTCTTTACATCAGGGTAGGGAAGTTAAGGTACAGCATAGTCTGTTGTACTCTGTTCGGCACGCTGTATGTTAGGGGTAGAAAACCGTACAGTTTTCTTTCTCCCTCGTACTCTATTCGGCACGCTGTATATTAGGGTTAGAGAGCGTACAGTTTTTTTTACAGGGTAGGGAAGTTAAGTTACAGCATTTTGTCTCCCGCACTCTATTCGGCACGCATTATGTTAGGGGTAAAGAACGTACAGTTTTCTTTACATCAGGGTAGGGAAGTTAAGGTACAGCATAGTCTGTTGTACTCTGTTCGGCACGCTGTATGTTAGGGGTAGAAAACCGTACAGTTTTCTTTCTCCCTCGTACTCTATTCGGCACGCTGTATATTAGGGTTAGAGAGCGTACAGTTTTTTTTACAGGGTAGGGAAGTTAAGTTACAGCATTTTCTCCCTCGTACTCTGTTCGGCACGCTGTATATTAGGGTTAGAGAAGGTACAGTTTTTTTTACAGGGTAGGGAAGTTAAGTTACAGCATTTTGTCTCCCGCACTCTATTCGGCACGCATCATGTTAGGGGTAAACAGCGTACAGTTTTCTTTACATCAGGGTAGGAAAAGTTAATTTACAGGATTTTCTCTCTCGTACTCTAACGGCACGCTGTATGTTAGGGGTAGAGAGCGTACAGTTTTGTTTACATCAGGGTAGGGAAGCTGAGTTACAGCATTTCCTCTCTCGTACTCTATTCGGCACGCATCATGTTAGGGGTAAACCGCGAACAGTTTTCTTTACATCAGGTTAGGAATAGTTAAGTTACAGCATTTTCTCTCTCGTTGTCTATTTGGCACGCATCATGTTAGGGGTAAACCGCGAACAGTTTTCTTTACATCACGTTAGGAATAGTTAAGTTACAGCATTTTCTCTCTCGTTGTCTATTTGGCACGCATCATATTTGGGGTAAAGAACGTACAGTTTTCTTTACAGCAGGGTAGGAAAAGTTAATTTACAGCATTTTCTCCCTCGTACTCTATTCGGCACGCTGTATGTTAGGGGTAGAAAGCGTGCAGTTTTTTTTACAGGGTAGGGAAGTTAAGTTACAACATTTTGTCTCCCGCACTCTATTCGGCACGCATTATGTTAGGGGTAAACAGCGTACAGTTTTCTTTACATCAGGGTAGGGAAGTTAAGGTACAGCATAGTCTGTTGTACTCTGTTCGGCATGCTGTGTGTTAGGGGTAGAGAGCGTACAGTTTTCTTTACATCAGGGTAGGAAACGGTTAAGTTACGGCATTTTCTCTCTCGTACTCTATTCGGCACGCTGTATATTAGGGTTAGAGAGCGTACAGTTTTTTTACAGGGTAGGGAAGTTAAAGGGACAGTGTCCCGATTATGCGCACGCGCGAGCGTCATCTGTTTTTTCTTCAAAAGACAATAGAACTGTCAAATTGACTCGACAAGATTTCCTTCCGAACCGCACCGCCGACAGAGATTTGTTGTTTATATTCTCAAGTAATATTTTAGACTTTCGAAGAAGTCTTTCGTCTTATATAAAAATTTGGCTCGCGGTTCGAAGACTCATCGCGATTTTATCGCTAGCTGGGCCGCCTCGCAACCCGAAAATCTCGTTCCGCTCGCTTTAAAAACATATTTTCTAATTTGAAACTCGTGTCAGAGGTGAATCGCTCCAAGTCCAGTAATATCTGCCTGATTTGCTCGCGTTGTAGCCTCAAACGTTTGAAAGGCATAAATAAAAATGCAATCTCAACGCTATGAATCATCACAAAGATTAGTCAAGAATGATACTATGATTCATGTCACTAGTTTTTCAAAACGTGTAGCGCCTGTTTGTTCGATTTTGTCGACCGTAAGGAGATTCATTTAAAAGTTTACTAACGCGTCGTTGCAAAACATTCTGCTTCACGAAGCTCCCCTCCACAAGATCTCCTCAGTCACATCAATGTCTCAACGGTTTCTTTCTTACAGTCTTTATTGTTGCTGTTTCATTTCTGCGTATTCCTTTCACAATTATCTGAGCTTGCATGGAAGCTAGCAGAAGAAATAAGCCTTCAATCGGCATCAAAGTGCTTCCAATCTTTTGGTCCTCCGGCCAACGGCAATAAAAGTAACGCCAAAAAATCCAGATTTTGCCCCAATAAAAACTTAACATGAACAAAATATCATTGATCTATAATCCTGAGAAGTTTTAGTGTCGTATTGAACCCGGCCAAGCGCGATGCAAACGGATTTTTCAAGATTCTCTTACTCTCCTCGCATCTTTTGATTTCGCGACATCCTGTCCAAAAATCAAAGTTTGGTGCATGCGCAGTAACGGGATACTGTTCCTTTAAGTTACAGCATTTCCTCTCCTGTACTCTATTCGGCACGCTGTATGTTAGGGGTAGAGAGCGTACAGTTTTTTTTACATCAGGGTAGGAAAAGTTAATTTACAGGATTTTCTCTCTCGTACTCTATTCGGCAAGCAGTATGTTAAGGGTAAAGAGCTCACAGTTTTTTTAACAGCAGGGTAGGAAAGTTAAGTCACAGCATGTTACACCTCGTCAGCGCTATTACGCACGTAGAAAAAAGTTAATTTAGAACGCGCATTTTTCTTTTTATCAGTTTGATATAAAAATTTAACTGGGTTGACACATTCTCCATCTTGTACTACATTTGGCATGCACGTAAATCGCGTTATGAAAGATTGCGTAATTGTTGGACTGAAATTGATAAAGAAAAAAAAGGAAAAAATTAGTTTTCCTGATCTGTGTACTTACATTTCGCATTTGCCATATCTTTATAAGAGAGTAGAAATTAATTTGCATTAAAATTTTACGCATTCTGAGATAACCTTAATTTTGTTTGGCATAAAGCACGGCGACGTAACAGAGAATGTGTGACAGACGTTAAAATTTGGCCTAGTTGGATGCCGTGTTAAATTTCTTCTTACGCACACCGCGGGTGAACATGTTATCAAATGTCATTGTAGTGCTTTAAGTGTTACAAAGAATCAGCGGAATGAGATGGATGTTCGTTGAAACCAGTCATGAACTGTATTTACAGAAACAAGTAAATAAATAAACAAAACATCTTACTTTAAAGAGTTAAGGCGTTTAATTCTTGCAATCATCTAGGGTCGTCTAATTTTTGTACTCATTTGAGTGGTTTCTGTCCTCATCATGTCATGAGTTGTCATCGCATCGACTCAGGAATTTAATAATTTGTCATAATTTATGCGTCGTACTCTTTTTGGCACGGTACTCTATTCGGCACTTTACGCGCCCCCCTCCCCCCCCCCTTGAGTTTTTGATGTGTTACGGTATTTGGAAACCATTTGCCGTCAGTGGAAAGCCTTTGATCTTCTCTACAATGTGAGGTATATTTTACTGGTGGTGACGCTGCTGGAGGTCTGTGACGTCACCAAACATGGTCACCATCTTGGCCGCCATCTTGTGAGAATGCCAATCTTGTGAGAACAGTGAGAATAGATATTTTTTTGCGCTCGACACGTAAAGTAGCCCATAGATAATTACTTTGCATCATTTTATCCACGAACTTTACTTTTATTCCAGAAAAAAGTTGAAAATCATACAAATTCACCCAAAAATGACTTGACCACCTGCTACTTATGACGTCATATCTCGTAACCATAGCAACATTTTCCAAATTTCTCAAATAATTTCTACTGTGTGAACAACAGAAATAGAATTACTCATTAGCACGCCACGGAAAATTAAGAATTTTCGGGCTGTAGAGTGACTGGGGATGGGTGGGTTTGTACGCTCTTTGTTTTTGTTTTCTGTTATTCAGCAACTCAATTAGTTATTAATTTACTTTATCAATTCATTTATCTATTCCATTATCTTCTTTTTCACCTGCATACATACCGGCCTTAATTGGATGGGGAGCTAAATAAAAAACTTAACAGTTTATTTTGCTTCCCAGCTCGCACATTTTATTTCTTTTATGTTTTTAAGTTATAGCACGAATTTCAGTTATGTAAAGTAGAAAAAACAAATGTAATATCACCATGAGCTCAATAAAGAATTGTCTCTGTCTCTAACATAATAAAGAGGAAGCTTTTTGGAAAGGAGGACTGACTGTTGAAGATTGGGGTTAATTCAATTTATGGCAGTCTCTAGTAAGTGGAAACTTCTTGTAAGTGCTTACCTTCCCCTTTACAAAGTTGAAAATCGCCTATAGTAAGCTTTCCTAAAACTGCGCTTTTAACAACACTGCAAGGGGACGTGGGGACTGCACTGCGCATGGCAAAAATTCGGACTGTTCAAATTTTTTTTGTCCGGGGTTGAAGGTCTGGTCTGGAGCGCTTATAATAATTTCGTCTATAAACCTTCAAAGCGCACATGGGCCTTCTTTTGTGGGAATAGTTTTCACTTTCCGAGGGGTGCTTATCAATTGTTTTTTTCTAATTCAGACAGATCGAATTTTCAACTTAAAAATAAAATTAATTAACATTTTTTTTGTTTGTTTGTTTACTTCGCCGATTACAGTGTTTTAAGCGGAAAAGAGGGACAGTAGACCCAAGCCCCAAATTGAACTGTTTCAATGGCACCACCCTTAGAATCAGAGGTTTTTCTCCCAGCGCGCCGCGGCATGCATTGTTTATTTCATGTCAGTACGTTATTCTGTTAGACTACATCTCAATCGAGAAATAGACGTCCGCGACAGTTTTAAGGGCAAAGTAATTGTAAACATCAACAATTTTCAGTATGGGTAATGCCCTGGGTCATTTGCATAAAACCGAGCGACAGTCTTACGTTGCTGTAATTTCTGGAGTCAAATTAAGAGTTTGACTGAGCTGGTTTGCCGTTACGTCTCCATACGTTCGACGTTAAGATTTATGCAATAGGAGGCCTCTAGCGATCAGCGATTCTTCAATCCGTCCTCTAAAACGTATCATTTTCGCAAATTTGCGTCAATACTCGTTATATCCCTCATCAATTTCAATTTACAAAGGACGCTAGTGTTACGGGCGGATCTAGAAAATTTAAAAAGAGGTGACCAGGATACTAAGAAGCCATATGGACAGTATTCATTCGTTGGTTAAACATGTCCGTTGAGGCCTTAGAAAACGGGGGATTTCACCGATAATCTTCATAATCTTAGACAATTTTTCAGTTCGGGAAACCCGGACGGCCTTCTCCACCACTTTCTAGGTCAACTCACTCTCAATGACTTTAACATGGACGAAATTGCCCCTACTATGCGTTTTAATAGATCTTATTCACGATTCCCACCATCTTTGGAAGCGCTCTAGGATTGATGGGATAAAGGCTGTGTCACTTGGTATTTTAGGCGACAAACAATTGATAAAGCTTGCCAATACGAGTAATCGCGGTCGAGTTTGTTTATTCTATCAAAAAGAGACTACGAGTGCATAGTCATGTAAAACGTACATATCGAGTTTTAGCACGATTTACGTCATTACTGTTTGCCATGAGGACATTTACGGTCGCTACTGCATACAAAAAAGTAACAATGATCACTTCCACCCATATTTTGACATAATCGTCTTTAAGATGAAAAGGCCTTTATTTCCTGTTGTCTAGAATAAACATACTCAACCGCGATTTCTTCCATTGGCAGCTTTTTCCACTTGTTTGCCCCCTGGAAACCACGTGACGTTGCTTTTATCCCGTCAGTCGTGGAGCGCATGCAAAGATGGCGGATATCGTGAATAAGGTCTATTGCATAAAACTATAACATTGTAGAATTGAGAACGTGTAAGAAAGGCCAATATAAGCATTAAAATTTAATTTAGCTATGACTGTCCTGCTTTCGCTTTACGAAAAGTGCAGTGGGTGTCTTATACTTCCTCCCATTAATTCGTAGAAGTGTATCTTGATAGTAAAGTTAATTTCCTTTCTTTCTTTCTCCCTTTTTTTGTTGTTTGTTTCATTTTTCTAATCTTCATGGGATTGTTGCTGATAAGCAAAAATTTCTCTACTTAATGAAATCTCCCCAAGAGCTACACCTAAAACGAAAAACAATTTTCTTTTCACGGCAACTGGTCCGTAAGGAAGCGAAAGGATATCAATGAAACGGTTATTGAATTGGACAAGGCTACCTTTACTCAAAGGATGTTTAAGTGAATCTGCAACTGGAAAACTCAGCACTAAACAGGGAAGCAGGTGATTAAGAAACGACGCTATCAATGGCGGGTAATAACGTGTAAAGATCCCGCTCTATAAATGCTTCAGGATTGTTCACCAGCAAGGCCATTTCCTTGATTATTGAACTTCTCTCCTTGCAAATGTGCGAAAACAATTAACTACACAACGGCCATCCGAATCAACTTTACGGCAATTGCTGCTGCGATAATGTGAATTTTGTCCTACTATAATCTACTGAGTTTGTAAAATTGTACAGTTATTAACAAAGGTGACTATTATCAACAGTTATTAACAAAGGTGAGTTATCTAGCGTCATTGCAGGTTTCTATTTTTCTTGATAAAACAATCAAAAGGAAAACGTGGAAAAGGCCTGTCTACTAGAATTATGAAGAGAGATATGTTTTTTTGTACTAACTGCGTTATCATCTGCTATTCTTCTGATGAAAAGGGCTTCGTTTCCATTTTCAATTTCCTATTTTTATAACTTGAAAATTGATTGACGACAAACAATTATCTCGCGAGTCAAAACATTATGGCCATTTGCACAGGAATCCGGACCAGAAAATATGCAGTTTCAAAAGTGTCTGGATTCGCGTGAACATGCCCTATGTTTTGCTACAGGGCCATTTTTGTCTGCAAGTGTCATAACATATCAAAAAAGTGGCTTGTATAAATTTAAACAATAAACCAACTAAAGTAAGCGGCAAGCGGGGGTCCTGTTTATGAGCTTGGCAATCGACCTGTTAATAATTTGTGGTATAATTAAAGAATTAACGAATTACCAAGCAACGCAATTTTGTTGTACAAGTCGTAAGTCATTATATTGCTAGAGCTAGCCTATAGTAAGAGCTTTGCCGGTAAGTACCATGAATTATGTGCTTATAACCCGATAAATCAGTTCAAATATCAGATCAAGCTACCTTCATGTCGGGCAATCCCTCACTAAGGATAAGAAAAACAACTGTTTCAGGCTTGCCTTCTTTCAAGGCTTAAAGAGATAGTGTTTGTTATGTGTCGATACTGCAAAGATGATAGACTAAATAGAGCTAAACTCCATACGCGATACATGGTAAAACCATGAAAATACTTCACCGAACTGCAATAATTAGCACCATAGCTAATTCTTATGAAAATCGTACAGAAGGTCAGAAAATGGTTTAACAATGAGGTCTCAGAATCATATTTATTAATAGCATTTTTTTGAAAAACCATTAT
Organism: Porites rus; assembly: GCA_964035705.1. Lineage (NCBI taxonomy): Eukaryota > Metazoa > Cnidaria > Anthozoa > Scleractinia > Poritidae > Porites > Porites rus. The sequence continues at coordinate 41,742,254 of OZ037992.1, forward strand.
GCCATTATCAATCGATGTTTGGCGTGATTAATATCTACAACGAATATAATACCAAATAACGGATCTCTTATTAGGCCAAAAAATTACCTAGCGAAACTTGTGTGCGAATTAGAAGCAACATGATTGGAAATTTCACTTGAAAGACAAAACCTGTCGACACCACGCTGTCCTGTGGGCAGCGGAATTAATTAAAGTATATTTGTAAAAAAGAATTAAAACTGCTCAAAATTTATATTGAATCTGTTAGCAACAAGAATCAATAACTTCGGTGGCATGCAATATTAAACCTTCGTGAAATTATTTCCCCTGGAGATTGTTTGCTTAATATTACTTCACATCTACACAAATGCGTGCGTCGTCTGTGTTTCCAAGAGCTCTGCTGGTGATATTCAAAACAAATTAAAAGCGGTTGTAACAAGTGAAATACTAATAAGCGTAGCATGAGCTACGCGGCAGGAAGGTATCCGTTTCAGAGGAAATGTTAATCAAAAAAGTACTATTTAAAAATTATAGTTGAGGGGGATGCACCAATATGCACCAACACTTCCCCTCTCCACTCTTAGCACAATTACGGAGTCAGAAATAATTAAGTGATAGCATAGATCACTTGTGTAAAGAATTATCTCCTTTATTTGAATGAGTAGTGGTTGTAGGAAGATCTTACGTGTATTTTTTAGTAACTTCTGCTTTCGATTCAACTTTCCATTCAGTACAACAAGAAATTTTATATTTTTAATAGCAAGCAAGTGTTTATAGGAAGATCAGTTTGCGGTTGCTAACGTCTAGTTTCATTTTGACAACCGCTAACAATTTTTGTAAGTAAACGGGGCAGAGTAAAATATACAATAAGTGCCCATGGCGCCCCACCAGGCTCTCTTTTTGTTAGCCTCCCACGCAGACGTTCTTAGCGGTTCGACACGCGTTCCTGCCCCTCTAACGACGTTAGTGGAGCGGGAACGCGTGACGAACCCCTAAGAACGTCTGCGTGGGAGGCTACCTTTATGGCTCCACGTATTCTTACAATTTATGTATATGATTTTGCTGTTACTATCTATACACACGACGAAATGCGAAGCCACACATTTTTCTACCGAATGAACTTTATAGGCACTTACCTGAACTCTTATAATAAAAAGACTTCTTAGTCGGACGCTTTACCGTAACGGCAGATTCAAACAGTTGCGATTATTTGGCGGGGATTTTACGAAAGGAAATGAAAGCGGGTTACAGTACAATGCAAAATCAAAATCAAACCAGGGAAAGTAGTAACAGTAATAGGCTTCAGTACTTTAGTAATACTGTAAATACTAAAGTTCACCTGCAACTCCCGAAAGCCGGTGAACTGTGGTCAGAAACACTCAAGGTTTTTACTGTACTCTGCTGTAAAAGCTGTTCTGAGTGAACTTTCATAAATTCAGCCATCAATAATTAGTCTACAATGCCCGTTGACTTCATGCGACGTTTTTCTCTACTAAAAACCAGAAAAACAAACCAGCAGTGTAAAAAGCACGAAAAGTTACAAATAAGATCACACAAAGCTTCACTTGTCGGTAAACAAATATCTAGATGCTGTACTAGTTTCTACGCACGAATCTACCTGTCAAATGTTTGACCAAACTGTGGCTAAGTTGTTCCTGAAAAGCGACTAAATGGTGACCTAACTAAAAGCAAAGCTTTGAAAGTTTTGTCGTGAGTAATACATATTATGTAAATATAAGGAACCTCAAAATTTATGCAGAGAAAATCCATTAGTTGCCTAAAAATTGACAAGCTTTTCGCCACGAAAAACGCAAGGTCAATGTCTGGGACTCTCCTCCCTTCCTTTAAAGAGTGCACCTCAGTCTCTCCTCCAAAGTCTGTACGGACGAGGATGGCGGGCCTACGCTTACGTTATAACCAATTTTATTCTCCCCCCGGGGTGGGGGGGGGGGGAAGCTTTTTCCCATACATTCTCTCAAGTGAAATCCAAGCGATGTTCTCACAACTTCTCAAAATCATTACGGTCGAAGGCGGGACTGCTTCTCACTATAATATTTTGGTAATTCACAAGTTTATTGATTTTATGTGGCTTTCCAGACATAGTTTGTATTTTGTTTTTTCCTTTAAACAAATTTTCTGTGTAGAGTTTATAACTTCGTGCAACATATAGCTGCGTATAGCTGATAAGAAACGCCGAAGAGTTAAGCTATCGAGAAGTGTTTTGCTGCAAACCTAAGGAAAGTTAAGGTCGCTGAAAAGTACAGATCTTTGAGCATTAGTTGTTATCTGTTTATTATATAGGATCTTATTGAATTCAAGATGTTGAAAAATCGTAATAAACGAAGTGTAATGTTAGTTATCACTTTCTGAAGTGTTATATAAAGCTCTCTTGAATAGACTTATTTCGGATAAATTTGACATTTTCTCCAGTAATTTTTATCAGCGTCATAACTTCTATAATCGTCTAATGTCCTCGCCCCGCAAAAACGATGTAACCTACAGTATCAACTCGAGTAATAGTCAAGCACGCGTTACTGTTGGTTGCGAATTCACACGGTTGCAGTGACTGTCGCTTGCGTTTTGCAAGTTCAGAACCAAAGGACAAATACCACATAAGAGTGAAACAAAGAGATATGGTGGTGTTTTTTCAATTATTGAATTATTTTCTCTGCCGGTTCGCTTCTCGCTTCCAAAATATTTCCTTTGGGAAAAATACTGCAATTATCCGCTTACCAGACCATGCAAGTTGTGAGAACGTCGTTTCTTGGTCCCAGACCTCGGCCCTTCCTCCCTCTGCTGAATTTTCCTATCCATTTTGAAAGCAATAGGACTGCGACACGCACGTGGGAGACCACGCGCAAAACTGCCACCATATGACTAAAACAAGGATCTATACGTACGCAGACAATTTGATTTGTGGCATTGTGGAGATGACTTTGAAAGATACAAACGTTTTTGCTTTTATGCAGTAATGCTGATATTCTTTTCGGCAAAACGCTTACTTCATAAGGAATTTCGATAAGGGCAAATGAAATTTATTGCTCATCGTTTTTTTTTTTCCAGTGTGGAATTTTCATAAAATTTCACTTTCGAAAGCTAATATATATATAGTCTCACGTCGACACGTACTTAGACTGCGAGCAGTCTCTCTTTTTCTTCAGATTTAGTGAGAGCAATGCACGCGCGCGAGAGCAGCGAAGCCGCGAGACGCGCGAACGAGGGCGGCAGTCTCTCCCGTCTCGCGCCATCAGTCACGCGCGTGGCCATTTGCGTGTCTCGCTTTTTAGTCGACAGACTACAGAAAAAAGAGAGACTGCTCGTAGTCTAACACGTACTTGGAAAGCCCAGCTCATTTCAAAGCCTTCTTAGAGGAAAACAAAATCTAGCCGTTAAGCATTATACCTTTTAATGATTTTATAAAAGAAACATAGAATGGCTTCCTATTACATTGGCCTCTATATTGTGAGAAGATATTATGCAGAAAAGCAACAACAACAACAACAAAACAGAAACATTCTCAATTTCCTTTTTGTGTTCTGACGGTTTCGGCTGAAGCTGCCATTCGAAAGTTTTGACTATGATGTTGTTTGGCATAAACGGGCAGGCGTAACAAATTGGAAGATGAGATGTTTGCATAGCTCCGGTTATCGTTTGACTAAAGATAGTCACCTTGATATCGATCGCGACGTCTCGACCTTTCATTACATTATTCATTTTCAGTTCATTAGACGGCTACGTGAACCTTAAATTAGCTAGCCACAAAAAAAAGAAGTCAAAAGATCCTGATCGAGACCAAACTAATATTGATCTAGACTTGCCCATGATAAACTGATAGTCGCTTCCCGCTAAACAAACTTTTAATTATCATTAGTGTACCCACTATTCAAAATTACGGTGTATTATATGTTTTGCTTCCTATTTTTCCCCGTCTGGTTTGGTTTGTCAGTTGAGTTTAAGCTGGGTATCCGTCTTCACTTTCAAAGTTCAGCTATGGCATCATTTTCTCGCATAGTAGAGCGACAGGTTTGAAACTGTGCTCATTGAAATAATTGCATAAGCGCCTGGCCTGGAGCACCAACATGGCCGCCGTTTCATTAAGGAAAAACAATATGGCTGCCGTGACGTCATGTGAAAACTCACCATTCGGAAATTATCCAATCCGTACTTTCGTTTGATTCACTCAGTTCCTACTATAATCAAGCGCACAATTTTCGTCAATTAACAATCCCGTTGTTGTTGATCCTTTTTTTCAAGGCGAATTTACTGAAGATGACCTTTAACTTACTTATCGCACTGAAAAGTACCGGCAAAGTTAGATTCCAAGTAAGGTCTATTTTCCTTAATTTCCAACTCGTATCTCTTTGATAACGCCGTGTAGGAACTGGTTTGTCTTTTAGAAACCATATCAAAGATAAAATTACGATTTTGATCAGCTTCATTATTCTGCTTTTAGCCCTTGAATTTAATGTTTCCTTATTTTGTTTGGTCTTGCTAGTTAAGATATTATTGGTAATTTGTTTTTCTGGCCGGCTTTAATATTTATTACAACTAAAATTTTATGTAAAGCCTACGGGATAAATGCAGTTAATCGAAGTACCAACAGCATAAGACGGTTGATCATAGACTAAACTGATCCTTGACGTTAAGCAACTTTTATCAAGCACTGCATTGGCAGAAAGGTAGGAGCTATAGTCGTTACCTACATGTATTTGGGTCCACTTTTACACCGGCAGGTGCCATCGTTGTTGCACGTGTATAAATAATTCTAAAAAAACGTAACGTCAGCAGTTCTTTCCAAGTTCATGGGAAATATATACTTAGTTATACCGAAGGATAACCAATTTGGTTTTTTCTTAGGATCAGGGTTTTTTTTTTGAATATTAAACAAATGAATAAATCATAGAAAGAAATGGGTCTTTTCTGCGGTAATTTGTGTTCCGGGGAACCCAATGGCCAATGTTTATGAAAGATTCAAAAGTTGCAGGCCATAATAGCTAAGTCATAAAATTATATTCTGACAAAAAGCTCGGTCTGGTTTTCCGGATAGAAACCCCGAAAAAAGTTTTATTTCCTGATTCTAACTTATTGCTGCAATCTCGAATAATTATCTCGCTGGATCAATTTTCGAGAAACTGGTGAGGAGGCAAGATCAAATATGAAACTAACATGTGAAAATGATTTAATGAAAAAACTTCACGGGTGTTAAATTGAAACTCTCATAATAATCAGTCATATCTAAAGTAAATTTGGTGATCACGTTTGCTGGAACATCAGATAGACTCAAATTTTCTGACGGTCAGGCAGGCTTATGAAAAGATTTCATACTCCTCGATCTTGACTCGCACTGGTAAGGTAGGTATTCTTGTTGGAATTTTACGGAGAAACAATTAGAAATAATAGAATTCTGAAGAAAATTTTGGAAAGGATTCTGGTGCTTGGATAGAAACAAGAGTTTAGGAAAAAGTCATTTTAAAATTCGTGTTTTCGTGAATTTGTTTAGGAAAATGTTTATGTGCTTCGAGGGAGAAATAAAAATGGTGATTTTCAAATGATAAAAAAAAAAAAAAAGAAAAACGTAGCAAAAAAAGAACGTTCATGCAAATAGTATATAGTTTCGTTTATTAAACAATGTCTTCACAATCCGTAAGATCAATTAAGCGTGAAATGAGACTTCAAGCTTTTTCACATTAAAAAGAGGCTAAGCCCGAACACAATATTATTATCATAGCAAAGGGCACGACAAAATAAGAGTACAACTTTCAGCATTATATTAGCACCAGGTAAACTGCTCATGCGCAATAAAGCAACCCTCGAGGACATACACAATACGTCATGCGAGAAATGGAGGTTTGAGTCTGGCTATTCGTAATTAATAATTACCAATCGACTCACAAGCAGGCGATCTCTTTAAGTAGAGTAACATTTTTCCTTAGTTTTTTGTTGTTTGTGTTTATCACATATAAGGCAAATAAGGAGCTATTCTCTTCAAAGAATACTGCTTTGGTGTTCATGGTGAGTTGGCAGGTTGAGAGGTATTATGCCTATATTTGTTGCCATAAATTTTTAGTCAATGCCCGATATAATCACCTCTGCATTAAATCAAATACCAAAAGGAAATGTATAAGAAACTGAGGTGCAAATTCCATTTCTATACAATACGTCCATATGTACTCCAAATGCCCTAAAAATCCCCTTAAAAAGCCCTCACAAAAGGCCTTAGTGATTGTTTTCGGAATTTCACCATATCCGTACGTAGTTCCCTTCTTGTAATAGACCTGGAGAGGCGAAGATGCCTCACAAAGAGGAACGTATAAGGATCACTTTCCTAGATAGCCAATATAGCTTATAATATCATATGTGAGAGTTCACCTACACCCATGTATGCGGTGTTCTCTGTAAGTTAACAGTGGTAAAAGCATTTGAATAATGACCAATAATCAGTCTTTAAACTTTAAATAATTTATTATAATGTTGTTGTGCTAACACTTTCAGACTCTCTGGTCAAATCTGAGTGCAAATTAGAGCGGAACAAAGGTTGTTTTCCTGGTAAATACTTTCATGTTACGCCGAAAAAGCAGAATTCCATCAAGAAGTATCAGTGTATATGAAAAATAGCTCTAAATGAGACTTGAACATGGACATAATCTAGAGACAACGTTCATTAGTTTTTAATGTCTTTACTGTATAAGATATAACACTTATTTACCGGCGACATTGCTTTTGATTAAAAAACCGATTGTGAGAACTAATTATAAAAAGATCTTAATCCGAACTCTCCAGTAAGATTTCTCTAGACAAAACAAACCGCTCTTCATTCATTAAAATTTGATACTTTTTTCGCGAGAATAAATTACAAACAACATTGAAATTGCAAAAACCTCATTTTGGGTTTTTGAAATCAGACTGATTAATTTTTGACACAGAAACATTTAGAGTTTACGTCTTTCTGTCTGAAAAAAAAAAAATGTCTTTCCGTTCCAAAAACCAGAAAGGGGTATGTGCATTTTAGATCATTCTCGCGAAACGGTACTGACAGCCAGTATCGAAATGTAATCAATCAAAGGGATTATTTTCTCAACAGTAAATATCTTTGAGGATGGAAGGTTTTTTGATCGTATATCTTCCAGTACTTGTATAAAGGGTAAAAGCATGGTACAGGTTAAACATCAGAATTTATGATGTGCATGTTTTTAGCATAGAAGGCTTAAAAATTAACCATGGTTATCCTAGGCATGATTTTGTTGAAACTTTACAATTACACCAGAAAACTCTAAGACGGATAACGAGATACACAAACTACAGGTGCAGGCTTGGAATTTCTTCGTTACTGAAGCAGCTCCACTAGATAAATCTATGAAAAATAAATAAATAAATAAAAACGTCAGGCACTAAATGCATCTTCCTAATCAGGATTTCGGAACGGATTGGATAATTTTTTTGGAAAACCCGGCTAAAGGCTAAGCATAGGTTGCTTTTATACCTTAAGTTGCTAGAAATGTGAAATTGTATCTTTTGGAAGTTTCTTGTCGTGGTTGGAGGCTGGATTGCACTCTGTTATATACGTCGAGGATAGCAAAGTTAGCTGGCCAAGGTTAGTTTATAGGAGGTGCATGAGATTTGCACCAAAGATTGTGCTGGTCTAGATAGGGCCGGAGGACACCCTCACTGATCTCGCATTTCAGTATTTAATTCGCCGCATAGCCAAGCTAAAAAGAGTTAGAAGGCACTGATTAGGAATGTTGATTCGAGTTCCAACGCGGACTGGACCGGCACTAAACAGGGTCTTACTAAAAAACTGTTAATATCACATTGGCTGGCTTAGTTGGGCATTGTTCATGTCCTATACTTTCTGGGTAATGGAAACCCACCTTTCTTTTGAAGAGAGGATTGGATAAGTTAGCCCAATTCCAATTTTATAACTCCATCCCTATAAAATATACTGGATGTCATGCGCAGGAAAAAATTGGGCGAATAGACATCAATCCATCAATGAAAACTGCTGTCAGTAGTGCCCCTGGGGCGAAAGTTACTTAAAATTGTCCCTGAGATAAACTTACAAAGACAAAATAGGTGTCGCTTATCAGTGGTATAGGCTAGTCTAAACAAAAGATTCTTGCATTCAGCAAATAAAATCTACTCATTCTGTTTCAAACTTTTTTCACTTGATTGTCGTCACTGGAATACATGTCAATCCCCTGCACTTTTCGTGGTGTAAACTTCTTCTTCTAAAACGCAACGTGGTCGGACGGATTAAAACGTTTGAGAAATAAAATTAAGTGAAAGGGGACTCAAGACTATAAGTCAGTGTTCTCCCTAAATTTTAGCTCAGCAGGTAAGGGACCATTTATGGACTGTAAGGCAAAAAATATATACTTTTCTAAGAGGGGGGGAGGGGGGAGGGGGGACAGTGGAGTGAGGGACATGGACCCGCCCTCACTGGGAAATGTTTTATTCCCATATTTTAAGACCTATTTTACGCAAATCTGCTGTCGTTAGAGCGGTTTTCACTTGACTGTCGTAAAACCAAAACCAAAGTAAATACACTAGCCAACCAAAGGGCGTAGTAAAACCAAAACCAAAACCAAAACCAATCCCTTTCGACAGTCAAGTGAAAACCGCTCTATCTTTAGACCGTAAATTAAAACGTTTGATTCCAATAATTTTACTATGTCTCCCAAATGCATGTCCCTAAAAAGGAAAGCTGCATATACAGTACTAGTACAGAACCAAAATTATGCACGCGCAAAAAGTGGCGTAAGAAGTTGCTGCGCCGCAAGAACATGCAAGCCACCGCAAGAAGTGAAAGTGCCGTATTTTTGCGGACCCTTTGTGGTTTACCCGCAAGAACTTTGAAAAGAAAGAAGTCAAAAATCTTCACCGCAAGAAGCTAGAAAGTTACCGCAAGCCTCAAGAAGGCGCATGAAGTTCTTTATAAGTGTTAACCTGAAAGAAGTTTGCAGTGTTTGTCGCCTTTTTGTTACAACACCGTTTAGTAGCGTTGATACTAATTCACTCTGTGGCAGCAAAAGGTAATCATGAAAGGACACACGTAAAAAGTTGCCTGGGAAAGCGAACAGCTTTCTCTGCTTTTTCTGCAAAGTGAACACTTTAATCGTTCAGCTTTTCCAAAGTTAGATAAAGCGTGTGAGGCGTTTGTTTAACAAAACAATCTGTAGTTTCGAACATTTCGATTATTTGGATCATTTCATAGTACAATACCATAGTCTCGGCAAAACAAACCAAAGGCGTTGAATTTCTGCCCACAAGAAAACATGAGAATTATTATTACTTTATTGCGCTAATTTGAAAGAGCCTTTGGTGAAAATATTCCTTACTTTACTTTAGCATGTTTTTTTTTTTTTCCAAGAGCGCTTTAAGTTGACACAGTTGCACGTGCAGTCTCAAATTACACGGCTCTTTTCCGAAACATACTACGATCGTTCCTTATTTTTTGAAGCGCTGCTTTTTTTTTTTATCAAAATTGTACACATGTCCTCGCTTAAAAGGTTACTTTTGCACAAGATAATTTTAAGAAATTCTTGTGGTTAAATTTATAACCGCAAAAGAAGTTCTTGCGTCTTGCTGGATTCAAGCGCAAAGGCTCTGCAAAAAGCCGCACGAAGTTGCCAGCTTGCGGCGCAAAAAGAAGTTCCTGCACGTGCATTATTTTCGGGCTGTACGTTTTGTACTTAGGTAGCTATACTTTTCCATATATTCATTCACTTTCTGGTGAGGATCGGATTGGATCACAATTTGCATATTTTTTTTATAAAAAACATTATTTAATTTTGGTAAACCTTTAAGCAGTTGCAGGCGGTAAGAAGTGTTGCTTCAGGCGGTAAATTTTACCGGTTACCGCCTGATAAGGAGAACACTTAAAGTGTGAAAATAGCTTCGAATCATTGAGATTCTCTCTCATACTTTTTAAACTTAATTTTTTTTTAGTGATTTCACACTTTGAAGGGCGGTAAAATATTTTGTCCCTTAAATATAAACACAGTGTATTCTCGTTTATCATATATGTCTCGAGAGAAATTTTTAAAACTCAAGTCCCTCTTAATTAATGTTTGATGGGATCCAGGCTCGAATGATCCCCTCTGGTCTAGCTGATTTTGAAAGAAAAAGACAGGTGTTTTCGAAGGAAGTTTTAACCGTGTAAAGCAAACAGCGCTCTTCTGGTAAGATTTTCTTTCAAAAAGCCATCAGATTGTTTTTTATTTCTCGCCGGGATCCCCTAATTAACTGCATTTTATAGTTAGTATCTAGTCAAGCGATTAGAAGGAAGTGGTATAGAAGAAAACTGGATATATAAAGTGGGGCATCAATATAGCAAACGTCTGTTTTTAGCGTTCTCCTCGTTATAACGAACGATATTCTCCATCCCAGTTGAATCTATGGAAAACAACCTCGTTATAGCGAACAAATTTTACCACTCCCATGACCCTTCGTTGCATGGACTCAGTTCTATGTACTTTAGTCAGTTAAGTCATAGGAAAGGCGTAGGTGAAAAGGAAGTGATCTTTGTCAGTTTGAGATTATCAGAGATCCACTTAGAAATGAGCATAATTATTCCAAAAAGTCTGAGTTAATTTGTAGCTCCAAATGATACAGGCGATGGGTAAGTGCCTCGGTGGAGTCAACACAAAGGGAAATATAGTCTGTTACATTTCCCCTTATCTTTCGAAGAAATGACTTTGTAGCAATCCTTCTGTAAAGAAAATCTTCCTGGTTTACTTTTTGACCGACTTGAAAGTCTTCCTTTTGACAATGGAATTGTTGATTTTTTTGCAGGCTTTCTTGCACGAAAAAGTTTTCAGCGGTTTGTTGTTGTTTTTGATAATAAAAACGGCTGACTGTGGCTGAGAACAATATGGCTTTAACTATTAAGCAAGTCCTAAATATCTTTCACTCCTGTATTTAACTATGATTTATGAAAGAAGGGTCTCTTATCAAATCCTATAAGCCCGTACCGAATCTGAGAGGAAGCGAAATTTGAGTTCTCGTTGCTTTAACTTTTAAAAGACTTGACGGTGCTCCAGTATCCCATTTTGAGTAAAAGGCACCACTATCTTTCCGTTTTAAACTACTTGAAAACAACAAATTGCGATTGCTGTTTCTTAAAATAATCATAATAATAATAATAATAATGATGATGATAACGATGACGATGACGATAATGATAATAATAATAATAACAATGTTAATGATAATATGAACATTTTTTCAAGATATATTATAATCTAAAGGACAAAGAAGCATTCAAAAAACATGTCTTGTGTAATGATTCAGTTTATATAACAGAAAGCATTTTCAGTTATGTTTACGTTATAAATATTCTATGAATAAAAGTAAGGGGAACTAAAAGGTCTTATTGTCTGAAAATAAAACGTTTAATGCATTCACAATTAGTGAACTTTCTTAACCGAAGTTTGCGACTCACAAACCACCTGAGTTACTCCTTATACCATTAAAATGTCACGAATTTTGTTTCTTGAGTTTAAAATTGTATTAATGAAAAAAATTATCGGCTTAAGACGGCTTGAAAATTATTAATAAGTACACTGAAAAAACTGTCAAACTTTTCCCCATATATTATACGTTATTACAAATCGATCATAATTTAAAAGGCTCACAAAATATCATATTTTTAGCTGAACATCTTCATGAATATGTTGCACGCAATAACAAATCCATCTCGTATTGCGAAATTAATAAATCGCCTGATAGATCTTTTAAAGTGCTCACTTATTTTCATTTCCTTAAGCTTAATACCTAATGCCTCGAAATCATTTTTTATTAATAGCTTGGGCAATAATGCTTTTAAAACATTTTAACTATTTATTCACAATGGATGCAAATTGTAGTACAAGTATATGCAAGTCTGGAAAAGACAATTAAGACCAGTTCGAAACCATTAAATGTAAGGGACACACGCTTCAATAACGATCTCTCTTTTTTGCAGATTATTTCATAATACAGGAATCGAACATGAAGCTCAGATTCCTTTTTATGGTTTATATTACTGTTCTTGTCGGGCAGCCATGTCTCGTGAAAAGCATCTTTCTCCCATGGTCGAAAAGTAAAAACGATTCTTCCGATGGCTTTCGTATTGCAAAAGTACTTCTAGATTTGAATAAGAAAATTCCAGGTAGTCCTTTTGGAGTAAAGCTTCCGCAGATGAAGAACATCACCAGAAATATCTCCGTAGACGAGCGATGTTTTGGAGCAAGAGACCTGCCATTATCGTTTGCTTTTCACAAGAATCATCCCTATACTTCTCTTCAAGACGCAAGAGAACACATAGACGTAAAAGGCATGTTTCCTTCTTTGCTTTCGAACATATTGGACTATTGTTGTCATGGTGGCGCCAAGAAAGTCAAATTTGCCAAGCTCTTACGTACACCACTGGAGGCGGAAGATCGTTTTCTAAGTGAGAACGTTAATGAGTACGATTTCACCTTTTCGATCCACGCACCCTCTGATGCTCATTCATTTCGGGATTATCCATTCATCCCGCTAGTGCGGGTCCCCAGTGTGGTCTTTCTGGCGTATGATGGAAACGAAAGAACCAGCAAGACTCACGCCATTGCTACCACTATTATGAAGGCCTGGCCCATAATGGTGTTTATTCTTCTCACAGCTACCTTCTCTGGTATCATAATATGGTTTTTGGTGAGTTCAGGTTATATTAACTTTTACTTTTACCCCGCTTTCTCAAATCGCTGCTTCCCTAATATTACAAACAAGTCGTTTTCGCCGTTCTCTCCATTTATTGTACCCTGGGTTCCAGAGGATATTTTTTTCTTTCGATACTGATGGTTCGCGGCGAAGCCGCGTCAACGAGGTACGAAGTGCCGAGGGAGCCTTATCAAACCGTAAGCACGGTTTATTTCATATTGGGTATTTTTAGAACGGACCTCTGGAGCCAGGGTACATTATTGCGATTATATATTACTTATAATAAACGATTTTTATTTTTTCTTTCATGATGTGTCGAAAATTTAGTGGTTACGTTGTGTCGATTTGAAAACTGTACTAAATACGATTACAAGCTTTTAAATTGAATTTCCCGCCTCCTCTTCCACAAAAGATGATAAAAATACTTCTACTGTAGTCATCCTTTTGCCTTTATAGGATCATCGTCAGAATCCTCAGGAGTTTCCTCAATCATTTAAGAAAGGTGTCTGGGAAGGGTTCTGGTGGGCACTGGTCACCATGACAACAGTAGGGTAAGTTTTTAAAAGATGTTAAATTCTCTTCGGAACAACAAGAATGCACGGAATAGTTACCTAAATTTTTTAACCTTTTCTTGTTATTATGTCTTTTGGTATGAAAAGACCTTATAAAGAGGTCTTTTCGGTGGCTTTGCACATGACGTCATCAAAATTCAGACCAAAGAATTATCGAATTTTTGTACTGTCCTGTGTTTTTACTTTCATAAGAAAAGCAGCTAAAAGCTAATATTCACACAAATTTTCTCTTTGAAAGGGTTCTGCGTTTTGAGATAGAACAGCTTTTGCGTGACGCAGCTTTCTTACATGGCTGCCGAGAAACCTCACAATGCCTTATTCTGGGGATTTTGCCAGCTGAAAAGTCATTTGTATTAGAAATAAAAATACTTTGCTGTTTATGAAAGATGAATTCACGCTTTTGTAGCAAAACTCAGTCAGGTGACAGATGTTTGAGTTGGTCTCCGGCCGCCATGTTGGTGCTAATCACTGGATTGGACCCCAACATGGCGTCTCCATACAAAGCTCTATAATTTGGGTAAATCATCTCTCCAAATATCTTGCATATATTGAGTTGTACTGACCTGAATCTTGAGGAGGGTCTTTACCAATTTACTTCCTTTAAATTTCCCAGATTCTTAACTATATCTATTGAACAGTTTTTTTAGTTTGTTTTCTGTCTTTGTTTGCTTGTTTTTTCCATTTTTGAGGACATGAAAGTGAAAACCAGCATTATAATTATAATAAAAAAGAACAACGCCTCAGTCACTTGACCGCGGTGGAGATAAGCTCCTTTTTGCTTGTCTTGATATGAATAGTTATTTAGGGGTGCTCCAACATCAAGTATTCTTTATTTTTCAATTGTCGACAGCTATGGTGATCGTTCCCCCAAGTCTACTCTCGGTCGTGTGTTTTGCATTTTGTGGATCATAACAGGCCTGATTATAATCTCCATTTTCATTGCTATGGTAACAGCATCGCTTGCAGCTACAACACACCCTCACTTCCCAATACATGGGTCGCTGGTAAGATATGCTTGTTTTTATTTACGAGGCCAAACGAAGTTCATAACGATAACAAGGAGCATGGTTGGGTTTCATGACAGAGAATACTCAACCGTTTTTCTGTAGACTTCCATTCGGGTAAACACCCTCAATTCTTACATCCGCATCGTACTTAACAGCTTCGATAGGTTCCAACTTTAAGGGGCTGGTTCACGTTAATACGCATGCGCGCCGTTTGTCTCTTCAGAATAAATTTGTCGGGTCAACACTAAATTCGAAATCGCCATTACCGGTACAATCATTGAAAATCCTTCGTTTTATTCGGACATCCGTCGCTTTGGCTGGTCTAGTTATACTGCGGTAGTCGTGATTAACGTGTCGTTGTGTCGTTTGACTGGTTACGTTTTAAGAAGACGCAAAAAATAATGTTTTGATCATGGAGGTTCAGAGGAGCATCGTGGCCGTCCGGCAACAGGACGTTCTCAAGAGTCTCTGGAGATAGAGAAGCTTAGCCTATCGATCTGGTATGGTTCTAGGAGTACTGTGTGGCATACGAAAAGAACACACGACACTTGGAAAGTGGTTAAAGGCATGAGTTCGTTCAACTTTGATTTGATTTTTGACTCCGACCCGTAGTTATACCGCAACGGGCCGCGCGATCTTCACCGATCTGGTACACTTGAAATGTTCCTTGTATCTTTGCTTTACGATCGTATATGTTTAAGAATTGATGTTTTTAAAATAAATTATTGCCTGAATATTCTGTTTATAATCTAGTTTCTTTATGTGTGCTACTCGATAACATTTGTTTCGCGGAACACTGACCCGATGCAACGCGAATGAATTTGTTCATTTGCTGATAAGCAATTGAAATTTATGCTCAATTAAGGATAATCTTTATACTCATACGTTGTCACCGGTCAGGCGCTATTTGTAGGTATTTCTGGGTTTATATAAGGCGAACTGAGAGAACAGTAATAAAATGTTTGTTTACAAATTTTGTTTGCCGATCGGTGACTGTTTTGTTAGCGTGGGTACGACCTCGTAAAAATACACGTTGGTAAATGTTTGTTTCAAAGCAGGACAGGGCTGTAAATCTTATTCTTATTGGCTGCAACATATATCTGAGGAGTAGCAAAGAATAAACTCGAATTATGGGGATAAATAAAATCAAACCAAATGCCCGGAAATACTCTCGCGTCGCGAACAATTAATTTGAATTTTGTAAATTTACTTGCGTGCATCTAACTCGCTTCCGATCGGTTGAAAAACAATCAGCTACTGTCAGAACTCACACATGCGCATTATCGTGAACCAGTCCCTTTAAAAGCAGTTGACACACGTACGACAACCCATGGCCTGGCCAGTACCTAACGCACGCGTACATCCATATCAACCGGGAATGCCATGCTGATAAGCCCTAATAACAGCGAAGTAGCTGTTCAATGGTTACCACTGCCTCCATATGGCCGTGGGTTGATGTGCGTGTCGATACGTGTGTCACTTTTACGTTTGTCCAATAGGTTGACTTTACGAATGTCATGTTTAACGTCACGTTTAATTTCTGGCGTTTTAAACACCAGCGTACTCGTCTTACTCTTTTCACAGCGACAATTAGATCCGAGATGATAATGAAGATCATCTGAGTGCAATAATTTCATGCATAGGCTTTGACCTTTTTTTACGGGGCGGGATATTCAAGGGTGGATCATGTCCAAAATAGAAAAAAGTATATTAAGTAAGTGACTCAGTGACAGTCCCTTCTCGCTGGATGGAATCAGAAGAAGGAAACCAAAAGATTTTTGAGAAGGTCTGACTTATAAAATTTTATAAAGTGCCTAGGGGCAAACCGTCTCCAAGAAGCTGGCCCTGTTCCACCAGAATGTCTTCGCCCGTCCCGAAAGATTTTCCCGGGGTCTACCACAAAAAAGTTGTCTCGTAGACGTTTTACTTTTTGACGTCCCACTGTGTGTGTCCCATCAAAGTCTAACCTAGATTTGTAATAAGGCAAACTTTCTTCTTGACCCACTTTCCCTTTTGATATTTGACATGCGAATCAGTACTGGCGGTGACTCATCTTTACTCTGTTTTTCACTTCCAGATTGGAGTAGTAAACGGAAGTGAAGAATATCAGCTAGGAGTGCTGATGAATGCGGACATGAAAAGTAAGCAATAGTGATTAAGGACAAAATTTAAAGACCGTGTTTTTTTCTGCTACGCATATAAGTTTAAGCACGTCTTTAAAGTTTTTGAGGCGCTTAGTTTTTATGCTGTGAGTATCGCTCCGAATACAACTTACTGTGTATTTCGAATTCTTTGCTGCTTTTTTTACGCAAGGAATATAGATCTAAGATGGAGCTAATAATTCTGATCAGGAAACTCGGGTTACTCGCACTTTTAAGAAGTAATTGAGACACAATTTAGTAATATTTATTTTATTTTATGATTTGTCATTTATTATCTCCATTAATTCCCATTTTACAATTAAAAAAGCGCGGAAATACAGTTTTGCTTTAATATATTTACATATTATTACAGTGTCCTATAACGCAAAGCAATTAAAACTATTTGTTTTTCTCTTAATTTTACAGTATTTACCAAGATATACGATATAACGAGTGCTCTGTTGAAGTCAGAAATAGACGGCGCTTTTGTAGATAGTTTTATAATCACAGCGCACCTAAACCTGATCAGGAATCATCCTGGAATTAGGATTGAGCGCACGATTGAGCACCCGGTTACGTACGGCATGGTTTTGGCTGGCAATTCATCCCGTATGGAAAGCTGCGCTAGGCGTTACGTCGAAAACTATCCAAGAAAAGTTTTTCAAAAGATTGCGGAGCATCTCAAGCCTCTTAAGGTAGGTTTTTACCTAATTCGTAATTTGTCGTTACATGGCGGGCTTTAAGCTCTAAGAGGCTACGTTGAGTCAAGCAGAGTCTAAGGCGACGTTCCAGCCGAATCGAATTCAATGAATCTTTTTCATGTGATTCTTTGAATTCGATCGGAGTAATTGAATTTGGATAGTCTCGACCGTTCTTCCCGCCTAGTGAACCGAGAATAAAGGATGTCGGCGGGCGTTGATTCAGAAACCGAACTTCATATGACCAGAACGAAATGCATAATGGAATTGCGCGCATTTTAGGCATCCTACTGATGAACAGTTGCGACACGTAGATATATATTTTTTAGCAACTAATATAATTTGGAGTCTGTCTACTTTGAATTGAATAAATTTTTATAATGTGGTTTACCGGAATGCTCGTGTTTTTCCTTTTGAATGAAAATCAGCGTCTAAATGAACTCAGCTGGCCCATAAAATCAGCTTTGAGTCGGCCCAAATTCGAATTTGATTCGCCGCTCATGTCAGTAGTACATTAAAGTAAGGCGTTTGTATAGAAAAAGGGGAAATCATTTTTTTGTGCCTGAAAATTACTTCACTAGTAATCAACAAGTATACCGATATATTTTTTGCTTTTGTAGATAGTCAGCTCTGACTACTGTAAATTTCAAATAGTAGTTTGTTTACCGTCAAAGCACTTAGGAGTTCAGTTCTGAACTCGTTTAATCGGATCCATACGTTCCAGATTCAACTGGAATTTGGAAGCGTTGGTTTTTGAGGAGAGGGAGAACCTGGAGAAAAACCTCTCGGAGCAAGGGAGAGAACCAACAACAAAGCCTTTAAGATGATCTATTGGTATTGCGTTGATTTTATAGATCCCATCGGATGCCATAAGCCAGGAAGTAAAAGCCGCAGAGGGGTTGTTTTATGAAGAAGGAGCCTTTAAGATGATCGTGTACAGTGGAACAGCCATCTTGGCGGTGCTTTTTATCGCTGGATTAGTTTATGAGTTTCTAGCCAAGAAATACTTGCAGCGTAAGTAATCTTGTAACCTGATCATCAATCATGCCCATCTCCGTTCTTCTGGCCATCGACAGCCTGAATGGACAACGTTATGTTTTAAATTGTTCCTTTCATATGGTGTGAAAAACAGGAAAATAGTCAGATCCTTTCTTCCAATTTGATAGTAATTTTTTTTAAGGGAAAGAAAGTATAGATTTTTATGCTTTTTGACCATAAATTTCACTCGGAACAGTCGAAAACAGTGGTTTGTTTCCAAAACGTGAAAAAAAAAATTAGGAAACGCTGACGGGCCGGTATTGGTGAAAGTCTCATATTTGTGCGTTCAGAACGCAACAACACTGGAAATTGCATCAAAAAAGGCAAAAAATAAAGGAGAATACGTCTAAAAGATAAAAGTCCCTTATGCACGTTGTCGATGTCTTTTGGGGATGGTACAATAACGCAAAAAAAGCTAGAGTGAACTCTGGCCTTCTGCATGCTGTGTTCTTATCACCGAATCCGAAGTTTTCTCAGATAAATGCATTAGCGTGGACATCTTCTTAACCACCACCCGTAATTAAGCTTGTCTTAGTAAGAGAAATTCGCATTACATCTTAACATAACAATGACGCGATGTTTTAACATTTACTAGCTATAATGTGTTTCTTGCAGATACATGTAATATTGCTGGTTTGCTGTTGACTTTACCGCGGCCATGTTGGTGGTCCAGGACAAAAGCATTTCTCTCTTCTGGCAACTCAAGGCCATTTTCATGTTATTTCTTCGAAAAGAATTTTATTGTATTGACCACCAACATGGCACAAACAAAAAACAAACCAAGAGTGAAAAGCACTCATTACACTGGGACGCCAGACGGCATTTTTATCTTCTCGAAAACTTTACTATTTACTTTTTTTGATAGCGAAACGGGCAGGAGAAGAAAACAATTACCTCAATGTTGAGATGACAAAGCAGACCAGTACAGATGGTCCGCCGCACCAGACTGAGGGAGACTTGGACGAGCTTTTGCAAGATTACAAGTCTTTTCATGACTCATGGGTAGAGAGGTGCAAGAGGCTTCATGGGAAACCTTATGGTTGTTAAGCTTAAGAACTTGTTTCTCCTTCAGCAAGTCAATTTGAAAGGAATTTCCCAAAGTAAAACCTTGCCTACCTACCAGACCAGTTTGTTTTTGGGTAAAAGTATGCACTATTTTGGCATGCTTGTAGAAACAATCCTTCGAAAATCGACTTTATAAAGGACAAGGTCAGAGTAATACGGAAACTTAAAGACAGTAAATGTAGCCGAGTTTAGAGAAAAAAAAAGCCTTCTTCGTATTTAACAATGTCGATTCTCATATCTACAGACTTACAGCTGCTTATATACACTGTCATGTATGGAATATAGACAAAAACTTGTTCTTTAATGATTGCCTTTATTTTGATTTAAGATTTATAACATAAATAGTGTAGGAAATACCATGTCTCACGTGGGAATACTGGAAGTATAGTCGTTGAAAAAAAAAAAAAAATGATGAGGCCCGTCGAACGGTAGGAGAACGGAAGCCTAGAAAACCAGCTGTCGAAGTGGGAGTCGAAAGAAATTACAGCTGAGCTGAATCATTGTCAAAATAAAAGGCGGTGGTTTTTTATTTCAAAAACTAAGAGAAGCTGCTTAGGAAACTAGGATGGTGCACTTAATCATAAAGTCAAAGACGATGGACTTTGAGATCTCGCGCTCAAATATTTATCTAGCCTCCCACGCAGGCGTTTTTAGGGGAGCTCGTTTTTCATCCCTCCCCTAAAAACGCCTGCGTGGGAGGCTAATATTTATCCTGATGCTGAAAAATGTACGAAAAGTTCGACCTCAGCCGGCATTCTTGGTCATTATTAATTCTAAAGCTTTAATATAAAATCTTTAACTCCATATACTACCGTAGTAAATTGAGAGCCCTTAAGGCACTGTTATAGCCTGTCTGCTAAAGTTGTAACAGGGATCAAAACATAAACTTAAAAATATATGAAAATAAAAAAAAAAATAAAACATAAACTTTAATCCGACTTCGCGTGTTTTATGCATTCCCACTCAAGCATATCTGATAGTACATTTTTTCCGAAGAAGCTTAACAGTCTTAAGCGCTGAAATGACACTGCCACTCCGAGAACGCTTTGAAGGAGCCTAGAATTTACTTAACCCTTTTCGCACGGCTGGGGTAGTTTTCGTCCCCATATGGAACGATGTATACTTTCCTCCCTGGACCCATTTAACTTTCAGTTTAAGTTAATAAATTGATAAACAAAAACGTCAGCAAAGATAGATCTTTCCAGCGATGCCTCGTTTTGGATATTCTGACCAATCCTGATAGAGTTTCACTCACAGAAAAAGGTAACATTTTGGGGAAAATCCACTGCCAATTTCGCTGTTTACATACCCCTCTTTGAAAATTAAATTTGTCCCTTTCTTAAAAAGTTAGCCAGCCACAATTTCATGCAAAGGAAAGACGATAAAGTGGGCAACAAAACCGCCAATAAAGAAGAAAGGCAAAGGAAAAAAGACAGCGAGAGAGAAAGATCAAAATAGATTCGCCAGAAAAATTGGCTTTTGCTCATGCGTGAAAAACAAAAAAAAGCTGTTTAATAATAATATAGTAATATACAATATTTATAGAGCGCTAATTCCCAATGGTCCAAAAGCGCTCTACATACTAAAAATAACAACAAAATCCTAAACCTAAAAAACTACAAAAGTACATTGTCATCCTATAAAAACATCATCATTCTATACGACAACATCATAACCAATTTTAAAAAGCCAAGTCTTGAGCTTAGATTTAAAAGAAGAAAGGGAATTACAGAATTACGTCAGATTAGTCGTAAAACATGCCTTTTTTCTTGCAAAACTGGTTTTTTGCCATTCTTATGCTAATTAGCGGGGAAAACCAATCCAAAGAAGAGGAATTGGTGAAAAATGCGGATTTTTTCGCTTCTCGCCGGCCGTCATAAAAGGGTTGATATGCAAGCGACAGATATGTGCGTCACCGTGCACGGAGTCAATAAATCCCCCGCGGTGTTTCTTTTCATACGCGCGTTCGAAGAACTCTAAAGAGAAAATAAAGGGTCCTTGAGCGGGATAGCTTTAGAATGCATGACAAATTTGTTGTTAAGATTGAACTTTACACGAGAGTAGACAAACTAACCAACATAATTTGAACAACCCCACCCCACCCCAGATTTCAATGTTAAGTCTGCCATTAGGTCTCTATTACTTCAGCTCACTCCAGAATCAGCATTGAATAAGCAGCGAGCGGGGAAAGAATGGAGTAGCTTCTTTGCAATTTTATATAATTCAATGCGAAAGCCAATTTATCAGATATATTTATGAAATAAATAACTGTGTGCCAATTTCTCAAATAGTTTACCTTAAGCGTTTAGCTTGTAGTCTATGCCAGTCAATTGGTGTAAATGCCGTTTTAGCGTCGACTACAAGACTACGAAAATAAAATTAATGAATAAAAGACGATTATATAGTATTTGGGTTATGTTCACACCATACTGGTATAGCATGTTAAAGTGTGAACAGCAACGGTCCGGAACTGAAGTAAGTCGTTCACACACAATGAACATCGCGCCGAGAGGATTTGGTGGGTGCAATAAACCTCAGTCCTCACTCCTCAAAATTAACTTCCGTTTTAGATGGTTCCAGTCTTCTTTCCTCCTTGTTCGCTTCCTCTACGGTCTCATTACTTGTTCACACTACACCAAAATATGGCACACTTCCGGCTATCCGCTTGGTGACGCTCTACCCGGTGTGATTAACGTACCGACGCAGCAGCTTTCAGGTGTAGAGTAAACACAGCCTTATTATCGCCTTCATTGAGCACATTCTGAGAAGACTCAATTCAAGCGATGGAGACAATCCGGACATTTACAGTAAAACCAGTTTTAAAAATTCAAATTTAATGATGCATGCTTTATTAAAGCTTGGTAACTTGTTTCTTTTTCTAAATGTACATTTCACAGTTTTACCTTGGTGTTTTTTTCCTCAGTCAGTTACTATCTATAACTCTACTTTCATACAGTATTATTATTGTTTTCGATGTATAACGTTTTTAGGTAGGTTTCAATGCAGAACAGGCCAATGCACGACAAGAGGGCGTGCCTGCCTCGTGCTCTGGAGCTTCCCTCGTGCTTTGCTCTTTGCCTGCGAGCATTCTCACTTGTACGAGCTCGGGGAAAACTTTGGCTGCGGAGCCAACAGCGCGCGGGAAAAGCCTTTGTAGCACATAAAAGCAACTTAAATGGAGGTCATAAAGTACACCGAGGATTATCTAGCACTGCTGCTACTTCAAGGTCAAATAACATGTGATATTTACAAGGCAGTAAAAAAGAAAATATATCAGTGACTGTGTATCCTAACAAAAACAACGAAAAGTTTTAAATAGATTTTTTGACTTCTAATCCTTTTCCATTCAAAGCAGACTCTTTATTTCCTACAAACGAACGTTAAATGAACCTTTATTGGACGCTGCTGGGACGGCGACTAAATGTCCATTCTTAAAGATGTCTAAATGGGATGTTTCTATTAGCTATAGTTCTAATACTGTATCTACATACTGTTATTATAACAAATTGACGAGTATGAAACAATTGAGAAACCACACACTCTTTTCGCCCCATACAGGGGAATCTGGATTCCCGAATCCGAGAAATTTTTGCTAATGGAATACGGAATTCGGGAAAATTGTGCTTTTGGAATCTGGAGTCGGAGAAATTTGTGGAATCCGGAATCAAGGGTTTGGCAGTCCGGAATACAGCTCAAGGAATCCAGAACCACACTAACGATTGGAATCCAGAGTTCAATTGCCACTGACAATGACTGCGGGAATCCAGTAGCTGGAATCCAGAACCTACGGCATGGAATCCAGAATCCGCTAAGACTGTCTTAGATTCCATTACATGGAACTATTCTCTTCTTAACATTTTCATGATGGTCACTGAGGTCAGTTCAACAGCTTCGAGAAGGAAATGGATGGTTCCTCAGTGCTGTTTTTGTTTCCCAATAGTTTTATTTCATTTGCTATCTAAGTTGAATCGATAATGGTTTATAAACGGTCTTAATCCTCACACAGCCACCATGTCCGCATCCCCATTCACTGTAGTGCGACCGTTAGCAGATCGGTCAGCATCCAATTGTTTCTCGCGACACTTCTTCAGTCCTTCGATCCAGCGGTCATGAAATATTTGGTATTCTGCTATCATATCGTCAAGGCTGGAGTTAACTTTGTCATATGGATGAAGTTTAACCTCTTCGTCGCTTACTGAAAAGGCACCTTTAGGGGCAAACTGCATACGCTGGTTTCCTGTTAGAAGGAAATAGAGAAAGTGGAGTTTATCGCCTCATGGAAGGGAATCCGGATTCCGGAATCCAAAAACTTTTTGCCAGAGGAATCTGGAATCCTGGGCTATGGAATCCGGAATACAGCTTAAGGAATCCGGAATCCTACTAACGAATGGAATCCAGAATCCAAGTTCCACTGACAAAGAATCCGAAATCCAAAACCTGGAATCCAGAATCCAAGACTGTCTTGGATTCCCCCTTACATGGGGAAAACGAATTTGACCGTCCAAAAAACAGACTTTATTCGCCGGTGATACCCGCCATCTCACTCTTCGCACTTGCCGAAGAACTGATGGGATAAAATCAGTGTAAATTGGCCTTTAATTAAGGAAACGGATGAGAAAAGTACTGATTACTGGTTAAGTTTGTTAAAATACCTTTTTCACGATACCACCATCTTTGCACGCGCTTTAGGATTGATTGAATAAAAGCAATATCACGTGACAAAATTTGCCAACTCTAGCCAAGTCTGTCTATTTTCTTAAAACGAGGCGAAGATTACCGGTAGAGTTGGGATTTCGACAATGTTTCCGCCCCTGAAACACCACGTGACCACGCTTCTATCCCATCAGTCCTTAAGTGCGTACAAAAGTGGCGGATATCCTGAATAAGGTCTGTTCTAGAGTTTACCGATAATGAAAAACCTTGCGTTGTCACAGAAAATAAAGGCAAGATATGACTTCGTCAAGGTAAGCGTCTTGCCAGTTTTTTTTTCTTTTTTTTTGCGCAACAACAATCGGAAAAGTTTTTTTTTACTTTATCATAGATTCTCCTTTAATACTTACTGACTTTCGGGCGTCGACACAAGAATTCCCAGGTGAGACCAGCTAAAAATAAGACTCCAGCCACCCCAAGGCCAATATACATTACAAATTCAAACACTTGTTCTTGATAAAACAATCCTTCCGCAGCCTTGAGTTGCTGATTTTCATCGTCAGTAGGATTCTAAAAAACAATATGATATTAAATAAATATATCCATTAATATATAGATTTAGCCAGGGCTAAAAGCGAAGCTCCCGTTAATAAATTTATAATTTAAATCAAACAATAAACTTGTAATCCACAGATAGGGCACATTCATGTGACTTTTGAGGCAAATTAAGGCTAAGTGATTTTAGAGAAAAATAATTTGACAGTCCAAGAGTGAAACAAATTTTACATCGCGTTAATAGTCTTATTTGTACACCGAAAAATAGCAATCTTGTTCGATCACAGTAGATTACGTCTGGAAAACAAATAGACCTATTCGTGTATTGTATTTGTATCAGCTGTTGCATCATAATGTGGCATTCACCAGTCTCTCCAACAATGCTCCGTTAGAGAGACTATGGATAACTGGACAACCCCGAAATATAATTTTAACAACCACACGAGCCACGATAGTCCTTGGTGGCAGCCAATTGACACGTTGCATTCATCAGTCTAAAAGGGAGGCCAAAATAAAAAATCAGGCCGGATTTTTTGTGTTCGACAAGTTTAGTTTACAAGTAAATCTTGGCGACGAATCTGGTGGCGTGTAAACCAGCCTTTTAAACATACTTTTTCTTCATACAGACCTTGGACAGAATTTGTTCTTTTTTTGCCCTATCATTCTGCAGTTTTTCACAATTTTGTAAGACAATTTGCACTCATTCAATATCCACGACGTCAAAGCAAGCGCTTCCTTTGCAAAACAAATTATAGCATTGAATTATCAAACGTTTTCATGAAAAGAATTCCATAATGCGGGACTTTTCCGTTAGAAAAATCTGGTCCTATGTGATATGCAGGGTAATAATTATGGGCTTTTAGCATGAAAACGATAAAAAAATTCCCAAAATCACCTTTTCGGCCAGCCGGACGGGTTCTCACTTTTGACAGGCAAATTTGCAGTGCGATTAATAGAGTTGCCATTTACGCTTCAACACGATAGGGAAATTGTTATGTTTAGCTTTTATTTCCCTTTATTTATTAAACTGTGTATGTGGTTTTGTTATGTGTAATCTTTAAGAGCGAGTGATATTTTCGCGCGGCGTTTTGAGTATTCCTGCATGCGATGTTTATGTTCGACTGCAAAAAACCGGTGCAGCGATAAAAATTGTGGGAGGGACTACTAACAATCAATAAAATAAATATAATTCGGTGAAACATGTACAGAGACAATAATTTTCATTCACGAAGAGAAGTATTAAGAGTAAAGTGTCTCTGAAAATCATGAGTCGGGTAAGCATAAACTTGTTTATGTTTTAAGCCGGCTTCCCGGTGTTTGCTCTTTTTCAAGATGAACTCGAGGCAAGAAAATCGCTCAGAGCTTTCTGTTCATAGCCAAAACCATAACTAAATAATCTTCGGAACCTTTTCTTTGAATTTGCGGTCAAAAAATGCCTAAAGGCTTTTTAAACCTGATACTATTGTTGGTTAGATCATCGCTCGTGTATAAATTTAAGCCGCATAAACCATACGCTCGACTTCAGGAAACCGAAAAAAAAAAAACACATCAAAGACAAAAATTGCTCAGGCTTACCAGTCGAGATGCTGCTTCTGAAGGTCATCAAGTGTTCCAGAATCGCTGGAGACTTTTCAACCCTCTTACGCCTCAAGCAAGGGCAAGTGAGGAAGCTCATTCTTGAAAACGATGCCATCCGAAATCGGATTTCCAATGACTTTCACAACCGGTGCATTTGTCAACATAAAGCGCAATAAACAAACCAGCCATGAATTACAGAACAATCTTGCTAGCAGCTGTATTTTATTTTGTACACCAAGTAGAAAACGACAGTTTAAAACATCACAAGATGACACAAAACTCTGTCAGCTCCAGCTATCAGTAAGCAAGTTTCCAGACGCTGCTTAAATTTTCCGCATGAACTCACCTGTCAAATTTTGACCAATCAGAACATAAAAGTTGGACGTAGAGCGTGATCAACGCGTGACAGTGAGAAAAGTCAAGAGCGATTGCCTAACCTGCATGTAAAAGCGGGTTGAATTTTCGCGTCCGAAGTCAGTTCGAAATCAAAATTTTAAAATGGACTCATAAACACGACTTATTTCATATGCATTTTAAAAAAATTGAACTAGAGCCTGCGATCATGTGAAAAGTAGCAACTTGTCAGCGGATACCTTCAAACAAACACTCGAACTCAGTGGGTCGATACCTGAGCCCGCGATACGGTCAGGCGTTACTGGTCAGCAGAAACATTATTTTGACAGCTGTCAATTAATCAAAACATGGATTAAAATATCAGGTTACAGGCTCCCAAATTAGCTAGCAAGTGTGAGGTTAAACATTGGTATGACTGTGGCGCGGACGGACGGAAGGTCGGGTGGTCGGTGTAAGGTCATGTGATTGCCGAATTTTGTAGGATGGATAGATTTTCTAACCTCTGGGGCTTCGAATTGAGCACGTGATCAAATAAAATATCAGCGCAAAACTTTAAACACTACGTGAACTCAATGGATAGAAAAATGAGCCCGCGATACACTCAGGTGATGATGGTCAGCGTATACTCTAGTTTGACAGCTGTCAATTAATCTTAATTAGATTGGCGAATATTCGAATTAACAGACTACGAGTGTGAGTAAGGCATATCCGTCCGGCTTGTAGTAGAAAATGCCAGATCGTGTACCTCAGCGAACCTGAGCCCACGTTATTAGTTTTCTGATACTGGTCTGCACATGTCCTGTTTTGACAGCTGTCAATTGACCTTAATTTGGCTTGCCAATATAACTTTAAACGACTGTCAGCCAACTGACAGCCTTGCCCGGCGTAGTTTCGTTTTTATGTTGAATTGGCAAGTGTGACATATTATAACGGCTTATACGTAGGGGCAAAACGACTGGTCTTTCATCTGAGCCCGCGACATGGTCATGTGATAATTGTCAGCGGATGTCTGATTTTGACAGCTGTCAATCTAATCGTACTCATACGGATGGCTTAAATAACTGAAAGGCTAGTCAAGTTGTGCAAGATCTATTGTGACATTTGACATCGGCTTAAATGATGTGTGTGTACGGGTGGGCGTACGCTACGTCATAACCAAATTTTCTGGGATGGATAGTTTACCAACTTTTCTTACCCATGGTGCTCCGCTGCGCGCGCGCTGCGCGCGCGCTTCGCGCGGGGGAGCTCCGCTAAAAAACGTTATGTAATCTTAATTTGGTCCGGCAGTAAAACAAAACTCTTCAACATCCAAATTAAAGTAATTTCGTTCTCGTATGCCCTTTACTGAGATATTATCCGGTTAAGTTAAGATAGGGAAGGTAGGGAACTGTTGTTACAAATTTCTTAAAAAACGAGAATGTTTCATTCATGGTGTTTTTTTTTAAAGGACAGCTTAACATGCAGCCTCTTTGGTCAAATACATAACAACTGAAAAATAATCCAATGAGCTCGTAGAAGCAAATATGACTAAAACTATACTTTGCCTTGGTTTCACTCATTACTTTTATATTGCTAAGCCAAGAAGCGCAGCTATTAAGGGATTTCATCAGTTCCTGCATTGGAGATGCAGACTCCGTAGATCTCTATTCATATTCTTCGATAAAATAGAGCGGATTCACTGGCGTGGCCAAAAGAATTGTACATTTCTTGAAACAAAAGAAATTGTTTAGGATAAGGTAATGCCTGGGCGGTTCGGAGGCATTCTTAAAAAGTAATGACCGAGCGCGTAGAGCTAGGTTATAATTTTCAAGGTAGTTAAGGTGATGGTCTAAGTGCGTGGTAGGGGAGGGGGATTGGAGAGGGGGATGACCCCAAGTTGGTAAAAGTTTCAAACGATGAGCTGCATGATGGGAAAACTCCCCTCATCATCATCATCTCAATAAGAATTACAAAATATGAAAGTGAAAATCACGTGCAACAGTAAAAATTACTTTCGGCAAAGTGACCAATCGGCTAGGGAGGATGATATTTCCTCAGCTTTGATCTAAGGTTGGTTACAGTTTCTATTAACTGAACGATTACGGTAAGATGATGAGAAAACTCTCTGTTGAGACCGAAGTCCCTGTAATCAAGGAATTATAAATAAAAAACCCGGCTATCTCCGGCCATTTCTACTTTTTTAACAGCTGTATGTAAGTTTCAATTCAATAATAAATTGAATAACTTTGAAAGTCGAGTAAATGGAACGAATCCGAAAAGATTCCTTACCTTGAGAGGGACAAGATTTTCAGCTATTATTTCAAATACTTCTTGTGGATGATTATGCAAGAACCGTCGAAAGCAGGTTTCGAGTTTGGATGAATTGCTGGCCAATACTACTCCGTAAGTTATCGCGTGATCAATATATCTCTCGATTCTGATTGGTTCGTCCTGAATTAAGTTCAGGGAGTGAGTGATTACGTAGTTGTCCACCAATGCACCGTCAATTTCATGCACTAAGAGTGCTTTCGTCATTTGCATGACGTGTGGAAAGACTTAAGAACAAAGAAAAAAAGGAATGTAAGAATGTAGGTTTAAAAAATCCTGCCCACTTATCGTTTACTGTTCTGTCTTGCCCCAAGAAATTGATAAAAAAAAAAGCCAGAAAACCAATTTAATTAGTATTGCAATCGTGAGAAAAAAAATGGAGTAGAATTTTGTCGGCTTTGATTGTTGACTAGTCAACTCGCCCCTTCAACCATCTGGGGCTGGAAATCTCTCGATTTCCCTCTTTAAATAATTAAAAAAAACATTACAGCTAGGACTGCGTTGATAACCAAAACATAAAGATCTTTTAGTGTAAGAATAAACAGACCCATATGCATTGTACAAAACGAAAATAAGCCCGAATAACGTGATCAAGACATTTTCCGCCTAGTGATGGTCAATGATTATATCATGACGAACAAGTACCTTTCATGTCAGCGTTCATGGTGACTCCCAGCTTAAACTCCTCGCTTCCGTTAACAGCTCCGATCTGTGATAAAGTAAAAGAATAAAATTTTACCATGTGTCTTGCATACTTTTATATTTATGTCAAAAGAATATAAAATAACAAACTTGGAAATAACTAGGCTTATCGTAATCTCCGTTCTCCCATCCCCCCGCCCCCCTCCCCTCTTTAAGAGTGGTTTTAATAAACGTGGTATACCTTTGAGCCATGAATTTTAAAAATCTGCACAGTGCTGGCAGATAACGATGCTGTAACAAGAGCTGTAAATATGGAGACAATGATCACTCCAGTTATAATCCAGATGATGCAAAACACTCGGCCCAAGGCTGACTTTGGGGAACGGTCACCATACCTGTGTTAACACAGAAGTAAAGGTAAATTCATATGTGAAACAAATCGATCGTTTGTTCCTTTCTTGTGAAGTCACTAAAATATTTCTGATATTTTTTTTAAATAAAAGTATAGTCCTGTGATAAGAAGGTCAGTCGATCATTCAACCAGTCAGTCAGTCAGTCCAACAGATGGTCAAACAGTTCTTCAGCTAGCTAGTAAATCAGCCAGCCATTCAGTGAGTCAGGTAAATAATTCATTTAATCAAGCAAAAAAAGAAAAAAAAACTTGTATAGGCTGATGTAAGATGTAAGAGTAACGGGATAAAGGCGAAAGACCACAGACGAAAATGCTGTATATAACATGCACACAACGGTTCGAGTCCCGTTTAGACCTAAACTTTTTCAGACTTTCTATTCGAAAGTTGGCAGTACAAGTTCGTACAGTTCTTATCTAAGACATGATTTGCATTACACTTGTGTAATCTCGGTACTGTAACAAGCTACAGCTGTAGCAAGGAAGAAGCGGCAGCAGACAGCCCAGTGTTCTACTGTCATTGTGGCTAATCAGTACGTACGAGTTCCTTATCATTTTTACAGTGATAGAGTAAAAAATCTGGACGGTATTACTTACGAATTCAATATAAAAACGATAAGCAGTACATACCCTACTGTTGTCATGGTAACAAGAGCCCACCAGAAACCTTCCCAGGATCCTCGCAAAAACGGCGGTGGAAACTCGCCAGGGTTGCTGGGGTGGTCCTGACATGAAGCAGATAAAGAAAAGACTTTGAAAGTGTTACTAGATTGACCGGGAAGTAGGTGATGTTGATGAATCATACACGGCATTAAAAAAGCAAATTTAAGTAAGCAAGCTTTATTATTGGGCTTTCCTTTACAAAAATTACGCGCCTTGGAAAGTTTGCGTAACTTTAAGCAAATTTAGGCCAACTTTAATTTTTCGAAAATCTCAATTTCCATTAGTTTTTTTAAGCAGGGGAAAAACAAACAAACAAACAAACAAAGAAAAAAGCTCACCAGAAACCAGATGATAATTCCTGAGAGTGACGCCGTCACAAGGATAAAAACCAGCATAGGCCAGGCGTTGGCGATGGTAGAGAACAGCACGTGTGTCTGCGTTTTGTTTGGAGGTTCATTGTGAACAAGAAGGATAACACGAGGAGCTCGTACCATACCGATAAACGGCCGATCCCTTGAAAAAAAATTGTTAAGAAAAGACAAAAAAGTGAATTCACAAAAATAATGATTTAAGTGTTCAAATTAATGACGTAAATAACCAGTTTTACGGCCCTATCGCGGTAAAAATGGCTGGAAAGACGCCATGTAGTGAACAAAACAATGAAACAGGATGAAATTTTGCTGCGAAAATTCTAATTGATACCTTCTGGCACCACATCAGAGTCCTTGATGTTAGGCCTGGTTTTGATTTTTTTCTTTTCTTAGTGAACTTTTCGATAATCTTTTATAGCATGATAACCACTTGATGGAACTGAGCAAATATATTTCGTTATAAGTAGGTATTTTTCAGGTTTGTTTTTCACTTTTCCGGAAATTTCCTTTCAGTAAAGACAAAAACGTTGTTTTACCTAAATGAAGTTGCAGAGGAGTCATATCCATACAGAGGAAACGTCAGATCGAAGGTATCTGCCTGAATGTTTTTCTCGGCGTTCCGCACAGACTTCAGAAGCTTGCCAAACGAAACTTCCGTATCTTTATGACAGCAACCTGCCACAGCAGCATTTAAAATACCAGGAAACATTCCATCCACAGTTAAGCCAGGGACACCTTTGTTCTTTGTTTGATAAATTATTGAATACGGGGAGTACGGGTGCCAAGCGATGGAAATAGGCAGACCGTTTGCACAGCGGTAGTCCAGGGAGTAATTTTTCGCCAGTTCAGAGTAATAAGGCAGCTTTACCGGAGCGCTCCTGCCCTCCAGCGCAAGGGATGAGGAAGGAATGTGAAAAGATGTTTCCGAATGGTTTCTTTTCGACCAGTAGGGAAGAAAAATGGCGTCCGCGCCAGGAGAGAAGTTGTAGAGAGTGAAGACGACCACAAAAAGTGGAGACATTACTTTTAAATGTTCAGGAATGGAGCCTGAAATAACAACCAAATACTCACAGAATTAATATTTGAGTTTATAGGTCTTATTTATTATTAATAAATATTAACAGTTACAAGCAAGTAGACAGCAATATAAGCAATTAGTTTGGATTATTTCGAATGGTTTCAAAAGGTCACCTCTTGTCAGAGACTCTTCTATTACGGCGAGTTAAAGAACCCGAATTTTAACATTAGGGAGCTTAATTAAGCAACGACGACGGTGACGTCAACGAGAACGGCACAAACGCAAATGGTTTAGATTGGCAAAACAACAACTTTCCACGTGCATCACGTTTTTTTGTAAATAGTTTGGCCGTCATTGCACGACTACGACGGGAAACTGCCTAATTTCACGTTTTTTTGAGGACGTAAAAACAAGACATTACGACTTTCTATTTCTTTTCCTGAACTTCGATACAGTCTTTTAAAATTCAACTCCAGAAAAAAATGCCAACATTTGACGAAATGAACGAGATGGAATAAGCGCGATAAAGTTTGAAGCAGCGCGACTTCACCTTTAAGTAACGTTTTCGTAGCCGTCGCCGTCGTTGTTGCTGAAGCTCTCTAGTCGATCTTTAGCGTGTTTGACCGCGTTTCAATAAAGTTCCAAAAACAATGTTCCTTAACTAAGCTGACATATTAGCGAGAAAATGTCTCTGCACGTATCCCTCCACTTCTAGTACATTTTTCTGCCGTAAGAAATAGAACTAGATAATTTTTTGTCATTTCATTCAATAAAAAACAACTGGTTTTCCTGTCTAACGCCCTTCCCTCTGCCCTAGGGAAGTTCGTTAGATCTTACCTTTCTAATAGACAAAGTCATGCTTGGCGCAGTACAGTCGGTGAAACATAAATCTTGCAATGAGTTGACGACGAACACTTTCGATTTTGTTAATGCTTTCTTTTATTTCGCTGAAGGTACATTAAAAAGTAAGGTTCATTGGTCTTCCAATACGTGGAAGTTGGAAATCTTATTAGTGATAATATTTGATTTGATACTACTGGCAGCAGCTCAAGACATAAGAAACTATTTACGACGACAGACTTAAAGCGAACGTTAATAAAACACTGACAAAATATGCAATCTGACAGAATTTGATCATCTCTAGCAAAACTAAAGGGTAAAAATTCCTGATAATGTTGCCCCCGAGGAAGACAAGTCGACAAGCTTTCCTTTCTATACGTGAATTTTGCCTACCTTTAACAAATTGAATGAGTTAGAATAAATTATTACTCAATGAATAATTAAAAAAGCGTATTCATGCTATTAGTAAGGACGTTTGGACGTTTTCACTTTTGTCGCCGTCGTGCTTTATTGAATTTCTGGATTAAAAAAAAAAAACATTTTATGCATTACGCCCTCTCTCTCCTTCTTAAAAAAGTCAAGTTATTAAACCCAATATTGTAGTAACAATGCTATGTGCTTAAGTTCGCGAGTCGTCTCAAGCCAGTTATTGTTTTAAATCACCTTTAATCCTGTCAAAGCAATTTTTTGCTGAATGCATTGTCATTTAAATCCGGAACTAGAATTTTTGTTATTCAAATCCTCTCAGAGTTTTCACCTGGTTTTGAGGCGTCGAAAACTCTCAGACAAAACTGCTCCTTTTTTACTGCATAATTTGTTTCAAAGCTTTTCCATCACTTTGTATATATTATAACTTGATATCATTATTTAGAGAATTTCACGTCGCTTAGTGGCTGCGCCGGTGTTCAGTTTTAATAAATATCATTAATTTACCGTCTGTGGCTTATACCTCCTCATTAAGTAAATGTTGATTAGCAGCCATGGTGTCGGCTCTGAAATACCGTCTGTCTGTTCGCGAATAAATTAAGCTTAGGACGAAAGGCCTTGGTTAAGAGCCTAAGCGAGGAATTGTACATGTACATTCTAACCACAAAGAGATATCTTAGTTTATAAAATAGTAATTAAAGTTTGCTTAAACAAGTTTGGCATTTAAAAAGAGGTACTGGTTGAAGTCGTGAAAGTTAAAAAAACCGTTTAAGGCAAAAGTGAAAGAAAAGAAAACACATCAAACCTGGAGAAGAGCGAATGCCACTTCAAGTAATTAATTTTCTGTTCTGCTTGTGAGTACTGCAACTTTAAGCTTTAAACAGACCTGGAAGAGAGAACAAATGCACGATAATTTTAAATATGTACACATCCCAAGCTTAAAAAGGTTGACCTGTTTACCTGTTAGACGGATAGGTCTAACAGAGAGCGCTGTTTGGACTTTACTTAAACACACAGCTTTCTGCTATTTAGGGCAAATTGTACCTTTTTATTAAATAGTCGTGTGCTATTTCGCCGAAATGTACCCCCTGTTGAGTGGCATGACATGATAGCAACTAAGTATGTTTAGACATTTCTGGATTGATGGGGAAAAAATAAAGACACTGTGTTTTCCATTCCAACTGATAAGGACCAATGAGTAACCCAAGTCTTATCACGAACAGTATCTTTCGTACTCTATCCCTCTAAGTTCTCATTGTTTCATGTAACCAGCCTTTTGCACGTCGCTACTTTTGTCAACATAAAATTCATTTAAAGGGCTGAAACAGATCAAGCTAAAAAACATACAAGCAGTAAAAATATCATGCTTACCGCTTTTATGTAAACAACTCCATGATTGCGTTTTCAAAAACAGACTGCGGAGTAAATTTTGATGAACTTAATCCCCCTGAGAGCCACTACAATGATAGCCCTAATTAATATTGTACGCGCCTAAGGACAA
>OZ037992.1:41779245-41824245 GCA_964035705.1 Porites rus
GGCTGGGCCCCGGTAATAAAAAAAGTATTTCAACATGTTTTTGCTCACCGCTCATTGGGTAATTTTAAATTGTTTTCATTACCCCTTTAATATTTCGCACAGTGAACATTACTGTCATTCGTGTACTCTCTACGACACTCTAGATCTTTGACTCTCTATCCACATCTTCCTTGCGATTTTTAATGTGCTTAAGCAGTGACGCACTTCGGGTTTTGGGTGTTCGAGTTGTAATGCGATTTCGAGGACCTCAGAACATTTCTCTTGCCTTCATTAACAGGAATCACGGTGCGACTAGTCTGCGTTTTGATGTTCTCCCCAGAGATTTTCTCCAAACATGTACTTGCCTCCTCGATGTTGTCAAAAAGATCCCGTACTTCTTCTTGGACACTCGCCTGGTCCTTTCAGGTATAAAGATTTTTCACAGCACGAAACAGTAACTTTACTGCTCGATAAAGCTGGCTAATGCTACCGTAAAGACACTCTTTATGCACCTTTACACATCTTTCACGAACCGTATACATCTTTCTACTGGGTCACTACTCTCATGTCTCTTGCATGAGGTCTAGGCTGTTTCTTTTTCTTGAAAAAAGTTATTTTTCAGGTTACGGAGTGTCCATTGTGTGCTATGCTGTGCCATATCAGCATCCGTTAGGTACTGGCCGGTCCATGGATTGTCTTATTTAATTTTTTCAAACTGAGGATCCGCCAACTCAGCTCATTCCCTGGGACTGCTGTCTTGTGGTTCCCAGCGAACGGCTTCCACATGTGTTGTTTTGGAGCTGGTGCTAAAAGGAGTGCTTTGCTCTCGCCGGTCCCTGACTTGCCTGGGTAGGAAACAAGCGGACGTATAACCGCTGATACACGGCTTTGATCGTGCAGAGACTTGACCGCTATGCCAAGTAAATGCGCCCTAATTAGGACGAATTAGCTGTTCATTACTGCCACTGCCCGGGTAGTGTCAGTATGCCTTAGATTCCAATCAGGCCTCGGGTCGATGTACGTGTAAAAATGCTGTTAAATTTGTTCTAATGTTTGATAACCTTTCTTTTTTTAATATTTATATTTGTTCGTTTTGTTTTGTTTTATGTCTTTGTTTTTGGTGATTTTTTTTCCTTTTTATGCTTTATTTTGTTGCCTCTTTAACTGGCCTGTGCATGGGGCGGATCTAGGGGGAGGGGGCAGGGGGTGCGCACCCCCCCCCCCGGATGACCTGCGGTTTTCTAACGCAACTGGTATTCTGCAAAAAAAAAACTATCTGGTTTATTGGTGTTGAAGTAGAGCAAGAGACGAGTGCACCCCCTCCTAATAAAAATCCTGGATCCGCCCCTGCTGTGTGTTTGTCTATTGCTATTGAATTGGTCTATGGTATTTGAGCCGTACCCGACGTCGTACTCCTGGATGGGGTATCCAGCATGCTTTCTGAAACTCGTACCCTACACTACACACCAAAACATGCGATTTTACCTATCCTGTTTGAGGACTGAACGGCTGTTCTTAAGACTCGAGCGACAAAAACAATTCCATAACATGAATCTGGATAACGCAAATCCTTACCCTATTTTGTGTTGAAAGCTAATACCCCGGATTTGCTGCCGCACACATATACAGCTTATATTTATTATACGAGGAAGGCCTCTTCCTCCCTTCTGTCCCCTTAACGCGGAGCAGTTTTCATTGCCTTTTTGGCAGAGTATAACCATCTGAGATATAATACTTTTTTAAGTTTCGTGACAAGAAATAAAAGGGCTTGGTGAAGAATAAGTCGTTTATGTTAATGAATCGGAATAGATAAATAATAATTAAAAATTAATTAATGAGGCTGAGTATCTTATGAAGAATTATGGAGGTCGAGGAGGGTGTTATCCGTCGAGGCCGTAGGCCGAGGAGGATAACACCCTCCGAGATCTCCATAATTCTTCATATGATAGGAAAGCCGAATTCAATAATTTTTTTATTATTCAGTCAAAATAATTCTTAGTTTAGAAACATGGCTAAAACATGCTTACCTCCATCGATCCATCGATGTTAAGTTGATCTTCGATAGTGCACGTCTAGGTTTGTCCAGCTCCGCAAATATTCTCCAAATAGCAGATGCCGCCCTTCGAGTTGTCTTCTTGCTGTTCTTGCCATGTTTTTAGCTATTTTTTCGCCTAGTTCTTACTCTTGAAACGAGTGAGACGACCGCCATTTTTGTTTCCACAACGAAAAAACAACCAAAACAACTCAACCTCGTCCCCAGGTCTTCTCGGTTAACGGTGCCTTAACCTGTGAAAACGCTGCATTTTTGACCTCATTTCCTCGTTAAAGTCAAATTGCTTCCAAATT
Source organism: Porites rus (assembly GCA_964035705.1). NCBI lineage: Eukaryota > Metazoa > Cnidaria > Anthozoa > Scleractinia > Poritidae > Porites > Porites rus. Next base: position 41,781,571 of record OZ037992.1, read on the forward strand.
TGGTCATCAGTAGCTGTTTATGGTGAATTGAACGTGTGCTTTTAGCCAATCAGAATCGGGGAATATTTTGAATGAATAATAACTACGGGGAATATTTTGAATGAATAATAACTATTATTGTGAACTTGAAAAAATGGCGGACATTTCACTCGTTTCAAGAGTAAGAGCTAGGCGAAAAAATAGCTAAAAACATGGCAAGAAGACAACTCGAAGGGCGCCATCTGCCATTTGGAGAATATTTGCGGGGCTGGACAAACCTAGACGTACACTATCGAAGATGAACTGAACATCGATGGATCGATGGAGGTAAGCATGTTTTACCTATGTTTTTAAACTAGGAATTATTTTGAATGAATAATAACACAGTTATTGAATTCGGCTTTCGTATCATATGAAGAATTATAGAGATCTCGGAGAGTGTTATCCGCCTCGGCCTACGGCCTCGACGGATAACACTCTCCTCGATCCCCATAATTCTTCATAAGATACTCAGCCTCATTCATTAACTGTTAAATAAATAATAAATAGATAAATATAATAAAAGAATTAAGTGAGTCCTCTCAATGAGTTTTGTTACTCTCAGGGTAAACTTCGCCTGTAAAATATGTAAAAAAAAATGTAAAATATGTAAACTGGTTTGACTGTGGGTGATGACTTGCATTTTTAAAACGGAGTCCGTTAAAACAATAACAATATAACTCTAATCATCTGTTAGGTCAGTGCATACAGCAGTCATTACCGTGCAGCATGCAGCTTGCAATTAGGACTATATCTGTATAAAAAAAAATCACGTTTACTATCAACTGTGAGTTGCAGATGTTTTCTGACGATATAATCAATGGAATATGTGAAATGTTAACAAGCGTCATTCATTGCTGATTGTCATGTGCACGATTTTTGGCTGTTAGCTAACTAAAGGTAAGTAATATATAAAAGATTGTTTCGTTAAGAAAAACAAATGAGCGAAATTAGAATTCGATCATCATCTTTGATTCCTGGCCATTTTGTTCTGCTCTTCCAGATATATGCATGGTTGCCATATGAAACAGTTATTGTTGCTCAGTGTTCCTACAGTCTCAATTAAAAGTGGTCAACATTTCAAATATAGTATTCGTTAAATGGAACAAGATACTCAGCATGCAAAAAATGGCTTACTGAGAGAAGGCTGAATCTATAAGATACCTCGTTCTTGCTAACTAAAAACACTGTAAAATGTCTCATAGAACACATCAAATGTTTCCTCAAAATTCAAACATACCAGGTACAGTGCTATTTCGGCGACACCCAAACCATCACAAGCTGCTCAGGGTTAAATGGAAGGACTATAATAAAATTTTTCAAATTGCAATGCGATGGTGACGCTCTGACCGACCATTAACGGGGGAATACTCTGTGCGCACAAACGATGGCTGTCAGTGAAATAGCCTCTTTTAAATTACCAATAAGAAGGAGTAACATTTATTACCATGGTATCAACATGGTCAAGGTCATAGGTCTTGGTAACTACAGTGGAACCTCGATTTAACGAGTTGCCATTAAGGGACTAGGAAAATTTGTTCGTTATATTGAAAACCTCGATTTAACGAATTTATTGGAAAACACTCAAAATGTTCGTTATATCGAGGTATAGTTAAGGATTAATTTCCAAAGCCCAGCATTTCCGGATATCAACAATTTCTGTAATAAACATTTGTATACGAAGCTATTGTCTCAGTTCAGAGCTGTACATAGCTACGGCAATTAGAAACACAAGAATAGGCTACTGTACACATAAATTTTATCCTTGTGGTCTGTTTCGTATTCATCTTTGGTCAGATGTTCACATTTATTCGTTATATCGAAGTATATTTTACTTTTGCGTTTCTGAATTGTGTTCGTTATAACGAGGATTTCGTTAAATCGAGGTTCGATACATCGAGGTTCTGTTCCATACATTTTGTTGTAATTTTGGCCTGGCTGAAGAAAATCTTTTGTTATGCCGAGGACTTCGTTATACAGAATCGGTTGTTAAGAAGACCGGTGATTCCGGTAACGGTACTGCGTGCCTCCAGGTACCGATCAATCTCACGGAGTCTCTTTAGCATTTTGCCTGGAGAAGTACACCCCAAAAAACATCTTAATATAGTTGGGTCGCAAAAAGACGTCTTCCTTAAGCTCCCTATACCACCTGAATCTCTCTGATCGGTTGATGCTTTGGGTTAAATCAGGTTCAGCCATATTGCACTTGTATTATGACAGAGGAAAATGATTTTTCACCAACCTATTTACAAAGTGACACACGCTTGCGCAAATGTGTAAACATCACTCTTCTGTAATTCCTACACCAATGTGATTGTTTTAAGTGCAGAAACACGCAGATATAATTCTTTTAAATAATTCCAACTTTCCAAGTTTGTTATGCAATGCATTTCTTTGTTACCAGACTGATTGTTATAAGAAGAACACTTATCTTGATCAGCTACACAACAAAACTTGTCTTCTTTGTTCAAGGGACAGAGTAAGATTATTAGCCTTGCCGATATTAAGGATAATCGTAATAGGAATTAGAAACCAAGAAGCAAGAGAAAAAGGTTTAGTTATTTGTCGAGTTATAGCAAGCAGGGATTGAAATCAACAAAAGAGCTTTACATTTGATTCACATTGTATTATGTGCAATTTTTACCTTTAAAAAGGAATATGATTAATTCAGTTTTATCCTGTATGTTCATTTGTATGCTGTCTGTGACAAGTCAACACGTCCACTTTGCAAGCAATTATCATAGTTACATGATACTACTGGATTTGATATGTTAAGTATCATGTCTCTATCGCATATATAGTTCACTAGAAAAGTTACAATCAACACGCCCTTTCCCTATAAATTTTTAAGAGGGTAAAGAAAAATATTTAATGGTTTTCACAATTATGTGTTTGATATCAGGACTAAGACGATCGACCGAGTTCTGTATAACAGACAGCCACAGAACTTACAGTCTTTAATTCAAATCTTATATATAAAAATATATTTCTTTTCGAAGGTAAAAATGGTTAAATTACCTGCCCTTACCCCAAAAACTATTTAACGCGTTAATTAGCCAGACAATGTCTTTCAGTGCTTTTGCTTTGGTTTAAGCTCACAGAATGTAACAAACCTTTGTCCTCTTCATCTTATTTTGCTTCGAATGACGATCAGTTTGTTTCAGTAATATTTGCGCGTTGATTAAGCACAGTGTGGTAAATTAAACCATTGTGTTTTTCCGGCTTAGCGTAAAAGTGGCTGCATCCTAGCTAGGCATATTACCGCGACAAGTGCAGGTGCAAAAATTCATATTTAACACAAAGATGCGTGTATCCTTTCTTATAAGACCAGCCAATTGCTAACCAATAGGGAATGGGCTTTTCTCAAACACAGCTGTCTAAAATGTCCCGTTCTTTCATTTTGTCTTTGCATAGCATGACATTGCGAAATGCTGTTTAAAGTTGTTATGAAAAATTATAGATAGTGGTTCTCGATGATTTTCACGATTTCACTGTGGTTGTCAAAAACGACGGGTACGGGTGTTGCGGTTTAATGACCTCGACTTAGTCATTAGCGGTTTATCCGCTATGCTCTGTCGGAAACTAAAATCCCTAAGGGATATTTTTTTTATGTATGACTTGTTTGGCAAGTTTCAAAATATATATGGTGTTTCAAGAAATGTGTGGAAATGTATCTTAAAATTATGAAAAAAGTAGCATTACTGAGGCTTTTCACTTGCAAATTATGCGTTAATGTGACTTAGTAAACAAGTGCTATAGGAAAATATTTGATGAGTTAACAATTTATATAACAACAACAAAGTGATTAGGAACTATATTTAAAAAAATATATTTTGTTAAAACAGACACTTTCTAATATAACTTTTACATTGGCAGATATTACATGATTTAATTATTCATCAACAAACTATAAATGGGGCTGCCAAATAATTTAAAGTGCGCGCGTTCTTCACGATATTTTTCGTTCGTGTAATTGACAAGTGCTGGGTTTAGAAAAAGTTTAATAACTTGAGTTGTATTTTATAATAATGCGTAAAACGTAACAAATAGTAAAAACTTTCATCTGAAGTATATTTTTGTTATTGCTGCATTTAGTGTCGCATATGGACCTAATACATCGCTTTACCTCACCGTGAGCGTACTATAAAATTTCTAGAGGAACGTGATACACCATGAGTTACATCCTAGTTTAGTGAATGAAGCCTTTAAATTTGATAATCGAAATTAATTTACTATACTCCTGTACCATAAAAAGTTTGATTAAATAAGGAATGCTCATATCCCCACCATCTTTTTTCTCAGTTTCACTTTACTTCTAAAACGTACTAAAATGCATGACTGGCTTCCTATCCCGCGAGTCTTTTCTTATTTGTTACTTAGTCGCCGGGGCTAGTTTCTCCACTTGTCCTTCTTTCTTTTTGGTTCAATAATTTCTCTACAGCTTATGGTATCTCCCAGTATATTGTATCTGTTCTTCTCATACAATGTGCTTAATATCTAAATAAGCATGAGTATTAAGAGTGCGCTTCAAAATCCGATTATTGGAATATAAAGGGAGCACTTGTTCTTTGAGATGTCTCCAAGCCACACCCTAGGAGCGACGTAGATGGAAACAAAAGATCTCGATTTCTCTATTCTCTCTAAGAATGTAATGCTATAACTGTATCCGCTTGCTCGCCCAAGAAAAAAAAAATAAAAACAGGATAATTTCAAAGAGAAATCATTGCTAACCTCAGTTTCTTGGTTGCTTCTATTATTTTCGACTCTGGTGCATGGTTTTTGTAAAGATTTCTTTAGCTCGATTCTACGTCGGCCAGTTGGTTTTTGTGAATATACTACATACGGCAAGATTAAGAATTTGTATTGAATTCCCCAAAAAACTGAATCGATGACTGAAGCTACGAAATTAAACTGAGATAACTATCACCTCACAAATGAAAAATTCTTAGAGAGGAATCGGTTTCAATAAATAACAATTAATCTTTTTTGATGTATCAAATAATGTCAATTAACTGTTCTGAACATTTCTTTAAAAATGTTAAGGATGCTAATCTGAAAGATCTAGATTTGTATCATTTCAATTTTTTACCATGAAGCAAATTGCGTCATAGCCAATTTTTAAGACCTGTTCACAGCTTTTGGAATGTTGGTGTTACGACTATCAGATTGTCATGTTTTCAGTTGTGACTAGAGTGCATGAGATGTCTGAAACTATAAAGATCCCGCAACGTAAACAATTCTTTTGCAAAGATCTCCGCATCAAAAACTATCATCAAAAAATGCATATTGGCAATTGTGAAAATAATTGTCTCAATTAAATTGAGAAATAAAGTACACTAAACTATTTCGAGTTTCACAGCACTCTCAGTAACAATTTTGTGGATTTAGGGGTAAGTTTACGTATAATTAACAATATTCTTAATACAATTTTCCGGTAAAAAGGTCTTTATCACTGTCACAGTGGTTTTTGTCCCGCTTTTTCTGAATAATGCATTTTTCCGACCGGCCTGAGACCATTCCCATCGTATTCAGAAGTTGACTTTTAAACGTGAAAAGTATCCAGCCTGTTCAGTCACATCCAAAACAGTATGCATAGAGGAGATGGTTTTTCAGCTACAACTCTTAGAAAAAGCCTATTTCATTTTCAAAATGACTAGTGCGGCAATGGTCCGGCCTGGTTGTTCTGTCTTAGTTGGGAAAACACCCTGAGTCTACGTGAACTTTGTTTGTGAAAGCAAGAAGGAAAACATTAACCCTATTCACACCGGGAGGTCGGCTTTTTGGGGCCCACACCTGGCTAAAAAGATGAATAACTTGAACTGACAGTTCAGGCTATGACTACCATACTTAGCAACTTTTCCTATAATTTATCAGGGAACATTATAAAGTCGTCGTGTGACGTCCAGTTACGTCATTGTATCAATCAAGTTATGCCTAGAAGTTTAAAATCATGAGCACATTATTCTGTGTAAGTTTGATGGCCGTAGTATAAGCGATTTGAAGTTATAGAGGGTAACACTCCATGCCCCCGAACTCATATGAAATGAGGGTTAAAAAGCTTTCTTTTGGTTGCCACTGCCCCGATTATATAGCTGTTTGGGTGCATGTATAGGAAACCTACCAGGCCATGGGTAGGGGTCGGGGTAGGGGTAGGGGTAGGGGTGGCGTCTGAATGTGTCGGCGCTTGGTCTTTCTCTTTCAAGTCTGCAGCCGTGAGGTAACTTGCAGTGAAAAATAACTGCTGTGTACACGAAACCGATATTCATCCGTGTGTCAACTTATCCCCTCAGGTCTGCTCTAACGACAAATGGTCACAGAAGTTCCACCTTGGTAAAATCTCTAGATATATGTTATTTAATCAATTACTCCAAGAACATAGGACACCAGAGAATTATAAGACGACTCCCTTTATAGCCGACGCTGCTTCTTGAGTTAGTCATTTTAGCGGAAGTCCGTAATAGCGGGAGTTTATATCAGTCAAACGTCTGTAATTTCGTTTTGCCTGGGATTCAGCTTCTGTCCGTGTTATCGGGGTGTCCGTTATACCGCGAGGTCCTCCGCAAGGCTAGAGTTGACAGTACAATTACAACCTAGGCAAAATTAACCTACGAAGTAGGCGGAAACTAGCACTTAGCCTTTACCAAAAGTCATGGCTGGCCAGCAGCAATGGCCTTTTCAAAACTGAAAGTTGTGCTTTAAGATTGGACCGATCTGGCTGAAGAGTACTGATAAAAAGTCAACTAAAACAACAATCGCCCACGGCTTTATTTGCGTGACCATAACAAAGCATTACAGGATTGCAAAAGCTACTTGAAATTTATCATTGATTCCTTTTAAATTAAATATTTGAAATAATTTGAAACGTATTAATCACTGCTTATTTTTACTCATCAGTAGGATTAATTATTCCAGAGATAAGTTTGTCTCTCAATTCAAAGCAACATGATATAAATGAAATTAGTTGGATGTTAATAAAATAGTCAGTAGAATACATCAGATGTGATAATAAGGTCTCATGTGATTGTAGTCGTAGAAACGGTATTTTAGGTTCTAGTTTAGAGAAGAACATATCTCTTATCGAAGTAAAGTCAAATTTTCTTTGCAACTGGTAGGGGCTGGCTGACCAGTCATGACTAATGGTAAGTACCCAGGGACGCCTCCAAGACCGTAAATAGAGTTATGCTACATCCTGTTTTCTGACTCACCCACTTCATGAAGCCTTGATAAGGTGGCTTCCACGCTAATGCATTTCCAATTTCTTAATTATGCGTCAAAGTTACAATTAAAAGATTAAACTGAGGTTTTTTTCGAAAGCACTTACAAAGGAGGAAAGTTTTAAAACAACAATCTATCACTTAAAAGTGGACATGCAAAATCTAAATCCTAACAGATAAGTCAGTTGCAAGTAGATAACTAACTAATCTGTAGGTTGCGCTGATTTTGAATATTGCTGTAGGTTCTTAGCCAATGATAAAACAAATAATGAGTACAGTGTATAATAATAACTGCTGTAGTAGTGTTATGCTATACTGATAAATCTTGCTCCATGGCAGCTACAATATACTCCTGTCACCAATTAACGCCTCGACTATTATTGCATGGTCTTCTGTAAGGATCTTAAATCTGGGACTATATTAATGGTACCGTCAATTTCCCAAACTTGAGTAGGACATTTCATGATTATAACACAACGCAATAACGCAATAATCTGGGTAAAGAAAATATTTTTTGTGAGAAAAGCGTGAAAAGCAGGGAGAGTCACTTGTTAAAGAGGAAGTCAGAAATTCAAGCAAATTCCGCTGCGAAATGTCCCTCAAATTGGGTCTTCAAACAAATGAAGTAAGAATCTCACTTTTTACCACTTAACCACTTAACGGCCGTGACTAAACAAATATTCCGCTGATGCATATATATGAATTCTTATCCTTTTCGAACAAGAAGCCACAGTAATTATCTATTATTTATTTGTTATTGTTTTTATTTTTCCAATAACCTTTTGAATCATGAGGGTAAGTACTGAACAATATTCAGGGAAATTCTTGTTGCAGGAGCGACTGAAAATTTATACTTTTGTCAACAAAATAAGTTGGACGTACGTTACACACCACGTTATTTATATGTCTTTCGTATCATTTAAATTCTTGTTTTTTCCCTCACTACGATTACGATTCTATGTCCATATCTAAAACAGAGCTACAAAAACATCGTTCTCGCCAGTGCATCCAATTAAAAGTGAAGACTTCTTTTTCTTGTAATTTGAAGGGATAATTGAAATGAAGTGATATCTTAACGAAAAGCTGATATATATTAAGTAAAAATTTCTGCATACTTGCCAAGATTACTCTCAATTACTGTATTCTGTCGTTTCGTATGGTCCTACTGCGTTTATTTCCAGCCATATTTTCTTTGCTTAACACCTCTGAGGGCAGACTCGATATACGATTTGTCTTAGCTCTTTGAAGCTAAAACAATACTGTCCGCCGTGGATGCGTAGCCAAGACATTTGCGTTCGCGCGCTTGTAAACGGATCTTGTGACAGGTGATTCAGGTAATTAACATGACAATATCAAGTTAAAAAAGGGCGAGCCGCCTTTGTATGTGTCATGCATGATAAATTGTCTCCAAGTGCATGAAAATAAAGGGTATCTGTCTGCATTAAAATTTATGAGAAAGCAGTTTAACTCCTTTTAAGTCCCTTTTAACAAAACTACAAGAGCACTTATGTGTGACAAGTACGTTTGTCTAGAGAAAAATATATGTTTGTATTTTACACGAAAAAAGGACCAAAATCTTAGCAGAAAAGCAGATTAAGAACAACACAGACAACTCCAACGAAAGTGTGGGAAAATGTTCTACCATGAAAAGAAAGGCATTAATGGTTACTTTAACAATTAAAGTCAGCAAGCGAGGGGAAAATACTGCATTAATGATTAATTATAAATAAGCTATCACCCGAATTGATAGCAGTGCTTAAGGAGTCTGATGGGCTACCCTGATACGAATAAATTAAGGTCTCTCTCTCTCATCCGTATATCTATAAGTATGGAAAATTTGTTTGATATAAATACATGTCATTTCGTGTGAACGATCCTTTTGCCGTTAAATGGAGTATTTGCGATAAACTATGCCCTAGTGAATTGTATGTCATCATTTTTGGAACCCAAACGGCAAGGTTTGATAGATATTAAAAACGCGCACATTTCTTGAATTTGAAAGTGTAGGAGTTGTCGGTTAAATTTGCTTTGAGAAGAAAGAAGCACACACTAAAATGTTTGATTGTTAGCTAGTTGATTGAGGATTGACTCGGTCTTTGACTGATTCGGCCTTGGCAAGGAATCATCCCGACACAGCATCAGGAAACATGCGGTGACTGCTTTTCCTAGAATTATGAGCCCGACCGGCTTTCCTCTTGTCTCCTATTTGCAAGTACTAGTATCTTTGTCCATGTTAACTATACTATCATAAGAGAGTAATTATTCAGTACCTATTTTTCATGGTGGTCATGATATGGGTAAACTAAAAGCTAGACGGACATTACTGTTATTTCTACAAGTATCTAACTTTTTTTTAAACCAGTATTAGCAAATTCAGTATTTGATATATTACATTGCTAACTGAAACCTTACCGCCTTACAACCGGCTACGTATCGTAGTCTTCACTCCATCAATGTAAAATTAATTCATAAAAATACATAATTACGTATAAAAATCCTTGACATCCCAGTATAAGTTTTATTTCAGTCTTTTTGTAGCTTAATTTTCTGCTCTCTTCTTAAAAGTCGAAAATTGCTAGCGGGTAGTCCTCGCTTCAAGCAAAATTAACAACAGATTAAACAAAATCACCGATTTATGCCAGCAACAATCTTACACATTATTGATTTGGCGGTGGAACTTTCACAAAGAAAAAAACAATAACAGAGATATCTTGAAACTATTCAAACGTCACCAGAAACACCTTTTGTCAATCCAAATCTAACATCACTGAGGCATTTCAAGGTGTTAACATTTTTAAAATCTAATCGCATTTTATGCTGATAGCTGGAGCACCCGCTTCGGTGCTTTTTGAGGAGCGAGATATATTAAGATTATTTATCCAAATTATCTGCTCAATTAAAAAGAGAAATGGACTCAGATTTTAATTTATCAATACATAAACAATTTGAATTTGCTTAATGACCTTGAAATTTACAAAACGCCGTATCTTCCAATATCGTACCTCCGGGGCGTTAAAATTATATATTAAACAGTATCGTTTAGCGGGTAAGATTATTTTGTTTTAGTGTTTATTATTTTGTATTCTCTTATTAGCGGTCATCAGGATAGAAGTGGAAAGCTGTTTTAGTCATTTTGTTTTGAAATAACATTGTAAGTACAATCATGATTATTTCTGTCATGGATATAATTCACCCATTTTTATTAATTCGTAGAACCTATTTAATAAATAATCTGCTCGGGTTTATTTCCGCTAAAGAAAAATTAAATGTAATGGGTTTAGATTATTTTAAATGTAAATTACCACAAATTCAAGAAAACGCATGTTATGGTCCGACTTAAGTAAATATGAAATATGTATATACATCGAGCAAGCACAATGGAAAGATAATTTATTGCTTGCAGCCATTTATTGATAGCATTTTTTGTCATGTTTGTTTCACGTGATAAAGTAACAAGAAGATATAGTTGGAGAATAACGGTCCAACACTGATTTTGATGCAACTGCTAAATAATGCAAAGGCAGCTTGTCTTCGGTGAACTATAAAACTTATCTGGCTCAACTTTGTGACTTTCTTAAGATCATAACAACATTTATTCATTAGCTATCTTTGAATGGATTTGATACAGTTTCTACTGTTTAACAAGGGATGCATGGCTACACAGCCATTCATGTCACCAAGAAATGAAGCTATTTGATGGCTTGTACCTCGTTTTCTTTGGTTAAATACTGCTGCAGTAAAAACCCACAAGTAACAATTTGCATTTTCCCATGTTAGCCTAAACAGGTTCTTACATAAATGGTAATTAGCATAGATTTGGTTCATTTTTCCTACAGAAAAAAAAAAGTAGGTAAGAGCATTTAGTGGTACTAAGCTTGTTCCTTATATAAAATCCGCATACCATTATATTGGAGTGATGAGACACATATCCTTTAAAGAGGATCCTGAATGTTAACCTATCGTGTTAGCCCAACTGTACAGACGTTTTTTACAAGATTTTAGAAAATAAGAAACTGTTTCAAATTTTAGACTAATAGGTTCTTTAAAAAAAGGATCTTGCCGGCTTGTTTTTACTGTATTTATACCTTCCATTTGGGTATAAACTCGAAAAGTAGCTTACAGGATTTGTTAGGGAGGATAACTCCCAAGGTTTGAGCAGTAACTAAGTCGCCATTAACAAAGATATCACAGGTGTATTATATAAAGTTAAAAGGTTGTTATGATGCGCGGGGTTTTATTGACATCCAAGTTGCCATGATAAAGAAATTACGCCGCCACTACGTGTATTACTTGGGTTTGATTTCTCGGTACCAGGATTTTTCTTCGAAAATCGCTTTAGATTGCTTGTACCTCCCATGACTGACTCCATTGTGGAAAAGTTTGAACAAATTCTTTGTGAGCATTTTGGAAATATTTTGGAATAACGTTTTTATGGGTCATAACACAGTGAATAAACTTTCTATCGACATAATTGGTTGATATCTAATAAAACGATAAGCTCTAAAAATACTTCAGTGCCTATGATCTCATTTAAAGTTTTATTCCATTGCATTGCGAGAAATAAGAATTTGATTAGCCTGCTTTCAGCTGCTTTTGTTACCATTTTTGTTTGTTTCATATTTTGATCCACGCCTAGAAATTTCACTTTTAGTTAGAAACCTCTGAATATGTTGTTTGAAAAATCCGTAGACTAATCATCAATTTACATCGCCTGAAAGTTTCAAGGAAATTGAGATCAGGGAATGCAAGTAAACGAGGCTTACAATGCCACCCTCCCCACCCCCCCCCCCCCCCCTCCATTATTGTTTGCAAGTGTTATGTGCAGGTGCACCACTTTGGCGGAAAAGATAATTATTTGTATTTTGTATTAAAGAGACCCTCGATTATTTTCCGTATGCTAACAAATGGCTTGTTTCACCAATACCATTGAGAGTAGAAAAATCAATCAATTCAGCAAACAATCAATAACTATCAAAGGGTATCTTATTTTTGATGCTATTGGATGGGTTTGAATCAGAGGACCCCCTTTTTATGGTTGTTCTGCCAGTGCTGAAGTTGTCATAACTTCCCGCTTTTGCATAATTTTTTAAAGTCAGTCTTTTGACTAGTAGCTTGGAGCAAAAAAACAAATTGGTGTAGTGGAGGGCTAGTGTTAGGAAACTCTCTAGTTTGGCTGGCTCACAAGCATGTGAGAATAGAGTTCCCTCGGCCTCTGATCGATTTCGAGAAAGCCTATATTATCTAACTTCTTAAGCTCTTCAACTAGTGTTTCGTTGTTTCGAACCAGCAAATAAACAATCAATTAAACATTGAAAATCTTTTTTTCTATGCTATTAAGTGAGTTGGCATCGAAGTGTTCCCTTAATTCTGTGCTTGTTCTTCAGGTCCTGAAGTTGCCGGCGAATTCAGATGTCTCTCATGACCTCTCACCTCTCGGTAATTCTTTAATGTCACTGTAGTTGCTCGGAGCAATAAAAATCGTCTGTAGCGGCAGGCTTTGTTAAAAAACTCTCTAGTTTGGCTGCATGGCTAGAAGGTCCCTCGGTCTCCGGTCGATTCCAGGAAAGTTTTAATATGACCTCTATGATCTAACTCTTATCTCAAGTTGTGTCAAAGTAAACTGTGGTGTTTCGTGGTTTCAAATAACCAGGAAATAAACAATCAAAGCAATAACGATATATGAGTTCTATTTTTTTTTTTGTTTCTTTGTAGTGTGGTCACAGGCTTACCCACCACGAAGCCCCTCCTTTGACCCTTTCACAAATGGGTAAGAGGGAAACAGGTTGGAGGGGGGGCTTATATACCTTGTGAGTGGAAGCTCACACTCAATGACCATTCAACCATAGAAGAGACCGTGACCCTTATTCAAGGGGCTTTAAAGGAGATAGATGAGGAAGGGGTCATGGAAGTGGAGGCTTGTGAAGATTTTCTCTACATAATGTTCAATCCCTCGCGTCAAATATTGTTCATACTTTACAGATGCCAAATACATAATATGTTCAGTCCCTGTGCTGTGCAAAAGGTCAATCTGAAACATGGAAAATGCCACACTCTCCCCCATCAATCCCTGTGCATGAGCAGTAAGCCCACATTTGATGTCATAATATCGAATATGTGTACATTTGAAAAATTCCTAAATTATTGAGATTCTCTTGATGAAAAAACATCTATGTTAATGCATCATCTTCAACAAATCATCCTCCCTAATAAATAATACATGAGAGACATCTCACAAGATAATTATTGAAAATCGATGTCAGCCGCTACTGTCTTCATTATATCAATTAAGTTTTGGTTTTTGGTTTTCATGTCCAAGAAGGTGTTAAAAAAAACAAGATTTTGAGATAAAAGAGTGTGTATAATATGCGAGCCAGCGAGTCATGCAGGTCAGAATCAAAAACAGTAATACGGAAAGAATTAACTGTCAGGACCTAAAATAAAATGTTTATTTACAAAAAACAAAATGTAACAATAAATAACTTTTATTGTATCTTTACTCTGATGTGTGAGCTTTGTTTTCTTGAAAGTGCTGTTCAATAGAAACATGAAGAACCGGCTATGAAAAAGAACTTTGGAAAACTTACGTTGTGTCCATGCCAAGTGCAGTAATCATTATTATTTTGGGCCAAACCTTGTCTGATAGAATTGTTTGAGGGTCCCCACAGAGAAGACTTGGAGAAGAGTGCTCCTCAAAGTTACAATGCCCTTGGTTTAAAGGAAACCCCAGAGTTAAAAACAATAATGTAGTATTATTCGGATGTAACATCAAATCCCATACAAGAGGATATTTTATAACAAACCATAACCTTGTTGATCTCTGACTTCTGGTCAAATCCGATGGACTACAAGACTATAGTGTCCCATTTTAATCAATAGATCCAAAAGCATGTAATAAGCATAATTCTTAGTTTTTCAATATGTATATTAAATTCTAAAGAGCCTCTTGCATTTGTTAAGCTTGACCAAATAATCAGTGAACTTCAGAAAGTGGAATAATTGAAAGCAATAGGTATTTTGAAGCGGGACAAAAAAAAAAATGATCAGGGATGATACGTAAGATTTTCACTTTGTGGGCTTTCAAGAAGAAAACGCGGGCACAATACCTCAGAAATCCCTTGTAAACCTGTTGTATACCTGGACGGAACCGCTTCAAGACAAAAACCAACAGAACATCATATTCGAAAAAAAAGATATTTTACTCACAAATGACTCGTTTGCACCAAAACAATAACCTGAATTACAGCCGTCTTCTCCGGCCAGTCGCTCACTCGCGGGAGAGAAACAGAAGCAAACATAAGGAAATGAATTATAGAACAACTCACTTTTTAGTTGTTTCCAAAGCATTCTTTTTTCCTTATGATGTAAAAAAATAATGAAATAAATAGGCACAAACTTGTTAGCGTGCTTACCTATTTTCGATGTACTGATTACATACGCAGTGAGTACGCAGTGCCTACTAAGCGCGCGATAAGCGAAGAACTATAGCGGAAGAATGGTTACTCCCTGTCCTCAAGGTACTTCCCAATTCATAGTAACGAAAAGACAAATAAAAGGCTCGATAAAACAAGAATAAACGAGAATTTTGGTCAATGCTCTTTCATCTCCTCTCCCTCGTCCGCCATTTTGTATGTTTTGAAAATGACCATCGCCATGGTGATCATGTTACGGTTGGTGACGTAACCATTGTTTTCGCTTCTTCCAAAACTGGCATACTCCCGAACTGTTGTTTCGATGTTATTAAATGCATTTGCTGAAGTTGCCGGCGAATTTGCATGACATTCATAACTTCGCGCCCCTCGGGAATTCTTTAAAGTCACCCTAGTTGCTCGGAACAAAAAGAATCGGCTGTAGTTGTAGGCTAGTGACTGTTAGCATCTCTCTAGTTTTGGCTCACAAGCAAAGTTTATGATGTCTATGATTTAACTCCTTATGTTAATCTTTTCTTACGTGTCAAAGTAAACTTTGATGTTGGTTTCGTTGTTTTAAACTGTAGCAAATACTAAACAATAACTGTAAAAAGAATGAGTATAAAATCACTGTTTTAAACATGAAGTACGAGACTGAATTGTCACAATCAGGATTAGAATTATCGAGATTTTGGTACGGTTTAAATGATCTCATACGTCCTCGATCACTCAGTGACAAATTCAGGTTAGAGAAACTCATTTTTCTAACTGAAGACTTACTGTGAAATCGCAAAATGTGTTTGACGAACGGCTGGCTCCTTATTTTATTTTTATTTTATTAGTTTCGCCAAAAAAAAACAAACAAACAGACAAACAGAAAGAACGTTGGCAGGGACACCGCAACAGCTGTGGCCAATTACAGCGGGCCCGGATACTAATTTAGAAAAAATTATTATAAGTCCGCATTAGCTGTTTCCTACGGATTGTGAAGACCCACGTTCGTTCAAGTCTATCTGTTTTAAATGTAATTATGCTCGTCCCTTGTCTCGTACTTGTTTTACATTTCTTATAAGAAATTGCTGGTTGAGGATATAGTGCGTCTACCGTATTTGCGAACTTCAGGTAGGACAGAGGAGTTCTCGTTAACAAGATCGACCGTGTGTCAATTTGAAAAAAAAGGTTAGATCTAAAAGTTCATGACAGTAACAAATAGGTATTAGGTTTAGAGTTTGTAAACGAGACTTGTAACTTATATTAGAAGAATAAGGCAGTTTTAAGATAAACTTAGTCGCGTCTTTGGATACGCTCAAACTTGACAATGAGCTCAATGGACTGTGGGGTCCAAATTTGGGTGGCGTATCCCAAATGTGGCCTAACTAGGGCTAGGTATAGCGTTCGTCTTAATTCGGTTTTAAGTATGAACCTCGTGTTCGTCGTTAAGTATCCAAGCAGTTTATTAGCTCGCGAAGATTGTTCGTTTACTTGTTTGTACCATGTCAGATCCTTAGTAATCCAAACGCCCAGATCTTTTTCTGCAGCATATCATTCAAGTGCGGTGTTGTTAAGTTTGTAAGAGGATAAGATCGGCTTTGTTTTCCTTGTAATGTGCTGCGCCTTTCACTTAGCTTCGTTAAAAAGGAGACCGGATAATTGAGACCAAGTTGAAAGCTTCCCAAGGTCTTCCTGGAGAGAAGAGGCATCCCCCAAAGACTTTATCTCTCCGAATATTTTTGTGTCGTCAGCGAACATCAATACTCGACTGCTAGAACTGATGACTTCGGGAAGTTCGTCGACGTATAAGAGGAAGAGGGCTGGTCCAAGTATGGAACCCTGAGGTACTCCAGGGGTAACAGGAAGATCCTCTGAAGTGGCGCCGAGAAACGTAACGCGTTGGCGTCGACTTGACAGGTAGGAGCAGAACCAATTAAGCGGGTTTCCACCGAAACCGGCCTGGTTTAGCTTATGGACGAGGCGCCTGTGACTGACTTTGTCGAAAGCTTTTGACATATCGAGGTAGATGGACAGATACCAGAGCTTCATTAATTTTTTTCTCTTACCCGTCCCGAGCTCAAATCCTCGGCCATCATTGTAAATTACCAACTGGTTGCCCCCTGCATCAAGTGGGAGTTTTTAGATAATCCTGTAACGCGCATCTTATATTTGAATTTTTTTTTCTACTTAGAGTTCGGCCCGTTAACAAGCTGGAAAAGTTCCACTAGAAACAAAGCCTTTTTTTTTTTTAGAAGAAAATAAACAGGGGCATTTTTGCAAGAATTTTGTTATGTTTAGTATGTGTTTTACGTTTTTTTTCCTGCGATAGAATTCTGAAAATGCACTTGCTAAGGAACAAAATATCCTTTGAAAGATTTTCTTCCCAGTTATAAGTCAAACGTGAATAACGTCGGCTCAACTTTTAAAAGGTCTGGTCTTTTTTTTTAATTTTTTTGTCTTTAAAGCAATATTAGTAGATTTCAACTGATATTAACATTTCCGTTCAAGTGCCAAACAGTCTTTCACTGTCCGGAGAGGTGAAAATCAAATTTTGATTGTTCAAAAGCGATTTGGTACATCATTGCTTTTCAACATTGTCAAGTTCAGCGTTTCCGATTTTTTAATAGCCAACTTATTTAACAATTACGACTTATCGAGACTTAGAACTTATTTGTCCCCCACCTTTAGGGCAATTTAACGGTACAAAGAACTTTTAAAAGTGGTTACTTATCGTGATACGAGTAGCAAAGTTTGACGAAGACAGTTCTTTCTGTATAAAGATATGAGTCATGCTTTGTTTGTTTTGTTTTGTTTTTTGTTTTTTTTCAAATTTAGTCAAATCACTCACTGAAATTTCGGGTTCAAAATCGTGGTGAAAATGCTTCAGTCTCTGGATAATATCCTGAGGTGTTATATTCAAATAAAATGTGATAAGTGCTACTCCCCTGTGGTGCGTTTAGGTTTTCGTTACCAAGCGAAAATTGGAATTGTTTTAAGCTCTGAGGACAGAAATGGAAGTGAACGAGTTATTATCTTAAGATGCACGGTGGTAGTTCAGCGTCAAAACCACCATGACCCGATTTTAACACAGTGGCAAATCGAAAGACACCTGCGTATTGTATTTGATGTATTATTGTAATGCGTCCTACCTTTATGAATAAGTAAAGCGGCTTTAGTGGCGATGGCAGGTATATGAAATCATCACTTAACGATTTGAAGGTAGAAATATTGTTATGGCTGGTTTGAAAAATGACATTTTTATTTGCAAATCCAAGATGACAAACCAGGAACACAGGTTTTAGTTGAGGCGAAGACTAAACGAAAGATCATCTCTCCGTCTGTTGGTTTATTGTTTTGAAGCTTCAAAACATACTAGCGGTTTGCAGACTCCTGACACACAGCAACTGTAGCTGAACTTTCTCGGTTTACAACTTGCCCTGAAGGTATACAACAAGATTGATGAGAAGGTAATGATCTTTGTTTCTTAAAAATATTGTTTGAGAACTTGTAAGTTTGTTCTTGTTGTTTAAGTATGTGTCAGTCGATTTATTTTCTTGAAAAACACAGTGAGGACGCTGATAACATGTTTGTTTAATCCAAATTTGAATATTTTTCTGCGTAATAGTTCTCATGAGACACAGTAATTTCGCGATTATATCTGCAATTTTTTGAAGGAAGCTCGTTTACCTGAGTGTAGCTACATCTAAAAAATAAACGTATATTCCTTTTTGGCCTTGAAAACATGCACGATTTTCCAAAAAAAAAAAACACTGCAAAGTCATGATAAACTTGTGTAATGTAAGGTAATTTCGTTGCAGATTTTGTTCTCATTTCCATTGTTAAAGTAATGCCAACGGTTGCAGTTCTTGAACGCTTGAGAAATGATTGACCGGCGACGAAAAACAGGATATGTTAATCTCTACATAAAATAAAGTTGCGATTTTCAGTCAAATTAGTGAATTCATGCACTAGCTGAATAAACGTTCATTCAACCACGGGAGGTGTTCAGTCGCGCCATATCAAGCCAATAAAAACTACCCACAAACTAAACTGATTCTACACCTGCCTTTTACACAAGAAATTACCAGAATTATACCAATCTCACAGAGTACAAAGCGCAAAACAATAACAGGTGTCTGAAATTACATCGCTGAATATTTTTATTTTGATTTAATTTTTTTTTTCTTTTATATCTCTTTACATTTTAGTTATTTATTCATTTTCAAGATCACTGAATGTAGTTTGTAAGCTAAGCATATTTTCTACCTCAGGCAATAAAGTAAAATTATTCATTTTTTGATTCTGCATGGTTTTTATAAATGCTCTCAAGAGAGACGTTAAACACAGAATAAGAGCGTTTTTACGTGACGGCATGGTCGCCATATTGGTGTTTCAAACATTGAGAAGGTGGTCATGTTGGTGTCCCCAAAAAATTCTGGCAGAGTTGAAATTTTGTTTGTTGAAATTTACAAAAATGCCGGCCACGTGAGTGAATTTTTTTTTTTCAAGAATAGAGGATTCATTTAATAGTATGTACCATGGGTACTTCATGGATCATTATGCCAGAACGATCGAGCGCAGACCATTTGAACTAAAGGAAGAAAGAAAGAAAGAGCAACATTGTCAGTTTTATCAAAAGAAAATTTCCAACCAGACTGAGCAGTTAAATTTGCATTTTGACCGAAATTTTGGTCATTTTTCAATAAACTGGGCGGACTGCAATTGAGGTCTCTAAACTAACTGAATTGGTAGGTTTCGTTGGAAGGGACTGACGAACCGGTTAAAAAGGACCACCTCGCAAGGTGGACCACTCAGGGGCAGCCAATGATTGTTTTCTTTAAAATATCTGTTCGGAGAAGCAAATATTGCTAGAATTTTTTATAGCTTGAGGACGGCTAAAATTTCTAGATGAACGTTCCATTTATGTACAGTTTTCGAAGCTTATGTAATAAATTTCCCTCGATTTTCTGAAGTTTAATTTTTCACAATTCACCCCCAGGGTAGGCTTTTTTCGTGAAAGAATTAAAGGAAACCTAAAATTTTCGGATTTAAAAATGTGATGGAAAGAGGAAACAGAAAAATTCTCACTTTCGTAATACATGAAATTGCATTTAAAATTTTCGGGAAAATAAGAAATAAAGAAGCCCTTGTAATTTCGAAAAGACTCAAGTTGCCCTAGGATGACCGAACAGATACAAATTTTATAGCGCCTCTAGGAATACATATCTAGAGAGCCTAAAAATTATTTTCAATGTATTAGTATAGGTAATAGCATGATTTGTAGTAGCATAAATAGCACGAGTAATATTTCGAAATTGTTATACGTAATTTCACGAGCCGTTAGGCGAGTGAAATTTGAGACAATTTCGAAATATCACGAGTGGTATGCCAAATATCAGGTACAAATCATGCTATTATTTGTTTATACTACCACCCACTAAAGGTTTGTAATTTTCGCATGTAGGTATTTCAAATTAAGCTGAAATACCACTGCTCTAAGCCAATCAAATCGCAGAAATTTCTGATGTCGTAGTACAAAGGAGGGAACCGTCGTTGGGTGACCCTTACCACTTTTTACAAAAAATTTCCAACCGGACCGAAGTGTTCCTTTTTTTTTTCTTTGGATGGAAAGCTAAGGATCACTCTATGAATGATTTTCCAATGTCACCGCCGCGTCTTCTCGTCTGCTTTAGATGATTTATCAGCATACAACAGTTAAAGACAATTATTTGGAAAGAGCCATCCAAGAGGAGTAGAAAATTTTCCAATATATGGACGCATAGCTTCGTTTGAATCGCTAATTTAAGCATGTTAAATGGTATTTCTTCAAGCTTGTAAAAATCATTATGGCCTTTCCTTAAGCATGTCAATCCAAATTAATAACTATAGATGGGTGGCACCTGCAAAGGTTGTTTTCCAATCGTATAAGCTTGTCAAATAAATCAGCGAGAGAATATATCACAGTGACCACAGTGGAATCGGCGTTTTTTTTTTTAAATTCCTTGATAGAAGCTCCATGAAGACCTCAAAGGATGTTATCAGACCCTCAAGAGCACAATGGAGAGCTTTAGATTTGAAGGCGAGAACGAGTACGAGTACAAGATGTAACTAAAAGGTTTTTTACGCTTGTTTTCACAAAAGTACACCCCGGAAAGCTTCATTTTACTTTTTTTCACCGAAAAGTTAGTACGGCTATTTATACTGAAGTAGGTTAAGCGCTCTCCGGGTAGCAAAATGATAAAACCTCTTACATTTGATAACTTGTTCCCGCCACTACAACATTCTCGCTAAAACTCGTAGTATTTTAAAAACGACGACGGCTATCACATTTTCCCGCCAAAATGACGCTGGTTCACGCGTGAGCAATACTCAGTATTTGGAAAATCTCGTACTCGTAGTCGTCCTCGTCTCAGAATCTAAAGCTCTCTAATATAAATAGAGAATTGGACCTTAAGCTTCTCCTCAGACATGGAGAATATAGATGGACATACTGATCAGAGGGCAATTAACATTGAAATGTGTTCAACCAAGGCTCAAGATGACGGAGTTCCTTATGATGAAGTAAATTTCTCTGTGAAGGAGACATTCCTAAAATATTCCGGCCTTTAGGGTAAGGACACCTTAACTACCCGCGCAGACGCAGACTGAACGTTGTCTTTGCAGATTGCTTATAAGGCCTTGTGGATTTCACTGAACGGATCGAGAGGGAGTAGCACAACTTCTCTAAGAACCATCATACAGCTCCAAAGGGAAAAATCAACGTGGCAGAAGTGGAATTCCACTCGCCAGATACATGTTTTGGCAAGATCCGCAAATAAGCTCCCCATGATTTCAAAGGATAACTGGCAGACTAACCACAAGACAAACGTGCCCCTGCAGTGAAAATCAATGAACCCAGACAAACTCTGTCCTTGTCCTACTCACTGAGAACCAAAAAAAAACGGCTTTTAAAATCATTGGATCAAGTCCAGCACAGAGGAGGGAAGATTCAGATGTTTGAGTAAGGGCAAATAGAATAGCTGCAGCAACTTTTGTCAAGAGCATTTGTCAGGGAAGTCTCAGCTAGTAAAGAATGATGGTGAATCATCTTGGCAGCACAAATTAAGCTGAAAACCCATATGAAGCTGCTAAACCTAATTAGTTCGTTGTTCATATTTTACCTCCACGAAAAGAAGGAACCAGGCGAAGAGAATGTAATTCATTCTCTATTTCATAAATGATGATGACCTTTGCGTTTGCCCGACCTCGTGCCCATATAAATGTCCTTTACCAGGATACAAAAAGCTCTTCTGGGAACTAAAGTTTTGCCTTTCTCCTTTAAATTCTTAACATTTTTTACATTAACATAGTTTTCTTGATGCCACTTGACATCTTTATAGACATACATTTTTTAGAAGTCCGAGAAAACAGCGGACATTGCTCGACGCCACCAGTGGTTTGACTGCGAAAAGACGTCTAATAATTTTTCACAAAGTGAATCTCTGATTCTATCTGCCTCATGAAAAGCATCCCTTATGCTTGGACAGTCTCTCATCTGCAGCAACTTTGTCAACGCCTCCCTGTTCCTCTTTCCACCGTTTTATCAACAGATTAATCAAGCTTTCATGAGATGACATCTCCCGGCTTAATACAGTCAAATATCATGAAGAGCTACAGTATGCATCTACTCATTACAGGCGATAGTTGAAGTAACATTGCTGAGGTGTCAGTGCAGCATTGGTAAATGCCCTAATTAACCACGAACGAAGGGGGAATGCAGAGTCTCCAACCACGAGGACAGTAATATCCCCCACAGCTTTACCACCTGTTGGCATAAAACCTGCTTGTATTGGGTTCCAGAGGTCGGTGGAACGAAAAATTACAGCATCATGTGAGTTCCCAGGGAAATTACAGCTGCCCCGAACAAATCTATAATAGGAATCTACCATGACGTCTGAATCAACTGTGGAACTTAATTATTGGGGATTGACCCAAATTCGTATTAAGTTCGGCACGTGTAAAGTTCTACGTTTGAACTAGACTTAAGGAACTAGCGCAGAAATTCCATACTGACGACGCGTCACTATCTAGGTCTGGATGCCGTTCTGATTGGCCTTTGCATCGAGGGTGGTGACATGGTTATGGAATCAGTATGGAATTTCTGCAGTCGTTCCTCGTGCAGACGTCATTACACGGGCAAACCAGTGGTGGCGTCGCGAAATATCGACTGTTTTCTCAGGCTGATTTTTTAAATATTATTTTTGACAATCGACTATGATACATGTAGGTTCCATAAAATACAAAGCCAATGTATTTAACCATGCAATACAGAAACTCTACAGAACCAGTCAAAATATCCGGGATATAACGAAAACACAGATTCCTAACTCATAACTTTTTCAAGAACAAACGCACGACGCCGCATTCAAGTATAGGTCTTAAAGGCAACAATGATTTGCTGAACATGCTGAACTTGGGTATATAAAGAATGAAATAATCATTTTATCTTATTTTATTTTTTGTAAAGAGCCTGTTGTTTCTGAAACAATTTTCCTCTTATCATATGCTTTTGGCTTCGATGAATTAAGCATGAGTTGGTTTCTGATGGACGTGACACTTTTGCCATTCAGTAAATCTGCTCATTTCACTCGTGTATCTTTTCTGCTTAGCAAGATAGCTTAACAGGCCACAATAACAATACCCTGTCCAAATCCAGTCCTCTCTTATTCCCGGTCTCCTAAACGTTTGGATCACTGGATTGAAGATGCCGAAGAAAATATATGGGGTAGCTTCTAAAGAGTTTAATGGTGTTGTGTGCATGGGGGAGTAATTGATTTTATCATCCACTGAGGAGATGACGTAAGTGGTAACCATGAAAGATGTTTTTCAAGAGTAATCCGCTCTTGTTCAGAGCCACTGAATGTTATATAAATATATATGTTCGATTTTTTGGTGTTGGTTTAACTGTGCATCGCCAGTCGGTGTAGTGCTAGAGCCATCGAATATTATATATGGTAAGTTAAAATTTTATCCACAAAAAAAGCACCGTCAGTTACCCTCAACATGCCTCTCGAATAAAGAGTTGAGAACGTGTTTCGATGCGTCCAATTCATTTCCCTAAATATTATCATGCAGTAAAAGAAAAACAAAAAAAGAAAAAAAAAATGAGAAAAAATCTAGGCAATCAAGCAGGTGATAAAAGCTTGCTGTTGTTTTTGTTTTCAGTGAAATGCATGGCGGTTTTGAAACACGAAATTTTTTTCTGCGCATTTGAATGCATTTTGGCCACTGAGATCTGTGAGAAAGAATAAAAGAAGTTCATGTCTTCAATTTATGCCGAGTTACAATTAAGGCACATGAATTAATGTATACTGCCGCCCCGTTGGGTTTTAGCGTGTATGTGTAAAATGAAGATTTATTCAACCTACTTGTGTTTTTAAGCGACCAGTCATGTTTTGCTCAAAATTGCAGTGTTGAGAATTCTAATAAACTGGGATTTGGTCCAAAGAAATACGCGATTATTCTTTGCATCAAATGTGCGCTGCATTCAAAAGTTAACGTAAATGTCGAACCAAAACTCATCGTCAAACGACATTAGCATTTTCAATTCGTTTTGTGGATTCATAACGAGGCACAATGAAAAACCATCCAAACTGAGTATTTTTGTGCGATTAAACGGTTTTCACTCAACTAACAGGAAATATCATACAAATACCGGGCATTGTTTTTTCCCATTTATGAGGAAAGTAGCTAGTAGCTCTTACCCGGCCGCACAAAGACCATCTCAATTAGCCGCTCAGTTTTCGGAGCTCTCCGGTCATTATTTATTCAAAAGCAATTCGCGCTTTGAGTTACAGCGATTAATAATCTAGCAAGAAAGAAGACACCTAACTCCACGCAATATTCCTTTATTGCCTTTGGTACCGAGATCAATGCTTGCAGTGACACTGAGTTTGTTTTCTGTGTCAATTATTGGCCGTCTTGTCAGTTGCCTATATATTCCCTTCTGTGCGGACGTGGCTTTTGGCTCAAAATTAAATTTCTAGTGGACCAGTATCAACAAATCGGATGGCAGGCAAATTGTTGGCACTGAGCTGACTGAGATGGAAGCCGGCTCTGAACACATGAAGGTAATGATTGTTTTCATTTATATTTTTTTAGCGTTTGCGTGGAAAAGGAATAATCGGATATAACGGATTCCTGGGGCTAAAAAGCAACGAAAAAGGCTAGAAATTATCGGACACTAAATGCTAAATTTCAACGTTTTTTTATTTGTTCATCCAGCAAAATACATTTCATCAAGATGACCATAAAATCTTTAACCATAATTGTGTAAAAGTGCCAGAGTTCAACGTTCGAAACTGTTATTGGCAATTTTATGTATCATCTAAAGCAAAAACTCCTCTATACCCAATTAAATGTCGTTGTTTTACGATCAGGCTAGTTTGACAGCGTTTACTTTGAATAGGGTATTTAGTTATTCGTACTCGCCGATGAAATGAGTAGAATCCGGCGTGTTTAGTTTTATTAAATACTTGTAAAGCAATCTTATCAGTTTTTATCCCATGATTCTGGAGTCAAATGTTTGATGGCTACGTCGATTATTTGGGAGTTAGTGGAATTAAAATTGGCGGAATTTTTGTGAGCAAACGATGTCGATCAAGCTAAAGACCGACAAAAGCCCTCATCGAAACAAACAATATACAGGTTAGACATTCGATTGGTACATATTTTCTTTTCCGTTTCTAGCTGTCTTCGGGCAATCACACCGATTCTATCGACTGGATACGAGTTTTCCCGTTTAGGGACAAAACTTAGCTATATATCAACATGGCACAAAAACAACAACTGAGATGCAATCCTCGACGTGTCACAAATTAATGCAAAAAGACTGAGTCAAGCAGTTACTGTTTAGTGCTCTTGCTGTTAAGCCGGTGACCTGAGTACGGTACATGATAGTAGGACATAGCTATAGCGCATCTGACAAGTCTAATAAGGTAGCGCTGAAAAGTAGTTAGTATCAGGTTATTCTTACTCATGGCTACAGGACTGTTTTTTTTTTTTTTTTTTCAGTTTTCAGTAATTGTAGTATTTCCCGTCACCATCAACTCTTTTTCTCTTAACGGGCCTTGAGGATGGCCATGTTTTAGCTAATTTCAAGGCAGTATTTACCTTGAAATCATCCGCTACCCTTTGCAGTCTTGCTCTGTGTTTAAATTTTGTTTTGTTTACTTTTTCTAACTGGAAACGGTTAGAAAATTGTTAACTTTAAACATTTTTTCTCGGCCAAATCGTTTTGAGTCATAATATATTTTTGGGCACTGAAACAAAAAAAAAAAGCTAATTAAAGAAAAACCTCATTTCATTAGTGTCGCCGAGAACAGTTCATCTTTGCGTCATGTAATTATCCCTGCATCAAAAAATTATATTATTGAATAGGAAAGGTAATAAAATAGATAAAGTACGTTCGTGCTATTGGCTAGAAATGGTGATGAAATGCTTAAATCAGAACCATCTAACGAAGCCATTCGCTCGACTATCTCGCGGCAAGGTCTTCGGCACTTCAGTAAACTCATAACTAATTACATAATGAACAAAGAATTTCTTTATTAAAAATTATCCTTTAAACTTTTCTAAGATCGGACGATAAAATGAATTCCTTTTGTTTTGCAGGGATAACATGTAAGGCTGGTACCTATTAAGGTAAGCCAGAGTTTTTTATAACGTGGGAAGAAGCATAACTAAGTCCATTCTTAGGTTAATTATCGCTTATTTCTGAGGCTATTTTAAACAATTTCTTGTGCATTCTTGGCTGGGTTCTCCCTGATAATGAGGTGATAATTGTGTGATTGTTAAGTTCAGGCAGAACCCAGGCGGTGTGCGTCACGAGATTCGACCAATCAGAATGCGTTATTTATAGAGTGATTTTCGCGCTTGGAAAGAGCCGTTTTCAGAGGCGATATGATGACATTTTCGATTTATACCAAGCTTGTGTAGGTAATTTCGGCACTATACCGCCGTGGAAAGTTGTTGGGACATATTATCTTGATAGTAGTTACGTTGCTTTTCAATATTTTGCTTTCTTGAGCGTTTGAGACAAGTTTGAATTGCTCGGTAACAGCAAGCCGCCATGATGATTTGAGTGTTCTTTTCGCCGTTCTTCTTGGATTCACGTCTCCTGAGGGACACAGTTATTTTTACAATGGGACGATAATAGTGATGATAATGATGATGATGATGATGATGATGATGATGATGATGATGATGATGATGATGATGATGATGATGATGATCACGATGATTAGTGCATTGCCTTGAATATTTCCCCGCAGCAGGAGGCCATAACTCAATACTCAAGCTCGACCATCTCTATAAAGAGAAAATAGAGAGTTTGTGAGCACGCTATCATTCTCCAAAAGGAGCCCGTAAACAAGGTTTAGAACAGAATGAACAAACAGCTGAAACGTCTGTAAGGACTTCATTTCCGCATCAACTAGCTTCAAAGAAGCGTATAATTTTGAGTCAGTTTATATATTGTCAGATTGAATTCGACACGTCGCAATGCAATCAGAAGAAAACTAACACCAGTTTTGAAGGTCATTCAGAAAGACATCATTCGTGTAGGTAATAGCATGATTAGTAACGATATTTGGCATAAATACCACGAGTGATATTTCGAAATTGTTTTACGTAACGGCGAGTGAAATTTGAGACAATTTTGAAATATCACGAGTGGTATTTATGCCAAATATCACGTACAAATTATGCTATTAAATTTTTTCATTTGCTTGTACTACTACCCGCAAAAGGTTTGTAATTTTCACGTGTAGGTATTTCAAATTAAGCTGAAATACCACTGCTCTCAGCTAATCAAATTGCAGAAATTTCTCATGCAGTAGCATAAAGTAAAAAATAATAACGATACCGCGATAGAAGCAGAAATAATGGAAGAAAACTGATTGAGGTGTCAAGTAGCATTGGATAGTTACTTTTAAGTTAAAGCACCAAGTATTCGAGAGAACGTAATTCTTAATTTCTTATAGTGGTCGAAGGCTTCACCCTGTATTAGAAACAAAAACATTTCAATATTCAACATTCAGAAGCAAAAATCTTGTCATTTTCCGGATAAATATATTAAATGATTTCGTTTCTTAACCAGAAAAAATTGAACGTTAATTTTTACACCTTTATAATAATTTGTAAATAAGAAATAAAGTAAATGTAAAGGTTTTGGAAGTAACCTTTTATCCGAGAAACCGTAACGCGCCAACTTCTTTCTTTTTTCTTTTCTACCTCTCCTCTCAGTGTTGACAATCTTTCTCCGGGTTTTAATTTTACCATCTTTTAGCACTCTCTTGGGGTCATGATTTTCCAACCTGGAAAAGCACGGTACGAGTGGATAACTTGCCTTTTTTTCCAATACTTAACAAAGACTGAGTTCTCTCATAAAAATCCACATTCTCCTCCCTGTGCTTAGAAATGGGATTGCCTTTTAATGTGCGAATGAGGACACCTCTATCTTGTCGATCGGATTTTCTTGGTTTCTGATTCAAGCGTAAAGTGTTAAATTCCTTTTCTGAATCCCACACGGAGCTCCAGGCTAAACCTAATGTCAAGTTCGTCCGTGCACACATTTCTTTATTTGATATTTTTTCCGTTTGCGATTTTTACCGTCAGCTAAAAATTAACAAAGCCGATTATGCGCTGATAAATTCCATTTTTTATTGCGTTCAGTTATTATTTAGAATATCTATCACTTAAAAGTAGTTAAAAGGTAGCTAACACTGAAAGCTGGCCGGCCATAGAGTACAATCATCCGCATGCGGTAAACATCAGCTCCAATAATCTGGATTCATTTTTGGTGAAAGGGTGTAGCGATTTAAATTCATGACTTATTCCTGATACGACTTACACATGTCTTCCTTACACAACTTATACCTTGTCGTTTCTACTCTTTTAATGATTTAGTTGCTTTAAGGTTACAAAACCACTCGTGGTAAAATTGCGAAATTTATAGTTTGTTAGTCGAGTCCTAAGCGCTAGACAGTCATTTCAGCTCACAATATGGGTGACTTCTCCTAAAATGTTCTCCAGTTGGTATGCAATTAAATGGATCTGAAGCCAATTGTGGAATTGTATACATTTTAAAAATCCTACTGATGAATAGTTACGACGTTTAGACATGCAGATATAGCAAAAAACTATTTGCAGTCTGGCCTTCGAATTTACTCACCTGGTAGACTACGAGTAGTGCCCCATTTTTCCTCAGGGATAGTAGAGCGAGCGAAACGCGAGCGCGCGTCGCCTTTTCTCGCGTGGGGTGATTTTCACGCGCGCTCGCGTTTCGCTCGCTCTACTATCCCTGAGGAAAAATGGGGGACTACTCGTAGTCTACTCACCTGAAAGTCCATTAAATAAATTTTGAAATGTTTATTAAGCTTTAGTTTTTAATCGCCTTGTTTTACGAAAGGTAGCTGTAACTTCGCTACAAACTTGATGCATTTTTAAAACGGTATTACTAAAGGTTAACTTTGCCTTCAAGCAACTGGTTCTTCTTAATTGTCATGATAATTGAAACCCACGCTCTGTGTCAGTGTGCTAAAATTGTGTGTGAATATATTCTGCGGGAAAAGAAATTTTTTGAGATAAACCCAAGAAGTGATTTTACAGTTCTCGTTAGAAAATCTTTCTGATTTTTTCTCTTTTTTTAATAACACATCCCTATTTGTATCCAAATGATTGCTACTTAAAAGTGGGTGCGACTGTGTGGCTTAATGTTCCCCAGCATCAACATTACCTTTTGGGGGACCGGTTTTCTTGAATAATCTTAGGAAGATCCAAGTTAATGGTTCTTTTTTATCCGTTTAAAGAATAGTTAAGCTGTGCCGGTGTTACAATATCCGCAAAGTGATTTGTCGCTCATCCTTGGGGAATTACTAAGTTTAAGCCCAGTTTCTCACAAGCATAATACATTTGCAGTCGGAGTTGTTTTGAATAGCTCAGACTGTTAAGTTACATTCATTAGTGTTCTTTTATAACCGCTATATTATTGCCTATCAAAAAAAAGTCTCAGCGAAAATTATTTCTAAAACCATTCTCAACAATACGCCTTGGCTATTCACTGACAATGACCTAAGCTTGCATTTTAATGCCTGCAGTATCAATTAATGTTTATTTATTTATTTATTTATTTCTCAAGTCTCCTATTTTAGACTGGGTTATCTACAAGTCCTAAACGAGCAGAAACGATTCTTTTTTCTTCTATCATTTGTCAAACGATTTATGTTTGACGATAACATTGCATGTTGCGTTTAACTTACACTTTGCGCAATAAATAATTTGCTGCAACTTTCCAAATACTTTATAGTGTATACGCAGAATGTGAGCCAGACTCTTCAAAGTCTTAAGACGTAAATCTTGAAGTTTTTAAAACCTAGTTGTTAGATATTGCCATCCATAGTTTAATTTTTCGCAGTCGTTTAAGTCTCTCAGGTATTTGGTTGGCTCGTGAGAGGCTAATACGCTACACTTTCGACCCAAGGTAGAGTACAGGGGCACCCAACGACCGAATGTTTCCAAATACGCCAGAAATGTTTCAGATGGATTCCTCTATGCTTTAGAAGCCTGTTTGGTTCATTTGGAGTTGCCCTGAAGGGCGTTTTATCTGTTCGGATGTCAGGGGAACTTTGGTCGTCACGAAAGTTTTAGGTGGCTTTTTCGTCTCATCCGAAAGTGTTAGCTACCCTTACGGGTCTGGTCGAAAGTTTGGGAACATGAAGTAGCCTACAGCTTTCATTAGAAAATTATAGGGGACGTTTTATCTTTACACCGAGTGTTTTAGAAGACCTTTTTTCACAATAATCGCAATACTTTGGTATTCAAATGTGAATAATACAACCTTCGAAAATCATGGTCAAGCTATTACAAAACCTCCGAATATTTTAGACATATGGAACGGTTATCCAGAAATTGTTAGCTTTTCCCAAGCTTTAGAAAGTGCTAGGTAATATATGCTCCTTCGAACAGTTATTTTACAGAAAAAAATTGCCGGGTGCCCCTGAAAACGGCTATGTTTGTTAACACCTGCTTTTCCCTGTAAGAAATAAAAGAGAGATTTTCAATTACCCGATAAGTTGTCTTAGTATAATTATAGTATCATCAACATTAATTTTACTCAAAGCGCGATCTAGCATTTTCTTACTCCCGCATGATCGCATAATCAGGACGAAAGTGACTCAACGCTGTTGGGACCATTCTCATCACAAAGCGGTTATAGTTCTTAGTTTCATAGCAGGACAGCGATACAAATCATAACAGACAACTATTCTGTTTTGAGATGCACCTCAGTCAAAATAACCGCAAATCCTGAAGATCTCCAATTAGCAACTATAATAAAGAAGTGAAGATTACAGGACATTATTAAGATTTTGTACATTATATAAATAGGCGAAGATTTGGCGCAAGGGGTACGAAAAAGGGTTACTATTACCCGATTATAATGTTCGTAAAGAATTCTTCTCAAATGTCTGGTTAAGTTTGACTTTTGATTGAATCTGTGATCGAGGTTTGTGGGGCGACACTTTCCTTCGCTAGCTTTCAAGCGCCGCTGATTAACATTATTTGTTGCAACCCACAATTCTGTATCAAACTACTGGATGGAGTTCCCTAAATGTATCGCGGCGTTTAACCAGAATATCTATATTTCCGGTCGGAACAAAGTTACATTTGTTACATTCAAAGTTGCATTTACCTTTCAAGAAATTCAATTTTCTGCTTCGAAGACAGCAGGTGGGAATAATTCCGTTGGAATTAGACAAGTTGTGAAAACAAAATATTGCGGTTGTGACTCCAGACGTTCTAGAGTATCATGAAAAGCGTTATACCGGCGGCTGCAAAGACCTTTTTCTTCAAAACACTATTTTGCAGGGAATTATTTTACCTTTGAATTTTGTATTTGGTTTACCGCCTGCCTTGGTAATATCTAGGAAGCCACCTAACTTCTAAGAAAATTGCAAGCGTTGTTTCCTTTGCTTTGGTTTGGTATTGTGTTTTGATTTGGTTTTACATGGTGGATCGTCGGACTTGCGTCAATCTTGTACAACATAACCAAACCGTAGCAAAGTTTTTAAAAGATTAGTTGATTCATAAACTGCAGCTGCAAGCGCCAAGTAGATAATTCAGCGAACTCAGAAGGTTATATGTAAATTAAAGGTGAGAGGCAACTTTTCAATAGCAAGTCTTCGTCTAAAGGCAAGGTATTGTGTTCTCTTCTTCAATGCTTCTTGAACAAAAAAAAGTTATCTTAAATTCGTTAACGGGTTTAATGGCATAAACCATTAACAAGATGAAACACAAGTTTAAAACTATGAGGTACCTAACAAAAAATCATGTTCTTTTAATTCTTTATAGGGAACTAAATAACTTCCTCCATGGATGCAGTATTGGCGAGCGTTGCAGTGCTGTTTGTCGTCGGTGGACTGCCGGCCGAGGGAAATGAACCTGAAAATTCGACTACACCCAGAAGTAAAATCCCTGAGGGTTTCTATCTATCAGCAAGTGATATTCATGCAAAACATGTCACAATTTTAGAGAAGAAAAACGTTAGCTTTACTGGAAGAGAACTAGGTGCTTCTGAAATATCACATTTATCTGTTGACGAGAAGTGTTCCAGGGGCCTGCCACTGTCTGCAGCATGGCAGTATTACGGCCCTTATGTGAGGCCAGGAATGCGGGATGGAAAAGTTGCCGTTGAAGGCATTTTTCCTCACATTATCAACAAAATGCTTCATGTCTGCTGTAACAGCTCAACGACAGTGAAATACGGAAAGATTTTTGACTCTATTCGCGGTCTAGAGGGACAGCTAAATCAACCAAAGACGGCTTACGACTTTAGCTTTCCAGTCACTGGAAAAAGCCTCGGAGATGAGTCGTTTAAGGACTTGCCTTATATACCAATTGTACAAGCTCCACGAGTAGCACTACTCGTTCGTGACAAGACAGAAAACACCAAGACGGCGCAGCTGATGAACACGGTTTTCAAGGCCTGGCCGATTCTCATCTTTATTCTCGTCGCTGCTACTCTGTCTGGTATCATCATCTGGTTATTGGTAAGTGTCTAATTTCATTTAAAGTTTCCTCTACTTTTTACTTTGAATGCATCTGTACGTGGACAAATGTATCAAAATCTTAAGCTAAAATGTAAAGGTAATTAAATCTTAATCGTTGAAGAAGTATGAAAAAAAAATTCTATTTTCTTTCCACAATGTCTTCTGTGGTCGACAGAAACCGATCTTGGAAATGGCAACGGAAAAAATCAACAACAAAAACAGAACAAAAACCGTACCAGACACGTTCTCAGGCTTTTCTTCTTAATATATATAAACTCAAACTGTAAAGCTACGCGGGTAAACGTCGATAATTGCACATTTACAGCTACAGTTCAACCTTACAATCATACAATCGGTTCTTATGTTCAAACTGTACATATTTTCACAAGAAAAACGTAAACATCATTTGAAAAGAGAACTGTCTTTTATTCTCTTCTATACCAAGGACAGCTTTTGATTTTATTTTTCCACTGATCGATCATGAATCAGTATGAACGTACTCGATATGCAGCGCTAGTGAATGTCGTTATTTTCTGTTCAACCTTGTATTAAGGCGAGTTAAGGGTCGATGGTTTATTATGCTTTACTCCAGTGGGACTCGCTTATCTGAGTGGGTACGGTGATCAAACCTCATCGATCTTCATAACTTCTGTGATGATACTGTTTTGACTGCTCAAAAGAAGATGTCAATTGAAAGGCTAGATTTCAAACCTCAAAATTCTCGAATGAATAGCACTATTAACAATATATATTAGAGCCTCAAACTATAAACTGAACTTCAATGTCAAATAGCTGGAAGTGATTTTGGTGTAAATGATGGGAAACGGAAAATTTTAGACCCTTCACGACAAAAGCCGTTTTTTTCCTTAGACTGAAGAAGAAGTTTTTATTACTTTCCTCAAAGACGGGTTTTAAGACAACAACAGTAAGACCAGAGGTTTACATTTTACCGCCGGCATTGACCCATACACCAGATAAATCATTGTCAGTGGCTTTATCAGTGAGAATGACATAGTGACATATCGTGTTTTGCAATTTCTCGGTCAAAGTTCAATTTGTTAGATTTTTTTTTACCATGAACACGTTACGACCAAAGCCAACTTTTAGGATCATTATATTTTGTTTGTCGGATCAGAATGTACAACAGTTTTTTTTTTTCTTCTTTCTTTCTTTTCTTTTTTATTGTCCCCCCGACTCGTTGTTTTCTTTTTTGGCCGATTTAAAACTTAAAAGTGCCTAGATTATCTCATGTGCTTTATTATTTCTTGAGCGCCTGTTGAGTCGGTCTTCTGAAAGAGATTTACTCACATAAAATAAAACGATTTTTGGCAATTACCGGTAATATATATGTATTTTTTCTGGAGAGATGCATGTTGATTCAGGTTTTTGGATTGACGGTCATTTGTAGTCAAAACTGACCAGTGAATAGGCCGCAAATAAAGTTACTTCTTTGAGTGATTAACTTTACCAATATTTCACAGCACGATTCGGGCAATCCAATCAGTTAATCAGTTTTGATTGGTGGGATTTTAATGGAATTGGAAGATTCTTAGCCATTAGGCGTAATTGCATTGTTACTAAGTGACTAGAATTTTTGCAAATTGAAACTCCTTCTCAAAGGATTTCATTCAAGTTATATGTTATCAAGTGGCGTGAATTCGTTTTTAAGTAAAGAGGAGCGATCACCAGTTGTGATGAGCCCCGTTGATTTTTGTTATACAGGACCGTCTTAAAAACCCGGACGAGTTTCCAAGGCCCTTCATCAATGGAACATGGGAAGGCTTTTGGTGGGCGTTCGTTACTATGACAACAGTAGGGTGAGTGATTACTTCCCGATTACGAAAGACCATGCCTTTTCTTATATTCTCTTTGTAACTGAAATAAGGGCTTGAAAACTCGCATTGAATTGTCATCAATTTCACTAGAATGTTAGTAAGTTGCAATTAACAGGGAACTTAAGAACCACGACGAAGTTCACGACGACGACGTCTGTTGACTGGGAAAAGACTGGAACGAGAACGTCAGTTTCGGCGGGAAAAAGGATACTTAAGATGCAGTCGATCGGTAGGTCAACGACGACGCCACTGAATGTAAAACACAAATGTAAAACTGTGATGTTCGTTCGCAACAAAGTTTTTCGCAATGGTGTCTTTTAAAACAATGCAAGATCTTATTTTTCAAGCCGTACGTCTAATTTCATTGATGATGAAAAACTTTTTGCGTTGTCTGACCTTTTCGAGAGGAAAAAGACCTGCTTTCCGTACGAAGATTATTCGACTACTTTCAACTTGAGTGAGATAACCGAGTCCGAGCGTCTGTCAGAGTAATAGATTTGGAAAAAGAGAAATTCTGATGTGATAGCTGTTTTCCATGTAAAGTTTATTTCCTCTATATTAAAGATATATGATTTGCCTGACCGAGTAAATACGTACAAATAAATTTATCACCTACGAGTTCGCTCGCTCGGCCTCCACAGCTATTGTCATTCTTCGAAGTAAAAACAATTCATTAGTCGAATTTTCAATCAACATCGCTTGTTAGGAGAAAAAAGGAACGATACCTGGATTTACGAGGATAAGAAAGTGCAAAGGAATTCAAAAATCGCCTAAAACAGTGGATTTATACCTGCCGAAGCTCTTGTGGATTGCAGGACGACATGATTCTACTTTGTTTGGAGTCGTCGACGACACCACGACGACGAAAATCTACTGGTCGCGCTTGCGCAGGACACTGTAACTCACTTCCGGTCGTCTTCGTGGTTCTTAAGTTCCCTAATAACATACAGTGAAACCCGATTAATTTAGGCACCAAGGGCACATGCCAGAGTGTCCGTATCATCCAAGAGTCAATTTAATAAAACTTTTACACGTCTAATTTACAAGTGTAGCTATTGTTCTCAGACTCTAAAACAATCCCTACACTTGTAAATTACACGTGTAAAAGTTTTCTTAAATTGACCCCGGTTGTCTGTTTTAAGAGGGCTCTCAGAAAAAGACCTTACGGATACATGATTTGTCGATAAACAAAAAGACTTATGCAGACATCATTTTTTATTAGAAAACGTTTTCTAATTTCATTCTTAACTGAAACTGTAAAAATTTCCTCCTGAAGAAACCTTATAATCATTTAGCATAGTCTCAGGCTAAACTTAAACCTTTTAAATACTATACTTTAAGCCAGCTCGCAGAATAACGATGTCCGTGAAGTGGGTCGACGATATATGACAGTTTGTGACTCGGGACACCGGTGTCCGAATTAAGCAGGTTAATTTTTAAGTTTTTCCACTGTTCACACTTACTTTTTTCGTGGTTTCGTTCCTTGATTTTAAAAAAGCATTTTAAGTGCGATTTAAACACTATACTAGAATTAAGTGGGTTTAAAAAACCCACTTACTTCTAGTGTTTAGACGGATAAAAACTATTCTTGAGTCTAAATGTTTTGGAATTTCTGTTCATAAAAGTACTGCAGCTTATACTTGAGCGCCACTGATTAAACATTTTTCGTTTATTTTTGCAGCAATATTTAGTCTAAAATCTCCATAATGTTTTCTTGGTTGCAGATATGGTGACCGCGCACCTAAGTCGTTCTTAGCGCGTATTTTTTGTATCTTATGGATCCTGGTTGGAATCATCATCATTGCTATATTTACGGCAATCGTAACAGCCTCGTTATCAGCCAGTATTCAGCACCACTTCACTGTGCATGGCTCTGTGGTAGGTTCTGATATTAGCCTGAGAAAACAGCCGACATTTCGAAACGCCACCAGAACGGTTTCCACGGGCTACGACGTCTGAGGAACGAGCGCAGAAAATTTCATACTGAAGTTGCGTCACTACCCAGATTTGGTTTTGTTTAGTGCTTCTGATTGGTTGAATGGAATTTCTGCCCTCTTTCCTCAGATTCCTTTCATTCGGAAGCCGCTGGTGGAGTATTTCCAAAGCCATGAATTCCAGATTCTACAAGCGAAAATTTCCCGGATTTTAAAATCGAAAATACTTAATATTTACTTGGCATGCAAGTTCAAAGTTTCAATTGAGTAAAAAATATCCCGCTCTCGAAATATGTTCGATTTTAATATATTTCTTGCCCTATTATTTCCCTTCTGTTTTATTCAGTGCAAAGCTTATTGATGTCTTCATTCAATTTCAGATCGGTGCAGTAAGTGCCAGCGAGGAGTTTCGATTCGGAGTCAGTTTGAACGCGGATTTGAAACGTAAGTTTGAAATTGTGTGTTTGGTTTTGAAGCTTCTACTTGGAACCTGATTAAAAAGGCGCAAACGGGAGAAGTAAGGATAAGCAGTCGCAAGGCAAATGAAAACAAAACACTGCTAACACTCTCGGATACGAAAATGAAGAGCCATAACCGATTACCTGGTGTCCCTGTGAAGGTCCTTCTGGAAAATTCGGGTTAAGGTATGCTGCGCATGCTCCCTCATACCTTTCTCATATATCAGGAGAAAAAAATGATAAAAGCAACAGCATACCCAGAACGTAGCTATAGAGCGTCATCTCATTACGTCACGGCGGCCATATTGGTGTTCTGATGCAATGACACGGCGGCGGTCATGATGGTGTTCCAAACAAATCCTGTGGGAGTTGAACTCTTTTCTTATGTAAACAATTTCTTTTGTTCGCACAAATTTGCATAGATGCTGGCCACGTGAGTGAAAACGCTCTCTACCTTATTTCACTCTCAAAAATCTATACCCAATCCCACACCAAAGGGGTTACAAACCACACTCTTTGGCGCCGGCCGCACATACTTGTATAACTTATACAGTGCATACATGGGAATTTCCCGTACTAGGGGTCCTGCAAGAATGCGAGGCACTGCTCGTCAGTTGCTGAAGGGGAATTGCACGGGTAATCAGAATTAGACTCATTTGAAAGCTGCTATAATTCCTGTTAAACTACTCAATTTTATTTCTTTATAGCATACCTTTCCATACCAAAGATGAATAAGGATCTAATGACTGACAAATTGAAAGGCTCTTTGATTGACAACTACGTTTTGACGTACTACAGTGACTTTGTAAAAGAAAACGATGTTAGAATAGAGACCACATTTGAGCACGCTATAACCTATGGCCTTTCTATTCGCTCTAATGCCTCATCGAACATGTTGGCTTGCTTCAGACGCTATGTGCGTAATCATCCCCAGGAAGCCTTCGAAATTATTGCTCAGAATCTGGAGCCCCTCAAGGTGAGATGTCTTATTCTCTGTTTGTTATTTCAAAGCCGCAAGTGAGTCTGGGTCGAGGCTGACGGTTGACGGTTTAGCCCGTTGTGACCCTCAGTTTCTGGATTATTTGAAAAGTAAAAACGCCACCTAATCTAAGTAGATGAAATGCAAATATGACGAGCTTTTCAATACGCGTACGGTGTTTCAGTCAGATTTTAGATTATTAAACAAGAAAGATATGTATCCGTTTCGGGAAGATGGGATATGCTTTGGGTTGTTCAATTATGATGTCAGAGATAATCGTTTATTTCAATTTGCCGTAAAACTCCGAAAATAAGCCCCTCCATGTATAAGCCCCTCCAAATATAAGCCCCCCAAACCGGTAACGCAAAAAAGCCCTCCGTTCAATTGCCCCTCCAAATATAAGCCCCCGAGGGGCTTGTACTTTGAAAATTGCCCTCAAATACAAAGTAAAACAAAGCAAAAATGGTAAATTTACTTCCAACTATAAGACTAGCCCAATCAATTTTGAAACGTAATTTCCCTCAGTAGATAAGCCCATCAAAAAGGGCCCTTGAAAAATATAAGCCCCGGGGCCTTTTTCGGAATTTTGCGGTATGTATTTATTTATTTAATTTTTTTTGCGAACTTTACACGGTTAGAACCCTACAGATGAAGTGAGTCAGGAGGTGAAAGCGTCTGAAGGATTGTTCTTTTACAGAGAAAGAGAATTCAAAAAAGTTTTGTTCATTCTGTTGGGCGTGCTAGGATTTCTTCTGTTTGTCGGAGGAGCCTGGGAATTGTGTTACAATCGTCCAAGGAGACGTAAGCAATTGAATTGAATTAATTTACTCTAATCAGCGTACGCAGATATAACGCTTTGAAAGATGCCATAATATTCTCGCATAAGTAGAATTAGATGAAGCGGATTCTTTCCAGTCTTCTTTGTTGGAATAGCTCACTGGAATTCAGAGTAGGGAGATAGTAGCTTCTTTTTAGCTGAGGAATCTTTAAAAGTCAAGATCCTGTAACTTAAAAGCATATTAAAGCCGTATTCTCAAACACGTCGAGCGAATGGTTCTGAACAGAATAAACACAGTATCTGGCAATCCTTGCCTTAATGATTAAATGCAAACAACGCGAGCACAGCTGCGCTAGGATGCAAATTTTACTGGCTATGCACAACACTTGCAGTTTGAACAGACAAGTTTACATGATGCACCACCAAACGTAACCCTGTACGAGAGGCTTATTTAGAGATCTTCATTTCCATGAGTGTATAAAGAGGAATGATTAGATAAAAACTTCCTTCATCGCTTTAATTTTTGTTAGTTAATGAAGAAACATCACCCTTTGAACCTACTGGCAACAAGAAGTTGCCATGAAAAGCAACCGTCGTACCAACAAAATTCTGGATTAAGTTAGAGAAATTTCTCACTTGGAGTTTTTGTGAAACCAGCCTCAGTTCGTGATATGTATTTAAATTGTCAGTTTTCTTTTGCTTTGACTCCCATATGAGTGCATCGTCAAATATTTCTGGAAGGTTAACTGGTTCCAAAATGGTGACGAAACATAACTTCATAGAGCATTCAAAGTTTGCTTTCTGAATGTTTCCTTTTTTGTAGGACAAAGGAAGGAAAAAGAAAATGATGGCGCGTTAATCTCACTGACGCCAGCACAAAACAAATGCGACTGCCATGAAATGCTACTGAGCCATCAAACAATCCAAAGTATCAAATACAAATCCTCAAAAATCAAAGAACTCATCCGCGAGTACGAAGAATTCTACGACGGATGGCTACAACGAGTCCGCGCAGTGGAACATAATGAAAATGGTATCACACCCCAAATGGTGTGAACAACCCAACCACACGTGACAAACATTACAACAAGTGACTTTGGGCCAACTTGTTTTGGAGGATTGTAGCTTCAATCAAGAATGACCTGCTCTCGTTTCTTGGGCCACATTGTTTAAAGCTAAAGTAGGCTGGGAGCCATGCCTTTTTTATGGCGGAAGGATATGAGAGCTGGTTATTTTATCACTGGTGTTTTGATTCTTTTCACACTTTTGACAACAATTTCAGATCGCTGCTTACTCATCTACACTCACGGTATTCCCTAGACAACTTTGATTTTTTTTCTTTCGAACCAAAAAAAACCTCACTGTGTTTTAGTTTTATATTTGAGTAAATTATATTTTTTTCCACGCAGCACTTGTTTGCTCAATCTTGAGTCTTGAACAGAATCTTCACATGCTTTGATTCAATTGACCAGGCCAGCTTCTATCCTTCTACCTTCACTTTTTGTTTGAGGGAGCAAAGAGTGTGATTTCCTTTTGCTTCTTCGCGCTTCCAACCCATATTCTCCCTTAGGCCCGGTTCACACGCAGAAGTTTTCAAGAGCCGAACCTAATTCGAATGAAGGCCGACCCAAATTATTTAGAACGGCTGAACTGATTCAGACACCGATCTTAATTGCTACTGAACTAAATTCAAAAGGCGAAAAATGCTCATCTGGGTCAAACTGCCTACAAAATACGTTATAATAATTTATGCATTAGGTTCGGTACATGAATGTTCGGCGTCTGAATCAAAGCCCTTCCAAAGTCGCTCCAAAGGCGAAATTCCTGGCCGGGCTAGGCGAAAAGAACGGCTGAGCTGTTCCAAATTGAAACAGGTATTCCTAATTGACTCAGACGCCGAACTTTTCACGTACTTTATTCAATGTATTAGGTTCGGCTGATGAAAAATTCGGCGCCTTAACCAGGCCTTGGACTATCGAGGGCGTAAGTAGCTTAAAGCAATATTATGGTGTCCATGGACTCGATTTCGGTTTGGGATGATAAAGTTAGTTGTTTGCAGAGTATTTTTCTGAGTCATAACTACTGTAAATAGATGTGCAAGAGATAACTTGTCAGGACGATTTTTCGCCTTACTAGTATAAGAAAATGCACCAAACAATATTCATCGCACTGTGGGCCTCTAACTCGAGAGAGTGAGGGCAGCAATGACACGATCATTCGAAAGATTGAAACATTTTAAATCTTAAGGCTTCGCAAAGCACTATTTCGTTTAAAGCCCTTCACAAACAGAAATTTTGGAATTTTTGTTTTATATTAGTTTTGATACTTAAATTTGCTCCTTTTGGAGGTAAAACTAAGACAATTTTCAAGTTAAATTTAGTTTTAGTCATGATTAATATATGATGGCAACGAAGAACTTCCCCTTTTTCCAAATTGCCACTTAATCCTTGCAACCAATCTCACTTTGTTCTCAGCATTTGTTTGATCGCAAGTTATACTCGTTTGTTTTTATTCATTGTAAAAAGAAAATAATTTAATTTCATGCACAATATATACACATCTGATTTCCGCAGACGAAAGGGACGGACCGTGCTATAATAACCGAGCCCACGATTTTCTTTGCCAGCTCCTTAATTCCTCATATATAACGTTCCTATCCTGACCAAAAGGAGCGTGAGTAACTAATTGCACAATTGAAAGGGGTTTACACAAAAAGAACCGTGCTCAGTAGTAGATTGTAATAACTAAAGAAGTATAAGGACTAAATTGCAATGAATATTAAACTTGCATTAAAATGACAAAAGTTGCAATCAACTACAAAACCCAACGACTTCTTTTGGTTTGGTTGAACCGTACATTACTCTGAAAGTTTAAAGATTTCCTGCATCTGAAAAGTTTGTTAACTCCCATAGTCTCATAGTTGTCCCCATGAAAGGAACCGAGATTCTGGAATTCGGGAAATTTTGCCTGTGGAATCCTGAATTATGGGTTTTTGAATACGGAATACAGCTTAAGGAATCCGGAATCCCACTTAAGATTGGAATCCAGGATCCAAGTTCCACTGACAAAGACGGGAATCCAGAATCCACGGACTGTGCCATAATGATGGCCGTTTATGAATGTAGCTCGTTTTTATAAATGTGTTATTTTTGCGCAATTTGATCACACCTAAATATAATTAAAAGGCGCCCAGATACTTAATATGATGTGGGACTTTCTTGTTATTTGCATGTTCTGTAAATTTGAGGTTCTGGAAAGCTGTTTTACAACCTTTAAGTATGATTTTTTTCCTCTGTTTTCTTAACGAAACAAACAAATTTAAGAACGTAAAACTACTTTAACGAACTTCAAATCGACATAACAAACAAATAACATCAACGCTCAAAATTGATTTAGAAGCAGTATTAAAGCTATTGATACAAAACACCGTTTACCAACACATGAAGAGATGATAGAAAGTCTGAGAAAGACGGAGAAGCGGAGAAGGCGAGGCCAGGAGCGAGTGGCTTAGCCACCTATCGATAAAGGAGTGCCCTGTGTAATGGAAAGCCTGAGGTAGACAGAGGAGCATGGAGGGGGAGGGAGCGTTTGACTTGGCCACCTATCGATAAAGAAGTGATCTGTACTCCTGACCTGTGGAATGTGACCTGTTGAAGAATTTCTCAAGCTGGACAAAATTCCTGGTCACTAGAAACAGCATAATATGCGTAAAATGCACCGTAATTTCTCCTAAACACAAGGCCCCAGTGCTTATGTCAAGCTAGGTTTAATGGCTCTGGCAGTTGATTGAGCCTGTGCCTTTCATTGATGTGAGCAGCCGTACATCTTTCTGTTAAGCTACGTGCAAACGGACGTAACAAGTCCCAAAATTGTTGGGCTAACAATGTTGGGAGTTATTGCGTCCGTGTTGGCAGTGGTGTGTAAACGGATGCAACAACGCAGTTAATGAACAGTTTATGATACAGACACTATATAA
>OZ037992.1:41829245-41871745 GCA_964035705.1 Porites rus
GATAAAGGATTGCAAGGAAGTCCTACAATCACAAGTTCTGTGTGATTTGGGTCTTAATTGGCCAGTTGACAATCATACGAAATTAATTTGAAACTGTCTTCGCGCGCCACAATGTTGAATTACTACAACAAAAAACAAATTAAAAAAATGTTAAGTCAAAGTATGCAACGTTTTACCTTAAAACCAAAACTTTCCCTGGAGATTTCAATTATTATGACGTACTCTTGCTCGGCATGCACTGGGACCCAATCTTTCACGTATCCTTCGGTCTGCGCTGTACTAATAGCTTTAGTTTCCTTCTGCCCTGTCTCATTCTCGGCCCAGACCCCGCGAACCTTTATCTTCACGCTGATTTGAGGGAGACGACCTAACACATTGAACACCTATAAAAATACAACAAAACAGGGATAAAACATTTATTTACGATCACTACATTTAGAATTTACTAAAGGTGAAAACAAAATTATCCACAGCAAGGGATTTGACTTTATCAGGCCCATAACTTAACACAACATAACAATTGTTAGAGTCGTTAATGCCCTTGTATAATGATGTGCCTTACCCCTCCCCTCCATATTCCTCATCCTTCTCCACCCACAGTTTTACAGTGGCAACAAGGTCGCCGCTTTTTTAGTACACTTGTCTCAGCTTACCTACGTATTCTTGTGGGCACGTACGTGTTTAACGTGCCTTACTAGTAACCCGGAGGCCAGGGGTCAATTTAACAAAACTTTTACAAGTTTAAATTAGCTCATGTTTTCAGACTCTAAAACAATTGTTACATTTGTGCAAAAGCTTTATTAAATCGACCACAGAGTTAAGTCCACCTCAAGCAATCTTTTAATCAGTCTTAAGTTAAACTCTTGGGTTTAAAATATGCTTGTTAATGGCCAAGTGGTCTTCCTGCAGTCCGTAGGAGGTTTTCAACCCTTTAAATTCAAATTCCAGTTATCCGTTCTAGATGTTTGCTCGGCCTTATGCCCTCCCTTTTTTCTTTTTCCTATGTGCACATTTGTTTAGCGTTTGTACCTCGTTTATTTCTCCAGCACTCAGAGCATCTTCCAGCATAGAATGCAGAACCTTTCTCTGACCTCTCACAGCATCCAGCAACTCAGGTAAACATTCTAATGAGCGGCCTTCTACTCTGAAATACCGCAAGAGGCCTGGGTCAACACAGGGCAGAGTGAGGATAGTACAGTCATGAAGCCAACGGCCTTGTACCACCATCTGCACAAGATGCATGCAGCGCAACGCTGTCGCTAGCCAGCCTTCAGCAGAGGCAACGTCAATCATGGCCTGAGAAGAATAAACAAGGCATGCGCAGTCAATCATCCGTGCTCGTGTTTAACGCTCCCATTACGTGGGGAGGGGGGGTGGGGGGGTAAGATGAGCGCACCATCAGCCTCAGGTTTTTTGACAGGGCCGGGTTGTTCAAAGCTGGGTTAAGATAACCCAGGGTTAGGGCGAAATTTGAATTCAGATATGAAAGGTTAAAACGTAAATTCAGTTTAATTCTATTTGTTACCAAGTTGGTGATTAAATACTCTTAAAAATGACAGAGAAAATTATCCGAGAAAATGTTTTCGAGCAAAAGAAAAAGACACCCGGGTTAAATTTAACCCTGGGTTAAGCGCTAACCGGCCTTCGAACAACTGGGCCCAGATGACTATTTCGAGCTACTGACGTAAAATGAGGACTCTTTACCTTTACCTTTACATCAAAGTGGCCAGAAAAAAATCGCGATGAAGACAGAAATAACGCAAATTCACTTTTTATGCGACGTTTTCGCTGCCGTCGAATAAGTGACACTTTAAGCTGCAACTGAGCCTTAATCAGCGCTAGTGTTGCCCACCTCAAGAACATCATGCATCTATTTCTATTTCTTTGACGCACCTGTAAGATCCTGATGGCTTGATCAAGCACTGAGTTCAAATCGGTCAAATAATCAGTACTGGGCAGCGGCGTCCGAGAGAAATGAGCTTGGAATAGCAGATGGGCCTTGGTATGCGGGTTATCGTACGTGTGAGGGTCTACCTCAAGAGGGAGGCTTGGGGCCAGTTCACTGCAAATACAGCAGAAAGTGCTTAGGGAAACTACGTTACTGATAGCTCGAGTTCATTAAACATGGCCTAAAATACAGTAAATTACGCAGAACAATTTTCCAGAAAAAAATGCACGCAAACGAAGATTAAAAAAAGTAGCACAGGAAAGTATTCGTCTTAGCTCGATGTAGCACCAAATTTGTTAGGATATTTCCCTTAAGTCTCATT
This sequence comes from Porites rus, assembly GCA_964035705.1. Taxonomy (NCBI): domain Eukaryota; kingdom Metazoa; phylum Cnidaria; class Anthozoa; order Scleractinia; family Poritidae; genus Porites; species Porites rus. Next base: position 41,831,516 of record OZ037992.1, read on the forward strand.
AGGCAAAAAGCATCAACTATTCAGAAGACACAGCAGCAGCGCGTTGCCAAATACAAAGCAGACACATTCTCCAGGAAGTGGGAAGGATAAGCGGTGTTCCAGTTGTGAATGACCGCGGCGCGTAACGACTAAAAGGTAAAACCAAAATAACATCGAAATGAAGTAGGTAGGACACCCTCCGACGGTTACATAATGTAGGATAAACTTACAGTGAAGTTTAGTGATAAGGGATAGGAGACGACGTGAATGATGTTTCACATACAGTCTAACCTCCACTTACGGCCACCTCTCTACAATGGCCATTTTCTTCACTCCCTAAGGTGGCCGCTGTACAGAGGTTCAACTGTAGTCTTCGCAACGAGTCCAGAGTCCAAACTTTGGTTTCCGACGAAGTACTCGAGCCCAGTATCCTAAGAGCTAATGCTCTGTTACAGACACTAATTGGAAAATTAATTTTGGATTTTCAGTGTAGTTATCATGCCTACCTAAGGGCAGGTTAACAGATTAGAATTGCCTTGTTTACAGCACACGATGTCGAAGGAAAACAAAACAAAAAGGAAATTCCGGTTAAACACGCTAAGGAAAAACGAACCCGTTAATTATGTCTTCATTGTGACGAACTGGGAGCTGGGAGTACTCCTCTGCGTCCTATCAAAACAAATGCAAAGGAAAACAAAAAACATGAACATAAATAAATAAATAAAAACAAGAATATTTTCATAACAATAGATATCCCACAATTCTTAGCATTGTATACATAGCCACCACTCTTCCAGTTGTGTGCATTTGTCAACATCTCAAAGGGCGGTCATCGAAACACCCTCCCAGCCCCCAGGCATGACCCGGTGCACTGCCTTTAATGCAACCGAATGTGCAACTGTCCACACCTGTGAACAGCGACCATTTTTACCCCCTCATATCTTATTGTATATTCATGTACATTGTAGGTAGGGAGAATACGTTACTAAATGTATTTACAACTCGCGCTCTGTGATGAGAAATTCTTCGGATCGTGCACTGCACCTTGCCAAAACTCATAGAAAAAGGTGGTTTTTTTTCATAAACAGACTTTCACTTACCGCTAAAATCTGGATGAGTTCTGGTAAGCTACAGTCAGCATGTAACCGTTCACTGAACATGCGCAGCGTCAAATGATTTAAATAGTAGTAAGAAGAAATTCTCCCCAGTGTTGTGGCAGAAATTGACAAACCGTCCTACACATGAACAAAGAATAATGCTTCTAGTTCTAATCTACATTTGTCAATTCTACTATGCAGTGCAGTTATCATAAACAAAATCAAGACATACAAAAACTGCAACGCGAACATTTCCCAAAATCAATAGGCAAACAATCCATTTATCAATCAGTCAACAATCGCTCAATCTTTTCATCAAAAGGAACACTTTTAAACAAGCCTGTGAACAAGTTCTCCACTTGGGGATGGCGAAGAGAACTCGAGCTCTTGATCCTAAATTACTTTTATGTTACAACGAATAAAAATAGCTTGCATTAAACGAGTGACTGTCTCTTAAAAGCAGGAAAACTTCGATTGTTTCAAACTGGAGACTAAAGTGAGCTACAGGAGCTATGTATTTATAACGCGGGTAGGCCAATGCTCCTATGCAAGCCGGCAATAGCTTAGTTAAGGATAGAGCTTACAAAGCTCCCCCTTCCATTTGTCATTTACCTCACCTCTCATTTGGCAACTAAATACAGCGCCTTCACTCCTTGCCTAACAAAGTAAACACACAAAAACCACTAGCCTTTTTTTACCTCGCCAATCTCTATGCACGCGGACGTTTCCACTTGTGAAACAGCATCTTCTACCAGTCCAGACAGGAACTTGTTTACAGAGTCGTTGTTCGTATCTTCCAGCTCATAATAGCTGGGATTCATTAACAGACGGCGGAAGAAATACGTCCAAGTAAGGTAGTCCATCGCATCTTGTTTCGAGGTGATTGTTCCCGCCACAATTTCTGCGTTCAAGTGATCTGGAAGCACCTCCAGCAAACTTTAAAAATAAAAATCTTCTTAGTAAGTAACACGTCAATCGTACATAGATGTAGATAGTATTGACTGCAGGGTTTCGCGTTTTAATAGAGCTCCGGTAAATGGCCTTGCCATAAGAAAATTATGAAATAACGAATTACAATAAAATAAAATCAAGGTTAATTAGCAAGCAAATCAAAAGCAAAAAATGAGGCCGTCTATAAAATTCCAGTGAAATACAATCGTTCATACATAAGTCACCTCAGCACTTACCAGCGCAAATTACAACTGTTTTTACACTCGGTTTTTAAGTCCGTAGCGTTTTTGTTTTTAAGGCATTTTCTGCTAAAGCAAACCTGAGTGGCATCACCATTTAGAGTTTGTAGACCAGTGTTTATGAAACACATCAATGAGACTACAGTGATGACGTCATAAAAATTAAGTTTTTGAAATTATGGGATTTGAAAGAACAATGTCCAAGAGGCCTACTTACCAAAAATGAGCATTTCGGGGCAAATTCTCTCTCAGATGTTAGCAGGTTATACTCAGAAAACTCCATACAAACCCTTCTAATTTTTGTTTGGGTCGACCCAAAAAAATTTAGAAGGGTTTGTATGGAGTTTTCTAAGCATAACTGGGCTACGATCTCAGAGACAATTTGCCCCGAAATGCTCATTTTTTGGCATATATTCTTTCAGAATATGCTGACAAATCCCATGATTTCAGAAATTTCATCATGACGTCACACTTTAGTACTCTATTTAAATGATCATCAGTGTAAAAATTGTAATTGTAAATTGTAATTTGTTTACCCACGTATCACTAAGGAGTTCATAAGAACTCGATGAGACGTGTCCGTGCGTTCCAGATCGAATTGGAATTTGGACGTGTTGGTTTTTAAGGTGAGGGGAAAACCGGAGTACCCGGAGAAAAACCTCTCGGAGCAAAGGAGAGAACCAACAACAAACTCAACCCACATATGGCGTCGACGCCAGGATTCGAGCCCGGGCCACATTGGTGGGAGGCGAGTGCTCTCACCACTGCGCCACCCTTGCTCCCCTATCAGTGCAGTAATTCATGATTAATACGCGCCAAACGACTCGTAACTTCTGTGCCATGGCAAAATCGTGGATACGCGTAAAACCGAAAGTGAAAAGTCTTTAGACCGCCGACTGGTTAACACAATTGGTCGGGTAACAGACGCCAGAGAGGTAGAGCGGGTTCGACTCCAGCCGGAACAACACTCAAGAATCCGCCATCATTTACTCTGATGACGACAGATTGTTTAACTTTCCTTTCGAAGTACTATTGCCTTATCTTATTCTGAGGGATTGCGGCGCAAGAACAGCTGAGGACGTGGTAATTAAGGTAAGTTACCACCCCTAGCCAGTGTACTGTCTTTCGTCGATTCTTGGGTGGGTAATCTGTACGAAAAGATCTCTATTATAGGAAGGGCCGCCTGAAAACAGAGCATTATTACTGTAAAAAACGAGGAAGTCCTGCCTTAGTTGCAGTAATTCACTGCATTTTCGAACTACTTAACCTACCTCGATTCCACAGGAAAAGGTTCGTATAAAAACTTCTTATAGAAGTGTTTCTTGATGTCATGTACCAGGATCACAGCCACCCCATGATCATCGTACTGTGGTCTCCCTGCGCGTCCCATCATCTGAAGCACATCAGTAATGGGAAAATCCACGTATCTCCGTGTCTTGCCATCATAATACTCAGTTCCCTTGACAACCACTAAGTGTGCTGGGAAGTTAACACCCCAAGCAAGAGTGCTGGTAGCTATCAATATCTGTTGCGACCGAACAAAAAAACGGAAATAAAAATAAGGTCAACCCTGGTCAAGGAGGTGTTTTATCAAAACATGAAATTTAATTGAGATTCAAGCAATCTCGTGTGCTGTCAATTATTGAGTTCTTTGTTTTTGCCCCGTGTTTTTGTTATTTCCAATTTCCTTTACGTACACTTTTCCAGTGCCTTCCAACGACTCGCCTGTGACTGGCGCGAGACTTGTATGTTGTCCTGTAATTGACACTATGTTCCTGAGCTTGGCATTGGGAGTGCGTTATCACGTGCACGCTTGACATCCGTTGTATGCTCTCCCGCAGTTGGCGCTTGGCGAAAATTTTGCCTCGCTTTGAGCCTGGTTTGCAACTTTTCCAGCTCAGAATCCGGTTTCTTGCAGTTGCCCGCGAACACCCCAAGGCTCCTGATAGTTTTGCCCTTCGTTACATAATCCATGTTTATATTGATTGGTCAGATATGAGAATAAATAAGTAAATAAATATCTAAACCGTGAGTTTACCTGAACCTTCTGATTAACAAACAGTTCCTCGGCGATTTTTCTGTCTCTCTCGTGAAGACCCGCGTGATGGAGTGCAATGCCGAACGACAAAGTCAGCTTTAGATTATTATCCTTTACTGTTTGTATCAAAGAATCCATCTAAAACAGAAATACGGGGGAAAAGTTAGGCATAATAAGCCGCAAAACGCGACTGAATACTTTGACCACATTTCTTAATCTTGATTTTGTGCCCATTCTCGAACAAAATCTCTTGCATCTCTACAGTAAATTTGCAAGGAGCTCGTGGGCGTTTTTCTTTTTCTACGCTTGTGACATGTTGACAATCACATCTTCCACATGCAAATTCCCTATCTTTCTTTATACAAAGGGCATGAAAAATTAAAATTAAGCATCCGTTCACTACAATGCAATTATTCATTTGATATCAAGAACTACCGTTGGGGAAGCGTAGCAGTACCTCAGTTTCAGGCATGTGCAGCCATTGTTTAGGATCATCCTCGGATGCCAAGAAAGAAATTAACTCCAGCGCTGTAAGACGAGTCTGCCGCCTCGACGACACAAACACGAGCACGGGCTTGGTAGGGGAGTGGGTACGAATAGCGGCGAAAGTAGGCTTATTCATTGTTGCCATTCGTGGACAGTAGTGTTTGCCGGGATAACCAGATATATGGACTTCTAGTGGGACGGGGCGAACTGACGGCCGGAAGTTAAACATACCAGCCTGTCAAATATAAAGACACCGGAAGTAACTTAGAGCTGGCATCGCAAAGTAAAGTACGATACTCTTTTTCTAAGAGCTTGCTCGCTATAACACCCAGTGTAACTGTAACAAGCACTGCTAAAGAGGCCTCGAGAGGTAGGCAGTAACTGGAGTTTGTCAGGAATGGCTAGCAGTGGAAGAAATTGTATATTAGACAAAGTTACATGAAGAAATCTTAACATAACTAATAATGAACCAACGAAGCTTTTGATCAGCAAGAGCCAATGCGTTGGTTTGTTCCTGACCAAGAATTAAAGGAAGCCACCCAGTTCTATCTGACAGCTTAAGCAAAACATCAAACGGGTATCCAACTTGCCGGACTCCCACATGCATTTTTTTTATCATTATAGTTTTAATTATAATTTATTTTTTAAAGAAAGTTTTACTTACAATAGGTAATCACTTACTCACCGACCGACCTACCTACCTAACCACCTACCTCCCCTTCTGATTAAAATGAATGCCGCCTGATTCTTATATGAAAGTACCAACCTACTTTTTCCATTCTATTCATCAGTTACCTGAGCGATTCCGAGCCAGTCTGCAAGATCTGAGGCATTAGCTAAAGCTGTAGACAAACCGATCACTCGAACTGTCTTCTCGGTGTGTGAAGAGATAAAATTTGTCCGCGACACGATGACCTCCAGAACAGGTCCTCTCTCCTCCCCCAGCAGGTGAATCTCATCTATTACCAGCAAGGACACCGCCTTGACGTAATTACGAGTCTGCCAACTTCGACTGATACCGTCCCATTTCTCCGGAGTGGTCACGATCACATCTGCTTTAGCGATGGCGCGCATGTCAGGGGTCACGTCTCCGGTCAACTCCACGACACTGCAGTGGTAGGGAAAGCCAGCTCATGATTAGTTTTGTCCGATATCTACGTTACTACTTCACATCACAAATAAAATGTGGAAATACACTTTTATAATAACGACACAATCAATTTTGCTTTTAAAAATAATACCTTCTCCCTAATTTCTGCTCGAAGCGAACTTTCCAATCATCCATTCTTTCGCGAACAAGAGCTTTCAGCGGCGCGATATACACGGCCTGCAATAAAATCAAACTTTTAAACACAACAATTAACACAAACAAGACATCCTTTTTCAACATTTTTACTTTGCCAGAGAATAGATATTAAAAGCTCCACATTGGCTGCGATATTTACAAGAGTTGCTAATTTGTGAGAGAAACCAATGGTCTTCCTCAGAAACTGAAGAAAATTCGGATCAATTTATGTTTCTGGGAAATTGCCCACCTACCCCTCCCCTAACCCAACATTTTTGCCCTAAGTGGGAAGTAAGTGTTATTGCTGACTTAGGGGAGGGGTAGGTGGAAATTGATCCGAAAATTGTAGAAATTGGAAAGGCATCAGATTTATACAAATTTCGAACCCCTTACTAAAGTCTTTTATCTTTTATTTCCTATTTCAGCTTTAACTCGTTTATTCTAGTGAGCGACCACATGTCGTGTCGTCATATTTCTCGCATTTTCTGCGCCTTTGAGCTCTTGTATTCAGGAACTGACGGAATGTGCAACGTACCTTAGTACCCGGATAGACATTAAAGATGCGGAATATGGCCAGCTCAGCAGCCAGTGTTTTGCCAGATCCTGTCGGGGCTCCAAGCAACACGTTATGATCTGTGTGATACACCGTGTGAAATATTTGTGTCTGGACTGGATTAAAATGCGTGAACCTAGGGCACGATAAATAAAAAAAATACAAAATTATTCAAAATAAAAATCGATGAATTGAAACGTAAAAACCATGATTTGTGAAAGCAGGCACAATGCTAGAAGAACGTTTTACAAAATGCAACATCGAGTAGCATCCTTACCCGCACCCCTATCCCTGTGCTTATATGAGGTACGTCCATTTCAAGGTACACCCCGCCCAACTTCCATTCACTTTCGTCACTGAAGATCTTGCAAAAAAACCCTGTTTTTTTGTTGTAATATATTACAACACATATTTCTCGTTTTCAGTGACCCAACGGCAGAGATAAAACCGGACCACAGACCCATACCTCCAAAGTAGCAACAGCAGTTGGTCAGAGACCCAGACGCCTTATGAAGCAATGGCTTCGATAATCAAAAACAATTTCACATCTCAAACAAGAATCGTCTTTATAACGACAACAACAGTAAAACGCTCTATGGCTCGGTAAATAGTAAGACTCAACATCCACACTCACCGATAAAGTAGCTCGTAGTCCTTGCATTTCAGCGCGGTTATCGGTAAAGGCTGTAGATCCAGCAGCTCAGTGTGAGGAGGGTGTTTCTCTGGTAATATGAGGTGTTTAAATGACAAGGCGCATACCACTTCCGATCCTAACCACCTGTCAGAAACGCCACGCACGTAATACTGTGACGGAAGCGGCTCAAAGATTGGAATCGTGAACACCAGCGTCTGCTCTTCTTCAGCTAAAACCTGACAAAGAAAAAGGAACAGACAAAGATAGAAGGCTCGTGATAAAGGCAAATAAATCTGTTTCTGTAGTGGTTCGCACCAGCCTATATGGCGACATATACTCTATACTTGAACAAACGTTTTGATAATGCCCGTACGGAACTCTAAAACTTTGTTTCCCTTGGGGAAGTGACAACTAGCCGCTTAATAAAGGCTCTATTTACAGTGACTCAGTAACAGTTTTGTCCACCGGGACTCTAATAATTGGCCGCTAAATAGAAGTTGGCCGCTTAATAAAGGTTCGATTGTAGTATAAAACGACACTACCTTGTTTCTATAGAGTAATAGACAATTACTGTTTCGGGTCAAACCGGTTTCAATCGAAAGCGACCTGTTTCTGTAGCGATATATACAGTGTACAAGTCACTTTTAAAGTAGCAAAACTCTTTTTCTCGCAAACCTGTTTTTTGTGAAGCAGAAAGTACTCGGAGTGATAAATATGGTTGTTGTCCGGATCCTCGACCCAGATCCACCACGGTTCTGACGTGCATCCATGAACCTTGTCATTCCACTTGAATTCAGGCTTGATTGTCAGCCGTACCCGAAGGACAGTTCTTGTGATTGGCTGAATGCTGGAAGCCAATGAGATTGCTGGAATCTGTTCAACACAGTTCTTGACTGTGGGGCCCATGCGCGGATGTCTGATCATATGACCTAAAAGTCGCAGACAAGCAAAACAGACAGAAGGAAAACAGCTCATAAAGAATTTAGCCGGCTTTTAAAAACGGAACAAAAAATAATTAACTAACAAATAACCTTTACTGTCAGCAGTTTTCATAGCTCAGTGACTACTGCGAACAATGAATGAAACATAACAAGGTTTAAAATGCCAATTCACATAAGCAGAGCAGCTGGCTATTAAATTTTTGCAAGAGCCATGGCGGTGTAGTTTCGGTACTAACACTCCGAATTGCAAGCTTGCAACGGCGATTAATCCTCCATGCCTTCGAGTTGTTTCAGTAAGTTTTCGTTTACGTTACTAGCAATACCAGGTACGCTTGGTGATAAGGGAAAAGTTTCTATTGTTTTCTCCATTGTCTAATGAGCGGCATAAAAGGTTAATAGTAACTCATGCCGGGTATGAGTTAAAATTGTAAGACCACAAAAACATACCAATTTCATCAGCAGTCATATCTCTCAACCGATCAACGGTCGCTCTTCTCTCTTCCAGTTTAACAAGTGTCTCATTTTTCAAAATAGTAAACTGACGCAGTGGATTTTCAAATCCCCACAGTCGCTTGTCAAGCATTTTACACAAGCCCAGCAGCCTGTATGCCATGGTTGGCCAACCCTTGTGGAGAGCTATTTCAAACAACCCTCTCATGAGACGCGCAGCATTCTAAAGGCAAGACAATAACAGTAGTAATGTAAACTGATCTAAGATGTTACAAAAACAAAGGCGCAAGCAGAGGACTGTGAACCAAAAGGCCGCTACGATAAGAGGCTTTATGTTAGTTTCAATCAGCCAAAAGATAAAGAAACAATGAAAGCAACAATGCAAGTCACTTCGCATCGAATTATCCATGTGAGCTTATAATTACCTTGTTTCTCTTTTTTTTTAACCAGTGTGGAAAGATTATTTTACCTTCATCACATTTACGAATGTTTTTAAGGCATGGTCTTTTCAACCATGGCTGAGAATCTAACTACACAGCCGTTTTTAGTGTCGTCACGTTAGTGGGGAGGAGCATTGCGTTACGACTCTAAAAACGGCTGTGTAGCAGACTAAGAATCTAAATGACTAATCCGAAACTGTGATCCTCAGCGAATAATTTATAAAAATGGTTGGAAATTATTTAGAAAATGCAAGTGCAGCGGTAAGCGTTCTATACCTGAGCGACGTAACCCAAATCTGACACCAGTGAGAAGCTATCAACGAATCCTTTGGAGATGAAGGTCTGCAAAAGGATGTTGATTTTGCCATAACTATTCTCCACCCCTCCCTTGACGTGAAGAGGGCAGTGCTCTGCCAAGTGAGTCTCAAGCTCTGGTATCTCATCTTCACGGACCTGTCATAAAACAAGTGATCAACGAACGGTCATCAAATAAGGGAATTCATGTTACAGTCAAACAACCCAGCTACATAGCTGGAATTTCTTTTCCCCAACAGCGCGCCCTCTGAGTGGTTACTTTGAAGTCACGTGACAATACACTGTTTCCCGCCAAAAGTCCCTGAGCGGGCAAACTGCAAAATCTATGACGTAACAGGGTAACAGTGCAATGTCTCTCGCGAATGTTGACTAATCGCTGAGGGTTACTTTCGAAATTTGTACCCGTAGAAGTTCTTCGTGGGCTATATAACAAATCCTTTAACGACTAGCCACTGGGGAAAAGGACAATTAAGACAAAAATAACTTGATGAGATCTGAAAAAAAAAAACATGACAGCGGTTGCTTAAGAAAGTTTACAACCAAATGCCACGCTGCTTAATAGTTTTTTTACTTAAAGTTTGCTAAGTGCCAGAGAAAAACATAATATGACTAAAAATCTTAAGTTTCAACCGTGACACCGATCAAACTGCTATTTAGTGTCCTTGTTACTCCAGGAAGGTGTCTTGTTTTCTGAAGTTTCTCTTTACCCCGCCACAAGCAAGAAAGACTCTTAAACTGAAATTAACTGCCACTTTTAATGAAAACGATCAGAATAGCACATTCAAACAGACTCACCTTGACTTGTTCAAACTCTTGTGAGTGAGATAGCATGGCCAGCACTTCAGGTTCAGGCATATGAGTTTTAAACATTTCATTAAACACCTAAATACAAGACACAAAAAAAGATTCATTAAGATTCATTGAGGACTTTCAAGCTAATTAAGTTTAAGTCACTTTGTCTACAATTTGATGATTGGATGCTCTAAAAAGAATACAGAAAATTATCGGATAAAATACTTTTGAACGAAAGAAAACCATACCAGATTAAAATTTAACCCCGGGTTAGCACTAATCGGTCTTCAAACAACTGGGCCCTGGGTATTTCTTTTTTAAAGTCGTCCCAAGAGAAATTGAAAACTACGCTTATGCAAAATTTTTTGACGCGAAACAAGGCGCATCATGTGAGATGTGCAAGTGGCAAATTGACCATTTTCGAATCCCACATACTACATGACGCTCTGTTTACTCCACAAATTCTGCATAAGTTATAGCTTTCAAATGCTCTTTGGAAAGTCCTTCCAAGAACATTGGCCAACAGAGTATACTATGGGGGATTCACGTAGAGATGGCGAATATAATAGCAGAGGTTCCTACAGATTTGTGTTTTATACTCACCTCTATAGTATCGTACTTGATGTAAAAGTGACTGGCGGTTCTTCCGAGGTCTGTTGAGTAAAGGTAGCCGGTTCGTTGATCAAACCGTATCATCTTTGCTTTGTCCAAATGACGCGCTGCGTTTGTGATCAGGTCTCGCCGATGCTGATGCAAAAAGGGATCTTCCTGTGTAAAACGCACGTTAAAAATCACATAAATTTTGTAGTTTTCACTACCTCTGTGAAGGGAAGTGAAGGCTTTTATAAGTCGCTTTAACAACGCCCTGAAAAGACGATGTACATAACCTACAGTGTTTACATCTGTCAGAGCTGGCTTGCCAGATCAATCCACTCGCTGAGAGAATTCCACTTTTAATCAGAATTTTCCAGCCAGATCAGAAGTCTATTACTAACGAGTATGTATGGCAGAGATAAGTTTCTAGCAAAAAATCTCAAAAACTGTTCAATCCATTTTCAAAAAGCCTTAGTCCAACCAGCCAGTTCTGACTTATGGTAAGCACTCCTAAGCACGCGAAAGAGAGCATTTTTTAACAGAAAAAAGCATTCTTTCGAGTATTTTCTCAAAAAATTCAGAACTATAGCCAAAATATACGCTTTTGACTCTTCAATACGAGAAGTCAATGAAGTTCTCGCTGCAATAAACAAGTCAGAAACTCAGGATTCATTGTTAGAGTAATATTTCACTCATGATATCAAAATAAAATCAACTTTTTAAAGTAACGCGCCTAAAATTAATTCCTAAACGACTTTCTTGGTGTTTTATTTTTCTGAACTTGTATATACGGTTCTTAAGATTTCAATTCCAACACATTTGCCTTCGTTTCACAAATCAAACGACATAAAATAAGAGCAACGAAGTTTTAAAAAAAATTCGCTTAGTTCAAGTAGAGTTTTTGCTACTGACGTCCGACACAAACCTCTTTTGTTCCATATGGGATGCCATAAACCAGTGGATTGAGCCTCATTCGAACATAAAGGTAGGTGTAACTCAACCATTCTACAGCTTCATCGACATTGGTTACTGTGCCAAGAGCGATCTAATGGCAAGAAAGAAGCAAGTTAAGCGCAATTCCCAGTAAGGGTGGATATCCACTGTCAAGGTAATGTATGGAAGGTCACCCGTAAACGCAAAAGTTAAAAGTCAAAAGGCAAAAATCCCCCTTCAAAAATATTATGGTTAATTTGTTTATTATCGTCTTCATAACTCTACAGGAGCATTTTTTGTATGTGTAAAGGGGCATATGGTAAAACCATGACTGGACTGGACTGGAGTGACAAAACATGGAGTGACAAGGCAAGAAAGTTTTTTACCATTCCAACAAGAACGATACTACGCATAAGTCGATTGTACTTTGTCCAAATACCGTTTGAAATACCATGAATAAACTATTCGATGCCCGCTAAGTTACCCTCTGAAGGGATTTCTAAACTTACCACAATAACTAACTTAAAATAACTAATTTTCGAAACGTAGTTTTCATTACAGTCCAGTCGATGTTTTCTAATATGCCGTGCGAAGGCACTAGGAGATGACTTAAAAACAAAATTCACCCTTTTCACATAAACCACAATGCACCTCGTTTACCCTGCCCCAAATTTTGCATAACAATTGTCTTGGATTTCTCTTGAGACTACTGTAATACCCAGGAGAAATTAGAAACCATAGCTATGCAAAATCCTGGGGGGTAAACAAGGTGCATTATGGTCTATGTGAAAGTAGTGAATTAACATAAACCTCTTTCATAATGGCGGCTTATTTAAAACACATTCTTTTAGACGTATGATAATTAGCCTTTCTAACCTCGTTAGCAGGTACAAAGTTCAAAAGAATTGTTACTTTCAAACGAGGACAGAAAGGCTAATTATCACACATATAAAAGAAGCTACCACTGATGACATAGCCCTTTAAGTAAAAGCTACTCACCTCAGCGTTTAAACTATCGGTAAGACTGGAGATGAACTGACTCTCGATCGGTGATTGCCTTGTGAGAAGCGAGAGGTAGTGACTGAGTTTGTTATGAGAAGTAATAATAATTCCTTCGCCTTGTTTATCAAATTGAGGCCGGCCTGCTCGACCGAAGATTTGCAGCACATCCAAGATGCCGATATCGACAAAAGAGCCTTTTTTAGCATCGTATACTTGTGTACCCTAAAGTTAGAAAATATATATAAGAGAGCATTTTAAAAGAGATTACTGAAGAGTTCAATCTTACCTTGCGAGCAGAGGTTTCTCTCTTGCATGGCTCTTAGAATTTACCAAGTCGTTCGCGTGATTTGTCAGTGGCGTAGTTGGTAACGCGACTGACAAGCGACGCGAACGACTTCGTAAACGTTAAAAGTTATGCAAGAGAGAACCTCAGGGTAGTTAAATTCCAAAAACTAGCACTGCAATAAATGTAGGCTTTCCTTAAAACAAGAAATGGCTTCTTTTTGGGCGTCCTTTATTATAAAAATTCCGAATCCACACTCTTTTATACAAAAAAATTGATTGTGCTGCAAATTCAAACTACAAGTCAAACAATGGTACTATAGTATTTAACAAACCAAAATCTAAACTGAGTTCAACTTAGCAAAGACGTTGCATTCAAACGACGCTGTAACTATGTCAAGAAGACAGGCAGTGCAGCAAAAAAACAACAAAAAGTACCGAGCAAACGAACTAACACATTTTAACCTGGCTCTTGCAAGAACCTTTAGCAGCTGCTGCGAACCCTTTCGTAGTCTGAGGTGATCAATATCCAATTTCTCAATACAATAACAGAGCATAATAAACATGAAGGCCATTAGAAAAGCGGAATTCAAATTGTCTCAACAACTCATAATGGTATAAATTGTAGGGAGTATGGGGTGCGCAAAATGATAGGGCTGTAAGGAGTCAAAGGCGCGACGGCCAACCATTTAACCGCTCCCGTTGCACAGGTGTCACAGAAATCATGGGTTCCAATCCCGTCCCAGCTTGTTTTATTTTAGCTTCTCTTTCCGCAACCGCTTAATTTGTCTACACTGTAGATAACCGCGATAATTTTTCTTATGTTCACTGTGATTGTTATAGTGTCTCATAACATGACTATCTGACCTTGATGACCACAGCGTGAGCAGGCAGATTGACACCCCAGGCCAGGGTAGCAGTGCAGACCAGTACACGGATCAGGCCTCGTGAAAAAAGTTGTTCCACCATGGTGCGGTCCTGTCTCAGCATGCCAGCGTGGTGAATACTGAATCCGTCTGGAAACAGCTCGCGCAGCTGTTTGTTCCTTGATCTCATCACCTGTGAATGACACCCATCATCGATGAGCAAAAAAGGTCAATAGCATGAAGTAAGCCAGTCCGTTGACCAATCAAAGCGAAAACGATGAGCAATCCCGCCGGCTACGCAGGCCGGAACATTTTTATGTAAAATTCATATGTTATTTTGTTTTGTATTGCCGAGCGTTTTTAACATGAGCCTCTGGCTCGGAAGATTGAGAAATCACTCGACATTGAATAAATTATCCAACTTATCCTTATCCTTAACTTTGTAACGGACCGGATTGGTTAGCATGACGAATTTTAACGTCGATTTTATTTATATGGAAAATTTCAGCTCTGTCCAGGACGACATTGTGTTAGTGATAGCATCCACGGAGGAATTAACTATTACCAGCTCAATATCCGAGTGTTTCTTAGTCTTGGCTCGCTTGTGTTTAGTGGCGTGAGTACTGCTCAGTCGCCCTTTCAATCTTTTGTGTTACGTCATTTGATGATTGCACCCGTCCGCTGTCACGGTGATAGGGGCAACCCCGTGTTTTGGGCATCCCCATTCCCAAAACCCTCGTGATATGGGCATTCCCTATAACCCTAACCCTAACCCTAACCTAGTCTGCTACACAGCCGTTTTTAGCGTCGTCACGGAACGCTCCCCGACACTAAAAACGGCTGTGTAGCAGACTAACCCTAACCCAAATCGCTACGGTAATATGAGAGGGGGATGCCCATATCACCAGTGTTCTGGGAATGGGGATGCCCAAAACGCGGGGATGCCAATATCACTGTAACACCGCAACACTAGAAACTACCTAATATCTACATGATTCGTGACAAATAAGTCGCAAAAAATTCGCCGTAATGATCAATGAAGATAAACTTAATTGGAAAGACATCAGTATTTGAAAACTTTCTTCTACAGGTACAGATACAGCCAGTTCATTTGGGAATATTTCCAGTCCGCTCACGAGATTCCGGTTGTTTACCATCTCGTTAACAGGGTTAGATCTCTGAGTAGGCCTGTGAACGAAGCTACACATTCTCAACACACTATTTCTTTTTGTCGCCATTAGACTGACGAAGGTGGGCTCTGACAAACCTTTCCAGCCACGTCATGCGAGTTAATAAATATGTCTTTGAAAATACTCAGATAAGACATAACTGTGTTTCTTTTCAAACGGAGCTGTAGAAAGTATAAAAAACCTTTGATAACAACTGTGAGAAAGTACCAAACGAGCGCGCACTAAGTTAGTTTATTATATACCTGTTTTTCAGCGGCTCCATACTCTGGACTCGGCTCAGCCCGGAAAAGCGTAGCGTCTCCCTGATTGTTTGCCATTTCTCGTAATGTCAGCGCTGTTTTGACGGTGGCATTTCGCGCATGCACAAAAACCATCACCTGGCAATTAAAAAAATAAATTAATATATCGCCTTATATTTCACAGTCCAACACTCAATGAATTATACTGTTGCTTAACCAGTCATCACAAAAATTGTTTTCTTGTAGAAGACGCTTCAACGTTCCTTGTCTTCACCTGGTAACCCTGTTTCACTTTGTCCTTGGTCAATGCAAACTATTTCTTACCTGGTGTCCCTGTTGCACATTGTCCAAGACCTTCTCATAGCAAACTGTATCCATGTCATGCAGCTGTTTGACGTGACCCGCGCTCTTGATCCCGATAAAGGTCTGCCCGAGAGGAACGGGACGAAAACGCCCGTCAAAGAAAAATAGACCCTCATAAGGGTTGACCCGAAGAAAGTTTGCTACGTCAATGTAGTTTGGCAGAGTCGCCGACAAACCAACAATACGGATCATGCTTTGAGATGACTCCACCTGTGTGGACACAAAGTAACGCAACTTAGTTCAATAGTAAGACGTGGCGATAACTGATAATGCTTAAAAGAAACTTGGCATCCTGCAGTCGCGTGACCTGCTTAATGCGAGAATTGAGGCAAAGAGATGAAACGAGCATGAGAAAATTGCAAAATACTGAGAAAAGGGTATTTCAATGTATGAAAAATTGTAGGGGGTTGTATGGAAAACTTGCTGGACCGCAAGGCATGTAGTCCAACGAATTTTTCCATTGATACATATAGTGGTTTCTCCGTTACTCAAACCACAATAAAATTGTGTCTTTAAGGGACCTTAAGGGTTTAAACGTTTCTGTCTCTGTTATCCCAAAATTTGTCATGAGCTAGGTCGCACGTTACCCTTAGCTGCAGAGGGCCTACCACGGCTAGTACTAATAAGAAGTAGAAGAGCAGTTAGCTTCTCAGACTAGCTAGTTTACAGGCACTCTATGACCCGAATTAGAAAAAGGTAACCAATTGCAAGGCTACTGACAAGAGTGGGGTTGACCATGAATTAACATCAGGACTACAGAAAAATCTACATAAAAAATTGCAAGATCCCCGAGAGAGCATAGAGCATAGTAAGAGAAAATAACTCAGGTTTACCGTTAATAGCGGGAACTAAACCTAGCTCTGGTCCTTGCAGTCTAACTCCTAACTTTTACTCCAAGGCAATGTTGCTAGATTTGCTTTTAATTATAAAACCTTAAGTTTTGAGCTTTAAGAAAAATTAGAGGAAGGCACGACCACAGTATACTCTCAAGCGTGCAGCAACGTTCTTTCTGAACAAATTCAATGAACCTTTTAAAATGAAAAAATGATGAAGTAAGTTCACCTGTCGAAGGGTCCTTGCTACCAAACACTCGATCACTGAACCTCTGTCATCATGCAAGAGATGCACCTCATCAATAATCAACAACTTCACGAGCTGCGCTAGTGCCACGTCTCCCGTGCTCTTACGCGTCACCACGTCCCATTTTTCAGGCGTGGTTACCAACATCTGTGGACAGAAAGAGAGCCATGAAGATTTAAAACCTGGATTACACGTTATCCTGTTCTTGACGTCCTTGTTTAGTAAGTATTTCATTTATTAGAGTCTTGCCCGCTTTTCCCGGTCATTAGTGAGAGATCTCACTGATGCAATGAATTTTTGGCGAACAGAAGACGTAAAGAGCTGAAATACAGCTTGCAGAAACCCATTTTTACATAAACTGCAAGGCGTCAGATACCCAAAGACATCACGATGAATGATTTCCTTTGTCTTTGGCTTTTCCATTTGTTACTAGTTTCTGCATTCTTAAGAAATTTGCGTTTAGAATTAACAAATGTACTGCACTACCCTTGAATGAAAGAGAGCATGTTACCTGAGTCTTGAGGATCTCAGCTTTTGTGAGTTGCATGTCTCCAGTGAGTTCGCGGACTGCAATTCCCAGAGATGACAGCCGCTTGCCAAAGTTTTGGACCATCTCAGCTGCAAGGGCTTTCATGGGAGCTACGTAGATGATCTAAACAAACAAACAAACAAACGATATAATGTCAGGGGTTTTAGACTGAGCAGCTCGCCGAAGGAGGTTAAGTTTGTTGACCGAGAACCTCACTGGTACTAAGGTAGGATTAAAGGGTTATTCAAAATAAGACTTAACCCTAACAACATAAACAGGAACAGTGGAATGAAGCGTGGATGCGTACGATCAGACATCACAACAGCCGATCGATACCACAGGCCGCAGAGCGAACGGTTTCCTCCTTGGATGGAAACCTGCAAACCATGAGTGAGGTTCGTAGCCTGATACACCAATCACTAGCAACCACGGTGGTACTAATAGTCCTACTCAGTGATTCTACACTATCGCCTGATGAAGATCAGCAGTACGCGGTCGGAACGTCGCAATAAATGATAAATGATAAATGAAACCCTTTCATTTACATGAAAATAAAGTTTAGTTCCCAGCGGAGTGAAATGCTGTAAAACAGTACGAAGATAAACATCCCTAAGTATCGTACTGCATGCTGCTAAAGAGCATGCTGCTTTCTACAGAGCAACTAAGATTTGGAACTCCTTAGATAAATCACTAAAAACATCATTAAACTTTTGAGAGATCAGTTAAGGACTATTTGTTACAGAAATTTCTTTTTAATCAATTTTTATTTTTTTTACTACTTAAATTTTTCTTTCTTCTTCAGATGAAGACATGTACATTAACATAGAATCCACCTACTCCTCCCGTAATCCAAATTATTCAAGTCGAGTGCCTATGAGTTAGCTGAAGCAGCTAAGTGCATTTACACTCTAAACATAACAATTACCATTTCCATCGATTTACTAGTCTACATGTACTCCCTTATTTTTCTTAAGGACTGTTGAACGAGCGAATTATGCCAGCAAGAGTAAAAATCACCACCCGCGAGATCGGTGATGCAAGAGGGAGGACAGAAAATAAGAATGAAAATGTCTCTCGTTTTCTCTCCTTCTGCGTGGACAACCTCCAGACTGGAGGAGATTTTCATGTGGGTTCGCGTGTTCCTCTTCTTCCACTATCCATGAAGAAAAGAAGTGACTACTCGTAGTCTATCCATTTACCATTTACCTTGAATTTATCTTTCTTGATGACTCCTTCTTCAATATTCTGCTTAATCTCCCTTAGGATTGTCAACATGGCAATGTTGGTTTTACCTGCTCCCGTTGGAGCAGAAATCAGAAGATTTTCATTTGTATTATAAGCTGTATCAAACACAATTGACTGGATCCTATTTAGTTTCTTCATGCCTTGGAATCCCATCCGTCCAATCTAAAAATCAATAAATGTTGAGACTGGTCACGTAGTCGAATACTAAGTCACCAATGATGAACGGTAAAAGCAACTTTTTAGGCTGTCTATAACAGCCTAAGGAAAAAACCGACATTTCGCGACGCCACCAATAGGAAGCTTTAGCAACGACGACGGCGACGGCAGCGAGGACGTCAAAAAAGAAATAGGTTTATTACGCAAAACAACAATCACGCTTTTTTGTACATTTTCTTTACCGTCCTTGCACGACTACGACGTGAAAATGCCTAATTGCAAGTTTTATGGAGGACGTAAACAAGCGACGACGAATCTCTTTTTCTCTCTCTAAACTTGAGTGCGGTCCTCTAGAAATCAACTCCAGGGAAATTCGCCTACACTTGCCATTTTCAGCAAATTGGAATAAACGCGACAAAGTTTGAAAAAACGGGAATTCATTTTAAAACTGACGTTTTCGCTGCCGTTGCCGTCGTCGATGCTAAAGCCTCCTACTGACAGTTTGAGGAACGAGTGCAGAAATCCCATCCTGATGACGTGTCACTACCTAGATCTGGGCAGCGCTACTGATTAGTCGTGCCTTGTGGGAAATCTGCGTCATCCAATCAGAAGTACAACCCACCTCATCCAATGACGAAATAGGGATTGGCGTTTCGCCTTCCCTCGGTGGCACAGGGGTGTTAGGTGGAATGACAACCTCCTCAAACATTTTTGTGTTTTTACGTTTAGCGTCCGCTGGTAAGGCGATCTGTCAGAGAAAGAGCAGAATTACATGTAGAAAGTAATTTTAATTACACCATTTGATCCAGTTATCTTGTTGCAACGACAAACCTTAAAGTTGTTACTGTTTCAGGAGTACGCGTGGTTTGGATAAGCATTTCACACTTACACCAATCATATTTCAAGAGCACTCCCTGCATCAGCATACCTGTAAATTCTAGTCGGGGAAAGGTAAGATGTACCGCAGCAGCACTGGAACACAAGCTCTGGTTTGACGTAAAGTTATGGTGCGTAGTGTTATTTAGCAATTATTCCTCGGGCTCTAAGGAAATAGCCCATGAGGCCGAAGGCCGAATGGGCTATTGACTCAGAGGCCATGAGGGCGAGAGGAATAATTGTTTTAGTAAAATCCAACCAGCTGGTCAAAAATATCAGGCCGGAAAAAGGAACTTTAACTAGCAAAACGCGATTCAGCCGCCATTTGATTTGGTTTTCAAAGCTGGCGCCTTTCGCTACTAGTGGGCTATAACATATAGCCCAGTAGTAGCTCAACCAATCAGAACTCAGCATTGATAATAGACTAGTAGTTAGATTTTACTAAAGTAAGTTATACGTAGTTTATGCAGGGCGCATTATTTCTCCCAGAACAGACCCTACATATTTATTGAACGAAACTGAAAGAATAAAGGTGGCGATTTCGTTGGTGGCGAGATAGTTTAATGGAGAGGTAACCAGAAAGACGAGGGCGACATTCCAGAAAGGAACAAAGTAAAAGGCTTATTTATAAGCTTATTTAAAAGCAGGCAACTCTCAAACTCTCAAATATTGTATAGATCGACGCTTTATACAATAATAAAAAAAATTATTGTAGTTTCAACAATTAGGGGTCGGTGGATATGAATATAGTTATGAAGCAAACGAAACAATATTCCGCTCCCGTCCTTAAACAGCGAGCAAGTTCTCTGATACGAGGGCGGAGGATGGGGGTGGGAAACAGGAAAAAAGCGGAAATAGCTCTGCCCTTCTTTACCACCAGCCCAGAGCGCCTCCGCCCCCCTCCTCTCCCGCTCAGAGAGCTTGCTCGCAGGCTACTCTCGTCCTTATTTTGCTTCCTACTTGGACGTAAGGCAGTGTGCATAACGCGTGATTCTTAAGATGTTACCATGCAAATGAAACCTCTTCAGCAGTACTTTCACATGGTACTATATATTTAGAATGTAGTTCTAACTTTTGAGTCTGTGGATGAAGTCCTACATGTATGGTGTGACAAATCAAATGGACACTCTTCAGCTGTGCTTTTGCTTGGAGCTATTCATCTCTTATGATTTTAATTTCCATTTTCGCCAAAATTAAATGCATATTGGGAGTGAGAGGATTAATCTGCATCGTGCAATACCTTGGTGTCTGAAATGAAGGCTGTAGCGCGTTGTGTCTCAGCCAAAGCATCAAACACGTGCGGGTAAACATGACCTGTGTGCATGCTCCTTTTTGGTCGTGATAATAATGGCGCAGTGGCTGCTGCCTGAAGAGCAATCTCTCTAAAAAAAGAAAACAACAGCAAAAAATAAACATACAAAGTTAATGCCACCAAGTATTCCAGTGCAGTAGGTAAAGGAGCACTGCGAGCTAATCTGGCGGCCCAAACGCCGACAATTGTTTTTGCTAAAATGCAAACTCTCTTTGCTACAGAGGAAACTAAATCGCCCACACCCTAACTTGGGGGCCAGAGACTCAAATAGGCTGATTTAGCAACAGAAAGGGAACGTCACTTGACGACGGCGCGCGCAAATCAAACAAATGGTTTGACCAATAGCAGAGCGGCAAATTGGGCACCGGAAGTCGTATGTAGTCCTTTCCGCGCGCTTTCCCGCCGTCAACTAACGTTCCCGTTATGTTGCTTAATCAGCCTAATGAAGTAATCCCCCATTCCCCAAAAGAACATACCCCCATTATAGCGACATAGTTTTCTCAGTCCCCTGGCACTTCACTGTATTGAGAAAAATGCTAACGAAATAAAGCAACATAACTGTATACCTCTGTACTTTCATGGAGTCAGGATCAAAACCAACAGCTCTGAGATAGGTTTCTTGATCAAGTTCTTGCTCATCTGGTGCGGCATTTCTGTCTCGGCGAGCCTGACGTCTCTCCTCTTTCCGTTCCTCTTTTCTTACTTGTCGCATCAACTGCTTCTCTTGCTCAGACTGACAAGCGTAGTAAATAAAGAAGATTAACAGTATGGAGCAGTGGAAACCGGTCGTTTCAATACAAACTGAAGTTGGTCCGATACAAATCTCGAGTCTGTTCGATTCAGTCGCGGTCGTTACAATAGAACTAAGGAACATCCTTTGACTTTTAAAGATGTGGTCAGTCTCTAGCAACTTTCAAATAAATGCTTCTACAAAACGAAAGGAAGGTTAGACCCGCCCAAAAGCAAGTTACTCGATATAGTTTTGTCTCGTTTCGCTGGCTACAAGGAATGCTGTAGCGCGAAAGTCATCTGAGAGTACCCAACAGTAGCCTGAATAACGGGGGTTCCAATGGGGACACTCAGGCAGGTTTGAGGACTCGAGCGCGAAGCGCGAGACACTTGAGCGGATTCCTCTTTCATGCCTAACGCTTCACTTTTGGGCTCCAGAAGTCTGAAACTCGTCTTAGTGCCCCCATTAACGTCTGTTATGCAGAGTTATGATCAAGGCGAATAGATATTGGCCAAGTTCTTTCAATGTGGCTAAATGTTATTTAGGTGAAGTTAGGCACGAGACAATGCTGGCCAGCGATCTCCACCACTAATCGTATGTGGGGCGGTCTTGGGATTTAGCAGGCCCTTAGTGATTTTACAGCGCTGTCGCAGAAGTCAATCATTTTGCTCACGTTGCTTTTGCGTGCAGTAGTTATAGTTGTTTTTGGTTTAACTGCGTTAAAATATAACTTGGAGATGATATTATTAAATCCAGGAATAACAGTTGTGTAGCGTGCTCCAACTTAACAGTGTACATGTATGAGATTTCTTTAAATCTAAACATTATTGTAGTTACCTGGACAGTTACTTGACATCCATACGATGGTTTGTTTGACTGCCCTGGAGGCTTAACTCTACCATTCCCTATAATGTGGACAACAAACATTGAACAATGTCGGCGTCTAATGTTACATGCATGATCAAGGATTTACACAATGCATTAGTAGCAGCTTCGTGACATTGAAATATGCATTAAAAATGTTTTGCCCACCAAAAAATTGAAATGTTCTATTGTTAGTTTTAGTGGGGTAAGATAGTGTGTTCAAAAGAGAAGGAGGCCCACACGGCCGGAGTGGGGGCCTGTTTCTCAAAAATCACGGAAATTAACGGCCCGGATTGAGGTTTCAAGAGTTTTACAGATAACACGATAAAATTATCAACTAACAAAACAAAATGAACTGGTTTCTTAACTAGGACTGCCCTTTTATTCTTAAGATTTTGATTTGAATACGGTGTGGCACGAAATTTGTGCGGGTTCTAATTTTTGCGATTTTGGCGTCTTTTTCAGCGATCCGCAAAAATAAGTTCCCGCAAATAAAAATTACCGCAAATATTTTTCCCGCAAAAATTTACAAAATATTCTCTAAGTTAAATTCACTACACAAAAATACAGTACTAAGAAATCGTGTCTGTTCAATTACGACTTGTCTCTTTCGTTCAGAAACAAAGCGGTGTACAATGAAATATCGACGCACACCGTAGTATTGTTCGAAAATATGCATTTCTATTGTACGTACTCAATAAAAACGAAAATATTGTCAACGCTGGGTACTGGGTACTTTCTGAAAATCGCAAAAATTAATTCCCAGCCTGAAAAACCAATCTGCCCTAATCGCAAAAATTAGTTCCTGCAAAACACAAAAAATCGCTAATGATCTGCAAAAATAAACTCCTGCAAAAATTTCGGGCCACACAGTATTAAATTCTGGGCCCAAAAAGTTGCAGGGACTTTCAAGAAACGGGTCCAAAATTCCAGTTTCTGTAGCACAAAGCACCTAGGACTACCACTACTCCCTCCTGCATGGGATGTTAGACCACTGAAGGGTTACCCCCCGCAGAATTTTCACTACCAGTCCCCATTTATCACCAGTGGAGCAAATTAAGTTTTTCATCAAAGGAAACCACCTAATGGGCAAGGTTTGACCACAGTCCTACAGACACGAAGTTCAAGGTGTTAATCTACTCAGTCGCCATGTTACATGTACCTCTCACTATAGTATGGGCCCACTTCAATAATGACAAAAATTTCAGCATTCTACTGAATGAGCTGTTTAGTGAATGGTTTAAGTGCCAAGACAGTATCTGGAATGTCATAGGTTTCAATTCATTCTTCCTGAAAATGCTACCAATGATGGACAAGGTATTTTATGATTTATACCTCTAAAACTTTTCCACCAAAAATATAAATACTGATATACTTTGTACTTTTCAATTTTCTGAAATTTAAGATCAATAACCCATCATTGCTCCTCTTTTTGCCTAATATCTTATAAAGTATCAGCTTCAAAAGGGGAGAATCAAATGTTGAGGCTCTTACTTTTGAAAATGTTGTACCCTGTGGGTAAGTTATGATCTGTAACTATTGATCAGTGCAGGTTGAAAAATATTCAGTAGGATAATTATAGTCATTGATAATATTGAAATGCCTACAAGCAGAGGCAACATTTTCAACCTGTTATTAACATACCTTGGTTTTCTATCAAATCACCTGCACTTTCAGACGTTGCTATGACTATTCTGTGTCTGTCTGCCAAGAGAGTTTGAATGAATTCAAATCGATCAAAACCAAGAAGTTCAAACAAGTCATTCTGAATGGCTGCATTATCTTTATCAGAGGCAAGAATGTCAAAAATTGCCGAACAAAGATCAAGGACTGAAACACCACTGGAGCTGTTGGCAAAATACATCTCACACTGATTTCTGAGCCAAGAACCGTTTATATCATCCTTTCTATTAGCTGCCTCACTTGATGGCTTGTCTCTTAACTCAGTAGGTTCTTCCTTGACTGATGCAAAACCACTGTTAACATAAGCAACCTCATCCTCAGAATCAGATAGCAAAGCCTCATCAAGTGAAAGGTCTTTCTTTTGCAATGGTGAAAATTTTATATCACTTCCAAATTCTTTAACAGGTTCCTCTTGTTTTTCTTGGCTTCTTTTGTTGATAGTGGCTAAGCAGTTTTCAGAGAGAAGTGAAATTAAGCTGTGGATAATGTGACAAGCCTTGGTAGCTGATGAAGCTGGGAAGGCTCCAAAACAATTCCTAAGTTTTGAACTTTCATTTTTTCCAATGTGATCAGCCTCCTTTAAAGTTACAAAAATGAATACTGAAGCATTTTCCACAGCCTCTCCACATGAATCTTTGCCAACTAGAAAGATAAAAAGAGACAAAATATATGGTTAACTCCAATAATGCACTTAAACACCCTAAGAGGCCTGCATGGGACCATGATTCTATTATATAAGATCATGGTCCATTTCTGTACCATTTACAAGTAATGTCATCTCTTTTTGTTGTCTTGAAAAACTGTTCAACTGTTTATTAATTATTGTAAATTTTACAGAAAGCAATATTCACTGCCCACAGTTAGCAGATTAGCCAGTCAAGGCGAGCAGTGGTTACACGTATGTTATATATATATAAATTGCTCACAAGAAAGATGACTGTTACAGTCAATATAGTTGAATAAAATCTTCCAAATATGACTAGTTATGGACCATTCAGAAAAAACACACCCAACAAGTCACAACAAGGACAGGAAAACACAAGTCATGGGTCTGGTTCCTCAAATGATGGTTAAGTTTAACCCAGGATTAAGCCAGATTTTAAGCAACGTTTTCTTGTCTAAGAACATGTCATTCGAGCTTTAATACAAAATACTTTTGTGTCTTTACTCTGAAATTCAGTGATGATAACACACAATGTTTCTCTAAGCAGTGCATAGGAAGGTAAAGACAAAAATGAAACAAGATTTTTAATCCTGGATTAGCATTAATCAGCCTTTCAGGAACTGGGCCATGGTCTCTCCACCGAGGTGAATGCTGACTTATTCTTTTACAATGTAAATGTTTTTATGTTCACCAACATTTTTGAGAAAAGTTCATCAAGAGGGAACAAAGAATTATGAAATTAATGCAAAGGGAAAGGAAAGCAAAGAAAATTGTAAAAAGAAAGCCAAAGTTATGATGTAAAAGTCATGTTTGATTTTCAGGAACTGTACATGTATGTTGCTATAAAAATCTTAAAACTTTGATCACATCAGGAAATACCACTCATTAATCAAAGTGACATTAGGCAATTAACCCAAAAAAACTTATCATTCTAGAAACATATAAGAGCTATTGGAACCAAGCAAACTGAATTATCAATTATTACATACCAATTTCTGCAGATGTTTGAACAAGCTCTTGCAATAGTGTCCTAACCTAAAAAAAGAAGAATTTTGCACCGCTATTATTTTTACCTACATGTACACTGTAATAATATTATATTATCTTCCAGTATGTTTCATTTCATGAAGCAATGGTCATAATAGTACAGTACTGTTACTACATTGTAACAGAGCATCTTCTGCAATTAAAACGCACTGCATTGTAAAGCTGGTATATGTAATGTACAACTTAACTGTCCTGCACTGTTCAGTTCTGTGCTGTTCTGTGTACCCTATCTACTGTCCAGTACTTTTACACGTAGAACAAGTCCCTATAGACTTTCAGTTATAAAGAAGCCAGCGGCACTTTCATTTGTTTAAAAAAAAATCAGCAGTTAGTTAATTTAGTTAGTCATAATTATTACAATTTCCTTTTGCTTTTTTACACTTTTAAAATTTTGCATGCACTTTCTTAAACATTGAAATACCAAGGGTCCTCATTGATATCAGCTTGACTAGAAGGGTCTACCATTGTGAAATACAATTAGTACTATCTACACTGTACTTACTGATGTGTACTTTCCAGTACAGTCTGAACCATATAATCTTGTACTGTTCTTCACTGCAACTGTTCTGCACAGTAGAGTTCTTTACTGTCACTCACAATACTGTCACTATAATGTGTTCACTGTCTTGTACTACAACTTTACTGCTTTTTACTCCCCTATACTGGCCAATATTACCCTTTATTTGATCTGGGGTGGGCTGTGTTGTACTTCTCCTAAAAACTAGAGCTACTGGCTGACCATCAGAATGGAATGGACGACAAATGGAATGACAACACTATTCCTTCTAAATTTTCTACAACACCAGCAATATCTATCTAAATTTAACCTTAAATCTAAATTAATTGGTAAATTCATAGATGACCGGCTCTTGGTGATCTTTGGGGCTTTCATGTATTTGGGGAAGTTCCATTTTTAATCCGAACCCCCCCCCTCCCCCTCCCCCTCCCCTTCCCACCCCCAACTAAGGATGATGGGTTTTAGAATAGGGGGTTCGGATTTTTTCATCAAATAGGCCAACAAGTTCGGACAAATTTTCCAAAAGTGCCGACAAAGAACAAACCCTTTGGATTTCATTTTTCAAAGGGCGCCGACAAAAATTTGAAGGTTCGGATTCCAGTCATCCTTATCAGGGGGATGCGGGAATGCGGATAAAAATAGAACGTCCCATGAATACACTATTTCTGTATCTAACTAAACAAGCTTAAAAGAAAAACCTTTTTCTTGTCTGTTAAAAGTGATATACATACCTCCTGGGCAGCAACTTTGTCAGAGCTTGCCGATTCTAATATCAAACCTTTTAATTCCACCCACGACAAAGTTTTCGCAAGCTGCTTTCTTGCTCGGAGTTGGCGCTTCCTCTTGAGTAGGTCATTCACATTTTCTGGTGGACGTGAATGCGGATACGATACCCCTGAGAAAGCTCGTAAAGAACCTGTTAACCTTGGAAGTTCTATCGGTGGCATGCTATTAAAATGGAACTCGATCCGCGCCGCATACAACCCCGCATCCAAGAAGCAAAATTAATTTGGCTGTGATCAGCAAATACTCCCAAACACTACCAAATGCCGTCCGCCATTTTCTTTGCGCCCTGAGTTACCTCAACCAGCGCACGTTCCATACAACAGAAGTTATTATATGTACGCCTGAAGAACGTGTCTCTTTAATGTACCTTCACTCGTCATGAGAAAAGAGAATGATTTGGTGAGTTTACTGATATTTTTAATTGCTATTTTCAAAGACTGGGTGATTGTCTCAGCAATTGAATCGTGGGGGGTTTTTAATGCCTGTAAAGAACAAAAGTCGCTAAAGATGACAAATACTTATTCAACATTCTTGGAACGGTTTTAAGAAACATGACCCAGACCTAGACATGTACTCCTTGCACCATCTTGGATCATAAATTATCTTATTATATTCCTCGTCATCTGTATTTTTAGCTCTTTATTTGGTTTCTTTATCTACAGTTTATGTGAAACCGTATGCTCCTTGCCACGTAATAATACTTAACGCGTATTATTCTCACATTAATCGCCTAGCAAGGGTTATAATATGCATGGTTGAATGTCTCTCTCACTTCTGTCTCCATGTCCACGGATGATTAAAGCTTAATGCTCTCAATACTTAGTATCTTAGGTCCTGATTGTACGATCGTAGTAGTTTGAAATTAGACTGGGATGAGTGACATCAAATCATTTACAAGTAGCTTTACATGAGACTGAAGAACCAATAATGTGACTCTGTTACAACTTCAACAACAGTTTAACTCCAGTTTGGTCCTCTTATCCCGGCATGTGTAATCGAACATGCAGTAATCGAAATGAGTCAAATTTAATGGAAAGTGAAAAAATAAATGATCGAACAAAATCCAACTCACAAAAAAATTTGGCCACATTTATCAAACTTTCGTTAATCAAGCGTTTAATAATTTCTGAACTTTTGATTTAACAGTTTGAAAGTAAATTGCCTCAACTGGTTTTGCATGGAAAAATCGCTTTCATGACCCATGCATGACTTTCTAAAGCTTAATCTTGTATCCACCCAATCTGGGAACGGCGAAGCTGACGCGACCTGACACACATGCTGCCTGCTTACTCTGCTGGGTCTGAAATTGAAAGGATTTTACTTGCAGATGGTATGACTGATATGTAATCGATAGCAATAATGATTAGTTGAAAATGTAAGTGTGAACTACAGTTTGGTTTGATTTGCTTGCAAATGAATCAAAATCGATGAAAAAACAATAATGTGTTTGTTGTGATTTCAGTATAGTGGAAAGGTTGCAGTTGTCGTTTGATATTCATTTATCACCAAAATAAATAAAATAAAGAATAGAATAATTTGCCGCTCTGTTATAAAAACTTCTTGAAATTGATCTCTTTGTGTTCACTACATGTATCAGTCTTTCTGAGACTACTGTAGATAGAGTCTTTGATTTTGGTTTAGTCAACAATTATTGTGAACGGTCAGTCGCATGCTTAGATAATTGAACAAATTTTGTTCAATTATCTAACAAAATCAAATGGTTCAGTTTGATTATGTATAAAATTAACTTGTTGGGTCATTAAACTGACTAAGAATTCCATGTTTGATTTTATTTGATTGCTGAAATCAATCAAATCAATCAAAATTTTGTTCGATTAGATATGCCGGGACTTATGAACACTAAAATAATATTAATTATTCTTGCTTCTACAGTCAAACCTCCCATAAGCTATATCACCCCGAATGCATTTCCTTAAGATATTGCTTGCAAGAAACCAAAAAATGTACAAATTGCTCTCGTTAACCAGCTCGTTCCCGTTTAAACTTACAGTAAATAAAAGTTTTGTGCATTATTTTTATACATGTATGGTGATGCCTTCCACAGATTAACTTGTACATGCTAATGAGCACAAATATAAACAAGGATGTCAGCAAAGATTTACCTTTTATAAAAGTACTTTAAATGGTCCTCAGTTACCTCATAAAGATCCTGGAGTGAGGGAGACTGGGACTGAGCACAACATTACTTTGCACAACGACAAAACGCACTACGCAAAGCATGATCAAAAAAATTCAACATCCGGTCACTTTCGTATTTTCGGTTGTGTATATAAACCAATTGAGAAAAATAAAATTCCTGTTGTGCGAGGTTTAAAAACAAAAAGGAAAAAACTACATGTAGAACAGAAGGTAAAGAAAAAAACTGTTTCTTTTGAAAATTCATTCATTTTTCTAATTTTAGACTTCTGCACCAAAGGGTTTTCTGGTTTCACCAATGCTGAAAATGATGTTTGAAGTTTGTAGGTCACTAGCACTCGACAAGGCGAAATTGTTTTTACTGGCTTTCTTGTATGCTACTGGTTTCACATAGTTAATTTGGGAGGAGGCGATAACTGAGAAAAGAATAGCAATACTCATCAAAGAAATAACCAAAATAAGGACATCATTATTATCATAAACACTAGAACCAGGGAATAAAAGTTTAGTCCATTCAAGAAAACAAGGAAAAAAACAAAGATGGGTGGGATTGGCAACCTCGCCTTTTTTTTCTTTTTTTTTTTGTTTTCGTGCAAGAAAATCAACTTACCTGATGTTCAAATTAGCCAAAATTACACGAGTAACCTTCACCTTTTCTTGAATATAATTGACTAATTGTTTCAGTGATCTGTGCCTGGTTTTCCATAAAAGCAATTTCACGAGCAGCATGAAGCGGAACGACTGAACCACAAGCTGCCAGAAGCTAAGCGCGTGTGGGAGACTTTGATCTGACTGGAAAGTCTGACTGAAAAAGTGATCGAAAATGCTCAACCTGGTGCATGCGTAGACGTTTTGCCACAGTGTTACTTTGCACTGGTACTCAGGCACTAATGCTTGGGCAGCAGTTCTGAACCTAGCCTAAGAGAAGTGACATATAGTTACACTTATTAAATTAGATTGTCTTTGTTATTTTTTTGTGTACATGTATAGTTGTCTGTGTGAAAAAGAAAGGAAATGCAAAGTAAAGACACAACTTCTGATGGTGAAGCAGATCAAGGCGTTAGCCCAACATTCATACGTAACACTATGATAAGCAGCACTATGGTCAGTGGAGAAGCATCTGAAACTGATGAAGAAGATGATGATGATTTTGACAGTAAACAAAGGAATGCAAATGAAGACGAAGCAGAGACTGAAAAAACACATTTTAAAGACGAGCAAGAACTTGACACTGAAGTGCAAGAGTTTGAGTTAGAGACAGGTGCAGAAGTTAAGACAAGAAGGCAGAAGATAGTTTACAAATTTGATTCGTAAGTACCCATTAAATGGCCTTCTAGAAGAGCACAAAAAACTATTAGAAAATGACACTCTATTTCCAGGAAATCACATTTAATTGAAGCAAAATAATTGTCCATGGTGCTGCAACTATAGGATTTGTCTACAGCAGACTTATTAAAGAACACTTGCTCTTTGGGTTAACAATATTTTTATTAAACAGCCTTGTAATCAACCCTTCAGAAATTAATTAATTTTTATATGGCCAAACCAAATATCATTGAAACATGCTATAAAGTGCTCCATGCATGGCACAAGTTTCAACAAAATTAATCATTAACCTTGCATTTGCTAGGTGCTTCAGGCCTCGCACTTCTTAAGGAAAGATAATAATTATTTTTCCTAATAGAAGTGCGAGGCCTGAAGCGCCTAATTATTATTGTAGTATTTGTGTAATGTCTTGCACTAAATGAAAATATGTTTTTTTTCCTTCACATGTTGACACTGTTTAACTGCAAATCACAAGACCATTTCATCGAAAGCTAAGTAGGTACCTTTTTGAGACCCTGGCTTTAATAACCTTTCACTATTAATAGTGGGGTACACATATGTGAAAAAAATGGTAAAAATTCAATTTTTTGTGAAAAAATCTTCAAAAAATGTAAACAGTACTATGCAAAAGTTGTGCCAAATAGGTTTCATTTGAATGATAACATCAAAAGTACCATGTGAAAGTACTGCTGAAGAGGTTTCATTTGAATGGTCACACCATAGGATTTCGTCCACAGACTCAAAAGTTGGAGCAATCTGATTAGTCTCTATCCTTTTGTTTTAGAGTGAAGAGATTAGTGTCTTCTCAATGAGACTATGAAGGGAATTCCTCTTTGGTCACAGTCTTGATTCACATACAGTGCATACAATGGTGTATAAAATGGTGTTTTTTTTATAGGAGAAAGAAATCTAGAATTGCGAAGTGACCTTGTTGAGGGTTTAACCCATTGTTACAAGTCAGCGGGGACCAGACTGGAAAGCTCCACATTTTATCTTAGCAGAGCACAAGCAGCAGCTCAGGTAAAAATAATGCCTTTTAGAGACAGATTTTGCGAAGGTTTACGTTTCTTTTCAGGCATTAAAGAAGAGCTTTTGTTAAATACCAACCTTTCACTGGAAGTAATAAACTTTCAAATAATTATACACAGTAAAGGAACTGTGAAATGCTAACAACATTATCAGTTGGTCAGTGGATAGGCTCGATTACCAGCCCCAGTTCGGGAAAGTGAGCCCGCACTCATCCCCCAAGGGGGATCAAAGACCGGACCCAGGAGATGGTGGAAATCGAGCCTAGTCAGTGGACATCTTCCAAAAAAAACTTAACTACAGCCTTGCTTTGTCATGTGCCTGAGTCCATGATACTATCATCTGATAGTGGTCAGTAGATCACTGACATTTTATCAGGTTTTCCCTTGATGGCATGGACAAATAAATTTTTGTTCAAGTAACAACCCAAATTTTGCTGATGGAAGTAATTTATATAACAGACTTTTTTACCCATAGAGCACAGAGCCTCATTAGTAATAATTTCCCAACAAACTCTCTTCATTCTTCATTTTATGATTCACACAACGATGAAAAGTGCATAAATGTGGACTGATGATCTAGACCAAGTATTAGTCTTTAGAAGTATCGTAGTTTTTAAAAGACCTACCGGTAAATTGAAAACTCGTGAAATTTGAAACCCCCCTCTCAGCATTTTTCAACCACTTGTCTAAAATGAATTCCGGTCACGTGACAATGCTGAACCAACTCAATCACTGTAGAAGATTGAGCGAGGCAGTCGAAAATTTCTATTTTTTTAAATATTCCTTGTGATTAGCATTATTATTCTATAATTAATATAATTACTTGTTTTTGTTTTTATGTATTTCAGGATGTCTCACACAACACAAGCCTAATGCTGGAAGATCTCACACATCTCTCAACATTATTGGAGAGCATTCTCGCATCAGAAAAGCTGTTCCCTATTAATGTTAATGTCAAATATCAATCGAACTCTGCCTAATATAAGAACCAGTGACTGGAGTTTTCTACCAGCTAATTAGTATGCTTACATGTACACCATACACACAAACTTTAAATCAAGAACTGTGTCTATCTTTGCCGAACAAGAAGCAGTATATGCCAGTTTTACCATCTAAGTTGACGTTTTCGTTCAAGGGAAGACGTTTTATCGGGGTGGAAAAACATTTTTATTTATTTCTTCGTAATAATTTTGGGTTTACAGTGCTATTGTAGCTCTTTCAGCTTTAGGAATCAAGGATACGGAGTGAGTTTAGAATCACGACATGATTTGCCCCTACGTCTAGAAACTGTGTAAATCTCCAATGGCTCACGGGTTTGCCAGACCTTTCAGAATGTCCATAAGATTTTGAAGATTTACAAGTCACGTGTCACGATTCTAGCCGCCTTCAATTTAAATTTCTATCGTCGGTTATAGTCACTTCAGTGATTCTGAAGTAAACAATTTTTTTCTCAACTATTTTTTTCGCCTTTCCTATTTTAATTAGTCGGTAAATATGAAAGAAAGAGGAAAGGCGTTTTGATGGAGTGGGGTATGAGAAGAGGCAGGAAGCAGCCAATCACTACAACAACGTTCTGTGGTCTATGGAACGAATCTCTCTCTTTATACTACTACATAAGAAATTACTGCAATTTGATTGGCTTAGAGCAGTGGTATTTCAGCTTAATTTGAAATACCTACATGTGAAAATTACAAACCTTGGGTGGGTAGTAGTATAAACAAATAATAGCATGATTTATAAGTGATATTTGGCATAAATACCACTTGTGATATTTCAAAATTGTCTCAAATTTCACTTGCCTAACGGCTCGTGAAATTACGCATAACAATTTTGAAATATCACTCGAGGTATTTATTCCAAATGCCACTACAAATCAGGCTATTACCTATACGAAGACCATGAAAAATTCTACAGCGCCAGCTGGATGCCTGAAATGTCAGGTAGCGCGGAGCCGGTGTTTTGACTCACCCCATCCCCCCACCCCCCCCTCCCCCCCCCCAAAAAAAAAAATGAATGCAGAGGTCCACTCTCGACCCGTAAATAAGGCCCGGTTCAAACGTCGAATTTCACAAGTGCCGAACTTTAACGCGAGAGTTAAATGCATGTGAAGTGCGACGTTTGAATCAATTAAATTCGACTGTTTAAATTAAATGCAACGTTTGCCGTATCTGCGACTGAAACAGTCGAGGATTCGACTCAGGTTCGACTTTTGATTCAAACGTCGCATTTCACATGTGCCGAACTTAATGAATGAATTTTAGTAAATTATTATTATATTACTGGGAATATTGACAGCGAAGAGAGTTAAATTCGACAGAGTTCAGTGAGTTAAATTCGACGTTTGAATCAAATGCCGTATTTAACTATTTTAGTCGACTGAAATAGCAATTAAGTTCGGCACATGTGAAATTCGACGTTTGAACTGGGCCTAAAACTGACTGGTTCTTTCTTTCCGGATCTGTAATGTAGAGACGCTAAAGCCAGACATCACTTGAAGAGGGAATTAAAACAAAAATGAATAGAAGGCCGGCAAAGAGCTGATAAATCAATGATATAAAAGGGTAAGGGATTGGACCTTTGGGAGGAACCTCCCCGTATAAAACTTTGTTGAGTACCACCTGGACTCCACGTATAGAAAAAAAATCTACCTTGCAACTTGGCTAAAATATTCCCACTTTCTCTATCTATTTTATCTAATATTTGTTTTTATATTACATTTGGTAGATACCTTATTATAGGAAATTAACGCTCCATGAAATTAAGATATTGGAAATTAATAAAGGAAATTAACGCGATTAAGACACAGTTGGTGGTGACAACTGGAACAAATTTATTTCAACGCTGGATGCAAAAAAATTCAAAACTGAACAAAACTGAGCCACGTGCTCGACACAACAGTACTCAAAGTTCTAAACGTAGGGGTTACGTATTTATTCGATTAAGCGCCTATTAAATTTTTGGACCTTGAGAGTGGGCGCTTATTCGAGGCTGGGCGCTTATTAAGTTTCACCGTTTTGTGTAGTATGTTTATTTTGCAACAAAACAATAAATGCGAATAAAAAAACGCGAAGAGTAACAAAGCAAGGTTTCTGTAAGATATTCCGAAGGAAACCCCCTCCTCGGGGAAGTCTCTTATTAGTATTTATTCAATTTCAATTAATTTCAATCTCATTGTCACTCAAGAGGGGTGGGGTGGGGGTGGGCGCTCAACTGAGTTTAATTAGGAGGAGGAGGGGGTGGAGGTTGGGGTGGGCGCTTATTCGAGGCTGGGCACTATTAACTTTTTCTGCCTTTAGGATGGGCGCTTATTCGAGGTTGGGCGTTTATTCGAATAAGTACGGTACTCGACTTGACAAGTTACTTGAACAAGGAGCCAAATTTACAGGAAGAGTTATTTCAGTGAAGCTGAAAAGATCGCCACTAATTCAAGGAGGCCTTGAAATACCAATGGTCGTTTCTGCCTAGTGGAACAATGCGAGAAGTCTCACCCTGGCGATCTTGAAAGAAAGAACTGAGAGGTCTCATATTCTGTCGAGAAAGACTATGTTGACGATTCGAAATCTATCTTGGCCGAAATCAAAGGAGAAGATATTCACATCAATTGTGACAGCGACAACGATGAAGATAAACTCGAAATATCAGTGTAAACCTTCGCCTAAGCTTTTGTGAAAGATGAAAAATAAAGGGTAAATGGAAAGAAAGAAAGCTTGTAGTTAATGTTTTTTAAGTGTCATAAATGTCTGGACAGGTTCCAAAATTGGGGTTAAAATACTGGAAATTAAGAGCGCGGAAATTAACACTGCAATTAATTAACGTCCCGGAAATTAACGCTCGACAAAATTAACGCGATAAAATTCGCGTTAATTTCCTATAATAAGGTAAGAAAAAAAAAATTAGAAGAACATTACCTGGCACCCTCGCTTTCGAGATGCTTGCCTGTTCCAGGCTCGACCCTTGACCCTCGATGATCCTCTGCGCGCGTTGACTAGCGTCTATCGGCAAAGTGTCAGTAAAAGCCCAGTTTTTCTCAACAAACAGTCAAAGCCTTTGACTGTTTATTGAGAAAAACTGGGCCTTTAAGAATCACAGTTATTCTTGTTGTTAAGAATAAAGTGATTATAAGATGTTTTGTTGGCGTTTTGGTCTTTTCACGACGCTAAAAATATCCTCGTGTTTCATACCCCAGGGGGATGCTCTGTTCGTCTGTTCAGGTGAATAAACTTTTCATGGTTAATCAGTTTACTGCGGTGGCCCGTAAGGGACATTATAATAGTTTTGTTTTGCTTAAGTTATCGCGCGATAATCAGTCAGTTTATCGTGCTTTAAGTTTAAATTATCGCGCGATAATTAGTCAGTTTATCGCGCGAGAAGTTTGAATTATCGCGCAATAAGTTTGAATTATCGCCCGATAACTTAAGGAAAAAAAAAATTGCAATGTCCCTTACGGGCCACCGTAGTTTACGCTGTTTACTGCGCAGTAAAACTAGGGTGTTCAAATAAATCTTGCCCGGATAATCATACCCCAGGGGGATGCTCATCCTCAGAGACTCAGGGGCAGTCAGTCGGGTCGGGAGAAAGAGCGAGACGAAAGTTTACAAGTACGGGCGAAAGAACCCCTGGGTACCGATTCTCACCGAGCTATTTCCAAAAACAACCGCCTTACCTCACACCAAAGCGGCAATAAAAAAGCTCATTCTACCGGAGACCTTAAACATCCTGCTCACGGATAAGATACTCGAAGCAATGGATAAAAAGCAGATAACAGCACTAGTACTATTAGATCTATCCAAAGCCTTCGACAGTATAGACCATGCAAGGTTGCTCCACAAACTCTCCATCTTAGGAGCCTCACCCTCTACTGTCAAATGGTTCAAGAGCTATTTAACTGGTCGCAGGCAATACGTGAGAATTGGCTCCACCTACTCTGACACTCTACCTATAACTCACGGAGTTCCTCAAGGCGCAATCCTATCACCAATGTTGTTCTGCATTTATCTCAACGATTTACCCACGGCACCGACGTTTTGCAACCTAGAATCGTATGTGGATGACTCAAAGCTATTCATGTCATTTCCTCTCGTTGAGCTTGATGCTGCCATTGAAAAGCTCGAACAAGACCTTCACTGTGTAGCTCAATGGTGCTGTGAGAATCATCTTCTTATCAATCCCGATAAAACTAAACTCCTTTTCCTCGGTACCAGACAGATGTTAAGCAGGTTACCAGAAGACCCTAGAGTGGTATTCTTAGGTAAAACACTGAAGCCAACAGACTTTGCCAAGGACTTGGGAGTCTTTCTTGACCCCCATCGATCTGACCTACGATCACCATATTTCATGTGTAGTGTCATCTTGTTTCGCAAAGCTTTGCCAAATGAATAGAGTCAAAAGGAGCTTCGATAAGGAAACACTAGAGTTGTTAATAACGTCATTAGTCTTTAGTAAGATGCTTTACTGCTCATCCGTATGGTCAAATACTACACTCCAGAATATAAACAGATTACAATCTATTCAGAATTTTGCCAGCAAGATCGTAACAAACTCTAGGAAGTTTGACCACGTAACACCTTTGCTTCGAGAGCTAAACTGGCTTCCTGTCAAAGAACAATTATTCTATAGACCGGCAAAGTGCCTCATTGGCATCTTTCAAGCGCGCCCTGAAAGACACACTATTGAGGCAGACATTTCCTTCATAAGCTCTAGAATTTAGTAGAATACCATCATAAATTGTGATTTCGAGTTTTTTTATTGTCATTTTTGCTTTTATAAATTGTAAATAGTTTGTAAATAGTTCCTGAAAAACCTCACGAGGATGTTACTATTATAGTTATTATTATTATTATTAATTCAAGCGGATGCCGGCTCCTGATTGGGCACAAAAAAATGCTTTGTATTATTGTGCCCAATCGGCGAACAGTTTCTCCTGAGTTCTTTTCGTGCTCTTTCGCCCGTACTTGAAAACTTTCGTCGGGCCCTTTCTCCCGACCCGACTGACTGCCCCTGGGTCTCCGAGGATGAGGGATGTTCAGCAAAGTTATTATACGAGGAGGCTTCGTTGCGAAACAATCAGAAGCGTCCAGCCGGTTAGTTCCCCGCTAGCAGAGGAAAATCATAGATGGAAGGTAATATTTCCAGGGTAAGTATGCTGTTGCTGTTGTGGTAAATATTTTGCATCAGATTTTAGTAACTAAAATTACTATGTGCAGTATGTTGCCCAGTATCCGGCCGGTACCAGTATCCGGCAACTTAAAACAAAAACTCAATTTTTGCAGCGCCCTTTTTAGTTTTCGGTAAACAAGGTATTTCGAATGGAAGCGGAAGATTTCAGGTTTAAAATGCAAGTTGTTAATTTGGCGGGGCTTACAGCTTGAGCCCGGGGGGGGGAGCACTTGGGTTTTTTGTGGAGGGGTATGTGTACTGTCGCAATTTGTAATAATCATCGCACTTTGTAATACCTGTCGCAATTTGTAATAAATCCATCGCACTTTGTAATACCTGTTGCAACTTGTAATAAACCGTGTCGCACATTGTAATAAAAAAGCTGTCGCAATTGGTAATAACTGTCCATCGCACTTTGTAAAAAACTAAGCTGTCGCAATTTGTAATAATTCCATCGCACTTTGTAATAAACTTAAATTATTTTCTTTGGTCAAACATGCATGTCTTCCGACATAAATCTTTCTGCCTTAATTAATCACGTGACCAACGAGAATCGCTTTTATGAAAGACTTGAAACTTCCTGTGACATGTCACCAAAAAAAAGATATGAGTCATTTCATATATTTGAATTCAAAAAATATTTAAATAACAAAAGCAACATTTAACAACAGAAAATTCATGAATAACCTGGAATTCGTCGTCCCAATCCATGTTTGCTTGCCACGTGACACTTGAAGTCTTCGGGGTAGGGGGGGGGAATAATCCCATATACATGTATGGGCTAGGTAGGTAAGTACCGCTGAGGATCTCGAACCGTAAATAGGGTATCATTTTTACCTTGTTGGCTTTGTGTCTCTGGTTTGATCCTTAGATAGGGTAACTCAAGTAGTAATGGATGGTTTGGTTTATTATCCTTTGCATTTTGTGGAAAAAGACCTGAACACGCTCGGAAGAATTGCAAGGTCTTACGGGTTGTACACAGGGAAGGAGAATTTTTACTATCCCAAAGGATTTGCTTTAGAAAGCTCCATAGAAAAAAATTGTTTTAAGATGGAATGATACTCTTTTTGCTCCTCTATGGGACCAAATCAATAGAGAATAATGGACCAAATGGCCAGCCGGCTCCGCGTATGATCCCAAGTGAGTTTTATAAAAACAGGCACATACAAAGTTATCGGCCAGCGAATAATTGGAATGTGTGTTTATGTTTATGTTTTGGTTCGACGGTTCGCCACTGGTGGCCTTTTTGTTTATTTGCAGTAAATTACCTTATGAATTTTTACAGGCCTCGTCTAATTAAGTTGGCCAAAATATAGAAGACACTATTAACTTCTTTTAAGATTGCGCGTTAGACAAGGACGGTGTTGTGTCGACCTGTTATCAGATCTAAAAAGGAAAGCTCTCCTGGTGTCTTTATTTGAATGATGTAAGGATGGATGTCACGATTTGTGGAAATTAAATGCCTTTTAATAATGGCTCGTTGGTGTCTAGTGTGTCTAGATTCTGTACTCTGACAACGCTCTGTCCAGCGGCACATCCCCGTATTGGCCAAGTAAGGAATAAGGGATCGAGTACGCCCCCCAGGTAACCATTGCATGCAAACCATCTAATACAATAGCAAGGTTTAAGAATACAGAATTTCGTTCGTCAGATAACTAATCAACATCAATTTAAAAAAAATGCTTAGGACCGTGAATAGGTTAAATGGTTTGAATGAGCGCAGATATAAATTATAAAAGTAATTTTGTGAGTTACGTGCTTGCAGATCGAGACGTCATCATCTTTGTTTACGAAGTACTGATTCATATTTTGGCATTATATTGATGTTGGCGAAGTAAGTTGAATCACTCTCAAAACATTATTACAAAGTGCGATGGGATTATTACAAATTGCGACAGCTTAGTATATTTCAAAGTGCGATGGACAGTTATTACAAATTGCGACAGCTTTTTTATTACAAAGTGCGACACGGTTTACTACAAATTGCGACAGGTATTACAAAGTGCGATAAATTTATTAAAAATTGCGACAGATATTACAAAGTGCGATGATTATTACAAATTGTGACAGTACAGGGGGGAGGGGCATCTAAATAGCTAAAATCGATTTTCTTTTGTCAGCGAATGCGATGGTTTCTGAAATGTTTTGTCATGCTGGGCCCAGGTCGTTAGTGTTTTTTTCCTGTCGGATAGTGATTTACAGATCCAAATTTCGAAGAATGGATTGCAACTATGGAGAAGTGCATTGTGATTCAGTCAAGATTGCTGATTAAGCAATAATCGT
The DNA here is from genome assembly GCA_964035705.1 of Porites rus. Taxonomy (NCBI): domain Eukaryota; kingdom Metazoa; phylum Cnidaria; class Anthozoa; order Scleractinia; family Poritidae; genus Porites; species Porites rus. The sequence goes on from OZ037992.1 coordinate 41,871,624, forward strand.
TCGGATTCATTGAGAGTTCACCAATAACGCGTTCCATGAAAAATTATTTTGGTTTCATACACGCGTCCTCTTTTCCGCTCCACGAAGGTCAATTATGACAGCTGTTGACAGCATCAAATGTC
>OZ037992.1:41876745-41956745 GCA_964035705.1 Porites rus
AACATTATGTATATGTGATTTCCATGTTAAATGTTCATCCAAAATTACACCAAGAAAAGTAGCTTCCTTAACACGATCAATCGAATAATTACTAATATTAAAAGCTAAATCAAGTGTTTGCCTGTTTTGTCTCGGTCTGAAAATGATAAAATTAGATTTCTTAACATTAATAGATAGCTCATTTGTATAAAACAAACACGTTATCTTTTTCAATTCTAAATTTACAACTTCCATAAGATAGGAAGCATCAGTATGCGAATAGAAGATATTAGTGTCATCAGCAAATAGTATCTGTTCTGTTTGTAAATAAAGCTCTGACGCTCTTTACTTGCGACAACGGGTCTGAAAACGGTACTGGGGTTAATAAAAATGAACACACATGTGACCCCCTTCTGTAAATATGGTTTAAAATAAAAATTTTCTCGCACCCCGCTATTACGGACTCTCGCTATTACGGACACCAAATCGCGGTCCCGAGGGTGTCCGCTATAACGGGAGTTGACTGTAAATGTCCTGGATTTACCGTTTGCCTCATCTATACCGATATATCGCTAACTATGTATATAAATCAATTATAAATATACTTCCAGTTACTTACCTGTGGTATATAGTCGTCCTTTTGCCTCAAAAGCGGTTTTTTGAGCGATTTTGAAGGAGTTTGAATTCGCCGTTGACTGTTCCTTATAATAGAAAGACCTTCTCAGCCTTCTCAACGGCAGAGTCCTTCTATCTATTAAATAAATATATCGTTATTATCAAATTAAGCTTATGGTTGTCAAAAGGTTGCCAGATGATGTCAGAAGGTAAATTTTTGTTATAAAACCAAGAGGAGATTGGGTAATACGGTAATAATAAAACATACTCCTTCAACTTCCTGTTCATATAACCAATCCGCTTTTCATGTATTACTATTAATAGCTTCATGAAGTCGCCGAAACGTCGGAACATTATCTCGTTACTCTCGTTACTTTTTACTTGTTTGATGATAAAAATTCTGTATGCCAGGCTTCTCATATAGTTTCGAGTTTACAAGCTTTGCATGCTGATTTGTCAGGCTTAAAGATTAGGCCATTTATAATACTACATGAGAAATTTTGACCTAGTGAAAATCAAAAATCGGGTCGTAAGTGGAGTCATAAGCGCGAAGAAATCGGAGTCAGAAGAATCGGAACGTTTCCATTCCGCTTACCGCCCCGTCGCTTACGTTCCGCTTATGATCTAGTGAAAACCCGATTGTCGGAGTCGGAAGAAGAAGCGGAAGGATAAACCAATCACAATGCTCGTTCCCACGCTTTGTGATTGGTTTAGTTCTTCCGCTTCTGCTTCCGACTTGGACAATCTGGTTTTCGCTAGATCATAAGCGGAACGTAAGCGACGGAGTCGTAAGTGGAATCGGAACGCTTTTTTCACTAGACAATAAGCTCTACGCTTCTGATTACGACTCCGACTCCGTCGCTAGTGAAAACCAGCCTTCAGGGCTGAACAAGCTAATTAGAATTTTATACTCTAGATTGTTGGGTAACATTTTACCTTCAATTGTACTTTAAGTGTGTACTCGTTTTTTATCAATTTTTAATCAATAAAGAAAAAAAAGTTCAGAAATTCCAATTCTTTATATTTAAAAAAGTACTAGAGTGAAGGAGAAGGTTCTCGTTTTAAACAATTCAGCCCATTCCCTGGCAGGATTCTACAAAACAATTAACCTGCCAGCAGAGTCTTTTTATTTGCTTCATTTTGACGATCAAGAAGAAGAAGACTAAAGGACGTTCTACTCCTAGGCTGTTAACTGAAAATAAGGCACTCACAATAAATATTAACAGAAACTCCTGGCTCGGTTGTTTATTCAATCAGCTGGTTGCATGGTCACCGCGTATTCAATTTTTATGAAAGTACAACGCAGTTTGCATAGTTCAAATTTTTCGCAGAGCCTGTATCCTAAATTAACCCAAACGTACATTTCATGGTTATTTATTTCTACCTTTATTCCTTCCTTATGCTCAGATGTTTGTCCGTCCCACGTCCATCAACACTGTTAGAGGGCTGTGAGAGCAGCTGCTACCACTTCACCTCTTGATCTCTTGCCCGGAGTTACAACTTTTCATAGGATGATCTGAACTAAACAAGGTTGTAATTCCAGTGCGAAAGGAGCAAACAGATCGGCCTTTTCTGTTCAGGTTTAGTCTGGCGTTGCTGGCAGTTTTGTTTTTCGAGTGGGTAAATGAGCAGGTGAAGCCAGGAAGAGAATGCGGCAGATACTTCTTTTGCCGCTCGTTTGCCCGCGCTTTGCTCGCGGCTTCACCGATCACCGCCCATTAACGCGCGAGAGAGAGACCACCAGCTACACCCACTACACGTCAATTGATATCAGTTTTATTACTTCATCTGACTCTTGTTGGTAACTAAGAAGCAATCTATTTCGAATCGACCTCTCTGGCCTTCCTTTTCCGCGCCTTTCCTTAGTCTTATTTATCCCTGGGTCTTCAGCGCTGTGTTCCTTTACCGAGGGTATTCAGCCACCTGTAGGGCTCCCGTCTCACTTAGTCGCTTATGACTCCACAAATTCTCTGGATTTTTCCAACCTAAGACGCCTGATTTTGCCGAAAGAAATTTTTCAAGAGGACAACCTTTTTTTTTGCTTTAAGAGATATGTTATCTTTTACTTCATGAATAAGACTGATCAGGAATATGACATGACTGGCTCCCAACTGGAATAAAGAATCAATCGATCATTTGCTTTCTAATCAGGGGCGTACCCAGGATTTTTCCAGAGGTACGCACATTTTTCTGCATTCTCCTTCCCCCCCACCTCCCCCCTCTCCCCCACCACCACCTCAAAAACCCAAATATTTTTTATACCTTGATTAAAGATAAGGTTATGTTGTAAGCCTGAGCGTTTTTTTCTGTATATGAAATGACCGTTGTAAAATTCTTTGTCGCCCTGTTGGGTTCATTGACTTACAGTTCTTAAGTTGGTATCTCTGATTTTTATTTGCAAATGACTTATTTTTTTACCACTTAATTGCCACTTTGTTTCTGCGTCATACGTTGACGTAATGGTGTCCTGTACTTCGACTTCTGCGAAGACAGGCCGAGCTTGCTATCTGAAAGGTATTTTCCCGCCTTTTCTCCACATTTACCACTCTTGACTCGGTACACAATGCAAATGAAGCATTTCTTTGTTTTAGAAAAATATTTTAAACCACTGAGCAACAAGCAGATTTAAATGAATAAAGGAAAACTGTGCTTTTTAACATAATTATCATTTGATTTTGTTATTACACCCTTTTTTCATATTTATTATATTTTATATTTTGATATTTTGATATATATCTGCAAAAGTGATATCCTATCACGGCAGAAGTGCAGGTGAAAATGTTAAGATAATCAAAGTGCGAGTGTTCAGTAGATAATAAAAAAAATAATGATAAAAAGTTCCGGGGTCAGCGTTTTTAAAGGTGGTACTTGACGGCCATTTTCACAGACTGCCTCCACAGACTGCTTTTCAATGACACCATTTGGTAAAGAGTTCCAGTCTGTGTTTGTACGTGCAATAAAACTGTGTTGGTCCTGGTTTTGGCACTCACTTGATGAATTTCGTAGGATAGAATTGCCTAGTGCCATGTCGCCTTTTAAATTATATATAGGATGGAAATGTGTAAAACCCCGCTGTGAGTCGTGCCACTTTCCTTCTCGGTACCACTTCGTTGAATAATTGTTTAGTACTGTTATTCGCGGCCATGTCATCCGATCGCATGATGTCCCCTAATGGTTCATTCTTCACAGTAAGTTGTGAATGGCCTTTGATTCAGAAGGAGGACAAGGCGTGGTGTTAAGTTGAGGTGGGGGGAGGGGGGGGGGGAATTCGAAGTTGTGCCGCGCTTTTTTGAGAAGGGGACGTAATTCGACCTCTCTATGAGGCTTGCACAGACGGCGTGGACGCTGCGTATTCAAAATTTGAATATCTAGGCTCTACCCGACAGGACAAAGAAAACCCAGCATGTTCAGTTTTTACGCCACCGTTTCAATTGGACAGTTTTTACCAGTTATTCTCGCGTTTCCCAGATAAAAGTGAGCGAAGGCAACCAGAACAGGGCTGACGAATTCAAAAATAGCGGAAGATGTTTGGTTTAATTCTCTTTATCTGAAACTTAGGTTCACATTTGCTGACACGAACTATATTCGAAGCACTGACATTACATCAGATCATGCAGTATCCATTACACAAACTAGGACATTATTAGTATTACTTACGCTAACATACTCATTACAATTTTAATTTTATTTACAATTTAAGTCAGGAATTGTTTAATAAACAGTATTGGATAGACAGAATATTAAATACAGGTTGTTAACTTAACCGAGCTATATCTACTTTGCAATAAATTTAAAATGATGTTAATTTTTGAAGAAATTCAGATAAACACTTCAGACAGCGTTTATCAAAAACCTCTCCCTCCCCCTTTATTAGAACTTGCATTGTTTGGGATGATTTCCAAGGAAATAAGGAAATAAGAAGATTGAGAGAAGCAGTGATACTTAAATAACGAGAAAAGGCGCCATGCTGATTGCCAGCTCTCTAATCTGGAGTTAAACCTTTGGGAGTTAATATTAAAATATTGCATACTGCATGTCATAAGATTTCCATGCGCTTGCATGGCTTTCGAGGCGAACTGGATCTGGTTTCGGAGCGAACATGAACGCCGAAGAAGACGATGAGCGGACACGAAATTCGATGGCAACGAGGTCTAGAGGAGCTGTTGAATTAAAACCGCATAAACCCATTGTGGTTCGAAAGCAAACCAGAACAATAAGCTTCAGTCGAGTGAACCATCTATTTCTCAGCTCTATAAGTTTCCTTTTTTTCTTTGACCTGCAGGCACAAGACGGATAGCGCTCCAGACGCAAGCTTTGAATTCTCATTACTGAAATTTATTTTGCAAGCTTAACTTCAGATTAAAACAATTTTTATTTAATTTTCCCACCGGTTTATCATTAAAGTTTCCTTAAAAGTCAATCCCCTTATTAATTCAACAGTTGCAGCTTGGTATAAATTTATAGAATCAATAGCTTACAACCCACTATTCCACACTCTTTATGTGGCTTATCCATTATCAACTCCTTTATATTACATATTGGGTTTATTATGTATAACGTTATATACATTAACCAAATCTCATTCACATTAAACGCAAAGCAAATCTCTACCCTCTACCCTCAAAGCAACCAACAAGACAGTTGAGGATCGAGAATGAGAGGTTACAAGATCGGTTAACACTAAGTTAACGAAGTTGATGCACGTTCGCTAGTGTACGGAATCGCGAGATCGAAAGTGTATTAGACATGCAAATAAAGGTTACTAAAGTACTCTATACAGAACAAAAGCATAATATAATTGATAATAGCGACGGAAGTTTAACAATAGCGCAAAAACATTCCTGTAAATACATAGTGTTGAAAAGAAGATACACCATTAAACAAGTCGGTATAAATTTGGTTTACAACATCATGGCGACAGCTAGAGGCCACGATAGTGGTCGAAAGTTACCGAAAGTACCCCGCAGGATTACGAGGGTGTTCATTAACATTATAGTGTTCAAAAGTTGGTGATAGCGCGCGTTCGAAGTAATGGTATAAGTCTATATGAAGATTGACGTAAGCCGGAGTAGTCAATGATAGTGGTCGAAAGTTACCGAAAGTACCCCGAAGGATCGCGATGGTGTGCACTAACATTATAGTGTTCACAAGTTAATAATAATAATAATAATAATAATAATAATAATAATAATAATAATAATAATAATAATAATAATAATAATAATAATAACTTTATTAAACTCCTCAAAAAGGCTTTTCAGCTTAATTTACAATGTCAAATATCTAAAACTTAGTTTTCCAAGAATACCCTTAAAAAATGCTGTTTTATTTTAACCTTAAATACATCTAAATTAGTGATAGACTGAAACTCGTCTGGGAGACTATTCCACAGCCTTTGGCCTCTGAAGGTAAACGCGCGCTGACCTGCAGCCGTCCTACAGAGTGGTATATGTAGGCGGTCCCTATTCCTAGTGTTGCAGTTGTGCACTTCCGATCTGGTTTTAAACTTCTGACAAAGATATGGAGGTGCAAGTCCATTTAAGCATTTAAATACCATGGTAGCATCCCTAACCTCAAGTTGGCGATAGCGCGCGTTCGAAGTAATGGTATAAGTCTCTATGAAGATTGACGCAAGCCGAAGTAGTCAATGATAGTGGTCAGAAGTTACCGAAAGTAACCCGAAGAATTGCGAGTGTTCATTAACATTATAGTGTTCACAAGTTGGCGATAGCGCGCGTTCGAAGTAATGGTATAACTCTCTATGAAGATTGACGCAAGCCGAATTAGTCAATGATAGTGGTCGAAAGTTACCGAAAGTAACCCGAAGGATGGCGAGAGTATTCATTGTGGCAAATGCATATACAATAGCGCCGGTTCGTAGAAATGGTAAGTAAACATGAAGATTTAACGCAGGCCGAAGAAGTCAACGATAGTGTTAAAAAGTTGCCGAGAGTATCCCCGAAAGATGGGGAGAGTGTTCATTTCACTGAACGCAATTTGTAAAGGCATTTAAGCGTTTATCATAGCGCGTTTTCGAAGTAATGGTAAGTTTAGTATATGAAGATTAATGCAAGCCGAAGTAGTCAACGACAATGGTCGAAAGTTACCGAAAGTACCCCGAAGGATTGCGAGGGTGTTCATTAACATTATAGTTTTTACAAGTTAGCGATAACGCGCGTTCGAAGTAATGGTAGAAGTCTCTATGAGGATTGACGCAAGTCGAAGTAGTTAATGATAGTGGTCGAAAGTTACCGAAAGTACCCCCGAAAGATGGCGAGAGTAGATATATAGGCATTTATGAGTATCCCCGAAAGATGGGGAGAGTGTTCATTTCACTGAACGCAATTTGTAAAGACATTTCAACGTTTACCATAGCGCGTTTTCGAAGTAATGGTAAGTTTAGTATATGAAGATTAACGCAAGACGAAGTAGTCAACGACAATGGTCGAAAGTTACCGAAAGTACCCCGAAGGATTGCGAGGGTGTTCATTAACATTACAGTGTTCACAAGTTGGCGATAACGCGCGTTCGAAGTAATGGTAGAAGTCTCTATGAGGATTGACGCAAGTCGAAGTAGTTAATGATAGTGGTCGAAAGTTACCGAAAGTACCCCCGAAAGATGGCGAGAGTAGGTATATAGGCATTTATGATAGCGCCGGTTCGTAGAAATGGTAGGTAAACATGAAGATTTAACGCAGGCCGAAAAAGTCAACGATAGTGGTCAAAAGTTGCCGAAAGTATCCCCGAAAGATGGGGGGAGTGTTCATTTCACTGAACGCAATTTTGTAAAGGCATTTAAGCGTTTACCATAGCGCGTGTTCGAAGTAATGGTAAGTTTAGTATATGAAGATTAACGCAAGCCGAAGTAGTCAACGATAATGGTCGAAAGTTACCGAAAGTACCCCCGAAAAATGGCGAGAGTATTCATTTAAGCGTTTACGAACACGAAGATTAACGAAAGCGGAAGAAGTCGACAACAGTACTCGCAAGTTACCAACACTGCCCCAAAGGTTGGCGAGAGCCCATCATATTTCACGATCAACATTAAAAATATTTCGAATAAACCTATCCTTAATAATTTCAGAACAAAAAAAAGGCTATTGTTGCCCAGTAGCAGTCATTTCCGTAAGAAGGAAAGTCCTTCTTCGAAAATGTTGACCGCTACTGTAGCAGAATTCTACAAAGTTTTATTTAGCCTTTATATTACTGGAAAAAAGTATTAGATTAAAGTATTTCATCTTGATCGCTACATCTTCACTTTAGTCGTATTGTTAGACGCAGGCACTTCTTCTGATGTCCAACTTGAGAAACACGTCCTAAAACAGAAGAAAGTGCAATGTTTATCAGTAGACTGTAGAAATGGAGAATTTGAGTACTGGTTATTTTGTGCTCTTGTTTTTCGTGTTGGCTAGTTATTAAGTGATTTACAGTCTAACAGCCCGCTATTCTTCGGCCTGCCTCTGTTCGAACCCTGTTGTAAAAACTAGGGATATCCAATTCTTCTCAAGAGATACGTACCTTTCATTGTTGGTGCTTTTTCATCAGCTAGTACAGGTTTCACCAGATGACGATTTTCCAATCTTTGTAAAGTATAAAAGTGCAATTTAAAAAAGGAACCTGAACTCAGTAAATATAACAACCAAAGTAAATATCTGTTAGCAAAATCTATACAGAGAATCTCAATGATAAAAAATTCAGGTACTTCTGCCAAGCCCAACACCATTTTCGGGTTTAACCGTACTTTTTGCCATAAGCACATATAAGAAACTTATATTACTGGCTCCAGTTTGCTATAGGGATAAATGAGTTCATTTCAGTCGTTCACTTCTTTGTTCTCTATTCTCTCACTAGCAAACCCACCGGGTACTACTCATACGATGTTGTGCTCTTATTCTAGAGTATATCAATCTGAACTCCTCGAGCTCCTCGTGGTGCTTGATATCTAGGCCCAAGGAGAAAACCGGGGATTAATGCAAAGAAACATATCCATTATACCTGAAGCGTAGAAAACGCCTCCCCATGTGATGAACAAAATTAACCGGGCAGATTCAATCTAGAAAATAAAAAAGCTAAAAAAAAAGAAAAAAGCGCTTACAGGATGTTACCAACAGACTTAAATTGAACTAATACAACCTATTTTGATTTGCAACGATAAGGGATATAGATAAGAAATGAAGTTTAACGCCCATTTAAAATATCTGACCATCAGCAGATATTCTTAGTGGGCCGAGCCATAAAAAATCATGTCATAAAGACAAGTCGACCCTCACTGAACCCTCAAACAGCATTTTCCCTGTAACAACAACTGCGCAAAATCGTAAAGTTACACTATAAATACAATAAATTCATTTCCGACGTCTCCACTTAGATATATATGAAGCGTCCAGCAAAAGCCTTGTTATAGCCTGCAAAGATATAACAGCGGAGAGTCAAGCACTCAAATAATTTCAAGGTTCAAATCTGTGTTTACTAAGTGAAATATACAATTTGAATCATTACAGTTATTATCTTTTTATGGTATCTAATCATCTAATGGTATATTAGTAATAATAATAACGACAATAACAATTATAATAATAGTAATAATTCTATTAATAGTTTATTTAACAGATCCATGAAGTGTCTCTTCCATGTTAAATGAAATTATACGCAATTAAAAATGAATTAAATTAAAGTGAAAAAAGTTCTGCCCTTAAATGAAATTATTGTGACGGCAAATCCCAATCCCAAGTTAAGAGCAGATATCAGGCAAAGACATTACGGAGTTCTCATATCTTCTCAAGTCGAAACTTTCTAAGGGTATGTCTCATTGGTCCTAGTTAACAGCAGATTTCAGGCAAATGAAATTGGGTGTTCTTCTCAGACTAGGAAACTCCTGTATCCCTTCCTTGCTGGGTTGAAATCCCAGTTTATTTAATTTTAATTGTAAGTAATAACTACAAAAGACTGAAGTATCAGTCCGGGAGCTCCTGACTCCCTTGCTTGCTGGGTTGAAATTCCAGTTTATCTAGTTTTAATACTATGTTTTATCTATTATTGACTGAAGTATCAGTCCAGGGAGCTCCTGTCTCCCTTGCTTGTTGGGTTGGAATCCCAGTTTATCTAGTTTTAATAGTAACTTTCATCTATTATTGACTGAAGTATCAGTCCAGGGAGCTCCTGTCTCCCTTGTTTGCTGGGTTGGAATCCCAGTTTAAATAGTTTTAATAGTAAGTTTCATCTATTATTGACTGAAGTATCAGTCCAGGGAGCTCCTGTCTCCCTTGCTTGCTGGGTTGGAATCCCAGTTTATTTAGTTTAAATGGTAAGTTTTCTCTATTATTGACTGAAGTATCAGTCCGGGAGCTCCTGTCTCCCTTGGTTGCTGGGTTGGAATCCCAGTTTATCTAGTTTTAATAGTAAGTTTAATCTATTATTGACTGAAGTATCAGTACGGGAGCTCCTGACTCCCTTGCTTGCTGGGTTGGAAACCCAGTTTTTCTAGTTTTAATAGTATGTTTTATCTATTATTGACTGAAGTATCAGTCCGGGAGCTCCTGTCTCCCTTGCTTGCTGGGTTGGAATCCCAGTTTATCCAGTTTTAATAGTAAGTTTTATCTATTATTGACTGAAGTATCAGTACGGGAGCTCCTGACTCCCTTGCTTGCTGGGTTGGAATCCCAGTTTTTCTAGTTTTAATAGTATGTTTTATCTATTATTGACTGAAGTATCAGTCCGGGAGCTCCTGTCTCCCTTCCTTGCTGGGTTGGAATCCGAGTTTATCTAGTTTTAATAGTAACTTTCATGTATTATTGACTGAAGTATCAGTCCAGTCTCCCTTGCTTGCTGGGTTGGAATCCCAGTTTATCTAGTTTAAATAGTAAGTTTCATCTATTATTGACTGAAGTGTTAGTCCAGGGAGCTCGGTCTCCCTTGCTTGCTGGGTTGGAATCCCAGTTTATATAGTTTTGATAGTAACTTTCATCTATTATTGACTGAAGTATCAGTCCAGGGAGCTCCTCTCTCCCTTGTTTGCTGGGTTGGAATCCCAGTTTATCTAGTTTTAATAGTAAGTTCCATCTATTATTGACTGAAGTATCAGTCCAGGGAGCTCCTGTCTCCCTTGCTTGCTGGGTTGGAATCCCAGTTTATCTAGTTTTAACGGTAAGTTTCATCTACCAGAGACTGAAGTATCAGTCCAGGGAGCTCCTGTCTCCCTTTCTTGCAGGGCTGGAATCCCAGTTTATCTAGCTTTAATAGCAAGTTCCATCTACCATAAACTGAACTATCTCAGTTCAGGGAGCTCCTGTCTCCCTTGCTTGCTGGGTTGGAATCCCAGTTTATCTAGTTTTAATAGTAAGTTTTATCTATTATTCACTGAAGTATCAGTACGGGAGCTCCTGACTCCCTTGCTTGCTGGGTTGGAATCCCAGTTTTTCTAGTTTTAATAGTATGTTTTATCTATTATTGACTGAAGTATCAGTCCGGGAGCTCCTGTCTCCCTTGCTTGCTGGGTTGGAATCCCGGTTTTTCTAGTTTTAATACTATGTTTTATCTATTATTGACTGAAGTATCAGTCCGGGAGCTCCTGTCTCCCTTGCCTGCTGAGTTGGAATCCCAGCTTATCTAGTTTAAATAGTAAGTTTTATCTATTATTGACTGAAGTATCAGTCCGGGAGCTCCTGTCTCCCTTGCTTGCTGGGTTGGAATCCCAGTTTATCCAGTTTTAATAGTAAGTTTTATCTATTATTGACTGAAGTATCAGTACGGGAGCTCCTGACTCCCTTGCTTGCTGGGTTGGAATCCCAGTTTTTCTAGTTTTAATAGTAAGTTTTATCTATTATTGACTCAAGTATCAGTCCGGGAGCTCTTGACTCCCTTGCTTGCTGGGTTGAAATCCCAGTTTATCTAGTTTAAATAGTAAGTTTTATCTATTATTGACTGAAGTATCAGTCCAGGGAGCTCCTGTCTCCCTTGGTTGCTGGGTAGGAATCCCAGTTTATCTAGTTTTAATAGTAACTTTTTTCTATTATTGACTGAAGTATCAGTCTAGGGACCTCCTGTCTCCCTTGTTTGCTGCGTTGGAATCCCAGTTTATCTAGTTTTAATATTAACTTTCATCTATTATTGACTGAAGTATCAGTCCAGGGAGCTCCTGTCTCCCTTGCTTGCTGGGTTGGAATTCAAGTTTATCTAGTTTTAATAGTAAGTTTTATCTATTATTGACTGAAGTATCAGTCCAGGGAGCTCCTGTCTCCCTTGCTTGCTGGGTTGGAATCCCAGTTTATCTAGTTTTAATAGTAAGTTTTTTCTATTATTGACTGAAGTATCAGTCCAGGGAGCTCCTGTCTCCCCTTTTTGCTGGGTTGGAATCCCAGTTTATCTAGTTTTAATAGTAGGTTTCATCTATTATTGACTGAAGTATCAGTCCAGGGAGCTCCTGTCTCCTTTGCTTGCTGGGTTGGAATGTTAGTTTTTCTAGTTTTAGTAGTAAGTGTCATCTATTATTGACTGAAGTATCAGTCCAGGGAGCTCGTGTCTTCCTTGCTTGCTTGGTTGGAATCCTAGTTTATCTAGTTTTAATAGTAAGTTTTATCTACTATTAACTGAAGTATCAGTCCGGGAGCTCCTGTCTCCCTTTTTTGCTGGGTTGGAATCCCAGTTTATTTAGTTTTAATAGTAAGTTTTATCTATTATTGAAGGAAGTATCAGTCTGGGAGCTCCTGTGTTCCTGCTTGCTGGGTTGGAATTCCAGTTTATCTAGTTTTAATAGTAATTTTCATCTATTATTGACTGAAGTATCAGTCCGGGAGCTCCTGTCTCCCTTGCTTGCTGGGTTGGATCCCAGTTTATCTAGTTTTAATAGTAAGTTTTATCTATTATTGACTGAAGTATCAGTCCAGGGAGCTCTTGTGTCCCTTGCTTGATGGGTTGGAATCCCAGTTTATCTAGTTTTAATAGTAAGTTTTTTCTATTATTGACTGGAGTATCAGTCCAGGGAGCTCCTGTTTCCCTTGCTTGATGGGTTGGATCCCAGTTTATCTAGTTTTAATAGTAAGTTTTATCTATTATTGACTGAAGTATCAGTCCAGGGAGCTCTTGTGTCCCTTGCTTGATGGGTTGGAAATCCCAGGTTATCTTTTGTTTTTAAAATAGTTAGTTTAAAACAGTAAGTCCCATTTATCATAGACTAAGGTATCAGTCCAGGGAGTAGCATTACTTTCTGAGTGTTCTTAGAGTGGTATCTGGTATAGAATCTTTATGGAAAACCACTGCCAATGGGCAGAGTTTATTAACTTTATATAAATATTATGTATTATGTCGTAGTTTAGGGAGCATCTGTCTCCCATTTTCGCTGAGTTGGAATCTTACTTGTCCTTATAGATGTAAACTGCGTTTTATAAATTACAGAATTTTCATGTATTCTAATACTTCAAGGAAGATCCTTAGGAGCCATAATTTATTAAGTCACTAAATAAAGATTGAGATTGGGGTTGTTACAAGCTTCGAGCTCTTACCATTTTAAGAATATCCTGCTTTAGTTGGGTCAGCACTGAACAATTATTAATGACTGTACTTCTGTTAGATTGTTATTAGATTGTTACCTGCATGAGTGAAGAAGACAAAAAAAAAAATTAGTTAAAGCTTAACAAAATGATGAAGTCAGACATGATTTGATGAAATACTCTTTATCTGGCAGTCAAAATTTTATTGTGATAGGTTTTTGAAATCAGTGATTACCTAGGGGTGTGTCCCCCGGTTCTCCAAGTCCTGGCCGTTTTTAGAACAAAAAGGTGCAAAAACCATACCCTTTGGGGTGGCACCTACCTAGCTGGCTTATATAAGGGGAGCACTCCCCGGGAGAAAATCCATGTATCTTAAAAATTCTGCCCATGGGCCTGGGTGCCCTCTAAATGCTTTATTTGGTTGAGACACTTTGAAAAGGAAACAACTGGGTGGAAGGGTTGATAACAAGAACAGTTAAAACGCATGTAAATAAAAATTTGCACAACTCTTGTCAGTAAGTGAAAAAGGGAATAATTTTCATTTTAGTAAGTGAATGCAGGCTAAGAAGAGAATTTGTCACAATACAATTTCTACTTTTTATCCTCTAACACCCATGTCTCATTTTAGTCTATTTGCTTTTTGGGATAATGCTCATAAAACTAATATATTAAAGTTTGTATTCAATTGTTCAGAAAGCTACTGCCTGCCATTTCTTTGCTGAGTATGAATAACAGTTGAGCTGGTGTATATTTCCTCATATAAATATCAGGCTTTGGATGTAATAGTTCAGGGAGAATCTGTATCCCATATTTTCTTTGCTGGGTTGGAACCCCAGTTGACCTAAGTATATATTGTTTAATCAAAATTTTTATGTAAAAGTTAGAATATTTCATAGGGCATCAAACATAATGCCCTTGTATCCTAATTGTTGCTCTCACAGGTTTAAAACTGGAGTATTCCTTTGAATGTTGGAGAGGGGCAGTATTACGTCTTATACCATTTATCATGCAGTTTGAATTTTACAGAGTGTAGTTTGTTTTGACCATGAATTCTGGTATATTCTACACTGTGGTTCTAGACTGCTTAATCTATGTAAATAGAATAAAATTATTTTAATATTGTATTTACCTTTCTTGTTTTTTGTTGGTCAAATCTTTTGTGCCTCTGATCTCTTGACATATCTCTAGGTGATAAAGAAATGAACTTAATTAACTTACGGTCTCATACTTTCAGGAAAATAAAACTGAGGCCCTTGTAATTTTGAAAAGCCTTAAGTTCCCCTTGAATGACCAAACAGATATAAATTTTATAACCCTGCTTAGAATGCATTGCTAGAGATTTCAGAGCACTGTAGTCTGCCAGATTCTCATTAAGTGCCGGCAGCCGGATAAAAAAACTGGCTACTTCGAGTTTTGAGCTGCCTACTCTTTGGGGAACTACAGGAAGGTGCGAAAGTGAAAGCCTGAAATCACCGCCTACTTTTACATTCTAGCCATCTCTACTCCATAAATGAGAATTACTTCATAATTTCAATGCAATAGACCTTGTCACGGTTTTCGACGCCATCTTGACGAGTAGGCAAACGCGTGAGAAATTACAGTCACTTGTATGAGAATCTAATGTCGAATAATTTCCGTAAAACGGCTGTTCTGAAAAAAATATCAATTGTAATCTAAAGCTACAAAGCAAAGGATTGTCCTAAAAAATTTTGAGGGCGTACCTGTCCTTAAATTTCTTCCGAGGCTTGCTTTAGATTTTCCATACATTTGTCTGCAATTTTCCGGGGACTTTCTTACAGACAAATGTATAGAAAATTTTAAAAGGGGTTCTAGGTCTTCTAGCTGTTCTAGTGCATGAAACGCCCTCAAATTTTTTCAGGAGAATTCTTAGGAGTGAAGCTTTAGTTTACAAACCTTTTTTTTTTTTTCAGAACAGTCGTTCTACGGAAATTATTCCACAATAGATTCTCATACAAACATTGTAATTTCTCACGCGTTTGCCTACTCGTCAAGATGGCGTCGAAAACCGTGACAAGGTCTATTAGGAGGAAATCGTCGTCGGGTGCCCCTGTAAATATGTAATACCTTTATGTCTGTCCTGACCTTCTGATTATATTGACTTCTTTATATTGCAGAGTCCTTTCTTGAAATTTTTGTAGGTTAACTATTAAGCTTAAATTAGGTTTGCACTGCTCAAAACTAACAGCCCCACGCCGCCATATTGGCCGGGACACCAGTAGACCCTGGGACGAGGATTCCTTCGTGGTTTATACCACAGGCTACCCACACAATCTGCTTGTTCTTTACATTAGCAATAATTATATCGCCAACTATGTATAAAGACTAATGTTAAATAAAATTAATAGTGTACTACTTTACCAAAATGTATATGTCTTTTTGCCTCCAAAAACGTATTTTCAGCGATTTTGACTGATTTTTGAGTTCGCCTGGATGACTGCGTAAAAAGTGAAGAAAAAAGGAGTTACCAAATGAGCCATTTTGCCAAGTCTGTAGTCTGAACTTTAACGGCAAGATCCTGAGAAGTCAGCTCATAAAGTCACTAACAAAAGATCGGGATCGGGGTTGTTACAAGTACTTACCGTTTTAAAAATTGTCCGGTTTAGTTGGGTCCGCACTCAAAAATTAATGACTGTACTTCTGTTAGATTGTTCGCCTACACGAGTGAACAAGACAAAAAAATAGTTAAAGCATAACAAAGAACTCTTTAAAGGAAAAGTGGGACACGATTTGTTGAAATACTCTTAATCTGGCAGTCAAAGTTTTATCGGAACAGGTTTTTGAAATCAGTGAGTACCTAACTCAAGCCGTGTTTCCTTAGCTAATACATAATTCCTAACCCTTTATTGTATTATCTAACTCAAAGACAGGAAATTTGTTTTTGTCTTATGTGTTGGACTGAGAAAGATATATAGTCGTAAATTCATTGAAGTAAGTTGTAAGAATTGCAAGGAAAAAGAAAAATGGTGTTAAGGTAAGGGGAGCCGGAGGTGTTGTTACAGACCACTTGCGTTTTAAAATTATTTCGTTTTCGGTCCGCACGTTTTTCCCGTGTAGCCCTAGTATGTAAACCGTGACCGTTGTTTGCATTATTTACTACTTGAAGAAAATCTCTTGGGGGAGGGGGGGGTACTCCCGGGGGGTGAACCGCCCTGTTCTTTAACTCCTGGCCTTATTTCAGACAAAAAAAAGTCATTTTCCACGCCTTTTTTTAGTCCTGGCCTCTAGGCAGAAATTATGTCAAAGAATTTGCAAATATTTCTTTTTCTTTCTTATTCCTTAATTTGGAATTGAAACGACAAATACGTGCTTACACGGCGTTTTTTTCGCTCGAAAACCACACCCAATTCCAAACCAAAATGAGCAAAGTGTATACCCGTTTTTAGACCGAAAAAGCACAAAAACCATATCCTTTGGGTTGGCACATGCCTATGTGGCTTACAGGGTATATAAGGAAATACATGTAACCCCTGGAAGAAAATCCAAGTATCTTAAAAGTTCCGTCCGCGGGCCTGAATGCTTTATTTGGCCTAGACATGCACTTTGAAAAGAAGAATTGATTTGAAGGGATGATACTGAACCAAACAACACGAAGGTAAACACACATTTGGACGACTCTCGTCAGTAAATGAAAACGAAATGATTTTCAATTTAGCAAATGGTTGCAGACTATGAAGAGAACTTGTCACAATATAATTTTTGCTCTTAATTTATTCTCTAACACCCATGTCCCATTTTGCTCTTATGTGTTTAACTTTTAAAAAAACATTGAAGTAAATATATAGGTGATAACAACTCTATAAAGCAGTCTATTTGCTCATCGGGATAATGCTCGTAAAACTAATTAGTATATTGCCTAATGTGAAAATCGCTCAGGAGCAAATATTGTCCAGAGAAAATCAATCATACTTCAACCGGTTACCGGGTCTAACATAACTAAGCTATAGTAACCTCGACTCGTTTTCCATCACCATATATTAAAACCATTATTTATCCTTTTGTCAGTTTATGATTGTCCTGGTTAAGGTGACTTTTTACTTGGATAGTTACCTCTACAAATCTCTTGCTGTTTTTCTACCATGAGCTGATAACTCTCTTTGTTACGTTCCTCATCCGGCTCAACCATGCACTGAATGTTACTTCTCAAACCTGAGGGAAAAGAAAAAGGAAAAACATACAACTGCCGATTAAAATAAAAGATTCTGAAAGGTTTCCGTTGATAAAGAAGTTCACAGTCTAAGGAGTGTGCAATTGGCAGCTCTTTGGCAATTCGTCCAGACAAGAGAAAGGCAAGAGATAAAGCAATAGCTGTAACACTTACACTTCAAATCAGTTTCATATTGATTCGCGAGTTGAATTTCTTCACTGTGTTTTTGGTACAGTTCTAATGTTATACCACCTTGCAAAAGAAGGAACAGTTTTAGCAGCCGTAACTTTCATCAGGTATCGTTAAACACAAGCGATCCATGATCGTTCAGGAGAGACTAGCTCGAAACTACGATGCCGTTAAGAAATTTCAAAAATCGTTTAGGGGTTATTTGCGCATGGGTGAATATAGATGACTCATTATTCTATTTTGGTTCTCGTAAAAAAATAATGAGAATCGAATGTTGAAAACACCTGTGAAGTATAATGATTTACATATTTGTTCCTTTGTTAGCGGATTGCGATCAGAACCACATGCAAATGATAAGCCTTAAGAAACCTCTCGGGTGTTCGCAATTTCAAATCATTCAAATTTTCGTAATAGTTCCAGGAGTTGTGCCATATTCATTTTTAACAAAACGTACCGCTCGTCTCTGCGTACGTATACTCTCAATGTCCTTTATCTGTTTTTTAATGTGCGGATACCATGCACAACATCCATATATTCAAGCTGTGGTCTAACTGAAGCAAGATAGGCTTGCTGTTTTACGTTTTCTGGACATTTACTTAAGTTTTTTCTTATAAAGCCAAGAGATCTGTTGGCTTTGCCTATAATTCCAGCAATTTAGATCACTGGATAGCTCAACTCCAAGGTATTTGTGGTGATCAACAGCTTCCAAGGGTTCTCCGTGGATGGTGCGTTGCACAGTATTTCCCATTTTTTTGGAACAAGGATTGTTGATAGATGACTTGAAAGCAACGACCATTTTGAGGCACGCACGTCAACCGGAAGTGGACTTTTTGCGCTCTTAAACGATGGTTTTGAACAAATCTTTAGGCAAATCGTCTCCATAAGAGAAAAGACTCTTAATAGCAATACAAATCTGGAAGCGCCAAGGCATGTTAAAAAAAAATAGCGTTCACTTCCGGTTCACGTGCGTCGCTCAAAAACATCGTTGCTTATAAGCTCCCTACTGACTCCAGACAGACATCTTCCGGCTGACTCGGCCCCAGTCGTCTCTATGTTGTCTCTACTTATTATTAATTATTTACTGGGGAGGCGCTTGGGATATGAGTATATCTCAATTCTACGGACTGTCTGAACAAGTGGATTTTGTTTTCATCACGAAACAAAATGTATGTGGGTCGTCAGCGACTGGAATTTACTTTGACATGGAGAGGATCTGCAAACAAGGTCAGGCAGTTTAAGTTTAGGTTACGACGGCTAATCCCCGGTTTCAATGTGAGTTTTGGCGACCTTGAAATGTAAGTAAGACAGCGATTTTTCTTCTTTTAATGTAATTTGTTGCCGAAATTTAACAATAGCTTCGTCGGCCTTAACAATCAAGGGGAACGAAGTCCGGATTTTCGCTATTACAATCGTAGGCTGGGAGGGGCCTAAGGGGTCTGTGGGCGCCCTTCTGATTTTTAGGTCATACTGAAGCCCGCAGGGCCAAGAAAAATTATTTTTAGGCCGAATCCCCTCTTGTCTTAGGCTCTGAATGTGTGGATCATCCCACTTGCTTGAAGATCGTAATCCGCCACTGGTAATAATCTGGGTACTACAAGTCGGTGACTGGCGTGACACTAGTAATGAATGGTCTATCACCAGGTGAGTGTGTCACTTTGCAAACCACGTGTATTTTTGTCTTCCTCTCTCGTAGTTCTGTTACTCGTATATAAGCTTAGAGATAGCAAAAGCTTCATAATTATATAATCAAACTGTGTTAGTGCTTTTGTATTCTGGGTTCCAGAGGTTATTTTATTCTTATCTAATTCCTGATGCTTCGCGGCGAAGCATGTTAGCACGCTATATTTCATACTAGGTATTCAGTTCGAGAACGCTCCTCTAGAGCCAGGGTAGTGCTTGTGAGGATTCTGACCATGCGAACTTTCCAGCTTATCATATGGCGCCGCATATAAACGTTTTTAGGGTTTGTGAAGCAGTTAAACGGGTGTCAAATTTTGGGCCAGAAGCTTTGAAAAGAGTGGGAAGGTTGGCGATGAGTTTTCTACAT
The DNA here is from genome assembly GCA_964035705.1 of Porites rus. Taxonomy (NCBI): domain Eukaryota; kingdom Metazoa; phylum Cnidaria; class Anthozoa; order Scleractinia; family Poritidae; genus Porites; species Porites rus. The sequence continues at coordinate 41,896,226 of OZ037992.1, forward strand.
TTGCAGTACCAGAAATGTTTTTCCAAAACAAAAAAACAAATCATTCCAGCATGTAAGTTTAAAAAATAACTTAATTCCTATGCGAGATGAAATAAACCATGGTCGTAAATTAAGGTCTAGCTCCTGTCTTTAATCACGGTAGCGGAATGAACGAGTTTAAAGGACAGGGTTTAACCCGTTAACTCCCACGAGTGACCAACATCAGTTTTCTCCTAACATTATCAGTATATGATCAAGTACTAAGGTTATGAGAATTAATATATGATCAATTATAATTCATTGAAAATATTTCCCCGATTCTGATTGGCTAAAAGTGCACGTTTAATTCACCATAACCAGTTACTGATGACCAAATCTGGAAGAATTTTGTGTTTAACGAGGAAATGACGTCAAAAATGCAGCCCTCTACAGGTTAAGGCACCGTTACCGAGAAGACCTCGGGACGAGGTTGAGTTGTTTGGTTGTAAAAAAAAAATGGCGGACATTTCTCTCGTTTCAAGAGTAAGAACTACAGCTGAAACTAGGCGAAATAATAGCTAAAAACATGGCACAAACAGCAAGAAGACAACTCGGAGGGCGACATCTGCTATTTGGAGAATATTTGCGGAGCTGGACAAACCTAAACGTACAGTATCGAAGATGAACTTAACATCGATGCAGGTAAGCATGTTTCAGCTATGTTTTTAAACTAGGAATTATTTTGAATGAAAAATAAAACAGATAATGAATTCTTCTTTCGTAGGATATGAAGAATTAAGCAGATCTGGGAGGGTATTATCCACCTCGGTCTTCGGCCTCGGTAGATAATACCCTCCTCGATCTGCTTAATTCTTCATATCCTACGAAGGAAGAATTCATTAATTGCTAAATAATCAAGTAGAAAGGTTATGAGAATTAATAAATGATCACTTATAGCTTTGTGAAAAAAAAAAAAAAAAAAAAAAAAAAAGAGAACAGTAGATATATATCTAGCAACCTTTGTGGCATTACAGGTGTGGTATGCAATCCCTAATGAAAGGGTTCCCAAGTCTCCACTAAAATAGTGGGTAAGCGGAAGGGAGGATGTGTGTATACAGGGGTGTTGTGTGTATAAAAACAGAACAAAAAAGTAAGATGTTAAGATTAGCACTGATAATGAGGGACAGGCAAGCTGCAAAGCAGCTATGTCTATCTCAAAGAAGTGCAAAAATTCATTTAGCTAATAGTAATAAATAACTGAAATTCTAATAAGGATAGGATTAAATAAAATAAATTAGTTGAAAAATTAAAAGAATTAGTATTGAGGGACTGGCAAACTGTCAAACAGCTCTATGTCAACCTCAAAATAGAGTTAGGATAAGTGTAAGAGGATGAGGGGTTAGAAGGTAAAAGATAATAAGAAGGATGATAGGAAGATGAAAGGGGAAAAGAGGGACCGGCAAACTGCAAAGCATTCATGTCAAGCTCTTGGAAAGTTGAAAATAAGGAAAAGAGAAGAGGAAAAAAGGAGAAAAAAATAATTAATTAATAATTATAATTATAATAAAATGAAAAAAAATAAATGATAGAATGAATGAAATAAAATAAAATAAATAAATACCGTATTTATTCGATTAACCTCCCTGGGCGCTTATTAAATTTTTGGACCGTGAGAGTGGGCGCTTATTCGAGGTGGGCGCTTATTCCAGGCTGGGCGCTTATTAAATTTTCACCATTTTCAGCAAGTGAAGTATGTTCAATTTGCAACAAAAAAATAAATGCTAATAACAAAACGTGAAGAAGTAACAAAGCAAGGTTTCTGTAAAATACTCTGAAGAAAACTGTGCCCTCGGAAAAGTCTCTTATTAGAATTTATTCACTCAAGTGGGTGGGTAGGGGTGAGTTTCATTGGGAGGAGGAGGGGGCGGGCGCTTATTCGAGGCTGGGCGCTTATTAACTTTTTCTGCCTTTATGATGGGCGCTTATTCGAGGTGGGCGCTAATTCGAGGTTGGGCGCTTACTCGAATAAATACGGTAATAAAGGAGAGACTCAGGGGTAAACAAAGGAAAAAACAATCAAAGGAATTTCTTGAATGAGTTTAATGTGTAATTTTCTCTTCAAAAATAATGATAAGTAAAAAAAAATATATGTTTGTGAAAAAATGAAAACCTAAAGTTGCTTCTGTAATGAAAATAAATTATAATAAGTCAGATGTCTTGTTAACTGATACAGTAAAAATACTACTTGAACTTCATATAATTATTGATATATAGTCGTTCTTAAAAACTTATTGAATCACTGAAATAGTTAAAATGAGACTGAAATATATTCGTTCTTAAAAACGCAAATAATTACTGACTCTGAAGATTTTTCTTTTTATAAAAGTTAAAAAATGACTCGGTAGTTTCTCTAGTAACTATAGTGACATCTGCAGAGTTGTGAAAATTGTGACATAATCTTAAAGGTTGGATAATACCTTAGAATAAAGTCCGAGATATTGGATAAAATATAAGATTAGAATTAAGTAAAGGAAAATGTTAAGTTCCCATAAAAAAATTTTTATTAGTAAAAGTATGGCTCTGAAGATAACCTATAGAAAATTTTAAGGAATAAAATATAAGGTGTAACAGAAATACAAATTACAAGATAAGAATCTTCACAATTATAACGAATGTAACTTGAAATATTTCAAAAATGTAATTGAAAGAGAATTTAAATGGTTAGTTGTTAGTCGTTCTTTTGTGTTCGTTGACATTAATATAAGGAATACAACTTGTAATTTTAAAAATATTTCTTATGCCTAGTTCGTTTCCTCTGCTTGCCATGAGCATCATGATCATCCAAATAATTTACGAATTGAATCCGACGCCTTTTGCGCTTCGGGCTTTGTGATGGGGTTTCTACTGTGGGAGGAGGGGTCAGGAAACCAGGATTTCAGTGGTGGGGTGGAGCTTTCTTTTTCAGGTTTTTGTAAGATAGCAGCTTGTGTTAATTTAGGTGTTACGTTGAAGGAGTTAAGGGGAGTGGAGAATGCTGCCGTTGCTGTCGAAGAATGTTGTGTGCTTGATGTTAAGTTTGGAACACTGCTGATCATTTCTTCCTGTCGTGTTCTCGTATTTAATTGTTCTTTAAAAGCCAGGTATCTGTTTTGCAACTGAAAGTATCTCTTAGCTTTTTTATCGTCCCGAAGATCGATCTGAGAAAGCACGTCCTCCATGTTGCCCCGTATTTCTTGCATAGCTGGAAGAAGTGGGACAGGCGAAAGATTTTGCTGCTTTAGATATTTTAAAAGCTCTTGAGGAATATTTTCTTGAAACCCTGCTTGGTTAAAAACCTTCTTCACTGGGCAGGACGTTTGTTCGCAGTCGACAATTATTTTGGGTGGTAGTTTTCAGATCAATCAACAAATAACCGAAAGGTCTTTTTACTGATTTAAAAAGAAATCAGTTTGTACGGGACACATTTGCTCGGCAAGAGTCAAGATTTGCAATTTGCACCAAATAATAGCTGTTTAAGCTTATTCTGCGACTACCTTTCCCCTGGTGAAATAGATTCTGCACGATATAAATTATGCTTAGATTGCGATGATGAGAACAACGAGTAGAGAGGTTCACAATTCGTTTGTCTTTACCAGCGTCAATCATTTGATCATCAAAGACGATCAAATTCCGTTTGTTCACATCAAAATACGAATCTTGCTCCAAAGCCGTAGGAATTGGGTGAGGACAAAACATGGACCAGGGGTCCATGGAACCCCTCTTTAGACCGGGTCCATGGACCACTTTCATGGACCGGGTCCATGGACCCCCTGTCATGGACCAGGTCCATGGACAGTTTTTTTTTTTTATTTTTAAAAGAAGGTTTTGCACCTGGTCCATGGACACTCAAAAACAGAAATAGTGCCAAAAAAAGATTTGACGAGACGCTGTCGACCAATGCTCACGATTGATCACAAATATTTAGTTGTGCTTACATGACATACACTCTGCTTGCACATGTGCAGTCGCAAGACTGTTAAATTAAGTTGATTCAAAAGTTACCACCAAGAGAGGAATTACGCGCTTCAGTACAAAGACTCGCATCACCCTTAGGAAAACAAGCTGGAGTTAAGAATTCATTGCTTTTAGAGCAATCATGACTGAGTCACATCGAATTCTCCATAGTTGATGTAGCTTCAGTTTAAGGTGGCTCGATACAGCTTTTCAAGGCCAATACCTCCCAAGTTTGAGCATAAACTACGTCGCCATAAACAAAGTTTTGGAAAAATTGCCAGGGGCGGATCTAGGGGGAGGGTGCAGGGGGTGCGCAGCCCCCCCCCCCCCCCCTGAGATGACCTGCGGTCATCATCATCATCATCATCAATCTTTATTTATACACGAAATCGTATCATTTTACATGGTCTTCCTAGGAATCGTGTTGAAAACTAGACTAAAATACTAAGACTAAAAGACTAAGGAACTATTGACTATAATGTTAAAAATACAAAAACTTACATTATGAATAATAAGAGTTACAATGAGTCATGGTGTATTAGAAAAATCTTTCCCATGAATTGAAGTTTTGCGGTTTTCTAATACAACTAGTTTACAACTCGGTTTTCTAATACAACTAGTATTCTGCAAAAAAAACAAAAAAACTATGTGGCTTATTGGTGTTGAACTAGAGCAAGAGACAAGTGCACCCCCTCCTAAAGAAAATCCTGGATCCGCCCCTGAATTGCCACCACAGTTGTATTAGATAAAGATGAAAATTTGTTATGATCAGGGTTGCAACGGCATCGGAGTTGTCATAGCAACGAAATGACGCTATTACCTATTTTACTTGCAGCAGTATATCTCAGCACTGAGAACTGTTCTTCCAAAATCGTTCACGGGAGCGTTATCCTCCAATAGCGGCCTCGACGTTCATAAAGTTTAAGCGAAATCTGTAAGAGCGTTATCGAGATATTTTGGGATGAAGTTTTTATGGTTAGAAACACAGTGAAAAATGGACAATATTGTTGTTTGGCCGTTATCTGTAGAAAATGAAGCGCTTTTTACATGCAATTTCACCTCATAGTAGTTTCAACCTTTTTAAAAACGTGTGTGAAAGATCATGGAGATAGCTCCAGCCGATTGCTAGAAAGAAGGGTTTTATTAGTATGTATCGAAGCGCTCTTGTTAGCGGTTTTGTAAACATTTTGGTCTTCTTTAACAAATTAGCGGTTAATTTTTAAACCGCCCGATAGATTTTTTTTAAGATTTAAGATTCTTGAGATTAACCTTTCTTTTATATGACCTTTTAGTTTCAAGATTATTGATACATTGTAAGGCAGTAAAATCAGGGCTAATACAACTATAGTGGCAATTTTTCCAAAACTTTGTTTATGGCGACGTAGTTTATGCTCAAACTTGGGAGGTATTGGCCTTGAAAAACTTTATCAAGCCACCTTAAGCTACAATCCCTGCCACTTCTTCTTCTTCAAGATCTGGATCTGTAAATCACTTTCCTTGAGAATTTATAATCGTCCTGCTAAAAGCGCTAAGGAGCTGGGCCCAGCGTGACAAAACATTGCAGGAAAAAGTGACATTCATGGACAAAAAGAAAGTTGTTTAGAATTATTCAGATCCAGGATGCACTTTGGAGAAATTAAACAACCTAAAACCCTTTTGATCAGCCGCAATGAACAGCTTTACATTTTAAAAGAGGTAGAAAATCAATATGTGTGTCAAGACCTCTCGGTATGAAATAAGCGACAAAAATTCACCTTTGCTCAGTCAAAAGGTTTTCCTCCGAAGCATAATCTACCCATCAGAGAAAACAATTCATTGGAACAAGCAGTATTTTGGCATGAGGTACCGACCCCTCCTTTTTTTTACACTATGTAAGCACAATTAAACATTGCTGATCAATCGAGTATTGTTTGTTGTTGTTGTTTTTTAACCTTATTTTTGCACTATTTCTGTTTTTGTTCATTTCTCATTATTAAAAAAACTGTCCATGGACCCGGTCCATGAAAGTGGTCCATGGACCCGGTCCAAAGTGGGGGTCCATGGACCCCTGGTCCATGTTTTGTCCTCACCCGTAGGAATTCCCTTGACGAATTCAATGTGTGGCATGGCGTTCCGGCAATCATGGAGGTAAAAGGATGCTCGAATTGAAGCTGCTGACATTTCTGTGAAAACGGAACTGTTTGAAATGGGGTGAGACCAACATTGCGGTGTTTAGACATCACGTGCCTTTGCATGCTATCCTTTCTACTAAATGATTTTTCACAAACGGAACAGAACCAACTCATGTCTACTCCTTAGGAGCAGAATGTAGACTGAGAAAATGGTAGTATGTTGCTCATTTATATAGTTTTGAAGGCCATAAAATTCTATAGTTTTTGTCCACCACCACCACCACCTGACATTTCTATTGTTTTCCTCTACTGCCACCACCACCACATTTCTATTGTTTTCCTCTACCACCACCACCACCACCATCACATTTACTATTTTTTTCCTCCAGACAGTCAATAAAAGACTGCAAACTGCTATCATAAGTTCAGTTTGTCGCAATGTCTCAAGTTGTAAAGAAGAATCGTGGTTTTTTTTAATTCTTAGCTGTTTGTCCAGCTCATCAGCGACAGTTTCTTTTCCGGACAGCCAGTCCGCGACAACTACATGCATTAGTCCAAGTCTTACACAATATACTTAAGGAATACATTCTTATCCCCGAAGAAAATAAGCGGAACGTGTTGCCATATGAGGATGCTCTAGTAAACCTAGCAGAAACAAATGTCCGTTACAAAAAAAAGAAGCGAATCTTTGTGCAAGAGGGTGACGGTTTTATTCAAAACCTGTTGGTACCTGCTGTTACAAGCCTAGGATTTTTGATGCTATAAAAGAGGAAACGAAACTATAAGTTACTCATTTGAAGCTCACCTTCCATCAACGCTTTCCAAACTAAAATGTGTTTTTCCAAACTTGCAATTTTCCGTCAGCCTCATGGAAATTCCTTTGTGTCTATTCTTCACTCATTGTAGATCTTGTATTCCCAACAACAACAAAACTGATGCAGTAAAAAATGTATTTATTCAGAAGCTAAATTTTACAGGCAGTATTATTCATAAGTAAACATTCTGCATGAACAAAACGCAAAAATTTTGCATTCGATAAAATGAACACAAAATACCTAAAAATCACTGCATCAAGCTAAGATGCAAAAATTTTGCATCTGGGAAACTGGATACAAAATAGCTAAAATCGACCGCATCAAGCTACGATGCAAAAATACTGCATCTGAGAAACTGGATACAAAATACCTAAAATCGACTGCATCAAGCTAAGATGTAAAAATTCTGCATCTGGAAACTGGATACAAAATACCTAAAATCGACTGCATCAAGCTACAGTCTCAGTCAAAATTGCTGGGACACTTTTGTGACTTCTCATCCCCCCCAATGTTGGTGTGCACGATTTGGTGATTGAATCGCAATAAACAGCATTGGGAGGGAAAAGAAAAGCACAAGAAGGGAAAAAAACAGTGTTTGCTTTAAGTGTCCCAACTACAGCTGTATTTTTGTCTGGGACTGAAGGTTTATCACTTGAATGACTCTGAGAAGAAAAAAAAAAGAAAGGAAGAAAAACAAGATTTTTAAAATTTAACATACATAAAAGGCCAGGGTTGTTACTAAGATTTCGAATTGCCGGCTAAATACAACAAGTAGGGTTTTGGTTCAATTGTTCGTCTATTTTCCTATGAAAGTATCCGGGGGAAATCCCCGACCCCTGCCTCTTAATGACAGCCCTGTTTTACTATTGTTCTTTTCAAAAAATTGTACATAGTTTGGCAAGCCCACAAGGAAGGGCTAATCATTTTAAGTCTGACAGCTCAATTAAGAAACCATAGCTGTACCTTGAAAATTACAACAGAACCTTCCCATGGCATGTAAGAATAATTCTGATAAAACATCCCACACTTCCCTGAAGCATTACGATACACTTGTAGCACTTTGGCTGTGTGTGATCATGCAGCTGCTCTGCATAACAAACCAGCCACTCTGTTATGTTATAAACAGTATCCAGCATAAAGGAAATGAACTCTTTACTTATATTTTGAATGCAATTTTGCATTGCCTCTTGCATTTCTGTCTAGGAAAAAGAATAAAAACAAAAACAAATGTCAATAAAGCCCAGTAACAAAAACAACATGTGAAAATCAAATGACATAACATAATAATATTCCTTTAATAATTGTCAAATGCACGTTAAATTTTTTCAATAAATTATCTTTGCATACAGTATATTTACCAGCAAAAAAAACAGACACATTTAACACAGTTAAACTGAAAATAGGTCTCAGGTACCCTTTAAGACATACGCTTGTAGTTAATGGCAGAAGTTTCAGGGAACAAACCAAAAAAACCTGAGAGTTTTGGGTACAATGTATTTTGAGATGCAATTATAAATATCAGAAAACATTACCAAAATATGCTAGTTCATAAACATGGAAAAAAGATATGATACTTAGGAAAGAAAAATCCAAATTTTATGTTTAACTATTCAGACCTAGCTCTTCGAATGGGAATGGGAGTGATGCCATCTGTCTTGTCAGATGGGCAGCGTTGTCTCAGATGTGTTTTTAGCTAAAGCTGGAAATACACACCGTAAAATTCCGAAAATAAGCCCCTCCGTGTATAAGCCCTTCCAAAATGATATAAGCCCCCCAAGCTGGTAATGCAAGAAAAATAAAAACTTTCGTTAAACCACCCCTGCAAATATAAGCCCCTTTGGGGCTTGTACTTGGAAAATTGCCCTAAAATACAAAGTAACACAAAGCAAAAAAGGTAAATTTAGTAGAGACGGCTGTTTTCGCAGGCTAAAGTTTACAGCGGGGAATTCGAGTCTAACCCTCGGGCGTATAAGAGCGGAGGTGGAGGGGGGGGGGGCTAGTTTCCACCCCCTCTAAGGTTTTTTGGAGTTTTTCGCTGGACGATAAAACATCAAAATCTGACGTTTTCAGTAGCTGTTCGTTTATCCTTCCCGCGCATTTTGAGACAAGTTTAGTGATGTTGTTTTTATAATGAATTTAGCGAAATGAAGCTCTGCAGAATTTTTGCATCCAGATTTTGTAAGTGTCAAAGTTGAAATGCAGAATTTCTGCATTATCTATTTGTTGCTGATTTTTTGATGAATTTAGCGGAAAAATGGCTCTGCAGAATTTGTGCATCCAGATTTTGTAAGTGTCAAAGTTGAAATGCAGAATTTCTGCATTATCCATTTGTTGTTGATTTTTTAATGAATTTAGCAGAAATATGGAAATGCAAAATTTTTGCATCTAGATTTCTAAGTTCAAATGCAGAATTTCTGCATGATCCATTTTTTGTTGTTGATTTTGTAATGAATTTAGCGGGGAAATGGCTATGCAGAATTTTTGCATGTAGTCTCCAGGTTAAAATTAAGAATTTCTGCATCATTCATACTTGTTACAATTACTTTCTTTGATTTTTTCTGCAGTAATTAGTCCTTAATAAGACAACACTGTTTTCGCACTGCAATATTTTAGGCCTTTTTTTGACTTCGCACATTATCGTCATTTCTAACTGTAGATTTTTAGTGTAAAACTCTACTCAAAATAAATATGGGTTATTTCAACAACAATGACTCCGTTGTATTTACTGTGTATTAGAAGGGTATTACTCCAGGGGCAGCCAACGTCAATTTTCGGAAAATATCTGTTCGGAAGACGATTTGAGATCTAGAATTTTCGGAACATTTGTTGTAAAATTCTTGCTCGCCTGCCTCTCCTAGGATTTTCGAACATCTAAAAAATGGTATAATTGCCCATTGTTAACGGATTTTTACCCTAAAAAGGTCACCTAGAATTTTCGGGAGCCTTTTTTCTGGCTGAAATTTTCGAAAAGGTAAGTTTCGATCCCTATAATTTTTGGATCACTAGACTTTCAGCTAGGAAATCCGAACCGATGAAAAATTTGGGGGGGATAAAAATATGCCTATATCTACCGTTTAAATACTAAGATATGTTTAACAATGCTATGTTTAAGCGGTTTTGAACTATATTCTCGTTGGGTGCCCCTGTTACTCTGGCTTCTTGTAAGAGTGCAGTCATAATAATAACCTTTTGGCGGAAATCGTGTTTTTTCCCGAGGGAAGTTAGGTTTTCTGACGGAATTTTGAAGTTTGGAAAAACACATTTTAGTTTGCAACGCGTTATCTGTACTTATTGCGATGAAGAGAAAGATAGACTTGGTTGATGAAGAGCACGAGAGCGAGGATGAAGAAAACGAAAGTTCTAGTGATGAAGGCGAGGATGAAGAACCAAGAATAAAAGATGTTTTGAGTCATCTTTCCCAAGCGGTTTCGGTAAAGCGTGCTTCTGAATGGCCGCTTCCAAAGATATTTTATTCTGGACTCCCCGCGGACAATTACTTCGAAATAAACGTATAATTCTCGTCACAAACATCGCCGAGCTACTTGAGTATGTGTTAATTACTACCTCGTAACGATGACGTAACCAAACCTCGTGCGCTGAATGCGTTTCTAGATGGACTTGCGGAGTTAGGAATCGATAAGGGTTTAATCACGATCAAAAAGTTGCTAAGCGATTTAATAGAAAAGGAAAAAGACTACCGAAATAACGAAAGTACTTTCGAGAAGGAGAGCAATGTAGAAAGTTCATCAGATAGAGAGGAAGAGGGGTAGGAGATAGCTTCCGTGAATGGCAGTAAAGATGAAGACACCCAAGGAAGCGACAACGACACTGAAAACGATAGTGAGGAAACAGAAAATAGTAGCCCTGAAACGTCCACCACCATTCACTCTGAAAATCTCTGTGAATATTGCGAGAACTCTCATGTGTACGGGACATTGATCATGAAATGTCCTAAATGCTTTTGCACGATTACTACAAAATTTGTCCTATAGGCGATCACCAGATCCTCTAGGAGTCAGAGAAATTACATCAAACAGGGCTTTCTTCGGTGTCACGATTGTTGGAGCAATTACACACAAAAACGCCAAGACGTTGGAAACCAATTTTTATTCCCCTTCTAAAGAGGAGAACGAAGAAGAGGATTAATTTCTATCCCTTTTAAATCGCTGTGTATTTGACCCTTTTTGTCACTGGTTTTCAATAAAGTTTTTAAAACTGTATCTCGTGTTTGTCAATTTATTTGTCGCGTGTTTTAATTGATCCTTGTTAAGTTATTAATTCTTTGCGTTTTTATGACAATAAGTCAAGTTTCTCCCTTGGGGTTTTTACTGTGGAGCCAATTTGTATGCAACTGTCGGCTAGTTAACTGACTAACGGCGCGTGAATTGGCAAGACCATAAGCTCATCAAGCGCTTCAATAGTTAGTCGTTTTCTTGAGATAGAACGGAGAGAACGCTTTTGTAATGGTGAGTCAAAATTGAAATAGAGAGTTTTCAGCTCCACTTTGTGTATTTGTGTGTATGTGTTTTGTTTATATATCCGATTTTAAGCGCTAAATAAGAAGACATGTGTTGCTAGGCGATTGCACTTCTTATTCCTATTTTTTTAGTAGAGTAGAATGGAGTTTATTTTAGAACCAAAAGAGTTAGGGTTTACTTTAGAACCACCTGTTGTTTCTTTATAGAATCTTTATACCCTGTGCAATACTTTCTACAGAGTCAGGTAAACAAAGGTTGACATTTTTGCTTGATAGGCAGTTTTTCGTTTCGCTGCGCTTCAACCTCGTTTTCATGATTTGCCCGAAAAATTAGTACGATTTCGCATTCGCCTAATCTGCTTTGTCCTTCTTTTGAAGTAGAGATTTTTCAGTTAACTTCTGTGCGTTGGTTTTGTTTATAACCGTTTTTGAGTGAAAATAATTTAATGATTAAAGATTTTTCAGTTAGTATAATCTGCAAAGATAGCACGTTCAAAATTTGCCAAACACAAGACTATAGCAAATAGATGATTATGTCAAAAAAATCACTTTTTTATTTATGGATAATGAGTCTCGACATTTTTTGATAACGTCAACCTAGGATATTCTGACGTCACTTGCTCCTTGCCTACTGAAAATAAACTATGACATCATCCTATCTTAATGAGATGTATGACGTCATCGGAGTTAATGTATTTCCCCGCAAGTTAATGAAATTCCCGCGCAAAAAAACGGCCTAACCGGTCTCTCCCCAACTACTGACCGGAAGTGAGTTACAGTGTACTGCGCAAGCGCGACCAGTAAATTTCGTCGTCGTTGTGTCCTGGACGACGCCAGACAAAGTAGAATCGCGTCGTCCTGCAATCCACAAGCTTCGGCAGGTATAAATCCACTGTTTTAATGCGATTTTTGAAGTCCTTTGCATTTTCTTATCCTCGTAAATCCAGGTATCGTACAGGTTCCTTTTTTCTCCTAACAAGCGATGCTGATGAGGACCTTTCGCGTGGAGGAACGTCTGCGACTCAACGACAGAAATTCCATACTGATAACGTAAAATCTGTCCGGGATCCGGTCAGAAGCGCTGATTGGTTGACGGAGTAGTTAAATTATTTTAGCTATTGTTTACCAATGACAGACAAAAGACAAAAGGCCACAAAGGTCAAATGTAAACGCAAAGAATCCCTAACAAAATAGTCAATATTTGTGGAATATAGTCTTCTCTAGAAGAAGCTTTTGAGTTTTACTGGAGCTCGTTGGCAGGTGAACACAACACCTTACCAAAATCGACCAGAAGACACGTAAAATTGGACAAATTTGTATTTGGAACCCCATGACTACTGGATTTATTATGCAGAGGCGGATCCAGGGGGAAGGTTGAGGGGGTTGCAACCCCCCCTTTGGGAAGTTTTCAAACTTGTCTGGCTATCCCTTTTTCATGCCAAAAATAATATTATTTGTTATAATGTTAGTTCCAGTCCAATCGATCGTTACAAGAAGACTGTAGCTATTCCTTTTCTTGATTCCTTAATCATCCAAATGCAAGGTCGATTTTCTGACGAACATCGCCACGCCAGCCATCTGCTCTATGTCGTGCCATCGATTATACTAAAACATAGGCACGTTAAACGTGCACGAGCTATTTTGAATACTTCAGTGCAACTTTAATGCTTCGGTGTAACCTTACCAAGAGTGATCAATCTACCTCTTTCATCCTAAATGTAGATTAGGTTTTTGTGCGAAATTGCGTATTACGGTACAAAATGAAAACGCGAAACGCTCAGCTGAGTCGATCCTCAAGCTATATATTCACTTTCCTCTGTCTTTCCCTATTACATCTGGTGCAAGTTAAACAAATCGTTAAAGTGAAATAAATTTCTACTCACCAAACGTTGATTAGAAGGAAAACTCTACGGTTTCCTCGGAGTTTCTTAAGCCAAAATGTGACTCATCGAATACTGAATAGTTACGAAATACCAGGATTTTTATCATTGTGGTAGATGGTTGCATCATCATAATTCACGAGGTTTTCACGTGCGATTCTACTCAGTGAAACAGTCTTTAACTCCGACAACTTATTTCTTCATGTTTTAAAAGCTATTGCTTCTCAAAAGACAAGAGCCTTTTTAAGGCATTGGTTACAAAACGAAACAGGTCTTCATACGTCCACGTTACTATTTATCATTGTGAAAAGCTAATCTGCATGAAGTGTACAGTCACACAGCTGGCTCGTGAAAGCACAGGTAACCCAGGCTCTGTGATAGTACCACAGTACGGTTCCAGTAAAATTACAGTGTTTGTATGGGGTAAAAATATCATCCTAAAATTTCTAGGAAATACTAAATACAGATCAATGAAACTTACTCTGCAGTTAATTGTTGTTGTCCTTATTGCTCCAACGAAGTTTCGTGATAATTTGCAGTAATTTGTTCAAATTCACTCTATCTACAATAATATTATTGTAGATAGAGTGAATTTGAACAAATTACTGCAAATTATCACGAAACTTCGTTGGAGCAATAAGGACAACAACAATTAACTGCAGAGTAAGTTTCATTGATCTGTATTTAGTATTTCCTAGAAATTTTAGGATGATATTTTTACCCCATACAAACACTGTAATTTTACTGGAACCGTACTGTGGTACTATCACAGAGCCTGGGTTACCTGTGGTGAAAGTGTTGAACTTTGCCCCCTTTCGTCGTTCGTACGTGAGGGAATTCGAGTTATCACACAGTAAACTAGCTGAGTAAACAGAATTATACTAGAAGTAATCATAGATTAATGAGTGCGTTCGAATTTTCTCAGCTCCAGATTAGCTTTTGTGTCGTCAAGCATTATTTCAAATCATGGAAGAGATCATGAATTAAAAGGTAAACATTCTTTTCTTAAGAGATGCTCTTCGCGTATACAACTTCAAAATATCTCACTCATTAACTCTTTACTCCTGTCTTATTCTCCCTCAAGCATGGTCGATAAAAATGTAAAATAGATCGTAAAAAGTTCTATGTTGTTAAAAAGATAAACATGTCACTACAAACTTCGAAAAAATGGTAGCCTCGAAGGTTACAAAGTCCTGGCTTCTTGCGTGACACAACTTGAAATGAAAACAATGATCATAGCAGCGACGGAAACATATTAGGTTTTTGCTAGATTACTGATGTCAGAGAACAGGACAGAATCTTTTGCAATTGTGCAAACTTTTCATCTCATGATTATTTTAAGTTCATGTACGTCAGTTTAACATATTTAAAACTTAAGCTTGATTCAGCGAGCGAGATACTTATCATGCAAGATGGCCCGCGTAGATATATCAGACGTGAATGAAGCATTACAGTTGTAACAACAGCTTACTTTATCTCAGAATATATTTCGTGCGTAAAGAGGTTAAACTAGAAATATATAAATAGACTCAAACGCACGGGTAAACTTCTCACGGCACAAATGTTACCTGGTCTTTATTTGTGTGTTTCTACGAAGCTCCAGCTCGATTTGAACGGCATTGACCGAAAAAGGTGTAGCAGAATCATCAGTTCAGCGATAAAACCCGGTTAGAAAACAACTCCACAGTTCATTCTTTAGCCGAACTCAAATATTCGCGTGTAATCATCTTGCTTGTTGACCTTGATGGAACCAGTGATGCACGTGATTGCCATATGACAATTGATTATGACGTAAATAAAGCTTGAACCTTCCAACACGTCCGACAAACAGCGAAGCACGAGGCAGAATGCTTTGCGCAACGAAATTGTGACGTCATTCAAAATGGCGCCGAAAAGGTGAACCATGGAACGAAAAAACACGGGTCAGCTTTCGCTTGCGTGCACAGGGCACCTACGCGATAACAGGCAACCCAGAAGATTAGGAAGCGTTCTTCGAACGCAAAAAATAACTCACGCACACAATTTGCACGTGAAGGTGTTGGTCTTTGGCCCTTTTACAATTCGTACGTTAAAAAAAGGGAAATTCTTCACTACAACATTTTCTCAAACGATTTTAAGAAATCACCTCGGCTTCATTATAACATCTGCAATTAAATTGTTTCATGCAACGTCAAGGTTGATAACCTAACATTTATTAACAAAATTTTGTGAAACGGTCTTTAACTCCGACAACTTATTTCTTCATGTTTTAAAAGCTATTGCTTCTTAAAAGACAAGAGCCTTTTTTAAGGCATTGGTTACTAAATGAAACAGGTCTTCATACGTCCAAGTTACTATTATTATTGTGAAAAGCCAATCTGCATGTGATGTACAGTCACACAGCTGGCACGTGAAAGTGTCGGACTTTGCCCTCTTTCGTCGTTCGTACGTGAGGGAATTCGAGTTATCACACAGTAATCTCGTAAACAGAATTATAAAAATAACTCATGCACACAATTTGCATGTGAAGATGTTACAAAATTTTCTTAAACGATTTTAAGAAATCACCTCGGCGTTACTTCAACATCTGCAATTAAATTATGTTTCATGCAAGGTCAAGGTTGATAGCCTAACATTTATTAACTTCTAAGAAACTTATCAAACTGCCGAAATATATGTCTACTTATATCATGATTATTGTGTCAACTAGCTTCCTCCAATTTTATTCCCTAACGCCACTGTTTCTACTTAAGTTACGCATCTTTACTAAATAGAACCAAAAAGGTCGGTTGAACTTTGTAAGCGAGAGAATAATTTTTTTAAAGCTTGTTTACAGGATTAACAATACTCGATACAGCTTTCAAAAAAATAAGCTGCCTTTTAAACTTCTAAAACCACATTTTATAGGGCGCATACTTTCGAATAAAAGTCTATATCTAAATATCAATTATTGCTTCACTGGAAGAGCTTTGAAAATATACGATCTTTTATACTCTACCTTGAAGCACGTGAAACACAACTCATAAATACGTGCGTTAATACCGTTAACGATAGCCGAATTCGGTCTGAAATGTCTTGAAGTAGCTTCAACACTAAAATATGAACCCTTAAACAGCTGCATCACTGTACACAGCGTTTGAATAATGAAGATATTAAATATAATGTTTCCAAACACCTGTAGCCGTAATAAAAGACGAAAAAATCGTGAAGAATAAAGATGGCGGTCTCAAAGTGCCCTTGTTCGACTTTTACCAATGTCATGTTTAAGTAGATGCTAAGATCTCATTGGTTCCTAAGCATCAACTAATAGTACCTTCAACCTTATTGGCTCTTGCAACAAAGATCCGAACACACAAAGTTACAAAGCCACAAAGATACATACGCTCACACCACTGACATATGAGCTATTTTTTCAAAATAGCTCAATAAGGCACTGCAGCAGGATGATGAAGTTGAAGGCATGCTGTTCTGGGAGAAAGATATTCCATTTCTCAAATCCCTTGGAAATTAGGTACTAAGTAGATGGAAAACACTCTGGCAGTCAACAGATAGGGAGCTTCCAAACAAACTTATATTAGCACCTGGTGTTTGCGATGAAGATGCTTTTCCAAATGTCTGTCGCCTTCTGGTCATTGCCTACACCCTACCGATCACAAACGCAGAAGCTGAGCCGTCGGTTTCACTGATGATGGATGAAATGAATCAAGAACTGCTCTAGGTCAACAACGCCTGAAGAGCGATTCTCTGATCTCCCAGTAGACCGCCATATACTACTCCAAGAGATTCGAGGAAGACGAGATATCCCTGCAAGTCTTTGTAAAGGCTCATCCAAGAAGGCTCTTTCAAGCTAGTCTGTTTGACAAACAACTATCGTTGTTGCACTGTACTCTTAGTCCTTAAGAGCGACTCCGCGTAAATATCAACTAGACGTGGAAATAGTCAAAAAATGACCTGGCCTCAAACTCAGCCAGAATAAAGCCCTATGGGCCCTAGTTACAAAATCGTTGGTTTAAGTACGATCGAGTGAATAATATTTTTTTAACGAATTTGTTTCTTCCCGAGGCCTAAAATGGGCAAAAATCATGCGAAATTAGAGTCATATTCAGTAACTCGTAAATTTTAAAATAAAGTTGGCAACTAAAATATAATGACACTTCGTATTTTTACTATCTTTCCTCTATAATTTTAACTGATTAGTTCGCGATTTGGTCAACAAGAGATTTTTAAAGAAATTTCCAAAGTTGTTGACTCAAAATCGCTTAATCAACCGTCAAAATTTAGCACTTTTTCACGAGCTAAAAAAGCGGATTGGTACATGGTTTTGAACACCAAGGCTTGTGTAGTCTGAAAGAGCATTCTTTTTTTCTTCAAATTAGCGAAATAAAATTTTTGGGTAAATGAAATCACGAGCGCTGACAAAGCCAAGCAAATGTAAATATTACACTAAAAACGGGCGAAAAAACGTGACCTCTGACCGAAGCACAACCAAATGCGAATTACGGTAGGCGCCAAACCTTTAGTTATTCGGTAACTGCTTGAGACAATATTGGTCCGAAATGTGTATAGATTTTTTAAATAAAGCTGAGTTAAAGTATTAAGTGTCAAAAAGTCCACAAAGCGGTAAAAAATACAACAAAAGTCACGAGTAATCTGTTCCGCGTTCTGAATTTTACGCAGCGATTTATGCGATTTAACGAATTAACAATTTTTAATCCAACGATACCCACCTGAGATTGTGTTAGTTTAAGAGTCCATAGAACTTCTCAGACGATTCCTCGGAAAGACCGCCAGAAGGAAATGAATGAAAAATTTGAACTTATAACTGTAACAATTTCACTTGCCACAACGGCAATGAACGAAAACAACTGTCGAACTGCTACAGGCAAACCAGCTTTCAGTGGAGTCATGTAAAGCATGTCACGTCACGTAATTCTGCCCCGAGCATTTGGGAAGGAGGGAAGAAATTCTTCCATGCTGTGCGCTAAAACATTTATGAAATAAAACGAGCTTTGGAATGTATCTTTTGCAACTAGTTAAAGAAAAGAATAACTTTTTTCCCTGTTTTTGCTCGATGGGCGCTGTGCACTTCCTTTATTTTATCTGCTGTTTATAATGATTGTGTTTCAAGTTCAGAACGTGCATCTATAGCTAGCAATTGGTGTGTTCGAATTTATACCGGGTGCTGTAGAAAGGATATCAAAGGGTACCAAAGTAGTGGCGGATCCAGGGGGAGGGTCCGGGGGGTCCGGACCCCCCATCAGACCCGATACTTGTTTGAGACTAAAATCCTTACAACGATAGGATTGCATGTCACTGTTTAACTGGCTGAATTTTTTAATGAAACGCGTTTTGTAATTTTCTACTAAATTGTAATTGGGTACCCTCCAATGATCTGTTCGCCTCTACTCGCAAAGCAGTATTTCCCGCGCCAGTGGCGATTGGCTTTCACAGATTGAGAAACACGTAGTCTCTGCCTTATCAGTGACTAGTGGGAGGGGGTGTGGGGGAAAAGTAATTTGCCCCAAAAAAGTTCAACAGTCCTTTCTGAACCAAAATTTGGGCCTTCTCCCCCCCACCCCCCAATGAAAAATTCCTGGATCTACCCCTGGCAAAGATGTTACTCTGAGTTCGGAGCCAATCAAGGCTTATGCTGGCGCGTGCAAGTAAATCAATTTTTTTTCGAGTTGAGAGGCTCACTTGTAGGACGAAAAACAGTATAATTTTATTTATGTAATATCAAAATTGTCCCTGATCATGTGTATCCTAGAGGAACAAGAGACATATTTGTTGCGAGCCTTTCTAATCATTCGGTTTCCTGTGGTTCGTTGAAACATCCCGACTAAAAGCCAACAACAAAGAATAAGCTCTTCGGAAGCCAATGAACTAGTGGCCACATTCGGATCTCAAAAAAAGATTTGGACAAGTTGAAAGGACAAAATCGAAGCAACTGATCGGCGAAAAGAGAAAAGAAAGCCAGTACAAACAAACGAAAACACATGATATCATTTTTTCCGGTATTAGTCCGTTTGGAACACGAACCTTTGTCGTCGGCTGATACCGTGGAGCCGTTACAAAAATTGAATTTAAAACTAAACTACATAATTATAAACATAATCGGTGATTACAAAGGTAGTCTAATAAACCTGAACTGACGCAAGTAAGGAGCCAAAAATAACGACCTGGCCCTGGTTGATCAAACGACCGATCATTTTTCTAACGGATACCGTGTGGAACGAAATTTTTCCGGGAGTTTATTTTTGCGGATTGGCGGTTTTTTGTGTTTTGTGAGAACTAATTTTTGCGATTAGGGCAGACTGGTTTTTCTTGCTGGGGATCAATTTTTGCGGTTTCAGAAAGTACGCAGTACCCAGCACTGATAATATTGTCGTTTTTATTGAGTACGTGCAATAGAAATACATATTTTCAAATAATACTAAGTGTGCGTCAGTATTTTTCTGAAAAAAAGAGACCAGTTGTGATTGAACAGACACGATTTCTTGGTACTGTGTTCTTCTGTAATGAATTTAAGTTAGAGCATACGGTATTTCCTCTGGAGTAAGTTTTTGCGGGATAAATTTGTACGTTTGTACATTCGTGTGCGTACAAAATACTTCTTCATCAGATGTATTGGAAGCCTGGGCACCCCAGCTGGAATGGTTGGGAGCCCGAAGGACTCCCCGAAATTTCATTCGGGCGACCAACTTTGAGGTCTGGGCGCCTTAGTTAGAATGCTTGGGCCTGAAATTTTCCTTAGGGCACAGCCTTGAAGTGATAAATTTATTTGTACGTATCTAGGTAAGGCAAATCATGTATCTTAATTATTGAGGAAATAAACTTTATATAGAAAAACAGCTATCACATCAGAATGTCTCTTTTTCCAAATCTAAACTCTGACAGACACTCAGACTCGGTCTTCTCACTCAGGTTGCAAGTTGAATAATCTTCGTACGGAAAGCAGGTGTTTTTCCACTCGAAAAGGTCAGACAAGGCAAAAAATTATTCATCGTCAATGAAATTAGACGTACGGCTTAAAAAATAAGATCTTGCATTGTTTTAAAAGACGCCATTGCGAAAACTTTGTTGCGAACGAACAGTTTTACATTTGTGTTTACATTCAGTGGCGTCGTCGTCGACTTACCGACCGATTGCATCTTAAGTATCCTTTTTTCCCACCGAAACTGACGTTCTCGTTCCAGTCTTTTCCCAGTCAACAGACGTCGTCGTCGTGAACTTCGTCGTGGTTTTAAGTTCCCTATTGTGTCATTGAATGAAAGTCGACGTATTAAAAAAGGCTAGAAGAAGACCAAGCATGCATTGGGTATCACCGAAAAATTTAGAAGAGTTTCCCAACTGCGAGACATTTTAATCTGTTACTGTGATCAATTTCCTTTTTGCAAAATTTAATAATTACGTCTTCTTTTTTGGTAAATACCTTATGCATCAGTCAATGACAGCTGCGCTCAGCCCCCCCCCCCCCCCCCCGGCTGACCCCCAGGCATTAGCATTTTTTTGGGCGACTCTTAAGTCGTCAAATCCCCCGGGGTGGGGACCAAAAAAGAGGGCAAATGCCCCGTCCTCCGTCAACACTGCAGCATTTTTCATTGATCGTACAGTCAAATAGCCGCCATTTTAAGCATTTTAATGTGCGATTTTTTGTTTCAATTAACGTCTTCCTTTGTAATAGCGCTAGGGTTCTAATTAAGACTTCACGCCGCGACGACATGCACCAGTTTATGGTTTTAGTATTGATATAAAATTATTGGCATTAAAATTAATAGAACGCTGTAAAGTTATATGTTATACAATTTATTGCCGTCCTTGACAGATGAGCCAATCTGCTTTTTTTCCAGTAAAATCTTCTGTGTAGTTATATTCTGATAGGAAACCACGTGCGTGTCAAAAGCTCGGGAATGGCCTGGGGGTTGGCAAATGCCCGGCCCCCAGGCAGTGCAAAATTTGCAATATCTCCGTGCTATCACTTTAATTTAAATAACATGAAAAAAATAAGTAAATAAAAATAGGAAACATTTCCGGCTCAAACAGTATGGTTGGAGATAGAGGAGAAGCAGCATGAAGTAGAGTGTAATCGTGAGAATACAGACCACTGGGGATTTGATGCCAACCGTCATTTTAATTATTGACAGATACATTTAAAACGTATTCAGATCCATTTTCCTCGTAAAACGTCAAATGGGAGGAAGATTGGCTTTGCTTGAATAAATACGACGTCGTGACAGTGTTAAAACACTAATTAAACAAGTACTTTTACTACTTTAGCGTGGATAACTAGCTGCTAGCGGCATTCGCATCGACATGGCAAAAAACGACGGTAATCTTTGGATAATCTTTTTATCCTGTTTTTACTTCTTTGCCTTCGCATTTTCGATCATGGGAAATTGTTTCTTTTTTTCACTTTGTTACAAAAGACGTGCATCTTCATCGCTGAGATGGTTCATAGCCATCCTCGCCATTGCCGACCTTACTTTTGCATTGCTGAGTATCTTGGACATTATAAGTTTTCTTTGGACTTGGGTTGGCGGTCAGGTAACTTGTAAGATACAATGTTTTTGGATTGAAGCATGCTATACAACTTCCATAATGACCCTAATAGTATAGGGAAAACAATAGAAATGTGGTGGCGGTGGTGGTGGTGGTGGTTTAGGGAAAACAATAGAAATGTGGTGGCGGTGGTGGTGGTGGTGGGGTGGTGGAGGGAAAAGAATAGAAATGTGGCGGTGGTGGTGGTGGAGGGAAAACAATAGAAATGTGGCGGTGGTGGTGGTGGAGGGAAGACAATAGAAATGTGGCGGTGGTGGTGGTGGTGGTGGAGGGAAAACAATAGAAATGAGGAGGAGGAGGAGGGAAAAATGGGAATTAAAAAATTGCGGAAGGAAAATAACAAAATTGTGAAAAGGAGAGGGGTAAGTAAAACATTGTTTGCAGTGTAAAAGAGAGCTATTTTGCCTTTTCTCTCATTAATATGCACGATTTGCCCGCCAAAAATCAGTGAGAGGAACTAGGACAATCACAGCAGCAGCAAATAGGACAAGAGCTAGTTTGTCTTTACCCTCATTAATATGCACGATTTGCCCGCCAAAAGTCAGTGAACCGGAACTAGGACAATCACAGCAGCAGGAAATAGGACTTGCATAATTATATTACGCCTCCGTGATTTTAAGTCACGGACAAGTTTGACTTTACTCCTCAGACAGTATGAATTAACCAACAAAAAGGTTTCTTATTTTCTAACTAATCAATCGAAAACGAAGACGTTTATCGACCTTAAAGTAACTAGAAATCCTAAACCAACTAAAAATAGCACATGGCCTTATCTTAATGGCATCCCTGCGCATTTTATTCATGAGATCAAGACAAAAGATTATGACGTCATTGGCGTTAATTTATTCCTGCGCACGCTAATGAGAGTCCTGCGCAAAAAAACGGCCTAACCAGTGCGCCCTATACTACTGACCCTGGTGCTGATCAGCTTTCGACGAATCAAGGCCGTACTCCATCCCTTCAATGCGCGGTTGAGTGATGCGGAAGGCGCGAAAAGGAAAGTGGTCGCTTTGTGGATAGGAAGCCTTGTAGTTTGTTCTCCTTTGCTTTATGCCTATCAGGTAACACTAGATTTAAGTGGTCAGATTATTTGTACAAACAAACCGTTTGGGGATTTAGGAAGACAGATTTACTACAGTATTCACGCTGTTTGTTTTTTCATCGTTCCTCTAGTGTACATGATCTATGCCCAGACGGCTATTTTCTTATCCCTCATACGCTCGAGTAGACGCGTTTTTCCTACACAAAACGCTTTTGCGACGTCATACACGAATCGCCATCGCAAAGTTGCCAAAACGTTGGCCGCTCTCACTTTAGCGTTTACAATATGTTGGTCTCCTTTCATGATTGTTCGAACGCTGATGTACTTCCATTTGTTAAGCGAAGGACACGTTTGGAGAGCGTCTTAGCTTCTCGTTATGTTAAACACGGTGCTCGACCCGATCTTGTATGGAATTTACGGAGAAAACTTGAACTTCAGGCAGTATCTACGTCGAATCATCACACGTCTCACTTTCAGGCAAGCTTCAACAGGGGCAATTGCTGTCAGGCAAAGACGAATGCACGAGCAAGGTGACAGAAAAAAGTTCCGGTTCTACCTAAAAAATATACCATACTGAACTCACTGCTTCATACACAAGTTCGGTGTGAAAGGTTCATTCAATTTATAAACTCATTTTCATCCTTTCAATCCACGTTGCATTCTGACCTCATCATAGTGTACTAATCCAATTCACGCACTTGCAGCAAAAGGAAAAAAGGAAATCTGCGATTTCTATGTCAAAAGAAGTTGGCAATGCCGGCTAATAGGCCCAAAGTTTACAATCCGATCCAAAACTGAGTCAGCTACCTCAAGGTCCTTTGTATATAAGCCCATCTAAAAGTAAGCGGCTACCTCTTCGTCCGATTGTTATCCGATCGAAAGGTAACCGTAAAGTCATGATTGATTATAAGGTTGATACAACAATAGCCGTTAAGTCATGAAGTGATGGCTACCGATGGTCTGTAAGATATGGTGAATCAGACAGACCACTTTTTGGCTTCAAAAAAAAAAAAAGCTCGAATATGGCGACCAAAAGAAATAACGAATCTCGCTATTGTGGAGTTCCAGACAATTTGTCCGCTAAATGCTGGAAGCTTAAGACACTTCTTGCTCCGTGAAAGGAAAAAATAAAACAAGCTGCAAAATTTACAAGTGTCACTTAGTTTTTTCGTTTGATCTCAGTAGATTTAAGAGGTTAAAAGAACTCCCGAATCTCCAACAGTTGTAATATACTAGTACACTGACTCTGATAGTAGCTTAGCCTGCGTGGCAAGCGTTTCCATTTGGCCTGGTTTCGGAGCAAAGAACGACCGAGAGCCAAAAAGTGAAAGAGGGGGTGTACTGTCGCAATTTGTAATAAATCCATCGCACTTTGTAATACCTGTCGCAACTTGTAATAAACCGTATCGCACATTGTAATAAAAAAGCTGTCGCAATTTGTAATAACTGTCCATCGCACTTTGTAAAAAACTAAGCTGTCGCAATTTGTAATAATTCCATCGCACTTTGTAATAAACTTAAATTATTTTCTTTGGTCAAACATGCATGTCTTCCGACATAAATCTTTCTGCCTTAATTAATCACGTGACCAACGAGAATCGCTTTTATGAAAGACTTAAAACTTCCTGTCACATGTCACCAGAAAAAAGATATGAGTCATTTCATATATTTGAATTCAAAAAATATTTAAATAACAAAAGCAACATTTAACAACAGAAAATTCATGAATAACCTGGAATTCGTCGTCCCAATCCATGTTTGCTTGCCACGTGACACTTGAAGTCTTCGGGGTGGGGGGGGGGGGAGAATAATCCCATATACATGTATGGGCTAGGTAGGTAAGTACCGCTGAGGATCTCGAACCGTAAATAGGGTATCATTTTTACCTTGTTGGCTTTGTGTCTCTGGTTTGATCCTTAGATAGGGTAACTCAAGTAGTAATGGATGGTTTGGTTTATTATCCTTTGCATTTTGTGGAAAAAGGCCTGAACACGCTCGGAAGAATTGCAAGGTCTTACGAGTTGTACACAGGGAAGGAGAACTTTTACTATCCCAAAGGATTTGCTTTAGAAAGCTCCATAGAAAAAAATTGTTTTAAGATGGAATGATACTCTTTTTGCTCCTCTATGGGACCAAATCAATAGAGAATAATGGACCAAATGGCCAGCCGGCTCCGCGTATGATCCCAAGTGAGTTTTATAAAAACAGGTACATACAAAGTTATCGGCCAGCGAATAATTGGAATGTGTGTTTATGTTTATGTTTTGGTTCGACGGTTCGCCACTGGTGACCTTTTTGTTTATTTGCAGTAAATTACCTTTTGAATTTTTACAGGCCTCGTCTAATTAAGTTGGCCAAAATATAGAAGACACTATTAACTTCTTTTAAGATTGCGCGTTAGACAAGGACGGTGTTGTGTCGACCTGTTATCAGATCTAAAAAGGAAAGCTTTCCTGGTGTCTTTATTTGAATGATGTAAGGATGGATGTCACGATTTGTGGAAATTAAATGCCTTTTAATAATGGCTCGTTGGTGTCTAGTGTGTCTAGATTCTGTACTCTGACAACGCTCTGTCCAGCAGCACATCCCCGTATTGGCCACATAAGGGATAAGGGATCGAGTACGCCCCCAGGTAATCATTGCATGCAAACCATCTAATACAATAGCAAGGTTTAAGAATACAGAATTTCGTACGTCAGATAACTAATCAACATTAATTTAAAAAAATGCTTAGGACCGTGAATAAGTTAAATGGTTTGAATGAGCGCAGATATAAATTATAAAAGTAATTTTGTAAGTTACGTGCTTGCAGATCGAGACGTCATCATCTTTGTTTACGGAGTACCATTCATATTTTGGCATTATATTGATGTTGGCGAAGTAAGTTGAATCACTCTCAAAACATTATTACAAAGTGCGATGGAATTATTACAAATTGCGACAGCTTAGTATATTTCAAAGTGCGATGGACAGTTATTACAAATTGCGACAGCTTTTTTATTACAAAGTGCGACACGGTTTATTACAAAGTGCGATAAATTTATTAAAAATTGCGACAGGTATTACAAAGTGCGATGATTATTACAAATTGCGACAGTACAGTATGTGCCGCCCGGGACTCCAAATTGGCACCCCATTCTAAAAAAAATTTCCCCTAAAATTGATACCCCGTTCTAAAGTTGTTGCTGATTATGAAGAAGCATTTATTTGATGTATAAGTCGAACAAATAAAGAAATATCTTTTTAAAAAAACAGGGCTATTTCAATTTACAAACTTTCTGGAACAGAGTATAAAAAATTGGCCCATTTCTAGAACGGGGCATCAGTTTTAGGGCGAATTCTAGAACGGGGTATAAAGAATTGGCCCATTTCTAGAACGGGGTATCAATTTTAGGGGAAATTCTTTTAGAACGGGGTGCCAATTTGGAGTCCCTGGCGGCAGATACCCACCCAAAAAATACCCAAGTGCCCCCACGGGGCTTCCACCCCCGATTTTGCCTCGAAAGCGGTTTTTTCGGTGGGTTTGATCTGTCAAAACACTTTGTTATTGGTAACACACCCATTCTTACGTTAGTGCCTGTTTTCAGTTGCGTCAAGTTTCTTCTCGGGGTTGTCTAGTCTTTGTCAGAGGCTCAAAGATCAGTTCTCAATCTCTTTTGCTGTTTACGCTACTCTACTGCTTGTTGTCCGTTAAAAATCTTTTCGCGTTCTCCAGCATGTCCTCCGAGGCTCGTCCAGCTCCTTGTTCCTCCAGTCCTTCTTTCCTGTCCCTAGAAGAAATCGATAACCTCTCAGCTATTTTGGAGGAGACTGATCTTGCTGGCGCCCGACCAAAATCCAAGACCAAAAAGGTCAATAAGACTACCGCCGGGGCAGAGGCGAAGTTACCAGCAGTGTCCCCTTCAGTTGGCGAGGTCATTCGTCTAGAGCTGCTACGCAAGGAAAATCTCGCCATACAGTTAAAGATTACGGAGACTGAACTGCAGTTAACCCAGCTGAAAACTACTTCATCGCAAGTCGCCGTGCATCGAGCAGCCCAACGGAACTTGGAACAGCTTCAACATTATCCGCGAGCGGTCCCAGATTTTCCTAATAACATTGAACGGCGAACTCAAAATCGTTAAAATACGGCTTTTAAGGCACAAGGACGACAATATACCACAGGTAAGGTAATTGAACGTTTATTTTATGTTGATTTACAGACATACTTAGTGATATATCGCTATAAGTGAAAGCAAACGGTAAATCCAGTACGTTTTACTATAAAATAACAATCAGTTACACACACATTGTGCGGGCGCCCTGTGCTTTAACACGCGATCCATATCATGGTTTCTTTTTCGGTGCAGCGCGAAAGAAGGAGGGCAAGACGGCAAAAAAGCAATAGCTGTGGTCACACTACAGACTTTTGCCTAGGTAAAACCGATTGACCTGGGGCAGATTCATGAAAAATCTCCCGAGGTAAATTCATCTCGGTTTTTTTCACCCAGTAAAAATTTCTGGAAAGGTAACACTACTGATATCGGCTCCTAAGGTTTTCACGCACAGTTGAAGTTTCTGGAGCGTAAATTCAAGAAGGCAAGATGCGCAGGGATCAAGCTGATCAAAAAGACGTTTTTTTTTTCCTTTTATCTCGCTGTTATTTCTTTATACGCTAATTTAATGTGATAGGCGAAGACCTAGGCGACTCGGGCCCTTCAAATTTCTTTCACAGCGTGAGCTATACATACATACATACATTTATTTGATAAGTAGGTTTGAAATAAGCAACTGTACAGCTGATGTGGACCTACTGTTACTAAGTCTAGATAAGACTGAAAACAAAGATTTACAATACAATTATTTATGTCCGGTTCTGTCATCAAGGCCTTCGCCGATAAGCGTCTATTGGCTAGCAGCCTCGATATAGCTGTCAAGGGAAACTCCATTGTTCTCGAGACATACCCCAGCCCCAGACGATAAAATTTCCCCGAGGTAAGTTATCTAGGGAAAAATCGGTCACAATTAAAATTCAAGTTTCCCTAGGTAAACTGTCAACAAGTCGAGTTTACCCAGGTAAAAAGGCTGTAGTGTGACCATAGCTAATAAAATGCTTGATCATCGGTTCACGAAAGGCCTGAAAGAGCACGATACATGAAATAAGATACGCTTAATGTCAGATCCCGAGGGAAACAATAAGTTTGTTTTCCCGAGAGTCCTGATGTGTCCCACGACTTCGTCTCGGGAAACACCAGGACTCGAGAGAAAACAAAACTAACTGGTTTCCCGTGGAACCTGAAATTAAGTGTTTTGTTATATTTCTAGACTTTCACTTCAACGTACTTAGTTCAACAGCAACAAAAGAATACGCTTTAGCGGAGCGACTCAAAACGGTCGACTCGGTACTTATAAGAACACAATTTTTATTCTCAAAACCACTGAATGAATGATTTACAAGTACTTTCCTGTATATCATCTGCATCTTTTCCCTCCACACGCTGCTGGTTCTCTTCTGGGATAACTTTGAAAATCGTTTCTTTTTAGCTTGAGGCTTCATGTTTGTGTTGTTGTGTTCATTCACGAAAAAAATCTGGCAGTGTTTTTCCCGCTGCTGTCACGCCACGTTTCACCATGCTTTGATCACTTGCTGTAATGTATCCCGAGCGGGGAAACATTGCCAACCTCGCCCTCAGGGTCTTCTCGCTTTCCAATATGGCGGCGGTAGGAGAGAAGACACTGGCACACTGCGAACTAAGACGATCGTTGATTGGTGCATTTCATGGTGCATTTATACATGTGCTCTGATTGGTTTCACAACCCGAAAGCATTTTCTTAGGTAACTACTCTCATCATGTTTTGAGAGTGGAATGCAAGACCTGGATTGAAATTGGGGATAGAATTTTGGATCAGGCCCGATATAGGAAAGTGAAAATCACATAGGTTGGTCAAAATTTGGCAAGGCAAGAAACATACTGCAGGGCCAACCTGAACTGATTTTTTGGGGGTAGTGCCCCCCAATCCCCACCCTCTGCAGTTGTATTGAAACTGAATGTGGTGCTTTATAGAGTTAAAATACAATATCTGCTCACAGCTTTTGAGAATGTATAATTGTTAAGTTCCCATAAAATTCATTATTTTGTGTTGTTACATGAGGGTTTCCAACTAAGGAAAATTTTTACCAGACATGAATCAATGATGAGTGGAAGCAAGTTTTAATTTGGCTCATCATTATTTGTCAATAACCAAGTAAACTAAGATGCCCTGTGCCTCAGTAAGCCAATGCTGTGTGTAAAGCTCAAGGAGGGGTGGAGAGCAGGTGTGGTTAGGATTAGCGAGTAAACTATTGATATTACTGTTGCTCAAGCTATTATGTCACCCACCCTATTAAAGGTGACATACTGCAAAAACCAGTTGTTATCATCAACAACCACTTGCTCCAGTATGGCGCAAAGTAGACTCCCTTAGGATGTTCTTCATTTATTATTTTATTTACCAACACCTCAGTTGTCCATAACATTGTCAATAAATCTAGACCTGTTTTGTTTTTCAAACAGTTAAGTCTTCTCTTAAACCAAAATGTTGAGAGTCTTGTGTTACCTTATGTAGTGATCAGATAAATAAAATAATTATTTATCAAGAAAAATTGTGCAAATTATAGCTGCTTCTTTGCTGTTCATCAGTTATAAACAATCCTAGAGCCCCTTGTTTATCTTTCCCTGAATGCTACATGACTGGAAGCCAAGCAAGGACAGTTAGGATGAGAATATTTTCTTGCGAAACATTTGTAACAAGTCGGCCACATGCCTTTCCTTTCACAGCCCAATTCTTACTGTTAAAATAAAAATTAAAAGAAGTCCTCCGAATTATCTAAGCATGATTTAAGCATTAATTAAGTGGAAGAAAACGTAGATTGGAAAGAGTACTTGCTCTATCATCTTTACACAATTAAAAAATTGCCTTTTGCATGGAGCCCAAAATGATTCATGAGCAATTCAGTTCTGGCTTTGTGCACTGCCATCAGTAGTCTAATGAAATAAAGGCATATAACAAAATATTATCTTGACCTTAGTATAGTGAAGGAGATGTTCTTTCCGCAAAAAATACAACAAATTAAAAGCACACTGCAATAAACTTAACGTACATATCATTTATAAATGTAGTCGGAGCTTGATTTCCTTTCCCATTGTAGCACCAACGAATATCCAGCGGAATTAGAAAAACTGATTAGGCTAATTAATAACGCCATACAAGTACAGTATCAATCGCTTGATTTTTAACGAGCAAGGAGCAACAGGAAGAGCTAACTAACCATTACTCCTCCATTCAGTTTCCCAGGAGATACAAGGGTCGAGACAGAGGCAAAGTTTAGCGCACAACGAAGGCAATACTTTCTTTGTCAAGGTTCGTTATCTACGCAGAAACTTCTCAAACTTTACCTAAACAAAACAGAATTGTCGCAATCAACGAAACTCAGACACGCAGTTTATGTCTGTAGGTCGAGACGGCACGAAGTAAAATGTTATGCGCAGTAGATTATACTTTTAATTTTCTTTGCGCATTCAATTGCCTTCAGCCAATGAAAAAATTTGTATTTTCCGTTGCGTTCAGAGCCACTGGTCGGTTACAAATTAAGCCGAGTGGCTCTGGGGACGAGAATGGTTTTTTCTCAAGACCGTTGATCTATGGTATTGACGTAATGCGCATGATCAGTACACAAATCCGCTGGCAAGACCTTTGCTAATCGCTTTGAAAGTTGTGAGTTTCATTTAAGAGAATGTATGGGAAGAAGCTTCCCCGCCCCCACCCCCCCTGATTAATGCCTATGTGGAAAACATCCAAGGACTCCCTGTTATTTCCGGAACACATCTCGCGAAGATTTACGATTTCTTCGAGACACTCCTGTACAATTTTCAGTCGCTTGAAACCCTACGAAAATCGTCGGATTGCAAGGTATTGGTTCGAGGAGTCCTGAAGAAGCTGCCGGGAATCAAAGCGCAACTAGTTCAAGGGAAGCCGGACTGGAAAACGTGGGATTTCACTCAGCTTATCAACGCCCTTCGCGAGTGGAAGGAGATTCACCCGCGTGAAATCGTGAAATCCCGCGACAGAAGTTTTCACGTAAAGACCAAGACCCGAATGCACCACTGGGGTCTGTTTTCTGAAATAACACCTCACACAAGCCTAGCGATTGTAGAAATTTCTACAAGAGAAGAGGCTTTTGTTTTAATTGCACTGGCCCTCATCGAGCAGCTCGCTGTCGAAGCCGAGGAAACTGCGCTCGCTGTAAGCAGAGGCATCACACATCTATCTGAGAACAGCCTACCCGACCTGCAAACGAAGGAGCTGCAATGACCGCCGCACACGTGGGGGAGAAAGTCTGCCACCCAGTAGTTATAATCAAGGTCAATGGTGTCAAATGCCGTGCGTTACTTGACACTGGGGCCACTGGATCGTACATATCAGCCTTCTTGGTGTATCTCCTGAAAGTAAAGCCTTCTCGCACCCTGACACGTGGTATTAAAACAATCATGGGATTGGTCACCAAGCGCGTCGAGACCTACCATGTGAAGATATGCGATACACTAGAGAATTGCGTGCTACCAGTCTGCGTGACGAAAATCGAACAGCGCGAGCTACTAACCCTGGAGAATCCTAACTATCCTGAGATGCTGGGGCGATATCCACATCTTAAAGGTGTCCGAATGGAAGAAACCGACACAAAGGAACTCCTTCCTAGGCCTTTCCCGATTGCGCTGATCACCTTTTGAGCACTTTTTTGAGTTTGGAAAACTATTTTGCATTTTGAGCACCCTTGAGCACTTGTTCGCACTTTGGGCAACATTTGAGCAATATTTCACCTTTCGAGCAAATTTCGAGCAACATATGTCTTCTAAAACATTTTAAATAACATTTTGAATAACTAATGATGTTGTCAAAAATAAAAGACCGTTGTCATGGAAAGGCACGTGGACTTATCCTCACTGAGCGTGAGACAGAGAATATAAGTTTCTGATTGGCTGATGTATCATGCGTGTGTCATCTCAAATTTCTAAATCATCTGATGCTAGCCCTGCAGAATTTATTTACAATTTGTAACCGGCTTTAGTTTTTAAAAATATTATTGTTCTATATTCTATCAATCTTTCGTAACAACCTGTCGAATAACACAACGCAAAATAGATTGTTAATTACTTCAGTAAAAATTGACATATTTACGAAAAGCTTAGAGGTAACTGTTCACAACTTTTAGCACTTTTTGAGCACTATTTTGAGATTTTGAGCACTTTTTGAGCACTTTTTAGCCATTTTTGCCAGCACTTTTTTAGGATTTTACGAGCGCAATCGGGAAAGGCCTACAGTCCTTCCCATCCATGTGATACTGGAGGCAAATGAGTACACGAAGATCAAGATGGCCGGTTATCAGAGCGCAGGAGCCGTGGGCGAGCCTATTGCCGAGCAGACCAGGTTCGGGTGGACGATAATGTCAGCAGGTGCTGAAGTTGACTCTCAAAACATGTTCTTGACACAGACCTCAATTGGAGACTACGAGGAAATGTGCCGTATGGACGTATTGGGATTGCAAGACACGCGTATCGGAGGTCAGGACGTTGTGCACCAGGAGTTCCTTGAACAGCTTAAATGCAGTCCAGAGGGATGGTACGAAATTGCGCTCCCTTGGAAAGGTGGCCATCCCCCCTTACCTAATAATAAGACCGAAAGCCTTAAGCGCCTTGCCTCACTAGTACAGCGCCTAAAACGGAACGGCAAATTGGAAGATTATGATGCCATAATACAGCAGCAACTAGAAGAAGGCGTAGTTGAAGAAGCCGAAGATCCCGCCCAAGCGAGGGAATTCTACATTCCTCACAAAGCTGTTATCAGAGACAGTTCAGAGACGACGAAAATGCGAATTGTCTATGACGCCTCCGCCAGAGCCTATGACGCAACTCCCTCCTTAAATGAGTGTCTGGAATCGGGAACCCCGCTGTAAAATCAGTTATGGAAAGTGCTAGTACGCGGACGTTTCAATGCAGTGGCTATTGTAGAAGACATTCAAAAGGCGTTCCTACAAGTGCGTAGATTATTAATCGGACATGACTTAGTCACCTTTCTTTATTCATTCCTTTCGGAAATGAACAGGGGGAGTGTGTGTGAGATTATGACATTGCGTGACAATTAAGATGGACACTTAATTATCGTGGTAGTGATCGGAATGTATATCATTAAGGGATCAATTTCAATACCTTGTTTTTAAGCATGTTATCTTAATTTTTTTAGTTAGTTGGGTTTAGATTTCGTGTGTACCTTGGCAGTGAACTTTTCCTATTTGGAATAAACCCTTGAAACTGTGAAATCGTGAAGTTTCTGCGTTAGCATTCACGACACTTTTATCCCTCTCTATCAAGTTGAAGTGGAGTCTGATGCAGCAAAACTCATTGGTCACGGTTCAAGCTCTGACGCCGAGGATATTGACATTGAAAAGTATAATCAAGGAACCAAATTCGGAGCACTAAAAATGCCTACGTCCTAGTTTATTTGATGTGATCATTTTTTTTATTTAAGGGGCAAATAAAACAAAATTTTTAGGGGACCGACCTCCAGCTGTGAGCAATGTTTAAAATAATCGCTCCCTTTTTGTGGGAAAAAAATAATAATCGCCCTCGGTTAATGGGTATCTTGTGTAAAACCAGTAATTCATTGTACATGCTGAATGAAAGAGGCAAGTTGTGATTGAAGAGACACGATGTCTTAGTACTGTATTTTTGTGTAGCGAACTTAAGTTAGAGTAATTGTTGTTTACTCTGGAGTAAATTTTTGCGGGAAAAATTTTTTCGGTAATTTTTTTGCGGCAACTTATTTTTGCGGAACGCTGGAGAAATCACAAAAACGAGAATCCGCAAACATTTCGTGCCACACGGTATCTCTAGTTTATCTAAACTTTGTTTGTTTTGTTGAGAACAATTAAAAAAAGTCGTCCCGTTCATGGAAGAAAAGAAAAGCTTCTGCGTGAGCGCATCTGAAATTTTCTATAATCGCGTGCAATACCATTAAGCTTAGTTAGAGCGGCCGAACTGAGTTAAATTGTCTCAACTAAACCAAATTGGCTCGACGTGGACAGAGTTTTGAAGCCACGAAAAGGTTTTTTAGTTTGCTATTAGTCGTAACCCACCAATTTTTTGAACAATCATAGGGGGAGGGGGGAGGGGGGAGAAGACACGAAAGGGGTACCTTTTATAGGCGTCAGGTATAAAAAAGGGTAGAGATTTCCCTTGCTGAAGTACATGAAAGGGAAGGGAAATGCACCTTTTCGGTCTCTAAAAAGGCCCAAAAGGACTGGGCTCACAATCAAGCTGTTTATCTTTCCTAGCAAGAAAACATACTTTGCATAGCGAGATCTTATACCTTCTTTCACCTTTATTGTTACCTCGGAATCGTTACGTAAACATTTCCGGTCAATTGATTTGTTTTGTCAAATACTTCACATGCTATTCTTTAAACATTGAAATAACAACAGCCTCTCTATAAACATCTAGTACATACGACATAATATGATTGATCACTATAGAAACGCGATTACAATAGATGTATAAATGATGATAAAAACAGGACGCTATGGGAGCCTGCAATTCGGCGTCGTGGTTGTGGAATTAATTGTGAATGCGGAGGAATGGTAAGAAATGATATTTTTCCGGATACCCTTCCGCAAAAATACCCTTACTTTTCTCCTTTGAGTAAAGACGTCTTAACGTCTTCACCGGAAGTCGTCTAGGTCCATGACCGCGATATATCGCTAACTATGTATGTAAATCAATGATAAATATACGTTGAATTACCTTACCTGTGGTATATAGCCGTCCTTACTCAAACTCCTTCAAAATCACTCAAAAAAACACTTTTAAGGCAAAAGGACGACAATCTACCACGGGTAAGGTAATTCAACGTTTATCTATCACTGAGTTATATATTTAGTTCGCGATATATTGCTATAGGTGAGGCAAACGGTAAATCCAGTACATTTACTATAAAATAACAATCGGCTACACAAACGGATTGTGTGGGCGCCCTGTGGAATCATAGGCAAAAATAAGACTTGATCAGTCAAAGTTTACGGTACCCCATGCACTAAGATGCATAATCCACGCGCTAGAAAGAGAAGAAAGAAAACCTTTGTTACTCAATCAAACGCTAAGGTCACGTTTCACACTATCACGTGTTCATAAGTCCCGTCTCACCTGTCAACACTTTATTTCAAACTAACGACTTTCCGTATCTAGTAGGAAGGCTTGCATAAGAACATGGATCTTTTCCTTCAATAAGGGCTTGTAATAACATTAACTTGCTTCGAAGTAAATCGATTTTAAAAACGTCTCACTCTCTCAATTGCTCGATGGAAATAAGACGTATGCAGCGACATTTTGAGATCTGGAATGACATGAAACATGAGCCACGGAAATTTTGGTCGGCGAAAACTAATTTTTTTTTTACTTTATGCAAAGTTATTCCCATACACGATTAGCGATGGTGAATCACAGACGCCTCTTCGCCGATTTTTACTAAGGGGGGGCGGAGGGGGGTCTGTACACAGGCTAGAAGGAATAACCAAGCCCATTTTATAACTGGGCTGCGCCACAGGCAGCCCAGTAATAACTCGGAAAAACTCTGCCTATTGGCAGAACCACACCCTGGACTTTTCTGTTACACTCGTCTTAATCACGTTCCCGAAAGTAGAGTCACACGGTCGGCAGACCAGTGTAGACTCTGACTTCACACCAGAAAAAGGCTAAAGGGCACCAAAGCTAGCTTTAGGCGCGCACTGATTTCAAATAACTGTCACTTATGTTAAAGAGAGAATTGAGGGAAGGATAAAAAAAAAACAGAGGGAGGGAGTGAAGAGAGGGGGGGGCGGTGGATAGAAATTCGCGAAATTCTCTCTACAGCCACATCTACACAAAGCTCTAACCACAACACGAACAAAAAAAACGACATAAGCAAACAACTCAGTAAACAAGCTATTAGACAGGGGAAGTTGAGAGAAATTACAAAATGTTTGCTAACCCGGTTTTTATAACTCCAGGTAGAGATATAAGGCAAGTTATAGTAATATTAATATATATTTTTTTGGTTTCAGCAATCATCTCTTCTCGTCTAGCCCCTTATCTGAGTGCATCAGTCGGCGACCTTACTCATTTAGCCCTCTCAGTAACACTGCAAGGTAAGGCTTAGGAGATACGATTTCCATAGTCACTGAGCTTCAGTTCCCAGCTCCAAAACTCGTCTCCAGGGTCTTCTCGTTCTCCTTGTACCCGGCTCGTCCAGAAAATTCCTTTAAATTTTGAGCAATAAACTTTATAAAATATTTAAAAAGGAAGTTCGTATGAAGCTTGGAGCCGGAAAAGAATGAGTTTTGCCCACGCCTTTCCGAAGACTTGCTCTTCAACTAAGACCTCGACTTGACCGCTGTTGATTAAGTTAAAGAGAAATGGAAAAGAGAGCTATCTTGGTACAATCACCTTTCAAGACGTAAAAACAAGGATTACTGATTGAATATCATAAAACGGTTGTATAACTCTGCGTTAATCACTTCACAGGACAGACCAGTCAGCGTATGAGATATTCCAGAATGGGAGTCTGCGTTAAAACCGTTACTGACATACTGGACATTCCGTTCGACGACTTCGTGACTTTCTACCTCGGGTGCAGCTACTCTTTTGAGCTTGGGGTAGGAGGATGGCAAGCATGGACTTCAACAGCGAGAATAAGCTGGAGCCCCTTCCCCCTTCCTCGCCCCCCAAGCGAAAATGCCTAGATCCGCCCCTAGGAAATGGTGCTCATTCAGGTATGGTTTGAAAGCTTTCTTTCTTTTGCAAAAGTTAGATGTCAAAATTGCCCTTAACCGTTTAAAGCTGACGACGCCATAAGCGATACAAGGGAAAAGGATCCATCACAGGCAGTTGTGGGCAGTCCAGATGAGAATGTGTTGAGCCGCTTCCTTTGTCTCTGTAGTAGTTTAAAAACAGATTCAGGTTGAAGCGATTTCAGTCTAGTCACTAAGATTCTCAGTTGCCTTAGTCTCCCAATGCTTTGGTCAAAAATCAGAAAAAGTGACTCTAACTTGCAATAGTCCTTTTACTTTGAGTGATTACTTTTTTGCATGTTTCTGACTTATGATTAGTGTTAGTAGACAAAACTAGATCAGTTGGTAGAACACTGGGCTGCAAAACAAGAGGTCGTGGGTATGATTCCCGGAGAAAGTAGTTTAAGGCCTGGTGGGACTAAGCTAAAGGGGTTTACATGAGGAAAATGATTTATTGACTACAACTTCTGCACATATTATGGAGTTGAACGAAAATTTAGCACACATAAAGAACGCATCGTCCTTAACATTCTAAAGTATACAAATATAGTGTTAATAA
This sequence comes from Porites rus, assembly GCA_964035705.1. Taxonomy (NCBI): domain Eukaryota; kingdom Metazoa; phylum Cnidaria; class Anthozoa; order Scleractinia; family Poritidae; genus Porites; species Porites rus. The sequence goes on from OZ037992.1 coordinate 41,933,433, forward strand.
GTCAAGTAATCATTTTGTTGATAATCAATCAATAAATAATTGACAAATTGCTACCGGGTTTAAGAAAAGAAATCGAGTAGTAACATTTTTCTTGTTGATTTCAGTCTAAAATTTCCAACACTGCACTGCACGCACCAACCATTACGCTTCAACGAAAATTAAACGCCCAAATTTAATCTTGAGTTATTTAAAACTTTAATTTTAAACTTCGCGTACATTCATTCCAAACATAGAAAGTTAGGTATGTTTATACTATGTTTACGATAGACCATTTTGCAGTTGTGGGCTTAGAACCGGCCTAGCCCCCGAGTGTAAGCGAGACTGAGGTTGACCTTGTGTTGATACAAACTTCCTTCCTTTTCTTATGGAAATTAGTAGTATAGTATATGTCGGTATGAGCGCATTTTCCATATACTGGATTTGACCTTGGTGGCCACGCCCATTTGACCTTGACCTTGCGATTCCAGGAAAATGATCACGCCCTTTTTTCCTGGAATTTGACCTTAGGACTTAAAAGAGCTTAAAGAGATGGCTCCTTATATAAATAAGCGTAAGCCAGGAAAAAATCTAAAATACAGGAATATCAATAATATAATGAGCTATCGTAACTAATCAGTCAGAAGGCTATTATCGGGGATCACAATGAGTGAACTGCAAAATCTTGTCATATAAGGGAAGAAGCACGCCCTATCTCCGCTCCCAGAATAACGGGGGAGAAGCACGCCCTATTCCTGCTCCAAGAAGGAGGACTCCCATTCCTACACCAAGGAGAAATGTCCGACAAGCAATACAGTATTTTGAGGCTAATCCTATCCCACCATATGGGCCTATTCCGGCTCCCAGAAAAAAGAAGCAGCAAACAGTGCCATCCCCTAGGATAAGAATTAATGAAAAACGAAGGGCTTTTAAGGGCTTTACCCAGTCGTTAGAAATATCATAAAAGTCCAATAGATAAGCCTTATTCAGTTACAGAATACAAGATTAGCAATAAAAAGATTATTTGGAACCATACTCAATAATACAAAAGGTTTCAAATTTGTGGAGACTCTTAAGGTCACCTTTACCAAGAGGGAAGATGATAAAAATACATATAAGCCAGCCTATTTTAATAGCCGGGCGCAGATTGTGATTAACTCAAATAATTTTATACCAAGTTTACCATTATCACAGCAGCAACTGTAGGATTAGGCTTGCATTGCATGCTGGGTTTGAGGTCGGCCATCTTGAATAAACCTCGTGCTAGCTTGTGTTTACTCGGAGTCTCCTCTCTTCTTCGCCTGATACTACATGGTGGCAGCGGCCTTGACCCATCCAACGCCATAAAACAGAATGGAAGACCAACCCGAAGATGCTCCTGCAGTTGAAAATCCGCCTCCACCCGTTAATCCACCTATACAGCCTATTCAGCCTCTAAACTCTCTCCCGCTCACGAGCAAGTTCGAAGGAGCGAACAACCCGAATCAAGCAGACATGTGGCCCAAATGGCTTCGACATTTTGAGCGCTATCGGATCGCTTCTGGTCTTCAAAACAAATCAAACCAGGAACAAGTGGGAACATTTCTCTATGCAATGGGGGATTGTGCGGATGACATCGTCAAAACGCTAAGCATAAACGAAGCAACCGCTTCCTTTGACGAAGTCAAAACAGCCCTCAATGGTTATTTTGCAGCCCGCCGCAATGTTATCGTTGAACGAGCACGGTTCAATCGACGAAGACAAAACCCCGGTGAATCCGTGGACACCTTTATTCAAGACTTATACCGCCTCGCCGAAAATTGTGAGTACGGAACTCTGAAGGATGAACTCATAAGAGACAGAATTATTGTTGGAGTCCTCGATGATACACTGTCCGACCGTCTACAAGCTAAATCTGACCTCACTCTCGCGGACGCTGCTCGCATGAGCAGACAAGCCGAAGCAAGAAAACAAAATCGCACCGTAGTCCGTGGGGTAGAGACTCAAAACGAAGTTGATTACGTTAGCCAGCCACGCTCTCACAACAAGCAACAAGCAACAAACAACCAACCTGTACGTCCAGAAAAAAAAGAGCTCTCCAAGAATGACCGTCTCTGTTTTTGGTGTGGACGCCAGAACCATGACAGGAAGTATTGCCCAGCTAGAGACACTATTTGTAGTAACTGCAACAAAAAGGGACATTTCCAGTCTGTCTGTCTCAACAAGAAATCGTATCCGAGAAAGGTACATGCAGTAGAAGAAGAAGAGGAGGAAGACATACACTTCCTCGGTGAGATCGGCAGTGATAAGAACTATTGGTCTGCACAGATAGGAGTGAATGGTCGTACAACACGCTTCAAACTTGACACGGGGGCGGCAGTTACTGTTCTTAGCGATGATGGACCGTGGCTACAAGATGTTGAATTAATTAAGACATCCCAGGTTCTACGCGGTCCTGGAAACACTCAACTGCCTGTGAAAGGTCTGTTCTATGCGATACTTAAGTACAGACAATCAAAGTTAACTGAGCCTATATATGTGGTGCATACTCAGAAGTGTTCGTTACTCAGCAGGAGAGCCTGCGTTGAACTAGGGCTCATAAGACGTACTGACAAAGATGTTGAAGAGGTGAACACGGGGCCAACAGATTTCAAAGCCGAATTTCCAGCGCTCTTCAGCGGAGTGGGAAAGCTGAAGACTGAATGCCACATAACACTTCGCCCTGATGCTATTCCTTTCTGTCTCTACAATCCAAGAAAGATCCCCCATCCACTGCTTCCAAAGGTAAAAAGTCAGATAGAAACAATGCTTCAGCAAGGAGTGATCTCGCCGGTAACGGCGCCAACTGAATGGTGTGCCGGTATCGTCCCTGTCCTTAAACCAAATGGCAGTGTACGTATCTGTGTTGACCTGACTCACCTTAACAAAGCAGTCCAGCGTGAGATACACCCAATGCCTTCAGTGGATGAGAACCTCGCTAAACTGGGAGACAGTAAGATCTTCTCCAAACTCGACGCCAACAGTGGGTTTTGGCAGATTCCCTTGGATGACGAATCAAAACTGCTCACAACCTTTGTCACACCATTTGGACGTTTTTGTTTTAACAGACTACCATTTGGTATCAGCTCTGCGCCAGAGATCTTCCAACGCACTATGTCCAAGATACTTGAGGGCTCGGAAGGGACACTCTGTCAGATGGATGATGTCCTCATTCACGGGGTGGACCAGTCAGAACATGATGGACGCGTACGAGCTGTTCTTCACCGCCTGCAAGACGCTGGGTTGACCCTTAATGACAAATGTGAGTTTTCACGATCTTCAATTCGATTCCTCGCTCACATCATTGATAGCTCTGGACTCCATGCAGACCCACAGAAGACCACCGCTGTGACCCAATTCCCAGTCCCTTCAGATATCGCCGGGATACAGCGATTCATGGGGATGGTAAACCATCTTGGGAAATTTATTCCCCACCTGGCTGACCTCAGTGACCCCCTTCGTCAATTATTACGCAAAGACAGTGTTTGGGTTTGGGGTGAACCCCAGCAAAAAGCCTTTGAGCAGATCAAGCAAGCATTAGTGTCACCGACAGTCCTGGCGCATTACAATCCAAACCGCCCAACGATCATTTCAGCAGATGCTTCCAACACAGGACTTGGTGCGGTATTATTTCAGGTTCAGGACGATGGACAGCGCCGTCCAGTGTGTTACGCGTCAAGATCTCTCAGTGACACAGAGAAACGTTATGCCGTAATTGAGAAAGAAGCCCTTGCGACTACGTGGGCTAGTGAGAGGTTCTCTGATTACGTGCTCGGCATCCCTTTCATCCTAGAAGCAGATCCCAAACCACTTACTGTACTCCTGAATTCATCGGAGCTCTCAAAGATGCCCCCCCGTATCCTTCGTTTCCGCCTGAGACTTATGAGATACAACTATCAAGTTCAATATGTACCAGGAAAACATCAAGTCACTGCAGATACACTCTCACGTGCTCCTGTTGCCCTGCCAGGGCTAGAAGATAAGCTACTTGTTGAAGAAGTAGAGGCCTTCTCAACTCGGACAACTTCCTGTCTCCCTGCCACGCCAAACCGACTACAGCAGATAAGAGATGCACAGAAGACAGACGAAGAATGCTCCCTTTTAAGATCATATTGCCTTCAAGGATGGCCCCCCTACATGCCTCACCAGCCGGTACTGCGCCAATATTGGGAAAACAGAAGCCACCTCACGATTGTTGATGACCTACTCCTTTATGATGATCGTATACTAATTCCAAGGAGTATGCGACTACAAATCCTCGACTGCATTCACACTAGTCACCTAGGTCTGACTAAGTGTAGATCCAGGGCACGCACTTCCGTATGGTGGCCAGGACTCTCCACTCAAATCGGTGAATTGATCTCCCGATGCCACACATGTGCCAAGGAACAACCAACGCCCAGAGAACCACTTATGCCTTCGTCCTTCCCAGCCCGCCCCCGGGAGAGGGTTGCAACAGACCTGTATGATTTTCAAGGAAGAAAATACATCATCGTGGTTGACTATTACTCAAGGTGGTTTGACATCAAGGAACTCCCTGATGAGACTTCACATTCAGTCATAAAAGCACTCAAGGAGGTTTTCGCCACACATGGCATTCCAGATGTCATAATGTCAGACAACGGGCCACAGTATAGTGCAGAGGCCTTTCGACAGTTTGCAGCAGCATACCATTTCACACATGTTACTAGTTCACCCAAATTCCCCCCAGGCGAACGGCAAAGTCGAAAGAGCCATTCGCACAGCAAAGTCCATGCTGAGAAAAAACAAAGACATCCTCAGCGCCCTCTTGACTTACAGGTCAACTCCTCTACAGAATGGCTACTCACCCAGTGAACTACTGATGGGACGCCGTCTGCAAACGCAGCTACCAACTCATCCAGGCAACTTGTACCCTAATGTGCAGATAAAAGACCGCCAGTTAGTAGAAGAAAAGAAAAGCTCGTATCGGTTGAACCAACAGCGCAACTTTGACAAGCGTCATAAAGCAAAGGATCTGCCAACACTTGAACCAGGTGACCGAGTTTGGATAAGAGATCAAGTTCGGTATGGCCTGGTGACAGAGAAAACTGAGAAACCCCGATCTTACCTAGTCACTACAGAAAAGGGCACATTCCGACGAAACCGCTCTGCCTTAGTAGCTGCAGCAAAACCCGCTGAGACCGAACAACACTCAGCCATGCCAGCTGGTGGTGTCAATCCTGCCTCGCCAGCACATGTCACCCCTGTATTGCCAGTGCCCAGCACTCCGCTAAGGCCTCAGACTCCGCAGGTGCCCCCATCACCACAGACAGCTGTGCCAGTAGCTACCCTCGGAACAACACTGGAAGAGTGCGTACCTCCACGAAGTCCAAACCCTGCAGGCCTGACAACTCGGTCAGGAAGAACTGTGAGGCCTCCAGAACGCTTGAATCTTTAGTTGAACATTGAACTGTGTGTGCTTTAGAGCTTCACATGAACATTTTGATTTGTGGTTATTTTTCCTCTTGTTGTTCGTTTGTTGTATTTACCTAGCTTTCCCTTTAGGGGGGGGGGGGGGGGGGGTAGGATTAGGCTTGCATTGCATGCTGGGTTTGAGGTCGGCCATCTTGAATAAACCTCGTGCTAGCTTGTGTTTACTCGGAGTCTGCTCTCTTCTTCGCCTGATACTACAGCAACTACTAAATGGTATAGCTGTTTGGCTGTCTGATGGTAGTGGATGGGTTATTATCAGCATTGATGAACACTATACTAATACAGTCGTGTATGACCCGCTGAAAGGTTCCTCATACCAATTCTAAAAAGGGTTTGGTTAACCTTACGAATGATGACAATGAGTGTTTCCGTTGGTGCCATATTCGCTATTTGAATCCACAAGAGAAAGACCCTCAACGGATCAAAAAATCGGATAAAGAGATATTATTACAACTGGATTATGAGGGCATTGAGTTCCCTGTTAGTGTAAAAGATTATAGCAAATTTGAGTGGAAGAACACTACAAATATCAATGTTTTCGGCTATGAGAAAAAAAGTACACCGCGTATTGGAGTTTGATCGGTCACCATGGTTGAAACAGTATATTGATTTCAATACGCAGAAACGCATGAATGCTAAGAATTCTTTTGAGAAAGACTTTTTCAAACTTATGAACAATAGTGTGTTCGGAAAAACAATGGAAAACATAAGAAAGGTAGTTGATGTGAGACTTGTTACGGATCAAAAGAAATTATCCAAATTAGTATCCAAGGCGACGTTCGTCAACAGTAAAATATTAAATGAGGACCTTGTGGCAGTCCGTCGAATCAAAGAAACACTGAGACTAAACAGGCCAGCCTATGTTGGAATGTGTATTCTGGATCTGTCAAAGACGCTAATGTATGATTTCCACCATAATTAATGGCAGTAGAGCCAAGTTATTGTTTACTGATACAAACAGTTTGTGCCATGAAATAGAGACTAGAGATGCTTACAAGGATTTTTGGGCCGACAAAGACAAGTTTGAAATAGCGATTACGCCAAAGATAGTCCATACTTTGACGCAACTAATGAAATAGTAATTGGCAAGTTCAAAGATGAGGCTGCTGGTATTCAAATCTCTGAATTTATTGGGCTCAGGAGTAAAATGTACTCATATGTAAAAGATAATGGCAAAAATGAAAAGACTGCCAAAGGTATAAGAAAGTATATGATCAAAAAGAATATCGCCCACCAAGACTACAAAGATACTCTCCAAAACAATAAGCAAATCTATCATACTATGAAAACAATCAGAGGAGTTTGCCATCAATTTTTGAAGCAGCTACTTGACATTTTAGGAATAGAATATAAATTTATCCCACTTTCAAAGTCAAGAAAGACGCTAAATTATTACAACCAGTGGTGGAAAGAAGTTTACGGGTTAATTAAAAATGATATTGCGTGATTTAGAGAGGAAGTCAAAAATGGGGGATTCCCCTCGTATGACCTAAAATAAAGTTTACTCGCCGGATGTGTATTTTTTATTGTATTTTTTTTTTTAAATCTGGAGGAGGGAGGTGATAAATCAAGGATCTCTTGATCTAGAATTTTCATATCATGAATGAATTGTTTATAATTCATTCCCCCCCGCCCCCTCTTATCGCCTCTCTGAGATTGATTAAGACTTTTTCATATGACGTAACACTGAATTTCCATTCGTCAGTCTTACCCTTTATGTTTTTGAATTCATGATAACTCTTTATCGTATACCAGCTGTTGTTAAAACAGATAATACAATTGGGTTCAATGTTATACCCCCTGTAATAACTCCAGTGCTAGCAAGTAAAATGCTCAGTATATTCACAGCATAATTTATTTTATGGTAGTATAAGTAGAGATCTTTGATTTGCCTTAATTTTTCTTAATCAATATTTGAGTCAATGTGGTTGAAATGGAATATATTCTTTTTAGTCATCTATATTAGTGTATTAGACTATTTATATCATATCTGTATTCAGATTTATATCTGCATTTTGCCATAATGACCAAAAACATTCTTTGCTTCTGGCTGTTGAAACTAAAACTATTTAAAGATATATTATATATAATATAGAAAGAAGTGTTCAGATTAATATCTGCCTTTTGCTATCATGATAGCCGAAAACATTTTATGGTTCTGGCTATTGAAACCAAAACTATTTAAAGAAATATTGCATATAATATAGAAATGACAATGACAGAAAAACATTCACGAATAATGAGTTGGAAATTGAGCTGACTCAATATATTGATAACAAGCAAAATATCTGGTTCAAGGGAAAAGATATTGCTAAAATCTTAAGATATGTTGCTACCGATGGAGCTATTAGGCAACATGTTGACTCTGACGACAAAAAAAAAAACTGGTCTATGTTTTCCATCAGGCAGGTCAGAAACATGATTCTGATCAATGAATCCAGTTTTTACTTTCTTGTATTTGCTTCCAAATTACCAGCAGCCAAAACATTTTGAGATTGGGTTATATCAAAAGTGACCTCCCATCAATCAGAAAATATGAGCAGAAAAACCTGTTTGATAACCCAAATAATAACATGTTTAAAATAGAAAATGAAACCGATTTAAACTGCAAAGTTGTGCAATACATAAGACGTTTTTCTCCCGAAACCGTCATTGTTGCCGGGCTTGGTGAAAAACAAGATACCAAACAAAAGCGCATCAATTCTTGGAAAAAGGGGTATATGAAACGTCAACATGATATAATGATAATGAAAACCACATGAGATATAATGGCCTCTGCATTGAGTTTAAAAGTCCCACAAATCATTACCAAATAGGTAATGCTCAATTGGATATGAAAAAGCGGTTCAAAGAAAATGGCTTTCGTTTCCTCATCAGTTCAGACTATGATAAAATAATACGTGTTTTGAACAATTATATGGGTGGAATAAGAGTACCATCCCAGAATTGTTCAAAACAAATTTCGTAAAATATAAATTGATTATTTTGATTTAATTATTTTATATATTCTTTTTGCCAACATATAATCATATTTTTCTTGCTGATTAACAATTTCCAATTTTTTACCATATTTTGTTTCCAACAAATTATTCTTAATGGTAGCTACCAATCAATCTTTTATCTCAAATATTTGTAGACAACCAGCATCTTTTTCTTTATCAAGTTATGCACATTTAAATTTCTATTATTTCCATCCTTAGCTTCTACATAACATTTGTCCTCATTTTTCGTTTTTCCATTATAGCATTCCCAAATCATCTGCATTCTGTCATAGGGTATCAAACAAATTTGTATTTACTTTTCTGATATGTCCTTCCTCATTTGTCCCATAATGCTGAAATACTGGATGTGTATAAAATTTAGCATCATCATTATCCTCTTTTTTGTTATTTTTTTAAACATTTTTTGGGGGGTTCAGGGGCTGGTTCTGGTGGTGGGGTATCATATTTTTCATCATTTTTTCAGGCCCCTCAATCACTATATTTTCATTAGTTTCCCACCATTGTTTAGGGCGTTTTTTATCATTTTCAATCACTTGTAATTGCTCCTCAATCAATGTACCAAGCAATGCTTTGGGCTCTTTTTTAGTAGAAACGTTAAGGTACAAGAAGACCTCAAGATTTACTTTTGGGGAAAATTTCATTTTGTTCTAGGTATCCTAGCAATCGATTATTACCAATCGATCATTTGCTCCAAACACACCTTTGACCCAGGCCTTAAAACCCTTAAGCCGCCCGGACCAACGCTTGGGGTCCTCTTGAATAACTGAACACGAAGTTGTTGCCATTTGCTGCCCTTCAAAAGACTAGACCTTCGCTTGGCTCGGATGACCATGTAGAAATGGTTGTGCCGTCTCCAGTGGGAAACTGGAAACAGCGTCTTCAATTATTTTTCATGGTGACACTCTGCCTGAATGCAGGGAATATAGCGTTTTAAACATAGTTCTTAACCAGATTTCATTTCTTTTTAAATTTTAGAACTTCCCTTGGTCAGAACTTTAAGCCCGACTGCGAACTGCTGTGACGTTTTGATATCTAATCTTAAAAATGAAGATTTGAACAACATGCAAGGCCCGAACGAGCATACTCTTCAACCGCGAGTGGTTTTCATATCCAAGCGATTCATTTTTGGCTCTGTCCTTTCCAACAAGGCAATGAAAATGATTCAAGATCTGGCAAAACCTGCGAAACACGATTGGCTCAAAGACGACTGTTTAGTCAAAGTGGCTTTGAGACTCAGTAAGGCCACGTCTGTTGCCAAGTAACATCAGGCAATGTTTCCACCAGAAAAGGCTTCAGTGTGCTGTCACTCATTCAGGCTACTATGGCAATGGGAACCAGAGAAGTAGTTCTTCTTGTGCCAAAGGAGAACTGCCCAGAGTGGGCAAATGCCAGCAAAGGTTTGGTTGATTGCTAAGGAAACCAGTTCCCATCACCAAAATTGAAATACAGGACATAAAGACCAAGAATGAAGCCCTAAAGGTTTCTCTCCCCATTTTGTCAATGATGGAGGGCTTCAAGCTTGATGATGTTCATCCTCACAGATACACCGCGTTAGTGGGGTGCAATAGTGAAGGTATGTATCACTAAAGGACTCTTGAAAGAGATAATCAGCCTGTGAAAATCAGGACCACGATTCGTTTTGTTTTGGAATTTAGTATGATCGCTTATTAAATTTAATCAGAGTAAAAGGGCTCGAAGGAGAGGTAGATATTACGTCCCAGGTTCAAGAATCAAAACAGCTGTAATCCCTTATTGTTTCAAATTCCTTAGGCAATAATTGATAAAAGCCAACTAAACCTTTCCCGCTTCTGCTCCTTTACTCGCTAATACGGGTTTTGGTGTTAACCATTTTGGACATATTGGGGGAGTACGTATAACCAATAGTCAGATAAAAAAGATTAATTTTAGGTCCGCCTAGGATTAGGAGTTTTATTATGTCACAATTATCCTTTGTTAAAGGCGAACCATAGGTGTTTTAAGTTATAATAACTTGACAACAAGAGCAAGATAAAGAAGATACGTGAATGTACAGATAAAGCGCCTGGTGACATACACGATGCAAACTTTAGAATTGAAAATGATCTGAAGAAGTCTTGAAAATGAAGACATCAACAACACGTATGAAAGGTTGGTTGCCTTGAAAGGTACTGAAGACTTTAATCTTCGCTTCTACAGCATACCTGACATCGCTGGAGAAGATTGTATTTTAAAAGTTAACTGTTATGATTACCAGTGACGTGAAAAATTTCCAGCCTACTATTGAGAATGCCGCACATAGGAACGGTGTTAGACGGGAAGATTTCTTCATGGTTCTTCAAGACCAATTCCTGCCAAGTTTCTTTACAGACCAAAGCGTATAGCAATCATTATATTAAGAAGAAAAGAGATTTGGAGAACAATGCTCGAAGTTTAGAGGACTTAATTTAAGAATATCGCAAGAGTTGAATGATTTATTTTGGTTGTAAGACCTCCGTTTACAGCCGTTCACCTCAATGTAAGAAGTCTTAGCCAACACTTTCAGGATATGTGTGACTTTCTAGACTCCTCTGCCTTTGCTTTTGATGTGATGGATCTGTGTGAATGTAAGAAACATTCAACTGCATTGTATTATTATCTTGCGGAAGGCAAAATTCTGTTTTCACAAGTGTTTAGGTTTTGTCCACCAGGCAGTCCATGATACCAGAGCCAACCATAGGTAATTTATGGAAAAGTTAAGTCTACGACAACTTCTCACACAATCTCTCCACACGGCAGATAGAACATCAACACGCGTGTCTCCCACCCCCTAAGCATTCTCAACGTGCCTTGTAATAGTTCTTTTGCGGATCAAAAAATCAGCCTTGGCCGATGCCCATCGACAATGGCGTTTCTCTCCCTATTTTTCAACCAGATCAATATACCTATGTCCCTTGGCAACCTGCAGCCAACGTTACTACCTTCCAACTACATTACCAGTCACTCGCTTTTTTTACCTTCATTATCTTTCGACAATAAAACATTGTGCGATCTTAATGCCCTTTATTCACAATTGGACGGCGAACTTACAACAAAACTTCATGATGTTTGCAAGAATTTCGCCGTGTTAGAGCCAGTTACAGCTTCTACTTTAACAGACGTTTTTACATGTGTGGCTTTCTCTCTTACATCTCTCCACAATTTGATCTTTATTATTCTCTTGTTCTTGCCGGCGTTGTTTTTCACCCTTAAATACCGCTGCCACTATTCCCATAGAATCAGTTCGCCTTCCCTTACAACAACAGCTGAGATGCTCTCACATCACAGATGGCGACACCTTTTAAAACCAATTTCGTTTTCCTTGCTTTATTGCTTTTGGCGCCTTTCTCTCCACCATGCATATATATACAACCTTGATTTCCATTCGTTTCATTCTCTCGTTTTTCCAGTCTCACAGTAGGTTCCAAGTTCCCGTCACTTTTACTTCTTCATTACCTCCGAGGCTCAAACATGACAGATTTCGTATTTGCTGCTGAAATGGCCGGTTTCCAACATGGGGACAGCCCATTCTACATCGAGCGAATTTTTTTCGCTCCTGTCTGTTCTGGACCTCTGGTAAGTTTTACCTACGCGAAAGATTTCCACCTTGAACATAGTGATAGAGCACTTCGCACATAGACCACTCGGCATATTCACGGCATCGCTCTGGGTGAGCCTGCATGGCATCCCCTATGACCTTAGTGGTGACACAAATCACACAGCCCTTAAGCTCTACATTTTTCCAGCCCTCGAGACTCTGCTGCGCGAATACCAACCCACTCCATGGATCCTGTTGGTCACTGAAAGGACCGCTTAAGATTCGCCTATTGGAAGAACTTATTCCGGCAATGGACATTTTTCCCATTTAATTATCGCTATCGAACATTTTTGACAGCTTCCACTCTCCTGGCCCCGAAGTCGCCGTCCTCTGAAGAGGATTGGGAAAGTCAAGAGTAAGAAACTGTGGTTTTTAGTTAAGTTTTTTTTCATTTTGCTTTTTTTCATAAACTTTCTTTTCTTTTTCTTGGTAATCGCTCTCTTGTGTTGTTTCTGAAAACCAGAAGGTTTTCTCATAAGGAGAGGAGTGTGACAGCCAATTTGCTTTTCGGTTTTCTTTTCGTAATTACTTCGGAATCTACAAAGGAAAATTGTTCAAACATTCATCTCTGCAATTTGTACTTGCAATTAGTTTAACTAACAAATCCGGAAAAACTGGTGATTGAATGTAAATATATACATGCAGCCCCTTGTTCCTGTACAACCTTTACGTGGTTTTTGCATGTTATTGAAGTTCACAATTCAACTGCTTTAACGGCTTAAACGATACTTGTCATCATTCCTTTCTATAAAATAAGCAGTGCTATTTAGTTTTCCAAAGGAGTTACTACATAAAGTTTATTATGCAAGAATCTGTTCTTGAAATAACAATATTTTAAATTTAGTGCTAATAAATGGGAAAAATTAATGTATGGATGGATTAATTCAAATTACAAGATAATCTGCAAAACGAAATAATATACAGAAGATAGTCTTTTTAGTGCTCATTTACATTTTCCTTCCAATTACGTTACACAAGGGCGGGAAATGCACCATAAACACTGCAAAACGTTGTTTGTTTAGAATCATCGAACTGCAGCCAGGTGAATGCCTTTTCGAATTCTTAAAGGAAAGTTCTTTCTTTCTTCATAAGCCCTCTGCGCGGTAGCCTTCTGTAGTGCTTGAAACTGAACTTCTTCTTAGCTTTGTCGTTATTCTCGATCTTCTATTTCCTCTTCACAAATTTTAGGCGGCGACCTTTTCCTGGAATTATAATCCAAGGATCTCTGTATCTGATCTGTATAATAAATAGGTGCACGATGCGAACGAACCACTCGCAAAAGATATATTTAGGCTGTGTCCAGATCTCCCCATCCAACGGAAGCCTGGTTAACTTGCATTCTGTGAAATGCGCGTTTTTCGCGTTGTTCGATTATTCTTGTAAGCATATCTTTTAGAACAATTAACTGTTCGAGAGAGATAGAACAAAATGTTATGCAAAAAAGAAACAGGTGTAAGAATTTCAATGACAGAAATTTTTACTAACCGTGTCGGGATAGTAAGGCTCATTTTTAGTAACCAAACGTTAGAAACTACTAACCGTTGCTTAACGGGTTACCGTTAATTCCAAGCCCTGGCCGAATCATCTCTTTTTCATGTAAACAGTTCATTTACGAAGTTAGATTTTTAATATATCTTCCATACTTATTTATTCTGCTGTAAAACTCATTGAATTGAAAGGACAAGTCAGGATTTTCAGGATTTTAAAATGTAATTTTAGTACCATTTCTGTTATGATGAAAAGTTTTTGTATGAGTAGATACCTTGTAGTTTTTGTATTGTTCTCCTTTTTTTGTATTGGCTAGTTGACCTAGCTTAGCTTAACAGTGAAAGCTTAAATCAAAAAATCATTTTGACAGAGTAATTATCTCGAAGGTTTCATGCTAGTCAGTCTGTGTTAACCAATCAGAGAAGACTTATGCCAGCATTAGTTTACACTTAGCACATTGTTTTCTGGCTGATATAATTAAACTTAGATGAAAAAAAACTATCGATTATTAACCCAAGAAAGATTCTAAACTTCAATTTAAGAAATGTATCATATACTAGTTCAAATTCCCGGGAATTTACATATTGTCCTTTGAAATTATGAATTATTACTATTTTTTGCCCACGAAAGAAGCAAATTGTACATGTGGAGAATTTCATTCCCACAAAGTGTGCTTTAGTTTTGTTCACTTCATTTGATACACCTTACCGATAACCCTATATTTTCCTGAATGCAACCAATGAAGACCCCCATGTACCTGGTCGAGCTTAAGGATTCAGCCGACATGCCGAGCTGTGCGATCATGTACAAACATACCTCGTACCTCGGCCTCATCACAGATATCAAACACAATTAGCTGCTATCACTTCAGCTGGCAGTTTCAAGCAGGACAATTAAAGACAAACTTGCTCGCTCCACAGAGGTAATTCCAATAAGGAAGTTAGTACCAATCAAGTCCAATTGGGCACATATTCATTATATCTTCCTTGTAGTTATTTGTTTCTTTTAAAGTGACTTGGTGTAAATAAGTAAACAGAGATTCCTTTTTTTAATTACCCGGTATTTTATTACTATAATTATCATTTTTCTCTCTTTTCATTTTTATTGTTGTAATTATTATTCATATATTAAATATATTTATTTATTTTAGTCATTTTTATTGGTTATAGTTTTTAGTGTAATGCACATTTGATTATGTATTGTACTAATCTGTGCAATAACAAGTGATGTATATTGCTTTATAAAAGTAATATCAGTGGCTTCATATAAGTAAGCCTTTACTCTCTTGTGCACATAGCTGAGATTATCTATGTAAGTTCACTTGACGAAAAGTGACTTCCCACACTCTCTTCCAATAGAATTATCAGAAGGGTTCAAAAGGTTGAGTTTGATCGTCCGGGTGAACGTAGTCCTGAATAGGACAGTTGTTGTTGACAGTGACTGACGTTTCGACAACCTGTGCGGTAGTCATCTTCAGAGTCAAAGTGAGTTGTATCACGTCAGTTGATGGTATTATACTCTGGTTATTGATCTGACTGGTCAATTATGTCGCGATGCTATTGGTCGTCTGTCAGTTAAGCCGTGATGTTATTGGCTATGAAGACTCGTAATCAGTGATTGGTGCGTTTCGATCCGTCTATTGTCACAGTTAAACAGTCGTCTATTGTTAGTCCAATTGTCAGTTCTCCAGTTGTTCTCTCGTAGTTAGTTTTGCTTGATCTCGTCAATAAGTCGTTTGTACGGCGCTGGTAACTGTTGGCTACGATTCAGTGGCAGAGTACATTTACCTGTTCAGTCTCTAAAAGCTGGAGTCAATTAAGCCCTTGCTGTGGCTGTCAGTTAACACAGTGGCTTCACAAAGTGAGGATAAGAAAACAAGCAGGTGAAGGATCTGACAGAACCAGTAAAGCAGAGCAACAACACTGTAGTACTGTGAAAAATTTATTGGTTCTTTTGGCTGGAAGGCATACATGTATGTAGCATGGGATTCTAACAAAGAAACAACTTTAACAGGTCTTTCAAGAAATAGAGCGGTTTTCATTTGAGTGTCGAAAAGTAATTGGTTTTGCACTTTCTACACGATGCGATTGGCTTAAAAGATTCGCGCCACTATTTCATCCAATCAGAAGTAAAACCAAAACCAATTGTGACGCGCTCGCATGCATTTTCCCGCGCTTTGGGTCAGCCACATGTAATTACTTCGAGTTTTGATTGGTTCAACGTATTGTCTGTGTCCTATGTGATTGGCCAGAGTAATTACTTTGGTTTTGGTTTTACGACACTCAAACGAAAACCACTCTAAAATACTACATGAAAAACATTAAAAAAACTAATAACTCTTTGAATCAGTGGTTTCAGAATTATCAGGGGTACATTTACCCTCTCCAGTCTCTAAAAGCTGGGGTCAAAGTCCTTGCTGTAGCTCTTAGCTCAGTTGACACAGTGGCTTCACAAAGTGAAGATAAACATGTATTTTCCATTAACGCATGAATGAAAAGACCCATGCACCTTGTAGCTATTTGAGATTTAGCCAACATACTGAGCTGTGGGATCTTGTTTAAAGCTCTTCTGATCATACAGACATTGTACATTTTTTGATCACCACTTTAACATCCAGTACAGCATTGCTGTTCATTGTTACCAATTCATCAAAGTACCACTAGCCTTGCAAAGGTATACTGACCCTGAACGTTTTTTTTTTTTCCAACCATTAAATGCACCAGAAAATACATGTAAGAGCTATTGGTTTTTAGCTCATTAAGTTACATGGACAAGCTTCTTAACAACTTGACAGATTGTCAAACACCATTCATAAAGGTGCCTCCGAATCCAGTTTACACTTATGATAATCTGAATTCAGTAGCATAAGTGTCAGATAAATCCAACAGGTGGTTGTCATATGTTGTCCATGGAAAAGAGATCTGCATCTTGACTCGCCCAATAATTTGTCACTCAAGAGAATTATAAGCATATTAATTTACCAGATAATTTCCAAAGAGCTTAAACTCACCACCTCAATGGCTGCTCATTCACAGACACAGTCATTCATGGAGTCAAGGATCAGCACCACACTTTTTAGCGGACTTTAATGTATACAAAATAATGAAAATTGATACAAAAGTATGATGAGTTGGTACTGCAAATGCAGCAAAATCTCTTGGTGGAATTTAACAACATCTAAACTGTGAATTTTTGTCTATAAAAGAATGAGAACTGAGAGAACAAACAATACCTTTTTTCACCAGACTGTTTTTACAACATCTAAGAATTTGATCAAGAAATTTAATGGGAGGGATAAATTCATGTTATAAAAAAATCTTGAATAAGGGACTTAATGACACTAGGTGCAATAGAGAAATTTCCCTAATCAATGAGGAAGGATTTGATAACCTCTTCGTAATAAAGTAGACTGCATGACTTTTGGAAAAATTATGTTATTTAAAGTGAGGGAATCATTAAGTGCTGATATCATCCGAAAATAGTAGTGTTTTTAGAAATCTTACAGAGCAACACATCAGGGAAAGAGAAAACAAAACCATAGAAACAAAAGCAGGTCCACACCATGAGATCACCTTCACATTACTTAAGCAATTCACTTCAAATTCACATTATGCACCTTGTTTTCCATCCCTCTCTGAGCTCAAGATGGTAGTTCTGCCTCTTTTTTCTTGAGATAAAAACAATAATTGAACTCCACCATCTTAGATAGAGGGTAATTCTCTCAGCTTTGGTTTCTAAAACCTTTTCAAGGAAGCTGTTTTTTTGTGACAATAACGATTATTTCATCACCTGGAGACTCTGACCCAAGAATTTTTAAGTTAGATGTAATATTGTTACAAAATCTACTTAACAAGAATTATAACTCACTACTAATATACTTTTTATCATTATTGTATTTTATCTTTTCTTATTTACACATGTTTACAAAAATACTGACATATTATTATGCTTCAAGTGCTCTTAACTAGATGTATGTAAAATGTTTAAAATTGGGATACATGCATTGATTTCATTATATAACATAATGTTAGATACTAGAAATATGTGCATGGCAGGACTTCGCGAATTAAAAATTAGGACTACAAGAGAACGGCAAGAAGTTGAAAGGGAAATAAGGCAACGAGGAAGAAAATTTATAAATTTAAAAAAACTTAAGCTATATAAAGACACAAAACAAAACTCCAATAACTAAAAAGAAGACTAAACATCAAGGAAAAGAAAAAAAAAAGAAGAGAAGAGAAGAAGGAAAACAGGTTTTGCCAGGGGTCGAACTCTGGACTTCCTGCAAACCTTACCACTTTGCCACATGAAACACATTGCGAAGATGTTGATAATATTTTATTAAAAGCCTTTCCCTATAGAACTTTTGCCAGCGCACCCTGTATAAAGTTGATGGAGCCCTATTCGATCTAAACATGAATTCCTCAGCTATACTTTTCAGAAGAATGACTTCTATTTTGATGGTGAAAACAAGTTAAGCTAACATAAAGCATCACATTTAAAGAACAGATGCCCAATTAAGTTGATCGATACAGTAAAAACTTGTCTGCAAGCAAAACATGTTTTGCTCAGCCCAGGTGTTTTGTTACCTCGATTTTCACTCATATCTTAGGGCTAGTTATCCAAAATCGTTTCCATTTGCTAAGTAATTTTGCATTCAAAATTCATTGCAAAAAGCATTTACCGACTCCTAAAACGACTGCAACACAACCAAGCACTTTGGTCATTGATGGGAAATCGCTTTCAGTCGAATGTTGCTTAGAACCTAAAAATGCGCTGTGATGTCAAGTTACTGTATGACCATTGGATATATACAAGAATAGGCGCTGCAAGCTAGGATCCACAAATTAAGCGGTCCACGCACTAAGTAGAATCAATTCAAAATGTTTATTTTGTGTTAGTACTCTGGCATTGATTTAGAACCTAAACTTTATGGCAGCCTAAGCAAATGCATAATTTTTAAGGAATAATTGTTAACACAATAATTAAAAATTCCTGACCAAAATGTTTTCTTTGTCCATTTAAAATTAAGTTTAACTGAAAGAAAGACTCATGTCTAAATTAATTCAGCTGACCTATTAGTAAATTTATTGGACCAAATTTTATTTTTTATTCAGCTCATGTGCAGTAGAGTGTCTAAACAGGGTCATTCTCCAGAAGCTCCACCGACCAGCAACCAGTCACAGAAATGAATTTCTGGACCCTAAAACATGCAGAGCGCCTTGAAGTGAAAGGCTACTGCAGCTTACTTCAATATATTCTTCTTCTACTTGGAACGAACCATGGTCTAAGCCCGGGGGGGTACTGCCATATATGGGCTATATAGGTATGTGCCGCTGTGAAGGGTATGGTTTTCAAGCAGTTTACTCTAGGATAGGGTATATAAATCAGAGCGTTTGGGTCTAGAAAAAGGAAACTGATCAGTTGGTTGAAGATTTTATCTAGACTAAGGAAACAGCTACTCTACGATAGGGGGGGTTTGGGAGTTTACTCTAGTATAGGGAAACAAAATTTAGCTGAACTAGCTCTGGTATAGGTTAAGGGTTCCAGGGTCCCAGCGGCACATCCCCACCCAGAAATCCCTAAAGTACCCCCCCCCCCCCCCCCCCGGGGTCTAAGCTGGTCTAAGTCCACCGCGCAAACAGATCCAACATTGTTGGCCCCTGTTTGCAATCTGATGCAACATGTAACACCCAACAATGTTGCATCCGTTTGCAAGGGGTTTACTGTGAAACTCAGAAAACCGTGAACACATGAAAAATTTCAGGAATGTTAATTGTGTGTTGACCAATCACAATAATGTTCAGGATATGCCAGCAAACCTGAAAACCACAAACTAATTACCATTGCTGTTTGCGGTTTAGTTTTCTCATGCCTTATTGGCCATTTCCTCACAACACAATAAAATTCAATAAATATTTCTGGTGTTCACAGTTTTGTGAGTCTCACAGTAAGTTATGAGAAGTTCAAGTAACAAATCATCAAAAAGGAAAAACAGGTTTATTGAGCGTTTGGCACAAAATGCAAATTAATATTTCATAATTTTGGTAGCCTACAGTTTTTTTTATAAAATATATGTCAGAAATATGTGATTAAAAGTGAATGCCAAACAGACCAACAAGGATAGAATTTATCTGTACAGTGGTTTTAAGCAATTTTGTTTTTCTGTTCTTGAGTTTCTAGTGCCATTGCTATGTATAGCTCGGTACTGAAATGTTATTATTGTAATTTTTCAGATCTGGAAATGCCGGGTTTTGTAAATTAATTATTAACTATACTTCAACATAATGAACATTTTGGTAGTTTTCCAAAACATCCCTTAAATGGAGACATTCGATATTACGAACCCTCAATATAACAAACAAATTTCCCCAGTCCCTTGGCACTTCATTAAAACAAGGTTCCACTGTACTTGAACAAATGCATTTATACTGACAATTATTAACCAGAATCGGACCAGAAACAATATTCTTGAGGTTCATGTTACCCTGATCTAACTTTTGCATGTGTCTGAGAAAAAAATCCTTCATTATCACCTTTATGGAGGTGCTTGTTGTTTCACTAGCCGAAGAGATTTTTTAAAGAAAAACTAAGGGAAAAAACTGCCAAACATTCTTACATGTTACCTAAACGTCCTTAGCAAAAATGTTCCTTGCAATGCTTGGTCATAGGAAACTCTTGAAGAATCATCTTGTTGTATGTGGTTATACATGTAGCTGAAAACTTTTTTACATGTGTTTGTTTGTTTATGCTTTCTTTTTTGATTGAACACCTGGGAATGTTGACACACTCCTTTATACATATGATGGAAACTTTTTGAAAGTGGTAAACTTTGAAATTAGCAGACATTATCTTGAAAGCAATTTCAATCCAATATGTACATGCACAGAGTGTTATTTATACTCCTCAATAACACAAAATGGTGGTCGCAGGAGCTATTACATCTCAAATGACTTTGAAAGCCACAAAGCATTCTGCATTCTTAGCAGTTAATACCGAGTGGATCAACTCTTTTAACCGTTCAAGCCCCAATATCCACATACAAATTCTTCAAACTGGTCTCTATACATTTCCTAATAAGTTTAATTTGTTCGCATGCAGGCCTTTCCTATGCTTAAAAATGAGAATCACTGTTTCACATTTTTTTTTAAATTCACTAAATGAATTGCTTTGAATGAGCTGCATTTTCCATTTTATCTCGCTTTTACTTCCGGTTTTCTTATTTAAACTGCTAATTTGTAACACAGTTGACTTTTTAAACGACATGAATATCCAGAAAAGCATAGAACGAACAACTTCCTTGTTATTTTGACCTTAACATATGCTAAATTTTGTGTACCATCTGTTAGGTGATATTTATACTTCCGGCCAAAATGGTGGCCACAGTCTGTGGCCATTTTAGTAATAACTCCAAAAACCAGTTAAACAGGAAAAATTTGCGATGGCACCATATCACATATTATTATAGCCACGATCAGTTTATATAATGAACAATTTCATTGTCATCCTTGCATTTTCCATTTTATCCCGCTTTCACTTCCGGTTTTCTTATTTAAACCACTAATTTGTAACACAGTTGACTTTTTTATACGACATGAATATCCAGAAAAGCATAGGACGAACAACTTCCTTGTTACTTCGACCTTAACATGCTAAATTTCATGTACCTTCCGTTAGGTGATATTTACTTCCGGCCAAAATGGTGGCCATTTCAGTAATAACTCCAAACACCGGTTTAACAGCAAAAATTCTTGATGGCACCATATCACATATTTTTATAGCCACGATCAGTTTATATAATAAACGAGTTCATCGTCATCATTGCATTTTCCATTTTATCCCGCTTCTACTTTCGGTGTAACACAGTTGACCTTTTTATACGACATGAATAGACACAGAACAAACAACTTCCTTGTTACTTTGACCTTAACATGCTAAATTTCGTGTACGTTCCGTTAGGTGATATTTACTTCCGGCCAAAATGGTGGCCATTTTTGTAATAACTCCAAAAACCGGTTTAACAGCAAAAATTTGCGATGGCACCATATCACATATGATTATAGCCAGGATCAGTTTATATAATAACAGGGTTCTCAATAGAAGGCGGCACCCGGCGATTGATCGCCGCTTACTTTGGGATTTATAGCCGCTTACTTTGTGTTTAGGTCGCTTTTCTTTGCTTTGTTTTGACACCTCTGGCTTTGCTGAAGAGCCTCCTACTTTATCAGTGATCACCTCCTACTTAAAAATCTATTGAGAACCCTGTAATAAACAATTTCATTGTCATTTTGGCTGTAAAAAAATGCTTAATTTTGTGTACTTTCGCTTAGATGATATTCACTTCCAGTCAAAAATTTATGGTGGCCACAAATTATATCACATATTAATAGTCATAATTAGTTCTGTTACTCCTGAAATTTTGGTGCTTTTAACAAAAAGTGATAATTCGGCCCCAAATCAGCACATATCCGCCCCACTGTAGGTCTAGACGCTCAAAATTTGGTCCCTTGTGCGAATCAATTTATCGCCTTTAAGAAATTCTTCGTTCAACTTTAAGCTTACTTATAAAGAAAACGTAGTTAAGCAACGAAAAACGCTTAAAGCGAGTCAACTTGAGCGATTGCCATTATAGTCTTTAAATATAAATAGAGGCTTATTTATTGTTAACTCTAACCGATCGAACGGCTATAAACTAAGGGCCCGGTTGAGACGCCGAACTTTTCTTGAGCCGAACCTAATTCGAATTAAGGCTGACCTAAATTATTTAGACCGGCTGAATTGATTTGGACGCCGATCTTAATTCCAGCCGAACTAAATTCAAAAGGAGAAAAATGCTCATTTCGGTCAATCTACTTACAACATACGTTATAAATAAAATAAGGCATTTATAGGTTCGGTACATGAAATGTTCGGCCTCTGATCGAATCAAAGCCGTTCCAAAGTCGCTCCAAAGGCGAAATTCCCGGCCGGGCCAGGCGAAAAGAACGGCTGAGCCGTTCCAAATTGAAACAGGCGTTCCTAATTGATTCAGACGCCGAACTTTTCATGTACTTAATTCAACACTTGTTCAATGTATTAGCTTCGGCTCATGAAAAGTTCGGCGTCTGAACGTAACCGGGCCTTAAGCTTATAAGTTATGGCGGCGGGTATCGCTGGTCAAGTGAAAAACGCAAAGAAACAACCCTTTATTCTTTTTTGTAAAAGCAGTTATCTTAGTTGTCAAAAGCATCTTTCAAGAAAACAGAAATTACGACCGCAAGGTGGTCTCACTGAGACATGTGTACACTGGTGTACAACACAAATGCAACCCACAGATATTGAGCGCGAGTCCATATTTTTGCCGTTTTCCTTAAAGACAACAAAGGTAGTAAGGCACACATCAAATCCGTTGCAAGAAGAAAATAATCAAAGCACATGACCTACCTTTTCATAGAAGTGAGTGACCATCCCTGATATCCACGATACGTTCCTGCCGGACCGAGACAAAGAAAGAGGTTGATTAGATAAGAAATAAGACTCAAACTGTAAGCTAAAAATACAATGTCAGTGTGTAGAAAAAAAAATCAATCAAATTGAATGAGAGAGAAGAGATTGGTGTAGTGTTCTCTTTCGTTCTCGTTCCTCGAACTCCTGTAATTGCGATTAAAACGCTCTTCAATAAGCAGAATCTGAGTCTTGTTCTAATGTTCAGGGCATCCGCATTATTTCGTCTTCTTTTCCTAGCTATCAGAGAGGCGATTCGCTTGTGATGTCTATCAGCTTCGATACCAACACCCTCAGACG
>OZ037992.1:41961745-42019245 GCA_964035705.1 Porites rus
AGGATTTACCTGTGGTCTCAAAGCTGTTCACTCCTTCTGTGAGGTGTCCAAATTGTAGCTATACCAATGATTCCGATTTCCGCTTTTGCCAACGATGCGGCTATGAAAGGAAAATCTTGAACAACAATAGTAGTACGCCTTTCAATGTGGATGTGAACGCTATTGATGATCGTCTTCAACAATTGGCCTTGTTTGATCAAGCAATTTGTTACTTTAAACAAAAAGCTTCGCTTTAAAGGGAATTAGAAAATTTTGTTTCCTCTCTACCAGGCTCTATTATAGTTTCTCCGTTTAGGTACGCCTGAGCAGCTACAAGCAAGAGTAACGCCGAAACAAGCTTCCCCATTTTTTGCGGACAAACTATTATCTGACTACATCGATAGAAATCTGCAGTCTCCCAATATCACTCCAACACAGCGTTTTGTTCTCGCAAGGGACCAGGCTTATTTTAAGGCGGTAGTTTGAGTGGTGAAAGGCCTGGTGAAGGTACCAGAAATTTTTATTTTTTCTCAAGGGGGCGTACTCTATGCGCCATTCAGCTTTTTCTTTTAACTGGTCCCCCTAGATTAGCAATTGCTATTTTAAATTTGCGGGCCAGTCTATTGTAATCAATATTTTTATTAAACAAAGTTGAAGTTGAAGAGAGGACCCTGCAAACGCGTTTGGGTCAGGTTGTTAGTTCCCAAACGCTTTTGTTTTTTACCGCCCTTCGAAGAGCAAAATTTTTCATACTGTACATAGCCTGGGTAGCAAGCGTTTCCACTCGAGTTATTGCGCGAAAGCATTACTCTTTTTTGCTCCTCCCAAGCTCCTCGACAAACTCTCGCGAAAACGCTTGCTACGCAGGCTATACTGTACGTATCATTATCATTACCAAGTAATCGGCTCCTGTCATTAGGCTGATTTAGCCATTGGTCAAGCTAGTTTTTTGATTTGCGCGCGCCGTCGTCAACTGACGCTCCTGTTGCTAAATCAGCCTATTACTTACATTAGAGCGCAAACAAAAAAACTGTTCAGTCCATTTCGAATATTTCTGTTTCTTTCTTGCTCCGCATTTGGAATTGAAACGATAAATACATTCATACACTCCCCTAGTTCCCTCAAAAACCATTCTCGATTCCAGACCAAAACGGCGCAATGGGGCGGCACATACATACATACATATACTGTTATTTATTTGGAGTCTTATACAATAAATAGAATATCAACTATTTCCAGAATAACTAAAATTACAAACAACAAAAAATTCCTAACCATATATGGCTAATAAGTTATTAATTAATTAAGTCCTAGAGTATTTACTTTTTGCCGTCTTCCCCTTTCCTTTTTTCAAAGAATTCGAAAATATGTTTTGCTATTAGTTTTTGTATTTTAGCATTTCCTCTAGGGGGGTTTATTAGAACATGAATTTTTTGTTAGGTGACATTCTGCTTATTTTTATTCTATCTTCTTTTTCCCATAATCTAGTAACGAACATTATTTTCCCTGGTAAGCAGGGCATATATTTAGAAAATGGTATTCGTCCTCCATTCTGTTTTACAAATTGGGCAAATTCTTTCTGCAGGTTTCTTAAACGGTCTCGAATAACGTCCTGTCTCTATGGCTGATTTGTGGTTGCTAAGTCGCAGTTTTGTGAGAGCTATTCTGTGTCGCGTATTGGCACATACTTTTATAGCTTGTATAAGGGAGTACCCACCCCCTCCTCCCCCCCCCCCCCCCTTGCTCGCCCTCGGGCAGCGCCCCCGCTTTGCAAGTTGCTTTGTAGGACAGTCCGAAGAGAAAGCGGGCGAATGGTAGGGTGAATTGGGGGAAGGGTAATCAGCGTATTCAGTCGATTCCACTCGGCGCTTGCTGGAATCGGCTGAATTGCAAGCAACCGTCAGGTTTATCTGCGTAATGTGTATCGGAAAAAAAGTCGCGGGACAGCGTAGCTATTTAATGGCATCAGTGCTTTCTTTTAATAACAAATATCAAATATCAATTCGCCAATGATATTGCCTGAAATCAATGCCTATTTAGACTGTTTATTGCACAAGATATATTATTGCCATTATAAACAGACCATTTACATGTTCAATTGTACCTTTTATTTCTTTTTTAGAATAGCAAACCATGAGCTACATAGAAATAGTACTTAATGAATTTATTGAAGATTAACTAATGAGGTTTTTACAGCAGTTTTCGGACTGCCTACCCGTCATTCCGAGCGTGTTTTTTGTAGCGTTAGTACTCAGCCTCCAAGGCTCAGCCTCTATCGTGACAGGATCATGATTTGACTGGGTGTATGAGGAACTTGCGTACGGAAGCTTTGAATTTTATTCTCCTTTCAGAGGGAATAGAGGCCTTCTACCGCAAGACAAGTAAGTACTATGCATGTAAACTTCCGCTTGGTTAATATAGCGTTGGCAAACGGGTTTTGGTTTCTGTTTCTGGGGTGCTGAATGGTAGCTCGTCATAAATATCGTCGACAACGTGGCGGCGAAATGAGCATTATAATCTCGTTGTCTTAGCTCGAGAACTGTTAGCAGCCTTAACAAGGACTTGAACAGGTTAATGTTTTATATATTGGTGCATACATAATTTAATGAAGTTACTCCAGCTGTTTTTTTAAAATTATTTCCTTATTTGTGTGTCAATAAGCACGTCTATCCCATGGCCCTTGTGTAAGCGTTTTGTCCTGCAGTATTCAGGAATGTTAGTAATGCAATCAAATTCGCTGTATCGGGCGTTGTATTAGTGTTTTGATTTACTTCAGGAGTTGATAAATTTTTCAATCAATTACTAGCGTGGATGAATTAATTGTCACTGATTACTCATTGCGAAGGCACTTTCCATTTTGACCGAAGGAATTAACCGTGATCGATCGAGTTGTGCAGTGTACCGTTTACGATTGCAATATAACAGTAGGATATGTTACATTTCACCGCTACCTTTCGTTCAGAGCCCTTTTTTGTTACGCAGTATTGAAGTGCCATCGTATAATGTTGATTGTAGCCTTTTCATTGCAATAAATTTTATTGTCTTGGACTTTGATAACCTCAAGTGTTACAACTTTTAGCGTGAGACAATGTTGTCGTTGAAGGCAAACTTGAGCTTATTAGCTTACTATATTTGGTCACAGGTCATGGTGAATGAACTCAATTTATTGTAAAGGTCGCTGCATGTCAAATCAATAACTTTCTTCAAAAGCTCTCATAAACAAAACCACTGTGTGAGCGCAGTTTCTGTTATAAGATGTTTGGTTATTAATTGACACAGAAAAGATATCACACCGTCTTTTAAATTTTTATTACCAACTTGGGAGCAAATTTGCATGCATAGAACAGTAAGTTATAAAAGAAAAATCTGTAATATTTCCGTGCATGCAGCAATTTCACGCTATTTCACACAAACAGTTAACATGAACAGACCTGAATCATGCATATATATATAATAGATGTATGGGGCTGTACGGAAATCGTAATACTGTTCCACACATCTTTCAACGTAAGATAAGTTATTCATACATGGACTGAGGCTTTTAATTTCTGGACTGATAAATGAAAAAATTATGATAATATATTTATGCAGAAACAAAATAATGGAAACTTCGGTCGATGTTTCAACGACTTGAAAAAGACAGAACAGAGTTGTCAAAAGGTTGACTTAAGTTCCATTTATTTTTGGTTCTGTGTTTAAATATATTTATCTTTTTCATTTATGAATCTATGAATCTACATGTGTAAAAGCTTGAATTTTAAAATTATGATTTGTGCATCATATCTGTAATATTATACTGTGGTGGTTGCACACAAAGCACAACTCTTCATAAAGTCAGTGCCTTAATATTGTGAGTGAATAATGACTAAGGCATGTTTATATGATGTGAGCCAGCCCAGTTAGCCTGGCTAGCCCACTTAACAGGGATGGCTTGGCTGACATGCATTATGTCCATATAAAAATGTTTGTTGTGTTTATATGAGAAGGTGGGCTGGCCTTTAGTGCTTGCTAATGTCTTGATTCAGCCTGGTAAAGGGAACTGGCATGTTAAAATCCAGGCTGGCAACCAAAACTGGATTCATTGATGACAACATTGACAGTGGCACGAAGTATCAAGTTCTCTGGTTACTGAAACATATACTGTTGCATTTTACCAGGGTTCTGAATAAGAGCTGGCAGCAGGCAAAATTTGCTGGCTATTTCATGTGAACTCGCTGCCAACTTTTCTTTGGAAATTACCCCCAAAATAGCCAAAGTTTAACAATGTCTTTATTCTGTTCAAATACTCAAATTTTTGCCTCAGATTGCTGGAAATGCACTCTAAGAGGCCCAGATTTCAAAAATTTTCCAGGGGGATGCTCCTGGACCCCACTAGTAACTGGCACTTGTGGCACGAGTTGTTTCCTTCTCTGCCTACTCCATAGCTTTTGCCACCTACTTAAAATCTTACTGAAAACCCTGTCTTGCTGTCATTGTGTACTTCCAGAAAATATCCATATGCCCGTCATGGAAGGTTTTTGATTTGAAGCTCCCTACCACCCGGACATTTAGGTTTTGCTTCCTACTTTCCTTTCACCCTCCTTGTTGGAATTTCCATTGACCCTCCATTGGCATGGCATGGATTTTTGTGGAACCACACTTTTTAGTGCTGCAAAGGATAGTGGGACTGTAGTGGGTCTAGTGCCATGTAATTTTCAAAATTTTGCCATTAGTAAGGGCCAAATTTTCAGAATGTTCAATGCTGGACAATGGTAAGAGTTTACTCGCAATTGAAGTGGTGAGGCCTCTCTAATTATAATATATAATTTAACCAGTTAAATGTTCTACACAGAAATTACTGTGAAAAATAGAAGAATAGAAAAAATTGAGACTTGTAGTGTGTAAGAGAAGGATTTTATATTGGTATGAAAATTGCAAAAGTGTGACTGACTGCAAGTCAGATCCGTTTCAGTTGGCCTTAACAGTTGTTACCTTTGATAGGTAAGCCTGAAAATTTCCACCTTAGCGATTTTTATATGCTCTTTTTCATCCTACAAAAATTGTTTTTCCAAAACAAATTGCTTGCACAGAACTTAAGGCTGTGACCATTATTTTCAGTATAATTAAAGTCTCTTGAAGGATTTTTTTTAAATTAGGTCGTCATTGCTAGTTGTTTTATTACCAGTAAATATAATTAACTATGCACATTTTTTTCTTTACATACAGGATGACTTGGTAAATACAAAATACAAAATATATACAGTTTTATACATAAGGATAAGATGTCTGGTGTAGACTCTGAACAAGACAAACAGCCTATCAGCTCTGTTAGTGATGGCAGTGACTTACATTCCCCTGGAAAAGAGGTCTCAGAGGATCAGAACCCACCTGTAGAGGAAATAAGGGGCATCTCAGAAAAAGAAACTGTATCCGTTCAGGGTGAGACAAGAGAGGAAGCAAAAGATGACAACAGTGAAGATAAAGAAGAGCAATCTCCAGTTGCAGAAGTGACTGTTAATGGTATTGACTTACCTGTTGACGACCAGAAAGAGAGTGAAGTGTCAGACAATTTAGGAGATACTTCCACAGACAAAAAAACCAGTGAAACTCAACAAGAGATATCAGATGACAAACATGTTAAAAGTGAAAGTGTTGAGGAGGATGCCGGGAAGGAAAATGATGAGCATAAAGAGTCTGAAGTGAGTGTTGAAACTGTTGCCATTGAGACAAAAAAAGATCAAGATGAAACATCCAGTGACGTTAAGGAACCTGAAGGGAGTCCTACTACCAGGGTAGCAGAGGGAAGTGGAGAACAAGCTGAAACCACCACTGAAGTTAAGGACGATCAACAAGAACATGTAGATGTTGCCATGGAGACAAGCATTGAACAAGGTGAAACTTCAGCTAAAATAGAAGAGGCTAAAGAGAGCCAAGAAGCTGTCACCATGGAGGAAAATGATAAACAAGATGAAGTTTTAGATGGAAGCAAGGATTTAGAACAGAGTCCTGTTGCTATGGAAGTGAATGGAGAGGAAGCCAAAGAAGTCAAAGTAGAGGTAACAGTGCCCAGTGAAGTGGAGAGTACTCAAACTGAATCTAAAGGAGAAGCAGTTGAGGTTCAAGTTGTAACTACAGCTGGAGAACAACAGAATGGAGATCAGCATCAAAACGGGCCCAGTGAAGAGAGTGGTCAGGCAGCAAAAAAAGGTAATAAAAGAAATATACTAAGTTACCCATAGATTTGTGTGTTTAGCCTTTTGATAATACAGCCAAACCCAGCATGCAAAGGAAGTCGTGTCCGATAGCCCAGGGCTATTGGATTTTGCAGTCGGGGTTGTGAATTCTGTTCTTAACTTGCCTGAAGGGCAAGTGAAGTTTTTCGGAAAATTCAACTTACAGAAAAACTGTACTCAATGCTGCTTATCAAAAATTTTTTGGGGCTAGTACATACTAGCAACAACTTGCCTAATAGCAAGCCAGAAAACTGACCTTCTTTGCACCCTGCAAACCTCTTTATATAATTCATTTGGACACCTTTCAAAATCAGACACTCAGACCCTCCCTTTATATTAGTGGATACCTCTCCTAACAGGCCCCAGTGTGCCCACTAACAGGAGGTAACGTCTCACTTGCACAATGTAACTTTTGTAACAGGTTGAGGTAATTAACAATTATTCCTCGAGCCCGAATGGGCTCTGAGTCAATAGCCTTAGTAAAATAGTAAAAGTTAGTGTTAGTAAAATAGTTAAAATTAGTTTTTGTAAAATCCAACTAGTTGGTCAAAAATATCGAGACAAAACAACTTTAGCTAGCAAAACGCAATTCAGCTGCCATCGTTTTGGTTTTCAAAGGTGGTGCTTTTCTCTACTAGTGGGCTATGACATATAGCCTAAGTAGTAGCTCAACAATGCAGTCAGAATGCAGCATTGATAAGAGACCACTAGCTGGATTTTACTAATTAACAATTTATTATTCCTCAAGCATGAATAGGCTATATTGACTCAGAGGCCATGAGGGCGAGAGGAATAATTGTTTTAGTAAAATCCAACTAGTAGGTCAAAATATCAAGACAAAACAACTTTAGCTAGATAAAGCTAGACTTTAATCCTTTTTTGCCGCCAAAATCTGGCGCTTTTCACTACTATTGGGCTATAACATATAGCCTAGTAGTAGTTCAACTAATCAGAACTCAGCATTGATAATAGACCACTAGTTGGTTTTACTAATACGCTTTAGCTGTTGACCTAATAGACCCTTCCATGCTATTGACACGGACTGGTCAGGAAAATCTTTCGGCACCACTGGACGTAGTATCTTAAAACTAGTAAAATCTCCAAGTTTGAAAGTGATACATCATAAACAAGGGAAGATATACCTCTGAAAAGGCGCTAAAATTTACTGATGTTTAGTACTATTGTCTGTAAAATTTTGTGACTTAAAGGCACTATATCCTCGTTAGTTTTTTAACAAATCACTTTTAAACTTGGCAATGTTATTAATTTAAAGGTGCTCTTTCCAGTGGAGTTGACAAATTAATTTGCCATCACTGGTCCGTATCAATAGCTGAAGAGGTCTGTTCACAGTATCTGCCATCATTTCACAAACACATTTATATGGATGAGATGAAAACATTTTCGTGGGTGCAAATAGATTTTTATTGTGTCTGTGTTTGTTAAATGTACCAGTAATTCCTTTGAAAAGAGCAGAAAACTTTTATTCCATCCACTTGCCTGTCTGTAAAGCTCTGGACATGCCTTCTTATTGTAGGGATATCTTATTATTTTTGCACTCACAAATGATGCTTTGATCAGTCTTACCCTAATTTAATCAAATTTTCTTCATTACACACCTGTATTTGTAGTGTAGAGAAATCAAAATTGAGTGCATTTTTTTTTAAAATGGTTACCTCTTTCAGACACTCTGACCCAAGTAGTGATTGACAGAACATGCATCTCCCAGTTTGATATCCTGTACATACAATATCTAGATTTGCAAACTTCTGGCTGGCTAGCTGATTCTTTTATTGTCTTGAGTGATTTGTGTGTAGCTATTTGCTGGTACAGTCAACTCTCTCTAAGACGGACACCTTTGGGACCGGCACTAAGTGTCCGTCTTAGAGAGGTGTCCGTCTTATAGAGAGTCAAATAAAGGGAGTTAAGAAAGGCAGGGACCAACTCTAGTTGTAAGTTTTACAAAGGTGTCCGTCTTATAGAGGTGTCTGTTAAAAGAGAGTCGACTGTATATATATACCTCTGATATTCACCAATGAGTTATATTATAAATAACAATTATTGTATGAGGCTGAGTATCATCTGAAGAATTATGGAGATCGAGGAGGGTGTTGCAGATAACACTCTCCGAAATCTCCAGAATTCTTCAGATGATACATAAGCCTAATTGTTTCATTATTCATTCAAAATAATTCCTAGTTTAGAAACAAGCTAAAACATGCTTTAATACCTCCATTGATGTTAAGATCATCGTCAGTTGCCTGTTTATTGGCAAGTTTAAGAGATAAAGGGTTGTTCAGTTCTGCAAATTAATATTCTCCAAATAGCGAGTGTCATCCGCCTTACTTTGTTTTTAGCCAATAGTTCTTCCTCGTGAAGCGAGTGTGATGTTCTGCCATTTTGTACTCACTACCAAACCAACTCAACCTTGTCCCCCAGCTCTTCTCAGTTAACTGTCCAGTTTTCTGGGAATTATGCTGTAGAATTGATGTCATTCTTCACATATCCCCAAAATTCTTTCAAATTTGGTGAACAGTAGCTGGTTATGATGAATTATCCATGGCATTTGAGCCAATCAGAGATGGAGAAATATTTTGAATACATAATATTTATTATTATCATTATTAATTTCATTGTCATTATTACTGTAATTATTTTTAGCTGAAGACCATAATGCTGTGGAGAAGAGAAGATCGGTAACCATGGACAGTCCAGAGATTGCAAAAGACTCAGACAAAAGTGAAGATGACAAGACCAAAAAGGGGCGATCAAAGACAGTTGGAGATATTGAAGGCAGTGCAACATCACCTGTTAAGGTACATATACCAACGGATCGATACATGTATGATGCCCTACTTATACACGTACATAGTTACATACAATAAGTATACTGTTTACAGGTAGCCATTACGACACCTGAAGGAGGATCATGAGGTTAATCCCTATATTAAAATTGTAAGATCTCTCCTAACAGATAACCCTCCCAGCCCAGGAAAGGTTGGCCTCACCAGCGGGGTCTACATCCCTAGCTAATCTTTTTGAAAATGTGGTGTGGGTTCTTTTACGTCCCACAAGAACCAGATAGGTTAAAGTGCTGTGAAACATGACCTAGGGTTTTTCGTCCTTATCCGAGAAGACTAGAAAATTTAACCAGTAACTAATTAAGTTAGATGTGGAGATGTACAGGGTTCTCCAGAAAATTTGAAGTAGAAAGGAAAAACATTAAGTAGGCAGCAACTGATTAATAGATCGAAAAGCATGTCTTTCATGTGGCACAACTGGTGTAGGGGTAGATATGGGAGAGGGGAGTGGGGGGCTGCTCCATTTCATTGTGGGATATTGGGGTTACTGACAAGTGCATTTCAGTACATTTTGGGCGACCAAATTTTAGCCATTAGGATGCCACCATTATTAACCAAACAAAAGTGTTAGGAGAAAAATTGATTGATATATGATGGATTTATTATTTTCTGTGAGTAGCGGGCAGCTCTGTGTCAGCTAGAAAGTGATTTTTGCCAGTTGCAGGAGCTCTCCTGAGAACCCTGGCTTTTAGCTTTGGTCTGTTTATGCTCTTGGCTGGCAGACCCTTTTGCTTGATTAGACTGTTTTACTTAAGAAGGAGACACAAGATTCTAGTTGCTGTTAGGGGTCTAAGTGTCAAAAGGTGCTCAGTATCACTCTTAAATTGCTTTGTTTTTTCCTTAAAGAAATTCAAAGATAGAGAGCAATATGGCTAGAGTTCAGTATACCAAGCTTCTGAGGGGTCAGAGGTCCTGAGGGTCTTAATCCAGCCCTGAGGCCTGTTTCCCGAATGTCCCGGTAACTTTTCGGGCCCGAAATCAAATATTCAAATCGAAATCTAAAGAATAAGAGCGCGGGTCCTGGCTGGCAAAATGCTCCATTTTGTTTCATTAATTGATAGTTTAATCATATGTTAGAGACAAAACTACTGAAACCTCAATCTTGAATGTAAACAGCAACAGCTTACCGGGCCCGTTAATTATCGGTACTTTTGAGAAACGGGCCCCTCACCACAACGTCTCAACTTTTTGCCCTTATCCTACAGCATTTCAGATTTTACACTCGTTTATTTGTAATTTGAAGTAGATTCAAACCTCTACTTATGGGCACCTGTCAACAAAGGCCGTTGTTGTTCCAGTGGATACAATAGCACAATGGCCACCTTCTCTTTCCCCAAGGTGTCTGTTGTGGAGAGCTTTAACTGTTTTTATTTCCAGTGTTGTTTATTTGCATCATTCTGAAATACACCCATTTGCAGAAGACATAATTATTCCATTGACAATAGATGTCTGTTTATTTATGAGTAGGAAGATGTTGCTGCAAGGTCAATGACAATCTGGTACACAGATGTCACAGATGATACCCCAACAAAGGAAAATCCTGAGGAGGTAGTCAGTTACTCCACAAGTATTGTGGGTGGGGTTGTGCACCGAGTACCAATTACATCAAAGTAGGTATAAGAGTGAAAAGGCAAGGTCTTAATATTACATGTATCAGTGTGTAACCACCTAGTATTGTGTAGACCATGGGAACCATGAGCTGCAGGCCAGTGATTTTCATGTCTGTGGTCAATATAAAGAGTATAGGCTATGGAAAATTGTTGTCGGTTTGTTTTCGGCAATTAAGTATTGACAATTTTTAATGTCCGTTCCTGTTGAATTTGTTAGGAAAAACACGCACCTGAGAAAGAGAAAAACAAATTGTGCCACCATCATGCCATTCCCATGGTCTACACTTATATTGACCATTAAATCACTCGGTTATTGTTAAAACAGTTGTGGACATAACATCATGGATTCACTCTCCTTCAGTGCAAAAACAGTATGGTGACAAATAGAGAATTAATTTTTATCTCAGCCATGCCACAATGAACATTGCTTCATCTTGTCATGGTATTTGTCACCATAAAAGATGCTGGCAACAATACTAATGCTAGCAGTGTGCTTGGCACTTATTGCGTTAAGTAATTAATTTTGTGTGCTGCCATGTGTGCAATAAGCTATGGAACTTCGTTTCAAAGAGCTGTGTTTTTAAGCATAAAAATTGTGATGTAAAGCTGTGGCTACACAAGCTTTCATCAGTGTGCTCCCTTGAAGAAAACTCTTGATAAAGAGTGAAACTGTCAATCCATTACACTGGCGTTAAACTACTGGCATTCTTCTCTTAATTATCTAACAATGCTGTGATCTCAAAGGGAATGTTTGTTGACATGGATTCAGTTAAAATTTCACTGAGATTTGAAGGGGCGTTTCGTTGTTTTATTTTAAGCTCACCAAAGGGCCCTCGAAAACCCAAAGAAGGAAGTCCACAAACCACTCCAAGGAAGAGGTCTGTCATAGACACCTTGTTTGGGCGGCGTAAAAAGTCTAAAGGGAGTCCAGAAAGTCCTCCAGCGGCCAGCTCTAGTGGTAAAGATAAAGATAAAGAACATCAAGAGAAGGAGGCTGAAGCTAGTCCGAGTAGTAAAGATACTGAAATAAAGGAGACACCCGAAACTAATCCAGCTGCTCCTGACACAAGTGATGATACTGGTGTCAAAGATGCGTCAGAGCCTCTTGAGGACGTCGCCAATGTGCAACCGGAGGTAAAAGGGACCAGTGATGGTGCTGAGGTAAAGCCAGCAACTGAAGCCGTGGTGAGTGCAGAGGTGGAGGATAGCAAGGATGGCCCCGAAACTAAGAAAGAAAGTGAGGGCAAGAAATCTACTGAGGTAGGAGATTCCAGTGGAGCTGATGCCAACCACGAAACTGAGAGCAAGGCAGCTGCTGGAGAAGAAAAAGAAACTGGAAATGTTGAAGGGAAACCTACCGCTGAAGCCGAAAGTCAAGAAGATATCGAAGAAACTTCCCAGGCTGCGACGGATGCTGCAAAGGAAGTTCCGGTTGAAACACATGACGCTAAAGAAGAACCAGTGTCAATAGAAAGCGCCCCATCAGAGAAGGGCAAAGAAAATGTTGAAGGACCAAAGGAGGAAGAGGTGGAGAACAAAGACTCTGATAAGGAAGCTGTTAAACGTGCTCACACAGAGCCCTCGGAGGAAGAAGCAAACTCTCAGCCTTCACCTAAGAAAAAGAAAACTTCTGGTATTTTTGGTGGCTTCTTTGCGCGACGAAAGAGCAAGAAAACTAAGGACCTTGGGTCAGCGAGTGCTTCTGCGGAAAAGGCAGAAGGTGACAAAGTCCAAGAACAGCAGGATGCACCGCCTGCAGTAGAAAGTAACGTAACAGATGCTGGTGCTGAGAAAGGGCAGGAAGACGCCACATCTCCAAAATCAGAAGTGACTGAGAGTGTGACCAGCCAAGCTGCTGGTCAAACATTAGAAACTGTCGAGGAAGAATTAACTGATAAGGAAAAAGTGTATGGAAAAGAAGCAGCGACAACAGCAA
Source organism: Porites rus (assembly GCA_964035705.1). NCBI lineage: Eukaryota > Metazoa > Cnidaria > Anthozoa > Scleractinia > Poritidae > Porites > Porites rus. The sequence goes on from OZ037992.1 coordinate 41,974,341, forward strand.
CGGACAAGTTAGAGAAAGGAATATCTGAAGAAGCTGATGCAACCTTAGAAATAAAAACAACAAATGTTGAAGACAAATATGATGGTGCAGAGGGAGCAGTAACTCAGATAGATTCTGTAGGGGAAAAGTATGCTGAATCAAAAACTGAAGTCAATGACACGGCAGCTCCAGAAAGTGTGATAGTTGCTGAGGATAAAGGAAAAGACACTGAATCCAAACCAGAAGATAAGAACAAAGAGAAGGGAGGTAGGTTCGCTTTTCATTACAAGTACTGCTAAGGTGACGTCAAGCCCGCACTCAATTTAAAATGTACATTTAGCTGTGGCCTTCTCACGCAGACGTTCTAGACGAAGCACGAAGAACGTCTGCATGGGAGGCTAATTTAGCTCCGTTCCTAACTGACCCTATACACTTTTTACAGTAACAGTGTCAAATTCTACAATACGCCTGTGTAATCGTATCAAATGGTGACGAGTAAAATGAGGAAAGTCTTTGAAGTAAGATTTGTCAAAATTCTAAAGACTCGGGATGTAATTAGAATTTGGTCAACGCGCATGTTAATATCATGGGTTCCAAATTACCCTCGAAGGTTATCCTTTGTTTGTTGATTTTATCGTGAACGCCATTCACCGAAAAGTTGAAAGCATACATTTAAAGTTCCTAATTTTCTGAATTTGTCGACAAAATGCTCGTTAGAAAATTGTGCGCTTTCGTGTGTTTAGGTTATTTACAGAGTCTTTTCAAGCCCTGACATCTTCATTCGTAGAACTTTAAACCTGGAACGTTGTTATAGCAATTTTATAATTTCAAAAGGCAAATTATAATTTAACGCTGAAATTTCGAAATTTCGCGCGAGAATTAAGGAGTAGTTTATCAGTCATGATATTATCTTTGACGTTAAAAGCGAAAGTGAGCTCTGGGTAGTTTATCAAGGTGTCCATTATCATTTCAGCGGAGAAAGTGTCCTCGCCAGAATCAGAAGAAGCTAAAGATGAAATTTCAAAGCAACCTGTTGTCTTAAGAAAAGAAGTGAGTGCTTCATACAGTCCCAAGACACGCCGTATGCAGATGAGGATAAGCTATGCTGAGAGGGATGGTGAAGGCAAGTATTTTTGCTGATTTCAGCATCAAATAGTCTTTAAACCCTTGCAATCTCGGAGACAATTATGTAGGCAGCTATGTAATACAGTCCGACGTGTGTAAGGTCCTGCAGATGTAACCATTGAAATTGACCTACTTATGATTTTTTGGTCCCGTTTATTTTATTTCATTACTCTTCTTAATTGTTTAGCAATATTTATCTCCAAATATTTGTTTTCCAAGCGCATACATTCAAAGTTACAAACAGCAGAGGTGAACTTTGAAAATCTGACAAGTGAATATCAGTTTTCAAAAAGCCCATCTGCTATCCGCTCTAGTCTTTGGTATTTGTTCAATTATGAACAATAAAAATTGATGTAATGATAGAAAGTATTTATCCTGGTTTGTTAACTAGGGCTCGTTGATCGTTGATCTTCGTAGAAATTCCTTACAGATGACGTGTCACTACCCAGATCTGGGTAGTGACGCGTCATCTGTAAGGAATTTCTTCGCTCGTTCCTCAGACGTCATTTCGCGGGGGGAAACAGGTGTTGTCTTCGCGAAATGTCGGCTGTCTTCTAAGGCTATAACCCTCGAAGTAAAAAAAAGCAAACAAACAAACAAATGAGTGCTCTCGTTTTTAAATGTTCCATCACTGGGCAAAGTAGACTACGAGTAGTCCCCATTTTTCCTCAGAGATAGTAGATCGAGTGAAACGCGAGCGCGCGTGAAAATTATGTCATCCCACGCGAGAAAGGCGAGACGCGTTTCGCCTTTCTTGCGTGGGATGATTTTCACGCGCGCTCGCGTTTCGCTCGCTTTACTAACCCTGAGGAAAAATGAGGACAACTCGTAGTCTACGGGCAAAGCGGTTACCCTTGTATGTCATTCTATTTGGTGGCCATTTTTGTGATGACTAAATTTGGCTAATTTGCGCGACTCGGCTTCTTTAAAGATTTTTGTGTTTTGTTTTGTAGGTGGTAAAGAGGTTGAGGTGATTGGTACACCTGAACAAGTTTCTGAACCAGCTAGTCCTAAAGGTAAACCTGATCTTCGAGTATCCTGCCGATCTCTGGGTGAGGCTGATCACGAGGGATGGCTCTCTAAGAAAGGTACGAGAACTTGCGGTGGGAAAGTCACCATGCTGGTTCCTCTATTTCTTTAATTAGGGTTACTGCGGTCATCGAAAAGTCAAGGGATTGGGAAAAAAAGACAGGGAAAATCTCATTTCTTGCGGTAGTGAGGAATTTTTTTGTTCAGAGCGCCAACAGATTTAGTGAAGATGTTAAAAGCATACGTTTTGCCTGGAAAGAAAACTCTTTAGGTGATCGATTTTGATGCATTCGATCCTGCAAGAAATCTACATCTGAAAGTACATTCTGCAAAAACAACAACGAGCAAACAAACGGAACGAAGCGAAACGAAACGTCGAAAATAAGGGGAAAATATTTTATAGTCTGCAAAAGAAGCGGAAAAAAGTATAAAATGCATGATCAATCTTGTTTCAAAGGCGGAGGAAACTCAGAATTTTTTCTTGCTAATGAGTAGCAACCTCATGAGCCATAACTCAGTTGTATGACCGCTCATAATTTAGACAATCTGTACAGTTTTGTCAATGACGATAGCCTGCAGCGCAGGCGTTTTCCTTGAGCGCGCAATTTGCTCGCGAAAGCGCCATATTGAAACTTCCCGAAGAGAGGAGGAGATGGGGCGAGTCAAGGGAGCGGGGAGGGGGCGGGGGCGGGGAGAGAGATTTTTCCTTCCCTCCCCCTCCCCCCTTTCCTTCTTTCGCCCTCACACCTACCGTAAGGGTTACTATTTCTACTCTCCCCAATCTTCCACTGTCATAAAATCAAAGATGGCAACTAAAACAATATTACGAACACCAACAAGGTTTTGGCCACCCAAAATACGCCTGCACTGCAGGTTACAATGACGAAGGAAAACGATCTGCGTTGACCAGCGCAAAGGTCGATGCAATAAGCGTACATTTCATGACATAATTATTTGAGAGAATTTGATAAAATGAAGGCATTTTGTCTTTGGTGATCATTGTTTTACTTCTCATAGCCGTTCCTCTTGATGATGCATCAATGGGGTATACTTGTTGTCAAAGAGAGATTCAAAAACAGATGTATCGCCGAGCGCTAGCCTCGGCCCCCTCCGTTAATTTAGAATAACGGTTACAACGACAACGATCGAACGTCAAAACGCTTTTTTTCCAGCAAAAGTGTTCTGCTTAGGTTTCACGTGATCGAATATCAAACTGTGACACTAGTGATCGGCTTACGAGTGATAGAAGGTCCAAAGGCGTGTAATCAGATTGCGTTCAGTGTATTCCATGCATTCTTAGTGGAAGTCCGAACGAACGCCGTGCAACCTGGAGATTAGGATTACGGGCTCCTCTTGTCGCCCGCAAAAAGGTGACTAAGGTATTTAAAATCTGGAAGACACAGGCGACCCGGAGAAATACAATAAAAGATCGCAGTTCTTCCAAGAGGATTCGAGCCCATTTCTTACTTGCGACATGTTGTGTGATCCTTTTTACAGGTGGAATGCTGTTTTTATCAAGCTGGAAGCGAAAGTGGGTGGTACTGAAGGATGGCAAGCTTTATTACTTTAAAACTGCTTTTGACCCTGAGGCCGGCGGAATTATTAAGATGAAGGACGTCACGGTTGCAGAAGCTCCTGAAACCAAAAAGAACTTGTAAGTCCTTACCACTGAGCGCCATATTTATGGGGCGCGGAGAGGGAGGGGAGAGGGTTGGTGAAAAGCCTTGTTTTTCGTCTATTCCTGCCCTTTTTGTTTCCAAATCTATAGTCAGTATTTCATTCAGTCAAAAATGGCTCAATAAGGTCGTGGCGTTGGTTCAATGAATATGCGGGAAATTTTTCGATGATTTTTCGAATGTGTTTCATGAATAAAAATTGTTGAGGGGTTAACATTATGGGACCAGAAATGCCCCCTTAAAACATCAAGAATACTACAGGAAGCAAATTATAATGTCTTTGCAAAGGACGCATGTCCGACCCGGTAACCAGTTTAGTCGGACAAACTAGAAATTTGTAGGACCGACGTACATTATTTTCCCTCTTAATATCTTCAAATACTACACAGATCACCAGCTTCAAAATGATAGTCTTTGGGTTTTTATCCGTGCGCTCATCATATCCTACCGCAAGTTAAGAGTTCCGTCCAACATAAGGCAAATTTGGCCGGAAATTACGGTATGATAACCGACTTTTACTATTAGTAGTATCGGTGGTTATGTCCTGTTATTAGCGATCTTCATTTTAGTAATAGTTACTGAAGGGGAAACAAATCTGTACACTGAAATTAAACAGTTCTTCTTGTCGCTTCAGTTCGCGCCATCAAGCTATGCAACATAGACATGCTTCAGTAGAGAGTAGGTGATACAGTCAGCGACATAACTACAATCAGAAAATTGTTACGCTAGATGTAGTATATAAATTATCCCTATCCCCGACTTAAGTTGGCTTTTCTGGGTGTTTCCTTCGAATACCTTCTCCTTCTCGGCAGTGCGCACTGCTGAGAGAGGGAAAGAACAAATAAAAGCATACTCTTGCCTTTTTCTAGCACAGCGTTCTAGAGTGACGTCATGTAAGTGTGCAAAGAAAGTCGTGTCCAATAGTCCGGGGCTCAGAAAAGATTTTGCGATCGGGCTAGTGAATTCCGTTCTCTCTTGCCCGATGGCCAAGCAAAGTTTTTTTGGGGGAATTCAAATTACAGAAGTTTGTATGGTCGATAAGAGTACAGACCATAGAAAATTGTCGCTGTTGCTGAACTAAATGATCACCTAATTTTGAAACCGATTCACTTCCTTAAATTAAAGGTGTGTTTTCTTTCTTTACCAGCTGTTTTAAGTGTGAACAGCCGGGAACTAAACCTCAGATCTACTTGTTTATGGCGGACAGTAAGGAGGAGATGGACAATTGGCTAAGAGTGTTAGCAACCGCGTCCAAAGGTGAAATCATTCAGAAGATGTCCAAACAGAACCAGCTGTCAGTCAAGGATGAAGTAGTCATGCGAAGGAAATCAGGAACTAATTCAGCTCAGCGCCACAGTTCTGTTCTTGGTTAGTGTTCGCGGTTTTCCTTTGTTCCTGTTTAACAGAGAGCTTTAGCAACGAGGACGGCGACGGCAGCCACAACGTTACTTTCAAAATAAATCTACTTTTTTTTTTTTTCAATTTTTGTTGCTTTAAATGTCAACGGTACGTGAATTTTCCTTGGAGTTGAATTCTTGGGAACCGCACGAAAGTTCAGAAAGTGGCAGAAAAATTCGACGTAGTGTTTACGTGCTCCAAAGAACGTCGCGTAAGGAAATTTCACGTGGTGGTCGAGCGGGGACGGCAAAGAAATCTACCAAAAGGTGTGCTGCACGTGCAAGTGTTTGTTTTGCTTTTTTGACGTTCTTCTCCTATTTTCCGTCTTCGTTGCTAAAGTTACCGAATTGCACTGTCCTTACCGAAGAGATTCTCATAAGTTAGAAGGAGTGGCTCATTTTTATACCGTAGGTTATTGAATATGTGAATTTTTCGACCCTTTCTCTCTCTTTTTTCGAACCACCGTAGAAATCATATAGACGTAAGCCCCCATCTGCCCTGCCCCCCATGTAGCGCGAAACCCCTGCTCTGAACAGATTAGAATTTCCACCTTCTTCATGATTCTTCCGAGACTGGAAAGAGGATCTGAACCACAACTCACTACTTCAACTTTACGTGAATATGCGTGCGTGTTATTTTATTCTGTTAGCTGTTGGAGGACGTCACGACTTTTTGGAAGACGTAGAAGATTTCAAGACCACCCGTCGGAGGTCCATGCCTGGTTCCTTCAGCAAGGAGATACTCAAGGAAACAGAGGAGAAAGGTAAAGAAACTGTTGTCCCTAATGTCACAGTCCCAGAATCTTTAGAAGAACAACCTAAGGATGAACCTAGCGGTGCAATCACAACCGTTAATGCCGACAAACCATCGACACCTAGTGAGGCACCTAGCGATGCACTCACAGCACCTTCTGATGCACCCGTTTCTCCTAATATCGATGCACCCACAGCACCCAGCGACGAACCCCTGCCACCTAGTGACGCACCTCCGAAAACCAATGATACAACCTTGGCACCTAATAGCGATTCACCCACAGCACCTGGTAATACACCCTTGGCACCTGATAGCGATGCATCCACAACACCCAGTGACGCACCCTTGGCACCTAGCGACACAGCTCCAACACCCAGTGACGCACCCTTGGCACCTAGTGACACAGATTTAACACTTAGTGACGCTCCAGACACAACCCCGACATCCATTGACGACCAAGAAACACAATCTAGCGATGCACCACCTGCACCTGGAGAATCGACCCAAGTGCCAATCAAAGAGCAAACAGTACTAGTCGTCGCCCCTTCTCTCTCAGAATCCACAGAGGACAGTCAAGAAGAGAAACCTGCAAGCGAAGAGTTTAAAACCACTAAACACACAGTCTCCGTGATGGTAGATAAGGTGTTTGTGGGAAGCGAAAGGGTGATTGTTGAGACAACATCTTCTGTTGAGGCATCCTCATCTGACGTGGAAACGCCAATGTTACCAAGCTCTGGTGATGTAGTCCCAAAAAAAGACAGAGGAACTGAAGAAAGCTCCAAGATCTCTGCAGAAGTGGCAGAAAAGACAGAAAAGCAGGAATTGTCGACAGAGGCCGAATCTGCTGTGGATAGAGCGGATGGAGCTGTGAGCGTCACAACGACGAAAAACACAGTTACGGTTGTAGAAACTGTTAAATCCTCCATTAAAATCTCCGAAACAGTCAAGACCTCGACCGCAGTGTCTACATCTGAGAAAGTAGAGCAGTCTTCCCAGCAGACCTCAGAACCAGAAATCATGGAGGAAGTAACGCCATCAGAAGCTAGTTCTGCCGAACAGTTGGAGAGCGAGCCATCGGTAACCCCACCACTGTCCCCATCTAAAACTAAATGGTACTTCTCTTTAGACAGAAAGCAGGCTTGGTCAGTGGCACCTGAGGCCGACGAAGAAAAGTCTCCCAAGCGCCGAAAGTCCTCTGACAGAAGCTCAATTAAGTCGACTAACAGCGGCCGGGAATCGATTTCGTCGTTGCCCGAAGAGGATCAGTTTATGGTGATGTGCCGAAATATTAGGAAAGCGCGCCTGTCAATATATGGTGAGCCAGTGGTGGATGGTGCAGAAAGACTGCGGGCGTTTTCCAATGCAAAAGAGGATGATAAGACTCTCCTGCGGCTTAGAACATTGGAAAGAACTCTGAAGGTGAGTTTTACGGAAAGGATCTTCACGGAAACAGGTCGTTTCGATACAAGTTGTTTCGTCACAAGTCTCTTGGATCCGAACTCAAGCAGTGAAACTGCACAACAATTTCGATCACTCCAAGTATTGTTAACGCTTGAAAAAGAAAAGCATTTGGGGTGAACATTCCTCGTCATTTAAGCCAAGTACGTGAAACTATATCACACCTCGACTGAATCAACTTGTCTCGAAACGACTTTTCTCTCAATGACTTGTCTCGAAACGGCGGGTAACCATCTTCACTCTGGCGCTTTCCGCACTTTCTTTAAAAGTTTTAAAATGTGTGTCAGAGTTCTTTCCTTTTTCGGTAGTTTCGGAGTTAAATGTATATGAAGGACCATACTGGAGATTTTCAAAATAAATGTGTGTGTAAATGGCAAACAAAAAAGCAGTATCAAAACTAATAGACGTTTTCAGAACGTAGCGAAATTTATCCCTTAACGTACTTCGTGGATTTTTCAAGTGCAACTTCCACAAATAAAACAACATCACAAGATATTACTGTGCACTAGTATGAAATAAGTCTTACCAACTGGTGTATAACCCCTGAGGCTCACCTTTTTATATAGTGATTATCGAAATACCACGAAGTAGAATTTAAAAAGCTGTTCTGGACATTTAACCGCAACGAAGCCTCACTTGCAGTTCAGGTCACCCCCCCCCCCCCCCCCCCCTTCCCTCTTCTCAAAAAGAGCTGGAGCGTGATATTTCAAAATAACTGTAAGTAAAACTCATGTTGTTTTTGGAGGAAACGCAAGTAAAAGGAGTAGTTCCGAACTCCGCTATGATTTTCACAGCCGGGAGGTGGGCAAAGTCGCACGTTAATGGTGCAATCATTGTAACTTCGCATTCTCGACTATATACCAACAACAACTATCTTCTTGCGTTTGTAGGATAAAGAGAAGCATCTTTCTGACCTTGAAGAGCTTCTTAGCCAGCCACAAATCAACAGAAGGTCAATTTATGAGTGGAAATTGCGCAATTCCGAATTGCTAGACGAACTATTTCCTCAAGAGAATATCGAGAAACTGGAAGAGTTTGAAAGCATTGCTGAGGGAGGGGAGGACGAGGGGCAAAAGCAAGAAAACGTGGGGGTAGAGGGTGGTAAGTCTCAACAAGACGGAAGTGTTCAGGAGGAAGAGGAAACACTGGATAAAGCAAAAGAAGTGGAGAGTACTTCCAAGGACGAAAGTAGTGAAAATGTGAGCGAGAAACAGTCTGTAGAAGAAGGAGAGAAGGAAATTAAAGAGCTGCAGAAATCAGCCGATGACGATCAACAATCAGCAGAGAAACAACTAGACAAGGAAAACGAAACACTGACCGAAACACAACAAAATCCATCTGAGAGTCTTCCTCGCGCGGATTCTGAGAATATACAAGGACAGGACTCTGTGGGTGAAAAACAAGAACAAGAAAAAGACATTGCTGCCGAGGAGCAACAGAAGGGTGAGGACAAATTAGACACTCACCTTTGACATTCTTTGAAAAGCAATAGTAAGGTGTTATTTTCTCTGGGGAAAACACAGTTCGCCTAACAGTAATATCACCGGTTTTCCTTTTGCAAAATTGGAAACACTATCGTGTTTCCATAAGTTGCGGTAACACCAGTGTGTTTAAGATGACGAGGAGAGCTTTGGAAACAGTGAAGTCTCTCGCTTCTTGTATCGGCTTTTACGAGGTACTGGGTCAGAATAATCCAGTTTGACACAACACACACCCAGTCTCTCGTGCAATCTTAAAATGGCCACTACCTGTCTAGCCTCCTACGCAGGCGTTTTCAGGGGAGCTCGTTTTTCATCCCTCCTCCTCCTCCTTTGCGGGGAGGGATGAAAGATGAGCTCCCCTAAAAATGTCTGCGTGGGAGGCTACTACTTGTTCGGATCGTCTCGATCGCGTCGATTTTGGAGGACGATTATATTGAAAGCTGTCTATTTATTTTATTAATGTTCGATCCCATCAGTCTTCCGAATCGTCCTGCATCACATCAAAGGTCTTTCCGTATGATCGCCTCGATTGAACCCATTCTTGGTGACTCAAGCGATGGAAACGATCTGGATATTGTATGGAAATCAGGCTTTATGCGACGTCTTAGGGAGACTATGGAGGACCTGAAAAACGGATCACGACTTTATTTTCTCTCTTTGAAGTTCTTTGCAACCTCTCCAGAAGAATTCGCCTTCTTTTGGCTTATAAATGTGATCAACAAAAAACTTTTTAAACCTCATTCATAAACTAAAAGAAGGCGAATATTCGTGGAGAGGTCGCAAAAAAGTTCAAAGAGAGAAAAGAAAACTCGTGATCCCTTATTCACGCCCTCCATTGGCTCCATAAGACGATTCGATTTCACTTTATTAGTGAGTTTTTGTCTGACTGCTGTCGTTGTTGCAATTTCCCGTTTAAGCACCGTGGTTTAGCGTAACCTCTATTAGTAGCGTGCTTTGTATGATCACCTGCGTTAAGGTTGCAAGAAATTTTGTAGAGAGGCATTTTATGCCATCTTTGTCCAAAATGCATTTCACGCAGAAGTTTCTCTTTTATAAGAGAGTTATAAAAGACAAATATATACCTTATTTTTTTGATAAAAAATGTAGGTTTTTAAGTTGTGTAGGGAAAAAAAATACTATCTTTTGGTATCCAGAATTGTAAGTTACATAAAGCAAGATGGACAAACGAAAGACCTTTCTCAACTCACGCTCAGTGGGGAAGAGCTCATTTTTTTGTTGAATTATGACTTTGGCCGAAAAGTAGACCTTTTTCTTAGCAAGCTTAATGTAGAGGTATCAAATATTTGATCTCAAAGACGACTCTTACACTCAAGTGATGATAAATTATGAGGAACACTGAGAACGAGCAGCAACTTTCACAACAGCAGGGAGCTTTAGCAATAACGACCGCGACGGCAACGAGAACGGCAAAAAAGCAATACGTTTCATTAGCAAAACAACAACTTTGCCACGTTCATCACGCTGTTTTGTAGATTTCCTTGCCGTCACTGCACGACTACAACGCAAAACTTCCTTATTGCTCTTTTTATGATGGACGTAAACAAGTTTCTTTTCTTGAACTTAGATACAGTCCTATAGAATTCAACACCAGGAAAATTCGCCAATATTTGTCAAATTGCACAGCGAAGAAGTTTGAATCAGCGCGAATTCACTTGTGTGACGTTTTCGCTGCCCTTTCCGTCGTAGATGCTTAAGCTCCCAAATCTCTCACTGAAGGCTGAGTTGTCGAAGTCTTTGTGTGGTTTTGAATTTCAATTCTTCCTTTCTGGCGGGTCAAGCTTCAGCTGGGGGGGAACCTTCCCAATTCGTGACAGCGTTGAGTTTAGGACTTAACGGCGTCCTCTTTGTGCCAATAAGATTTTGTGTCTTGTGTATGCTTATGAGACAAGGGCTAACAATGAAAATTATTTAGATCGATGCTTGGAAGTGGACTAAGCTCGAGCCTTTGCTTTGGCATATAAAAAAAATTGAAGCCCCTCAACGATCACCACTCGTGAAATATGAATCACTTGGTGAATAGTGCTGTTCCCTGGTCCCAGAAGTTTTTTCTTGAAAAATTTCTCCGCGCGAAAGCGAGTCGTGAAGCGGCGAAAACGAGTCGCGGCTCGCTGTCTCTCACGCTGAGAAAAAATTTCAAGAGAACCCCTGGGACCAGAGAAGTTGTCCTTGCGGAACAGTTAACTTTGTGACCCGAGGGATCAGTCATTGGGAGATTTGCTACATAGCACGCGAACAAAAACCTTTACCTGTACAAGCTGATGAAAGAAATCTCCGCTTGGAGAGGGCTTGGGAGCTCCGCTATGAACACTTCTTCCTTCTACGATTTTGTTTGAGATCTTTTCAGTTGATTTTCAAAAGAAATCTGCATGATTATTTTCCCCTTTTTATCGCTGCACTTAATCATCCATTAAGTAAAACCAATCCTGAGTCATGAGTGTTTTCTCGCGCTTGCTGGCACCGGCCGCTATATGTATTTGCCTCAATATCTGATTGGCTCACTTGATTGCCATCTCTTTTGATGATTGGCCAAAGTTGATACCAAGAGTGTTGTTTTACGACACTATGATAACAATAAACCGCCTTCTTTTTTACAATGAAATCACGATATGTCCGACTTGCGATAAAGGACCCTCTCCCTCTCCCTTTCTTCGAATTTTAAGCGGCGGTTATTTTCGTGCTCGATCAGCAGATGCCCAGTTCCCACCGTCTGATTTATGAAAAGTTTCGTGACACTTCTCCTTTAGTTGACTTGTCGCTGCCGAAGTAGTTACTGAAAACTATAAAAGGAAAGAAAAAGAATTGTTTCAGTGTTTTCCATGATAAACTATGATGTCCTAATCCTTTGCAACACCATGTTAGCCATTTTGAGCCTGGGTTGGTTATGGCACTGTTTTTAGGAAATCAAGAGCTTTTTATTGGCTATTACGAGGTTGCGCGAGAAACTGGTTCACAACTCGCCCCCAAAACAGTCCCATAGTTCAATTCGATTCAACACCGACCCAGTCTCCAGCGCAACCTCAAAATGTCCAGTACTCCTTATTGCTCTGTATACATTTTGCTATAGTGCTGTTGAGGAGAATTTGATTCAGAATCAAGATATTTGACCTTTGTTCATTATTTTCGTGACCTTTGTGTTTGATTAAAGGGTACTTTTCTAAGGAGAAATTATATGCTGGTCAAAATTAGGCTTTAAAGGGTTTTATTGGAAACTTGTATTATACGCAAAGGGACTCTCCATTTCAATGCAATGAAGTTTACATTCACGTAAAGGTTTCTTAGTGGCGGTCATAAATGGGCTAAACATAGGTAGACTTTAGTGTTTATATTGAATAATATGAAATCCTATACATTTACATAATAAAGTAATTATATAATTATTTACTCTTCTCAAACATAAATATGACTGTAAACCGATTTATCGTATGAGTTTTTATAAATAAAGAAGCTATTTTTGAGAAGCTGAGGCTAGAACATTTCTTGCCCTTTGGAGCTGGGAATCACGTGGCGTAATTTCCATACAAATCACATTGTTAGACTAATAGCATGGCCAAGCTTGACCTGACATTCAAGACTGAGCATCTTTATGTGAAGGTCTGAATGGTTCATCATCTTGAAGGACTTGTATACTGGAAAGTACTACGATGCTAGCTATAAAGAAAACGCTCTCATACAGGCTCTTTGAATTTTTCCACAATTGAAGACGTATCTCCTCACCATCAAAAGCCATTAAAAAAGGCAGTCTCCGAGGAGTCCCCAGCCTCTGGTCACGGTAACTGCGAAGTCACAGATGTAAAAAGAATTCTTAGTTATCACTGATTCTAATGAGAATCATTTCCATTTAAGGTTTTGCGCTTCACCTTATTTTGAAAGTGCGGTTAGTGGAAACTCGGGAATGACGTTGTTTGACTAGTTCTCCGTGCCCGGAGCGGGGGAGGCTCCGCCCCGTGGACCAACCCTTTACCCTTTTATATACCATTTTTTCACGAAAAAGGTACCCCTTTCGTATAGCTTCTATTAAAAAATGGTGCCCCTTGTTTAGAACTTTGCGACCCTTTTAACTGCTGTAAATGCACTGTCATCTAAATAGGAATCAATCACAAAAATAGAACGTTTTCTCGACTTTATAAAGCCACCAAACGTATCTGTTAGCCCTTCGGACCCTTTCACAGACCCAAATGACAGATTTCCCTACCCTTTCATATACTTCAACAAGTAAAATCCCTACCCTTTCATATACCCGCAGTCCGAAAAAGATACCCCTTTCGGGCGGAGCCTCCCCGTGTAGGCCATTATAGGTAGTCTCCCCCTCCCCCCCACCGGTCTCTAAGTTTGCCCTATGATGTTCGTTCCGATTCTGGGTCCCGTGGCCTGCGTCGCAGACGTAATATAACCGCGGTAAGTACCGTCTGTGAAGCAGCGCCGATATCCTTAAGATTGTTCCAGATCCCTACCCCAACAGACTAAACGAATTACCGGAAGAGCGTTTCTGCTTTTAACAGGCCAAGAATGGCGCGTACTCAACTCCTGGTACACAGGTGGGGCAGGTGGAGGCCCCGAACAACGATTTCGGCGCTGTTTCGCAGACAGTGTTAACCAAATATTAGTTTCGTCTGTGGCAAAGAGGATTGGAAGGTCTTCTCACGAGCCTTTGCAGGTTTTTGTCATGTTGAAGTTTTCTGGGGAATCAAAAGTTTTTGCGATTTTGATTGGTTTGCGCGCGGCGAGGGGTAGCACCCTATTGCGTGAGGTAATTTAAGAATAACTAAGAATGTTCTTTAATAATGTTTTTTATATATACATGAGATTGGGTTCTAAACGCTACGATAAGCGCACTGAGGAAATCGGTTCCTTTTTAAAAAATTTTTTTTGGTCTAGGCATTATTATATAGGAAATGTTAATATTTAAAGGAGTGGAGAGGAAATATGCTTCGGTCAGCCAGGTTCTTTATATCGCCCTATCTTGAACAACAAGCTTGGTCAATAAGGAATCTTTGACCATCTTAACAAGCTTTAAGGGATTTATTTTACGGCCCAAAATAATAGAGCGTAGTTCGAACAAAGTCCGAATGAAAGTTTGCGTTTTTTGTTTAATGTTTGTATCCTTTGAGTTTACCAGAATCAAGAGATCATAATAATCCTATGATGATGTCTCGCCAGAGTATATTGAGCTAGTATAATGTATAACGTATCGCGATGAATCAACGACCAACAAATAGAGTAACGCTCAATCGATAACACTTCCGTGCAATCGCGTGACTTTTACCCACCGCAAGCGACTAATAACCGAGGAGACGCACTTCACTCTCTAGTCAATCAGATAAAAACACGAAACGGAGATGCATGTGTCACGCTAACAATATTCTTCGAAATAATCTTCCGCGTCAGTTGGATTCCTTGTACCTTTAATTTACCTTTAAGATGGATACGCCAACACCAAACCTCGGCCTTCCAAAGCGAGAAGAAATAACCTGTCCACAGTGCAATAACATATACACCAATCCCAAACAATTGCCCTGCTTACATGTTCTCTGCCTTGAATGCCTCAACAACTTGGTAACGACGAGCGCACAAGACAAGATCAAATGCCCGATCTGCCAGATCGAAGTACATGTTTCAGACTCAGGCTCGATGGAAAATCTGCCAAATTGCCTCCATGTAAAGAATTTGCTCGATATTTTGGCAATCAAAGAGCACCACGCTTCGAGTGTGACTTGTGTAAACTGTGATCAGACAGTCGAAGAAGCGTCTTATTGTTTTCATTGTGACAGGTTCTGGTGTCAAGCTTGTTTGAATGCACACAACGTTTTGAAGGAGAACAAACTGCATCGTGTTTTGGCTCTCAAAGAGATTGGAGACTTTGAAGATGTCCTCAAAGGCTCAGTTACCCCTGTGACCGGCCCATCGTCTGAGCAAAAAGATCACAGTAGTGAAGACATGACTGCCATAATAAATGACATTTCCCGTAGGCTTGATGCTTCAAGAAAGCCATCAAGGAAAATCACCAGTTGCATTCACGTTCTGGAGGAGAACACCCGTCTACTGGATTACCGTTCTAGGACCAACAAGGAACACATACAACGAACAGTCAATTCTCTTATCTTGACACTTCAACAGAAAGAGCAAGAATTGGTGGCTGAAGTGGAAAACCAGACCATTAAAGCGAAAGAACCACTCGAAAAATCCAAAGGGGAATTACAGGAGCAATTAAAACAGAGGGAGCAATTTATTTCACAGATTGAAGCTCTTATCCAACGCAGCAAGACTGCTGGATTACTTCCGAGTACCAAACTAATAATAGATGAGCTATTTGAAGGACTTCAAGAGCTAGAAGACCCAGACATGTTATCCACCACTGAATGGAAAACTGTTACTACGTTTGCTAAAAACAACGAAATATTTCAATCCCTTCAAAGTCTCGGAATCGGCCACCTTACTACCACGAAAACTGCAACAGAGGCAAACCAGTGCTCGGTAAAATGGTTTCAGAAAGCTACAGTCGGGCTGGAGGCAGAAATTACAGTGATCACCAGGGGTTCCGAGGGTAAACAGTGCTACTGCCCGGGGGATTATATCTCTCTGCAGCTTATCTCAGCAGAGGATCGCAACACTGTTGTTGAAACGAAAATCACCGACTATAATAATGGCAGTTACAAGATTTCTTTCATCCCAAGGGAGGGTGGACATCATTTACCAACCATTCAAGTAAATGGAGAAACCGTTGGTGGTTTTCCACCCCTTCTTATCTACCAACGGTCGTACTTGCCTGTCAGAGCCATTAAGGACGGAATTATTGAGACCCAGACTCTTCAGCACAATGTCTTTCATCGCGTGGCTCAGGCTTCGAGACCTCGCTTGAGAGAGATGGAGGAGAAGACTTTAAAGCGTCCTTGGGGAGTGACTGTCAATGACAAAAATGAAATCTTTGTAACTGACTTAGGCAACAATCGAATCGTAGTTTTCAACGAAACGGGAACGTTCATCAGGTCCTTTGGACACAAACTGGTAAAACTTCCAACTGGAATATGTATAAATAGTAAAGGTATGATTTTCGTAGTAAACAGAGGTAACGACAAAATTTTACTTTTTAATTCCAAGGGAGAATATGTTACAACAGTTCACAATGGTGACTTGCTGAAGCACCCACGGGGAATATCGCTAGATCCGCAGGGGAATATTTTTGTCTGCGACACGGGAAATAAATGCGTTCGCTTTCTTTCTCCCAATGGAAGCATTTTAAAGACAATCGGAAGGGGTGGGTTACAGTTCCCATTTGACTGTTTGTCGTACAATGGGAAAGTTTATGTCTCGGATCGTGATTCCCTTCTTATTAAGGTATTCAGTCAAAACAATGGGAGCATTTTGCATGAGTTTGGTGTTCAATCATTGGAGCCATTAGGACTAGCAATGGATAACACAGGCCACTTCTTGGTGTCTGGAATTCTGTCAAATTACCACAGGGTTTATGTTTTGACTATGGATGGCAGGCCTGTCACTAAATTTGGCGGATCATTTGGTGGGGAGTTGGGACAATTGAACACACCTACTTCTGTTTCGGTTTTAACAAATGGTTGTTTTGTTGTTTGCGACAGTCTAAATTCCCGTCTTCAAGTTTTTGCTTAGTTCAATGCTGTTGAGTGCAAATCTGACTCTTGCCTAGTCAAGATTTCTGAACAGTTTTTACGGAACATTTTGTATTATATTTTTGTATGAAATTTTCAACGTGACATTGCTTCAGTATACAGTCAAATCTCTCCAGGACGGACACTGTCTTTGGAACCGGCCAGCACTAAGTGTCAAATAGTCAAATAAAGGGAGTAAAGTAAGGCAGGGACCAACTCTAGGTGTCTATTTTACCAATGTGTCCGTCTTATGGAGGTGTTCGTTTTAGAGAGAGTCGACTGTACATCAAACATATTGAATCTTGATCAAAATTATCTAATGCGCAACACAATCACATATTTTTCTGCGCATGTTTTGGTACTGTGCGGACGTGTGTTATTGAACTCCGCACTAATAGTGAAATTTTGAGTGAAATTCTGATAATGACTCGAAAGTCAAATTCAAATCCCAGTGCCAAATCCCTTCAAGAAGAAAACGAAGCTTTGAAGAAAGAAATAGAAAGTCTGAAGAGTTAATTTAAACGTATTCCAGTTAATCTAAGCTATGTAAAAAAGTAACCTTTTTTCTGTTCCATACCTTTTGTACAACTTAATATACTTATATAAGCTTAAATAACTTTTGTGGACCTGTTAATTTAATATAATACCATGACTGCGCATTTTGTTTAAAGAGACACTACCCACCTAGACTAGCCTTTGCTTTTTGTGGGCTATTTGAAGAGTAGGAATACGTGTAGTTACCTCTTGTTTACGTTTCTTCAGACGTTATTTATATGTCAAGTTGCGCTTTCTAACATTGGAATCCCTGGCTGGGAGTGCTTCTAAAATCCTGTTAACTCGCACGGTACTGGCGTGCTGAATGGAAGTGTTGTAGACCGCTCTTAAGTGAGTTTTTATCTTAAGTATATTTGCACGCACAAGCCGCCTCAAATGGCTTTGCTAGCCGTCAACAGTGCTTATTTGTATAAAAAAATTGTAATTACCAATATATATTGTTGTCGTTGTTGTTTCGTTGTCGTTACCTGCGCTCCGCGGGGATTTTCTGTCGCACCATTTACCCCACTTCTTATGAGCACCTGCAACACAGGCGACTAAAATTCTGGCCCTAGTTGTTCAAATAGCGCTATCCAGCGGATTAGTATTAGGGAAACTAATTGTACTATCTACTCGATAGAGATTTATCGGGTGGGTAGTGCTATCCAGCCTTTGAACAACCGAGGCCTGGTTAAGGATTGGTAACAATTTTTCAGTAAATTCTAATTCAATCTGGAATAAGATCAGTAGAGTGCACTTTAAGTGTTCAAACCTTACCTCTGAGACTTACCGGGCTCGGTTGGTTGTTAATAATATATATTATGGACGTTACTTAAATTTTACAAGAACTGAGAAGAAGATTACGTGGTCATACGGACAGCATAACCAAGTGTGAGTCTTCTGACAGTCTGAGTATGTATGAACGATTTTGAAGGATGGATTTGTATACTGCAAAGCAGTACGATGCTCGTATCCACCAAACGTTACCATATGGGCTCTTTGAATTTTTTCTTAATTCAAAATATCATATCTCCTCACTTTCTAACGCCATTATTATAGCAGCAAGCCTTTTCCGAGGAGCTGACGGTACCTGCGCGGTAACTGCGAAGTCTTTGATGTAAATCGGAACAATTAACTCAAATTCTTAGTTGTCAATGATTAAGATGAAATTCATTTTCATTTTAAAGGTGCCTGACCTTATTTTCAAAGTGAGGTTTTTAAAAACTCAATCGGGAATGATTTACTTGACTAGCCTGAGAAAACAACCGACATTTCGTGCCACGCCACAACTGGTTTTCCCGCGAAATGACGTCTGGGGAACGAGGGTAGCAATTGCAATCCGGTGACGTGATACTACCCAGACCTTGGTGGTGCTTCTGATTGGTTTATGCAAATTTCCTTCGCTGCACGACCAATCAGAAGCACTACCCAGATTTTTGTATTAACACGTAATCAGTATGGAATATCTGCGATCTTTCGTCAGACGTCATTTCGCCGGGAAACCAGTAGTGGCGTCGTGAAAAGTCACCCGTTTATTAGGCTACTATTTGACTAGTTCGCCATGTTCTTTCCAAATCTGCTACCATTCTTTTCGTTAAAGTTCGAATTCTAAAGGCAAATCGGTGACTTTTGGAAACTTTCTATTTTCTCCAAGCATTATAAGAAACGTTAACATTTAAAAGAATGGAGAGGAAATATGGCAGACAAAAGCGCACAATTATGACCGCTGCATAAAGATTCGACGAGCTCCGTGAAATGGCGAAAAAATCGCCATGAAATTGCTTCTAGTTTTTACAGGCGATTTGAACGAGCGCCTAAAATCTTAAAATCTCAGCTCTTGTCGCGTGACAACTAAAAATCACTTGACATGTAAACACGTGCCTTAAAAGAGTCTAGGTTGTAGCATAAGATAAATTTAACTTCCAATCGGAAAAAAATTTTTAAGCTTGATAGTCGTCTTTTGACAAAACTCCTTAGAGTTACTGCCGTATATATAAAGCTGTATAGGCGAATCCTTGTTTACAAAGTTTTTTGCCTTATTAACATACGCTTATCATCATCTCAGTGCTTACGCTAATAAAATAAAATCTCTGAATATTAAAGGAACATAAAAATTTCAGTTATCTCTGAAAATTTGAGCCCGATATACTGAATACTTTCGAAGATTCTCTTTGGAAAACCCCAAACTTCACGGCAATTGTTTCTGCCACACCCAGCAATTTCGCATTTTTTGATTGCTGCTATTTCTTTTGTTATTGATCGTAAAGAGCTGAAAGTTGCACAAACTGCTCAAATTTACCAGCTCTTTCAAACCAAACTTGTAGTATACGGCGTCGTCTTTAATGGGTTAACTCATAGGCTAATAAGCTAAAATGTTAATGACTTCAGCAAGGTTTCGCCAAAAGACCAAAGGATGTGGGTTTTTTTGCCGCGCCAAAGGGTTTCGTTTTTTATCTGTTTGGTCTAATGCCCCACTCGTAACAAAGCTCTAACATGTTTGAAAGCTCTTAATAAGTTTAACACGGTTAAAATTTGTTTCCATTCAAAGAAGCTGCCCTATGATTTTTGTCAACTAAGAATTTGGACAAATAAAATCATACGTCAAAGCTATTCCCTTAGCTTTCTTGTATTAATTTTTATTTCAGAAATCCCAAACGTCGTTTCATCAGTAGCTGGAATACGATCTTCCGGGTGAGGGTAGTCCTGAATAGGACTGTTGATGTTGACAGTGACTGATAATCTGACAACCTGTGGGGTAGTCATCTTCAGAGTCAAAGTGACTGGTATCACTTCAGTGATACAAAGTTGGGATTCACGTCGGTGATACAACTCACTTTGTTCGTTCAAGGTGGCTGAATGTTAGCCACTGAAGATCTTTTTGTCCCGCCATCCCAGTTCACTTAACAGCAAGGACTTGTTATTTTTAATAGGATTTTTATTTATTTCATGTCTCGCTAAAAAAGTTTTAAGTCATAAGTTTTCTTAAGGAGAGACTTGACCAGTCGCTAATGCCCCTATAATGAATTGTTCTTTTACACCAATCAATTTTAGGGTTAGGGAATTTCGGCAAATAACTGTTCCTTGTGTTATTTCCATGCATGATCTCTTGAAGTTATTTTTGTCACAAGATGCTCTCACTGGCATTTTCCCATCTACAGCAGGTTTGGACAGCAGAGCAGCAATGAGCAAAACGTCGTCCAGCCAGGAGGATCCATTTGAGGGGACTGACTGCTTCAGAAGATGACAACATATAACCTGCTAGAATCCTTTAAGTTGACCAGAATATATTGGACTATAGATAAAATTTGCGTTTCTGGCAGTTTAAGTTTCAAACAGCAAGATGTATTGCGTAGAGTCACTGGGTAAGAAAAACACTTACGATATCAAACACTTCCGTGTAATCGCGTGACTGTTACGCACTGAAAGCGACCAATCAAAGAGGACACGCGCTTCACTGGCCAGTCGCAACGGAGCGGTGTCATCCTACTAGAAAATTAGTAACAATATTCTTCAATATAATCTGCCGCATCACTTGGATTCCTTGTACCGTTTGTTTACAAGATGGATACGCCAAACCTCGGCCTTCCAAAGCGAGAAGAAATAACCTGCCCACAGTGTAATAACATATACACTAATCCCAAACAATTGCCCTGCTTACATGTCCTCTGCCTTGAATGCCTCAACGACTTGGCAACGACGAGCGCACAAACTGACAAGTTCAAATGCCCAATCTGCCAGATCGACGTGCATGTTCTAGACTCAGGCTCGATGGAAAATCTGCCAAATTGCCTCCATGTAAAGAATTTGCTCGATATTTTGGCCATCAAAGAGCATCACGCTTCGAGTGTGACTTGTGTAAACTGTGATCAGACAATCGAAGAAGCATCTTATTGTTTCCATTGTGACAGGTTCTGGTGTCAAGGTTGTTTGAATGCACACAACGTTTTGAAGGAGAACAAACTGCATCGTGTTTTGGCTCTCAAAGATATTGGAGACTTTGAAGATGTCCTCAAAGGTTTAGTCACTCCTGTGGCCGGCCCATCGTCTGAGCAAAAAGATCATAGTAGTGAAGACATGACTGCCTTAATAAATGACATTTCCCGTAGGCTTGATGCTGCAAGAGTACAAACAAGAAAAATCACCAGTTGCATTCACGTTCTGGAGGAGAACACCCGTCTACTGGATTACCGTTCTAGGACCAACAAGGAAGACATACAACGAACAGTCAATTCTCTTATCTTGACAGTTCAACAGAAAAAGCAAGAATTGGTGGCTGAAGTAGAAAACCAGACCATGAAAGCGAAAGAACAACTCGAAAAATCCAAAGGGGAATTACAGGAGCAATTAAAACAGAGGGAGCAATTTGTCTCACAGATTGAGGCTCTTATCCAACGCAGCACGATTGCTGGATTACTACCGAGTACCAAACTAATCATAGATGAGCTATTTGAAGGACTCCAAGAGCTAGAAGACCCGGATATGTTTTCCACCACTGAATGGAAAAGTCTCACTATGTTTGCTAAAAACAAAGAAATCTTTCAATCCCTCCAAAGTCTCGGGATCGGCGATCTTGCTACCAAGGAAACTACAACAGAGGCAAAACAGTGCTCGGTAAAATGGTTTCAGACTGCTACAGTCGGGCTGGAGGCAGAAATCGAAGTGATCACTAGGAATTCCGAGGGAAAACAGTGCTACTGCCCAGGGGATTATATAAATTTGCAGCTAATCTCAACACAAGATCGTGACACTGTTACTGAAACGAAAATCACTGACTATACTGATGGCAGCTACAAGATTTCTTTCATTCCAATTGAGGGTGGACATCATTTACCCACTATACAAGTTAATGGAGAAACAGTTAGTGGTTTTCCACCCCTTCTCATCAAAGAACGGTCGTTCTTGCCTGTCAGAGCCATTGCAGACGGAATTATGGAGACCCAAAGCCTTGCGGGTAAGGCCTCGAGACCTCGCTCCAGAGTTATGGAGGAGGATACTTTAAAGCAACCTTGGGGAGTGACTGTTACTGAGAAAAGTGAAATCTTTGTAACTGACTTGCAAAGTAATCGAATTGTAATTTTTAATGAAGCAGGAAAATTTATCAGGTCCTTTGGACACAAACTGGCTAAAAATCCAACTGGAATATGCATAAATAGTAAAGGTATGATTTTCGTAGCAAACAGAGGAAACGACAAAATTTTACTTTTTAATGCCAAGGGAGAATATGTTACGACAGTTCACAATGGTGGGTTGCTGAAGCAGCCACGGGGAATATCGCTAGATTCGCAAGAGAATCTTCTGGTCTGCGACACAGGAAATAAATGCGTTCGCTTTTTTTCTCCCAATGGAAGCATTTTAAAGACAATCGGAAAGGGTGGGTTACAGTTCCCATTTGACTGTTTGTGTCATAATAACAAAGTGTTTGTCTCGGATCGTGGTGCCCAGCTTGTTAAGGTATTCAGTCAAAGCAATGGGAGAATTTTGTATGAGTTTGGCGGTAAATCGTTAGGGGAACCCTTAGGACTAGCAATGGATAAAACAGGCCACCTTTTGGTGTCTGGAATTCTGTCAAATTCCCATAGGGTTTATGTTTTTACTTTGGATGGGAAGTTTGTCACAAAATATGGAGGATCCTTTGGTGGGGGGTTGGGACAATTGAACACACCTACTTCTGTTTCGGTTTTAACAAACGGTCGTATTGTTGTTTGCGACTGTAGAAATTCTCGTCTTCAAGTTTTTGCTTAGTTTGATGCTGTTAATTGCAAATGTGACTCATGCCAAGATTTCTGACAATTTTTACGGAACATTTTGTACTACAGTTTTGGTATGACACTTTTGACATGAAGTTACTTTAAGGTGATGGAGACGATTCGCAACGACGATTTTTAGCGCAACACAGTGTTGTTATGTAGGAACAATATTGAACCTAGTCGAAACAATGTCGCAACAATGCTGCAACGCTGTGTCGCGCTAAAAATCGTCGTTGCGAATCGTCTCGTGTAACATCGCCTCTAGTATAGAGTCAACTTTCTCTAAAGGTGATGTTACACGGGACTATTCGCAACGATGGTTTTTAGCACAACACAGCGCTGCAATGTTGGAGCAATGTTGTAATCAACAATGTTGCAACGCTGTTTCGCGCAAAAAAACGTCGCTGCGAATCGTCTCGTGTAACATCACTTCTAGTATACAGTCAACTTTCTCTAAAGGTGATGTTACACGGGACTATTCGCAACGATGGTTTTTAGCACAACACAGCGCTGCAATGTTGGAATAATGTTGTAATCAAACGAAACAATGTCGCAACAATGTTGCAACGCTGTTTCGCGCAAAGAAACGTCGCTGCGAATCGTCACAGTAAAATCACCTTTAGTATACAGTCAACTTTCTCTAAAGGTGATGTTACACGGGACTATTCGCAACAACGATTTTTAGCACAACACAGCGCTGCAATGTTGGAACAATGTTGTAATCAAACGAAACAATGTCGCAACAATGTTGCAAGCTGTGTTGCGCTAAAAATCGTGGTTGCGAATCGTCTCATGTAACATCATCCAAAGACGGACGCCTTTGGGATAGGAGCAAAGTTTCCGTCTTATAGAGAGTCAAAAAAAGGGAGTAGAGAAAGGCTGGGACCAACTCTAGATGTCCGTTCTACCGAGGCCTCCGTTAAGAGAGAGTCGACTTTTTTGCTTTAGTTCTTTGTGCTTCGCAGATTAAAGTGATCCTTGGTTATAAGGGCTCTAATGTAGATAATTTTAGGATTAGATTGAGTAAGGTTAGGTGTGCACTGAAAACGACTATGTCCTAATGCCGTTTGTAATAAAATATTGTGAACTAACAGACCGAGACATCAAGGACATGAGACTGAAAGGGCATTTTTGTTCATTTCGTTTAGCAAACTGGAGTTTGCCTTGTGATATGGTAGTGACGCTTGATCGAATGTTAGTTATATTATTGTTTATGGTCAACTCTCTCTAAGACGTAAACCTTTGGCAACGACACTGAGTGTCCGTCACGGTCTTAGAGAGATGTCCGCCTCATAAAGAGTCATGTAAAGGCAGGGACCCACTCTAGGCGTCCGTTTTACCGATGTGTCCGTATTATAGAGGCGTCCGTTAAGAGAGAGTCGACTGTTTATCAAACATTTTGGAGATAAAAACTATCTAATGCCGAACACAATCATATATCTTAATTACTCATATTATTGTTAACTTCCTTACTGCGGTAAATCCAAAATAAAAAGCGCGTTCTATTGTCGGTATTGAAGACTGTAGGAACACGCGAGATTACCTCTTGTTAGTGTTTATCTAGACATGATTTGTTAACATTGAAATCCAGTTTAGCTGGTTGGAAGGGTTATAGACCTCTCTTAAGTGAGTCTTGATCATAACTATAATTGCATGGACAATCCGTCTCGAATAGCTTTGCTAGCTGTGGGCAGTGTTTATTTTTTTTAAAATAAATTTAACTGGGAGAATTACCAATAAACTTTTGTTCTTGTTGATGGTGTTCATAACGTTGATGTAGTTGTTGTTGTTGCTGTTTTGTTGCTGTTACCTGAGCGGCATGGGGGCTTTTTATTGCACCCGACCTATTTTCCCCGGCTTTGCCCCTCTTTTTATACGAGCACCTGCAACACAGGCTTCTAAAATTCTGGTTAAGGATTGTTCACAATTTTCCATCCCAATTCAAACTAGAATAAGGTCAATGGAGTGCATTAACTCTTTGATAAGAAAGTAGTTTTACGAGAACCTTAGCATTCCAAATAGCTTCATGTCGAGTCAGAAATTGAGAGCTGAGTTTTTAAATGTGATGTTCTGAATCAGATATCTGCTTTGCAAAGTGATTGATTATGGACGCAATAGTCGATAAGGCGTGCATAGGTCGATGAATATGCTGTCAGCTAACGCCTACCAACTTATTTTACACGTGCACTGACGTTTCTCAGGGTCCCAATGTAAAAAGTACTTTCGAGCCGGGACAGGTTTCCGCCTTTTTAATTTTATGGTGATAATTCAGTCCAAGCAAGATAGTCAACTAGACTGACATGGAGACAAACAAAAGAAAAATAATTCAAGAAGTTAGAACTAGGGTCTTGCTGAGCTAAGGCCTCCTTCATTGTCCAGGATTAGAGAGACCATTGGAGAAGGATCATTCTCTGTACCCGCTTACCTTGGAGGAACTATGATGTATGATTATCTTCGAGAATTCAAGGAAATGACCGGTCGTTTTAGTTATATCCTAAGAACAGGCCTTATATTTGCCTTCTGGTTGACAGAAAGACGACATCGCCAGTGATCGTGAATTACACTTGCAATTTTCGATATCAATTTGTCAGTTGCACCATGATTTAAAGCGTTCAGTGCTCAGTAACTAACAGGTGATAGATGGGCTATCAGGAGGGCAATGCTAAAAGTACCTTGCAGTAAAACGTAAAAGAGGGCTAGTGCACTGGATATATCGCGCAGTGTCAACACGCCCTCCAGGGAAACCAGCCAAGTGTTGTTGGGGCTAGTGTGTTTCTCTTGTAATATGAATTTTTAAATAAAGTATTACCGACCAACCTACCTTCATTTTGAGGTTGTACGCGAAGACTGGGTCGGCGTTGGGACGAATTGCACTATGGGATGGGGACACTATCGCTTTCATATGCCATTTCCCAGCTGCCTGAAGCCTTTGTTTCAAAGCGCAGCTAAGTGTAGCCTGCGTAGCAAGCGTTTCCGTTTAGTTTCGGAGCAAAAAAAACCGAGGAACGGGATTTTCGGTTTTGACCGCGCGGGAAATGAAACGAGAGCCACTCCCTCCCCGCTCTTTTACTTGCATCATTTTTCGCGCGGTCTTTGACTCTTGCTCCTCGTTCTTTGCTCCTAAACAGCACAGAAACGCTTGCTACGGAGGCTAAGCTAAGTGCAAAACCATTAATATGAAAATAATTTTTATTTTCATGCAAACAAAACTCGTTTTCAGTCAAGATGTTTTCCACTTCGTTTTGCACCTCGTTTTGAAAGTGAGAGTTTTTGGAACCCTGAAGTGGCCCATTGGTTTTCACAAAGTTGCGCGAGAAACTGGGCCAAACTGACTGGATCGGTGTTGTGCTACATTATGAGACTACGCAGCTGTCATTTTTTTCATAGTATAAGGCGAAGTTGCGGGGGAAACTGGGTCAGAATTCATCCTCCACAACATTCCCATAGTGAGCATAGTGAGCATGGTGCGTTTCGACACTAACTCCCATCCAGTATCAAGTCCGACCGCAAAATGGTCAATACTTTCGCTTGTTTATTAGGTCCGGTGATTTCGTATATATAGTGGAGGTTATTCATAAGTATGTTAGTTGCACGTTACCCAAGAGCCCCATCTTAACTTAGCCTCGAGGCTTTACGAGCGTTTCAATGAAAAAAGTTTACTGAAGCTTTAAGTATACAGTTTCAACGGGCGAATCTTGATCTCTTAGCCAAAATGTAACTTCAGTCTCCGTAAGGCTGATACGCTGGACATGACGACCCGCCAAAGAGCGAGTTCATTGCATAGCAGTTAAGGAGAATGAATGCAATTATCAGGCCAGCTATTGTTAGCATCCTGCGGAAGCTCAACCCAGGTTACCTCTCAACAACTCCTGGACACAATCTCCCCTTAGCCATTTACCTCCCAAACATTCTCATGCAAGGGCAGAGTAGAGAAAATATATAGAGGATATTACACGGTGGCGAGAAGATATGAATTTTATGTTCGAGTGGCAAGAACAATATCTCACGAGTGAGCGAAGCCAACGTGTAATGTTCTTTTTATTATATGGAGAAACCAATTCAACAAAAGCAAAAGGCGGGAATCGTGACGTCATTGAACGATACGACACTCACAAAGGTGACATACGGAAAATACGCCACTCGGGTCCCGGATGAAGTGGCGTATGGAATCTACGAGTGGTTTAGTTCCCAGTAAAACATTCTCCTCCATATAATAAAAGAAGATAATACTGTTATTTTGACTTAATAACTGTCAGTGGTCCCTACAATGTGACTTTTCTTTTTTATCATTATTTTGTTACTTCGTTGTCGTATAAACGGGTTAGATGTCTCCACTCCACTGAAGTGATCGTGAGTCAGACATGTGAATCTACCTGGACAGAACAAATCTAAACACTGGTGTTTTCAAGCAGAAGAGTTTTGTGTCAAGTGAAAACTAAAGCCGACACACGCATAAACACAATTACATAAGAGTCTGGAATCACGAAGCACTAAGAAACTTTTATTTTCTGGGGCCTTAGTTCACGAAAACACACTAGCTATTATTTTTAGGACCAGAGGAATTGTTGGGTTATTGATCTATTTTTTGTTTAGCTAATATATTGAATAAACCAAAACTTCTAGACGCACTCTTACATTAACAAGTAAACGCGAGCACCAGCGTACTAACAGGAAAAATTAAAAAACCTGTTGAGTACCTGTGCTTATTTGTCCTTTATTTGCCACATAGATAAATAACAAAAAAGAAAGATAAATGTAGAAAGCAATGGCGTGGAGGCCTAAACGAAACTACATAGGTTATGTTAATTAGGCCTCCTCAATTACAACATAATCACCCTTATGCTTTGCTTGCACCCATTAATCAGTGTCAATGCATATATACTGATCTGAACTACGTATCTGAACATAAGTGCATCCTGAAGCACCCTGTTCCAGTTAGTAAGGTCTAAGCCTTTCAAGAACTTAGAACTTAGAACTTAGAACTCTGATGATAAGCGTCCAACGGCCATTCGGGTTACAATGCCAATAAACATTAAGATACAGCAGTGGTTATCTGAGTCCAAAATATTACGTTAGAAATTTTGAGAGGGTAAAAAAGTTATACTATTGACAGCTTCGATCACCAAAAAGCGCTTTGCGCAATTACTGTAAAGTCCTGGAACTCAGACAAGCAAATTTGGAATCCAAAATTGACATTAGCATATTCCTCACTTTTGCCTGACTTTTGTCATTAAAAAGTCGTTTGCCTGACTTTTTTTCACCCAAACAAACATTGCATATCAGTCACTTTGTCCAAGTCATTTATACTATTTATGCGCTGCTCCACTTTGTATTTTATAATAAGTTTATATCACTCAAATCGATATTGGCCGTTGTCACTTAAAGTATCATAAGGGCTTCACCTCAAGGCCAAGCTAGACATGCTATATGACTTAAGAGCAGTTGTCTGTAAGATTCGAGCTATATTAAAAAGGCGCTGCCACACTATCTCACCGAATTGGCTAAAAATTGGCATGTAGACTTGATTTGAGGTCTTTAATAAGGAATAGGTAACTTTAGGTTCTAATTCCTCCTACTTCGGAAATTATCGACATGGCCGGTTTTTGGGTGCCTCGGACCGGCGCCATATTGGTTAATAGAAGCTGCTTTTGAGCCTTCGACTACAACCCTGTCTTCAAAGCTAATCTTCCTTTGCCAATACAGATTGAAAGAACAATCCCTCTTTATTGTATTTTTAGAAACTACTTCGAAATTGATAACGTTTTCGCAACGATCGATTAAACTTTTGGTGGGTATACTTTTTGAATTTTTTACACCCGCAAAATTAACAGAATTTTAAAGGCGTATATCTCTTTTGCCACATCGCATTGAAGCTTGCCAATCTGCCTGAATACTCACTGTTTGTAGTTAAATCGAGTTCATTAATAAAAAAATTGGGCAAATTTAACGGAGCAGAAACAAAAGTAATGAATGGAAGACTGTTCTAGCGACTTTGTCAATAATCTGTACACCGAATACTCGCCAGGTGTTGCCAAAATTACAATCGATAATAGAGTTTCTGTCATTAAATCTGAGTGATCTGTGTGATAAAATTAGCCTCTGTAATATAATCGATAACTCTGCTGCGAAAAACAGTATAAAAAAAGGCAGATTGTATAAGGAAAAGGAAAATGAATTTGTTATGTTTATGCTATGACGCGTAAACAAAATCCAACCATCACAGTCGAACAGGAATTTTCCTGATTTTCCTCCAGTTCCTATACCGAAACCAGAGCATTTAAAATTAACCATAGTAATGAAAATTGAGATGTATTACCTTACTCGACGACAAAGTTGCCAGTTTCCACCTTGATCGAAAAAAAGTAATATTTTCCCACGCATATCGCGGGTCGTCACGTTCCTTGCCTGGCGTTACAACTCACGTGAAGCCGCCGGGTTTCAAACAACTGAACTGAAGAATCCGTGAAAATCTTAGCCAGGCAATAAATAATGGAAGTTGATATAAGTTATCATTATTAGTGAGCGAGGATCGATGCGATGATAGTTCCAGCTACATGTATTTATAGCGTTTGAAGATTCACGCAAAAACCATGAGACATGAGCCCTTGAAATAAACATCATTACTTCCGGTTTTAAAAATTGGGCGTTGGCAAAGTAATGAATAGACTCATTCTACCTTGTACACCGTTAACAGTGGTTCCGTGTACAATTTTCAGGTATTTTGTCTCAATCACGAAGCCCGTTTTGAGGAGATTCTTGATAAACAGAAAAATTGGTTTGGAAGGGGTTAAGAAGAATGAGGGATGAGCCCGGGACAACAAAAACCACAGTCACCCCACCGAAGGGCTTTAAAACTGTGCGCAAATGCCTCACCCTAGGGACAATTCCAGATTTTTGTTTCCTTGAAAAAGCTTAAAATCGCTAGACAATGCATGGACAACTCAAGACAGTCCTAATTCAAAATAAAGTAAACAGCAAAGAAAATTCAGTTAGAGACCAGAGTGTTTATCCGATATCGCGAACAATAAGGAGTGATTGAAGATGTGTCTGCAGTTTAAGGTAAAATCATTTACCATGCTCACGGACCTTTCGACAACATAAGTGTACCGATTGACGTAATATCAGTGGTAAAAAACGAACGCTTTTTACTGTAGGACGATGACGTCATCATACAAAAGGCGTCTTCACTCTGGCATCCAGAATTTCAAACAGTCAAAACCTAATTTTCTCTGCTCGTCAACTGAAAAACGCCTCTGAGGGCAAGTAGTGGTAATGTGCTTGTTAGTAAGACGTCCAACATAAGGAGACATTCATAATCAACACGGTTAATGCATTGATAAAGGGAAACTTTCTCCTTTACCCTTAGGGACAGAGTTCAAAGGCGCAAAAGATCTTTAGTTCAGCTCTAGCATGTCTTGTCTAGCGATTTGCCTTGAGCTTCTCTAAATTTTCCAGATCAAACAGGCTGTGCCCATCGTACATAATCTTGTCTGGGCTCCCTTGAAAAATTGCACTTCATCAGATGCCTTCAAGTTCATCCTCCGCCGCGACAACTTCGTGATCTATTTTAATGGGTGGTTTTCTGGAACTATCCTATGGCTTGTCCTTTCTGGTCGTCACTATATTAGCGAACATGTTTCAATTTCTCTCCAGCAAAAGTCTCTATCAGGAGCGTAGCCAGGACTTTCCAGGTGTGCGGAAAATTTCCAAAACTTACCCTAACATCTTACTCAGTTCTCTCGCAACGTTTCCCCACTACATTTGCTAATTCTGTTAACTAGGTGAGGTTATGCGTGGATGAAATGGCACTTGCAATCGGTGAGAAAATTAGGTTAGACACTTTACCCTCAAGGACGACTCTCACGTTTTGCTGACACTTTCTACCTTCGCAGAGATAAGTGAAGCTTTGCCTTCCCCACTCCGTGTAAAAAAATGTCGTTCGGCTGTTCAAACTACTTTTAGAAAACAACAAACTTCCCAACTTTAATTTTTAATAAAGGTATAAGGGTAGGAATCCAAATTGTTTTGGAGTATTTCACTGATTTTAACACGATGATTGTAAAGTAGTGTCTAGTGAGTACGGGGGCTAATGCCCCATCGTAAAAATCTGAAATTGAAAACAAAAATCTTGTATAACCGAGTAGTACACAATTTTAGTTATTTTATTGAGTTGTGAAAAATCACAAATTTGTTTCTTCTTGAATGTGTTATACTCTCATCCATTCAGTCTTTCCGATATGCCTGTCGGATAGCGGAAGTTAACGTAAATGATCGATTACCTGAAAAGAAGCTACCATCCTAACTTTCCACATTCGGGTCTTTTCCCTAGCCATAATTTTTTTCCCTCAAGGAATTTTTCTCTGTTTTACATAATAATTGGTCTTGCATTCAGATTATCGATTTTGAGAGCCTAGTCCTATGCCGTATTCTGATGCGATCTACTTTATGTAGCTTTCCCCCCATCTAACAGCTCCTTACTGAACAAAAACGGCTTTAATTGAGTCTATTCAAAGAACTAGCCAATATTTTTCCAGCGGTAAGCACAATGTTCCTAATTCCCCCTAGTCCCCTTCTTAGACGCTTTCATGTGCATCAGGTGTTAAATTTTCTTTTCATAAGCTATAATGCTCATAATCGCGCATTCTGATGTCATTTATGCTTAAAAAATTAAAAATTAGTTTATCCAAGAAAGAGTGAATTAAAGGTGTCATGAGGCGTTTGCAGGGACCGCGCAGAGGGAGGGGCTGGGGGGGCTTTAGCCCCCCCACTTTTTTGCGAGAATAAAAATAAATTTAACAAAAGTAACGGAGTGAAAAATAGAAAAAAATCGTTAATTCGAAAGTGACCAGAGTTACTGGCAAAGACAAACGCGCAGATAAATAGACAGAATGAAGCATTAGTCGTTACAATTGTAAAATATTTTTTCGCTTCTAACCTAGCAGAGGTAAACGTCTTTTAAATGGCCTCTTTTTCCTGGAAAAACTGTACAACGATGATGTTACTATTTCAGTGTTAACCGCCCAGGTGGAAATTTTACAAGTGCTGCTGAAGGATGGTGATTATTTTTGTTTTGACGACATCATAGTAAAAATTAAAGAGCTACCCAACCCAGAACGGGAAATGATAAAAGAAGTTATCACGTTATGTAAGCTGATTGTCGTAAATCCAGCAACCAGTGCAGCCGGTGAAAGATCCTTTTCGACTGCCCGGAGGCTAAAAACATGGCTCCGTTCAAGAATGAACCAGGTACGATTTAGTAACCTGACAGTTTTAAACATACACAAAGAAAGAACGGACAGGCTTTCCACCATTGACATAGCAAACGAATTTACCGACCGCAACACAAACAGAAAGCGTAATTTTGGCACTTTTCGAGTAAATGATGTACAGTAACTTTAATATCATTCACTAAATTATTTTCAGTTACCGTTTTGTTTTGCCGCGTAAATATTTTGAATGAATAATAAAACAATTATTAAACTCGGCTTTCGTATGATATGAAGATATACAGATCTCGGAGGGTGTTATCCACCAGGCTCAAGCCTTCGGCTTTGGCAGATAACCCCCTCGATCTGCATAACTCTTCATATCATACTCAGCCTCGTGCAATAATTGCTCAGTAATTATACAGCCCTGAGTTCAAGGCAGCTCAAGCAAAATCGTTGGATTTCTGGCTTATTTATAGTAATTAAAGGTTGATATTAGTAGTATAACATAACAATCTATGATATTTCAATTTAGTGATGGTGAATTTTCAGACCCGATAGCAACATCACTGAAGATGTGGAAAAAATCAATAGTTTTATCGTTATTCGGATTCTCCGTCACTTTAGAGAAATTGAATAGAAATCCACAAGCATGCCCCCCCCCCCCCCAAATTTTCCTTTACGCATTCTTCTTTAGCCCCCCCACTCCAAAACTTGCTGCGCGGTCCCTGGTTTGTGATTTCATGAGCTATTTGACGCGGTCCTTTTCTTACGGCTTATGTCCGTTGGTGAAATCGCTACTTGGGTTTTCTTGGATTGAAAAGGGCGGGCTCTTTCTAAACGTGGCGTTGTTTATGGGACCTTAGTATTCAGAACAGAATCAGTCGATGGCAAACAACGAAAAGGCTTTTATGTGGTAAGTTACAGTGATGAACCTTGCCTCGAGATGGTCATATTTTTGTACATACCTTCATGCAATTCAGTGTTGGTCTGAAAATTTTTTGTTATGGATGGGGGAAGGGTGGGGGGGGGGGGGGGGAGAGATCAGAACATGTACCTCGTGTTGTTTACGAGACATTAAAGTAATGAAAACTGTTAAACAGTCTTCCACGAATCAAAATAGTTGCAAATGCTTACGGGAGGCCCTAACTATATGATGATTAGAAGGGCTATATTTGGAAAGGTGCATGGTCGTGGAGTTAAGGAGATTTGACTAATCAACCAATTTCCCGCTAAACATAAGGGCGTGGCCAGTGGCCCCAAAATTGTGTTCGCTCGCCCCGGGTTGGCTCGACTTTTGGGATACGGTTATGGGGTTATAAACAATGAGTTCATCATCTATATAGCCTACTCGCCCCAAAGTGACTGCATTTCGCTTTTCAGAGACCCATCAGTTACTGTATGACCCTCTCCGATCAGATTTTATGTCCGTGGTACTGGTGGTGAGGTCAGTCTACAAGCAGAGTCGTGAAAAACACCGCCACTTGAGCCTTTACGTTCAAAACATTCCTGGCTATCGGGAAAAAAAGAAGGAGCTTTTAAAAATACTAAATAAAATGTCATTTCAAATTTCACTTTGTCACCGTTCGAAAATTATTGTGAATCAGACCGAATGAAAGTTCACTCAAAGAGGGGGAGGGGGGAGGGGGGTTGGTAGTTCTTAACAGTTCCAGTTAGCTAGAAAATTAAAAGTTACGAAAAAATAGTGGGCGAACTGCGGAATACATGCAAGAATGAGAAAGAAAATAGAAAACAACTTCCTGTTCAAATTCGGGTGAAACGTTTAATAGCGTCAAGAAGACTGAACTTGATTGAGGTTGTTCATTTCAGTTCCGTTCCAGCGTGCAATTCCCTGTCCTCCTAAAAATAGCTTCGTCTCCCACCGATCATTCCATGTCATATTTTGCGGACTTATTATTCAGTAATGACGGTACGATCAGGTAATTTGACTTGATGAGTTCTTTAATTTCATTTCATGTACTAGTTTTATATCTTACGCTGGAAAGATCTGCCAAACAGTGTACATTAGCAAAGGTAGGTTCCTGTTTACACGTGTAATTATCGAATACCATACAATTTGCATAAAGCTACAGTGCACGGTTGGTTTTTCTAGCCTTTTGATTAAAATTGACAACGTTTGCGTTATCTTTGCCTAAGAAAATATGTAATTTGTAGCTGTATACAGCGAAATACTACAGAGAAAATTGTAACTGTGCAGTACACGAGCGGCTCCCGATTGGTGTGGGAAATCGAAGAGCGAACTTGAGCTAGTACCGTGTGTAACAAAATTTATAATTTTCATTTTAGCGCATATTTCTGCTCTTCGCAAGATCAGAATCAAAAGATCATCTGTTTACATTACAAGGGAGGGTTTTTTAAGCGATAGATAGGGTTTAAGAGGCACGATAAATTTTTAAAGAATTTTCTTTTCAAATATTCACCGAATTTTGTTTTGAAGTTTTAGCGGCCAAGTGGCTGAACCACTGCGCATTCATGCAATCATATTTCTGTTCCGTTGCATTTGCCCAATTATTTTATTCAACAATCTAACTTAGCTATAAACAAACTATGTTTAGTTAAAATGGCTTAGTCTAAATCGATGTGGCATGGGTGATATTGGCCTTCCAATTTCTACCAAATTTGTGTACCTTTTAAGTACCGAAAAAGTGCTGTGAGAAGTTATAGCCGTTCGTAGCTCAGGCTTAACCATTTTCAGATAAGAGTAGGTAAATGAAAGGAGGAAGGATAGGTCTTTGCAACTGTATGAGTCACGATTAAGTTATTTTAATGATAAGGCTAGAATTAATTGCTGTAAATCTCTTTCAGTTCACCAACATGGCGGCCGCTCGAGGCCTCGTCAAAACTGTCATTCCTGTATCTTTGAAACCAACAAGAATTCGAACCTTAGAATATGCATTCAGTATTTAGGACACCATTCTAAGACTACATGCCAAAAATCAGCCAAATCGATGAGGTACCGTGTCAGGCCGAAGTTCGAATTTTACAGAAAATCACTCTTAATTGTCACATATATTATTCAGTCAAACACCTGTAAACGGCAGTTTTCAAATTCGCAAACGACAATACGACCGTTTGTTAAAACAGTAACATTGGTAGGCTTTCCAAATTGGCCCAGCTCTCCCCCACGTGATCCCCCAAAAGCAGTGACAAAACGTCCTTCTAAAGTGTATACAAATACTCTATGATCATTTGAAAAATTCCCTGAAGAAATCAAAAGATTACCTAGTCTATCCAAGGCCAGTCCAAGTGGTTCTTTTAATGCTATTTCACTGTTTACATTCGTACATCTGCCAAACTCATACAGAAATCTCCCATTGCTGTGGCTGTAAACTTTAACTAGATTGGCATTACGATCAGAGACAAAGACTTTATCCTGGTAACACAGACAGTCAAAAGGAAATTTTAGTCCACCCTTTTCTCCTATCTTTTTTAAAAAACTTCCATTTGGAGAAACAAATTGAAGACAACTGTTTCCTTTGTCGCAGACAACAAGATTTCCCTCGGCATCTAGCGATATTCCCCTGGGTTCTTTAAGCAAATCACCGTTGTGAACTACCGTTATATATTCCCCCCTGGAATTGAAAAGTAATATCTTGTTATCACCCCTGTTTGCTACATAAATCCTACCTTCATTATCTATGCATATACCCGTTGGTTTGTTAACATAATCCTGTCCAAAGGATCTGATAAACTCCCCATTTTCATCGAAAACTGCAATTCTATTGTTGTCCATGTCACTGACAAAGATCTGATTTAAGTCATTAACAGTCACTCCCCATGGGCTCTTTAACTTGTTCTCTTCAATCCATCCCGAAGCATCAGATACCAGGCCCATCAGACTCTCAGTGAGAGTTGGTGCCTCAACAACCGCATTTGCAATCAATCGAACGGGGAGAAAAGACCTTTCTTTGATGAAAATCGGTGGAAAATCGCCGATGATTTCTCCATTGACTTTAACGGTTGGTAATTGTTGGCCAGCTTCACGTGGTATGAAAGAGACCTTGTAATTGCCATCGTTGTTATCAGCGATCTTGATTTCTGTAACAGTGTTTCGATCCTGTGCAGAGATTAACTGTAAAGAGACATAATCTCCAGGAAAATAGCATTGTTCTCCCTCCGAATTCCTGGTAATGACTTCAATTTCTGCCTCCAGCCCGGCTGTAACTGCCTGGAACCATTTCACCGAACACTGGTTTGCCTCTGTTGTTGTTTTTCTGGCGGCAAGATGACCGATTCCTAAGTCCTGAATTGATTTTGAGATGCCCTCGTTTTTCGTAAACATAGTTACAGTTTTCCAGTCAGCGGTCGATGGTATATCTAGATCTTTCAGCTCTTGGAGATTTTGGAATAGTTCATCTAACATTTGTTTGGCGTTCAAGCATTCCACTTCCGTATTGCGTTCAACAAGGGCTTCTATCTGAGATACCAATTCCCCCCTTTTGTTTAACTGAACTTGAAATTCTTCTTTGGTCTTGCTTAGCTGTTCCTGTGCTTGAATTGTTTGATTTTCAGCTTTGGTTATTAATTCTTGTTCCTTCAGTCGGAGAGTCAAGACTAACGATTTGACTGTTAGCTCAATCTGTTCCTTGATGGTCTTAAGCCGATATTTGAGTAAACGAGACTTTTCCTCCAACAGTTGAATGCAAAAAGAAATCGTGTCTAATGATCCTTTTGCAGAGTCAAGATTACACGCGATACTGTTGTTTACAGCTGTTGCAATAGTTTTCTCTCGACGCTTAGCGTAATCAGATTGGCATACAGGGCCTTGTTTCTGTTTGAGAATATCTTCCAAGTCATTGTCTTGAAATGCGCTAACAGCAACCACGCGATGTTCCTGATTATCCTTTAAAATATTGTGCGCATTCAAACAGGCTTGGCACCATAATTTGCCACAATGAAAACAATACGATATTTCCTCGCTTTTCTCATCACAATTAGCACAAGTCACGTTTGAAGAGCTACCCTCTTTGATCGCCAGTATTGCGAGCAGATTCTGCAGCTGGTGAGAGCTTGGCAGAGCTTCCATCGTGCCGGTCTCCGGCACAACAACTTCAATCTGGCAAACAGTAGACGGACATTTGATCTTGCCATCATCGGTGCTTGTCCTTGCCAAGTCGTTGAGGCACTCGAGGCAGAAGACGTGAAGGCAAGGCAGCCGTTTTGGATGTTTGTATAAGTTATTGCACACCAAGCAGGTTAACTTTTCTTTCAGGCTTTGCGTGAATAACTCTGAAGGGACTGCCATTTTGTGAGCTTTCCACAACAACGAGTATTTTAAGTTAATATTCCACACGGTCTTGTAATTGCAACGAAATGGGAAGATGACAGGCTCAATATAACACACTCATACAGCTCATAACAATGATTGGCTTTCTTCGATGAGAGCCTGTCATTGGCTACGCCTACGCGAAGTACTCAAGCTCAGGTCGTGTCAAAGAGAATCACAAACATCACGTAAGTTTTGCCTCAGTTGGTAACAAAGGTAGAATAGTTATGTCACGAAGAAAGACGAGCTTTATTGGAAATAACCTTATTCTGATTTTACAGCATAGTACTGAATAGAATTAAACCGTTTTAGAGATGCTGCGTCCTACGACGCGATAATTAATGTCGCAGAGGCCAAAGGACCGTCGTTGCCATCCATTTTGGTTTAAAGGAAGGAAAATGCCCTAGACGGAAAAATAAATATCGGCTGAATAATTTTTGTTGATAAATTATTCATCTCAGAAGTAAATGCGCAACATTTCTAGGTTACGGCATAATTCTTCATGTCATAAAAAAAGCTAATTCAATAATTGTTTCAAAATATTTCTAAGTTTTTAACAATCGTAAGAACATATATCCCTCATGTAGAAAGGACACTGGGGTAAAAACAAACCATAGGTATTGCATGGAACTAATGACACTCACTATACATCCCAGTGTTTGCACTGTCCTATTGAAAACTGGAGCCGGAGACTAATTATTTTTCTAATGCTCATGAGTACACGAAACAGGTAGACACATTTCGGTGCTCGGCGCTGGATGAAACAAATTAAAATGGCACTGTTCAATTAATGCAGTACTTCCCGCCTGATATAATCATACCGTTATTTTTAACGATTCATTGAAGCTTACAACCGGGACTAGAAGTAGGTATACGAATTAGTTCTGGATTAAGTTAATCATTTTAATTCATATTTACACTCATTTAGACTATCTGCACAATGTTAACTAGAATTATAGCAATTTCAAAAGAAGGAATCGTTCTTGGTAAAAGTAATCGTTATTAGAGCGGTTTTCACTTGACTGTCGAAAGGGATTGGTTTTGGTTTTGGTTTTACTACGCCCTTTGGTTGGCTAGTGTATTTACTTTGGTTTTGGTTTTACGACAGTCAAGTGAAAACCGCTCTATAACAATTGCACGTTTCAATCGTTTGTTTACCACCAAGGACTGATTCGCCTCCCTTGTTTCCGTGACCATTGATAAAAAACAATAGCATGATATCGTGACTGTTTTTCAGTTCGCGTGACAAATATGAGAATTATTACCGTTAAAAAAATATACAGATTCCAAACAACTGAACAACTATAACCTATAGACCCGGAAATGATTTAACGCCTTCTTATTAAATTCTAAGAAATGTAAACGAGACTGTACGCAACACTGATTTCAGCGTCGTATGGGCTCTCCATGAATATTTTAAAAAAGCTAAGATCGACTTTAGAACAGTTTCGATATCTTTCATTCAAACAAGATGGATGTCCCAACTCTAATGTACAATCTAAAGGAGGAGGTAACTTGCTCTGTGTGCATGCAACTGTACACAAACCCTAAGCAACTGCCTTGCTTACATATTTTTTGCCTTCAATGTCTGAACAACTTAGCTCTAACCAACGCCCACAATGGCAAGATAAAATGTCCGCTCTGCCAGAGAGAAGTCGCAGTTCCCGAGAGTGGTACTTTGGAAACTCTACCTAACTGTTTTCACATGAAGAATCTACTCGATATTGTAGCCATCAAAGAATGCAACAATGCAAAGGTTGCCTGTGAAAACTGTGGAAGGAAAAGCGAAGAAGCAGCCTATTGTTTTCACTGCGGTAAGCTCTGGTGCAATGATTGTGTGAATGCACACAACATCTTTCGAGAAAACAGAGATCACCGCGTCCTTGCTCTCAAAGATTTTGAAGACAAGGATTTTGAGGATGTTCTCAAGAGGCCAGTGTTCTGCCAGAAGGAACTCCATGATAAAGAAGTACTCAAGTTTTATTGTAAAGAATGTGATATTCCCGTTTGTCAGACTTGTGTCATTGTCGATCACAATAAACACGATGTGGAGCATCTGGAATATGCTGCTAGAGAGGTGAAGAAGAGCACCACTTCTACACTAGATGCTGCAAGGGAGTCATCAAAACCGATAGGTCACTGCCTTACAGAGCTAGAGAGAAAGTCATGTTTACTAGAACATCGTTCAAAAATGAATAAAGAACGGATACAACGTACAGTACACTCACTCATGCTCTCCCTCCGACAAAAAGAGAACGAATCGATTCTTGAAGTGGAAAGACAGACGATGAAGGCCCAGGAACAGATAAGGAAAATGAAAGATGAATTTCAGGATCAGTTAGACAAAAGGAACCATTCTATTTCACAGATAGAGACTCTTGTTCAACGCAGCCCGGCAGCAGAACTTGTTAGGGCCAAAACCATCATAAATGAGATGTGTCAAGGACTCCAGCAGCCACAAGATATGCAGTCAACTGCTGTTGTAAAAACTACTTCCACAGTATTTTTCGAAAATGAAGACATCTCTAAAATTATCAAAGAATTAAGAATTGGGAACTTTGATGAAGTGGAAACTGAGACAGAGCTGAAAGAGTGCTCACTAGAAGAATTCAAGGAAGGGAGAGTGGGGTTGGAGTCACAGTTTGAGATAATCACTCGAAATTCCAACAGGGAACAGTACTACTGTCCTGCGGACGTAATCACTGTTGACATAATTTCGAAACAATGTGGAACCTCTGCTGCAGAGGTCCAAATCACTGACAAGAAGAATGGCAGGTACATAATTTCTTATATTCCAAGAAAGGTTGGTCAACATTTATTGAACGTTCAAGTAAATGGAGAAACATTGGTAGGAGAATTTCCAACCCTTGAAGTTAAAGAACGATTCTTTAAGCCTATAAGATTTATTGCAGAGGGATCTATCGAGGGTACAAATCTGCGCCCCTGGGGAATTACGGTGAATGAATCCAATCACATGTTTGTAAGTGACATGCACAACAATCGCATTGTAGTGTTCAGCGAAAATGGGGAGTTTATCAAGTCGTTTGGACACAATGCCCTTCACTGTCCAAATGGAGTGATTTGTGATAATACAGGGAAAATTTACGTGGTAAGTAGAAACGATAACAAAGTATTACTTTTTTGGCAAAATGGAGAATATTTTGCTACAGTTCATAATGGTGAGGTACTTAGAAAACCTCGAGGAATAGCGCTAGATTCACAAGGAAATCTTATTGTCTGTGATACAGGAAATGAATGTGTTCAGTTAATATCTCCAAATGGAAACATTCTAAAGTCAATAGGACGGGGCAGGTTACCCAAACCATTCGACTGTTTGTACTTTGAAGATAAAATATTTGTCTCTGATCTAAACGCCCATCTGATAAAGGTCTACGGTAGCAATGGCAGATTTTTATATGAATTTGGAAGACGCGGGAATGGTGATGGTGAGTTTATTGAACCAAGTGGACTAGCAGCCGACAAAACAGGACATCTTGTTGTTTGCTCTGATCACAAAGTCCAACTCTTTA
This sequence comes from Porites rus, assembly GCA_964035705.1. Taxonomy (NCBI): domain Eukaryota; kingdom Metazoa; phylum Cnidaria; class Anthozoa; order Scleractinia; family Poritidae; genus Porites; species Porites rus. The sequence continues at coordinate 42,015,184 of OZ037992.1, forward strand.
CAACAGATGGAACATTTGCCACCCAGTTTGGGGTATATGGAAACCTGATGGGACAAATGAAAAGTCCTTTAACTGCTTCTGTTCTGAAAAATGGTCAACTTTTTATTTGTGAAATGGAGAATTTTCGCTTACAAGTGTTTGGATAACCAAATAACAGCCACTCCCTTCACCTGTAAATGACGGTGTCCAGGGTCATAGCCAGTATGAGGCAAACCGAGGCACTTGCCTCAGTCATTTAAGGTTTGATCCCAGTATTTTGTTTAAACGTAGTCATCATAAAGACCCTAAATGGCTAGGCGGGAAATTCAACCATAGATATCGCCTCAGTCCTTATTTTTTTTCTGGCTACGGTCCTGGTGTCAAAACAAAAGGCCACACAGCAGAACGTACAACTGTACTGAATGAACCAAATCCACTGACACTAGTTTTTTTATTTGCTTTGTCCTAGTTATAAGAAAATTGTTATTCTATGTAAGTTTTATCACAAGTAAAAATCCAATTTATTAAGTTATATGACCAAACACCTGAAGACAAGCACTGCCTAGTATAACGTTAGCTTTCATTTAATATAATCGGTTCTAGCTTAACACCCTCTTCGATCTGCATAATTCTTCAGATCATACTCGGCTTCATCTAATAATTGATTAATAAAGAAAAAATACCCAATATCAAAACTGCTAAGTTCAGGAAACTGTGACTGAGAAAGCCATAATTTGCATTTTGGTTTTACGTCTCATTGCGGCCCTATTATTTTTGTTTGATTTAAACCAGTATAAAGTATGGCAATGTAAACTCCAAGAATTGACTTGGTCTTCATACATTTCCAGCACTTGGCATCAAGAACAGTAGCAGGTTTTTAAAATGTTTTAACATTGATGATGTCATGGCAATTAGGGTTTGGTTACAACTGAATATTATTACTTAAATTCACTTTAACTGGACAGCCCCAAATGAAGATGAAACTTGGGCAAACAGCTATTTGAGAACTTGCTATCAGAGATCAAATAATACAATAACAAATGATGTAATGAAAATAAAGTGAATTCGACTTAAAATATTGTAAGGTAATGGCAACCTCAAGCTAGATGTGATATGAAACAGCAAATGGTTGTAAAAGAAGAAAAGTGTGCTTGTGTTCTCTCTTCCATTTTGTTGAGTCCTTTTACCTTCTACATGAAACAATATATATTAGTATATACACACTCAGTGATCTTGGTGATTCAAGCAATCTGATTGGTTCGCTATCTCGGACTATTCAACAATATTCACCTCCTAGCGAGTGAATAATGTGTGAGCTCGGTGTTTTTCCCATCTTTTTAGAGAACGATCTTTTAAAAGTCGACAAAATCCTAGGGCTGACTTCTTTTAAGGCAAGAAAATACTTGGAAGGATTCAATACGGCATTTTTCAATTTACTGTAGCTGAGTTTTGTGCTCGATGGATTGTTTACAACTCCCGTGTATTCGCGCAGAAGAAGCCGTTTCGTGAACTCAGCGTTTTCTAACACGAAAATTTTCGCTCAGAAATCGAAGTTTATTTATGAAAAACAAATTTAAAAGGAAATGTTTGCAGAAATTCTACGTTTCAAGTGAACAGGAAAAAGAATGATACAGGAAGACGACGTCTTACCTCGAGCAACCGAGCCGCCATTTTTGTGAGCACTTCATGCGAAGAACGACACAACAAACCCTTTTGGCTATAAACTTGGCGAGTCAACAGAAAACAACAAAGCTCTACTTTTCTTCTCAAGTAAGGAAACAGTTCAAACTTTTAGCGGTTCCATTTAAGCCATTACGCTGTCGGTTTGCGAAATGATAAACTTGTGAATTGCCATGTTTGAAAATTCTGCAAAGATCTATTTTTAAACTTACCCGTGATTTGATCTGTCAATCAAATCGTACTTTTGAATGGTTTCCTCTCTGATTTTGTTGAGATCACTTCGTGTGTATATACTAAAACAATTATTCTTTTCAATCTCGGTGAATAGTGGCTTTGGAAATATTTACCTCGCCGCTTTCGCGGCTCGGTAAATATTTGGCCACTATTCACCTCGGTTTCAAAGAATAATTGTTAATTACTATCCTAACAAAATTGACTACATTATGTGCATGTACTGTTATCTCTATAGCAAGTGCTCGTTAAAAAAAATCTAAAAATTAAATTAATAAAATAACTGTTTCAGTTAACAAATAAAGAATTTTCTTGTAGTATAAATAGCAGACGGAGTTTAAGTCAAACTCCTTGTTTAAAATGTTCATCATTATTTACCTGCAATCCACACATAAAAACCTGCTTGATCTTGTTTGGTTAAAACAGGTTCTTGTATTTTGGGGTTTTAAAATGGCATATGTCTACAAGCAGGATCAAATTTGATTCACATATACACAAACACCAACTGTTGATGTACTGAAAGAATGAAAATACTATGTTTATATCAGTCCTATAATGGCCTATACAAGGAGACTCTGCCCAAAAAGGGTTCCTTTTTCAGGTTTCAGGTAAATGAAAGGACCAGGGATTTCAGTAGTTCAAGTATATGAAACTCAAAGGGTAGGGAAATCTGTCATTTTGGTCTGTAAAAAAGCCCAAAAGGGCTAACAGATGGATTTTATGGTATTCTGGTTTTGTGATTTATTAATATATTTTTTAAAGTTCCAAACTAGGCAAGTGAAATTAGAAAGGGGTACCATTTGACAAAATACTGAGGTATATGAAACGGGGACCTTTTCTGTCAAAAATGATTTATAGAATGTTTAGGGGTTGGACATCGGGGTGAATGGTTTATGGTCAAGTCTCCCTTAGCCACCTGAAAGTCATCTCGCCCAAAGTTATGTTGCCCAAAATTAGAGTTATGTCACCTGAAATACTGATCTAATTGGCTTGAAATTTTATCATGCGTCAACAATATCCTAGCATTACTATTACCATTTGCCGTGCTTGTTTGGTCTCATTGAAGATTATAGAATGAGAAATATTACTCATTCACCAAGCTTGTTTCGTTATTAATCCAGGGTTAAAGATCAAGATATATTACACGTTTATACCGCTTGTTTCATCTCATGATAGTTAAAAGAATGAGATACACACACACTCCTTATTTAACAAAAATTAACTTTGTTTCTTTGAGCATTTCACCTGACAATTTCGGGTGACATGACTTGCATTTCTGGTGACTTAACTCTGGTTTCAGGTGACATAACTTTGGGCGAGACGACTTTCAGGCGACTTGACTGGTTACTGGGGCGAACATGGAAGACCTAAATTAGATAACAATGACCTCAACCGGGTTGGCGTCCAGCGGTTTTCGTGAAAACAAAGGTTTGACTGGGGTGTTCCCTAGTCTTGCGGGCTCATAAAACCTGGTCTCGGTCATTGTTATTTAAGGATTTTCGGCGAACATGGTGAGAAATTTCGGACAACATAAAGGAACTATGTGACAAATTTTTTACTTTACTATTTTTTGAAATTTTCACCCAAATGGCTACACTGCCCGGCTTAGAAATTGAAAAAACAATGATCAAACTACATTTTCATCGAACAAGAAATAAATACTATTTTACTCTAGCCACTGCCTTTTGTGATCGAAATAACTCTAGTGAGACAAAATAAAGTCTTTACTAACCTATTAAAACAGCGCTTACCTTCATGCTATTCTATTAAGCGTGAGGAGAGAAAGTTCATGTTAATCTTGCAAAACACGCGTTTTTTTCCCGAAAAAACACTCACTAAGGCATTGCCTTTTTACGGCGAAAGTTAGGCTCTTTTGTAAGTGAGACCAATGAAGAATCGGAGCCATCACCGAGGGAAAAATGCTCCAGAGACGGTTTCTTTTCCTTCTGTTCGGTAGCTCTTTGGCAGCCATTTTTGTTCTACCTCGTTTTAACTGGTCAGCTGTAATCCCTACTAATATAGCTTTTCGAGGATCTCCACGCGGCGCGCGCGAGCGTCGCCCCATACCTATAAAAAGAAAATGTGGTAATTTGTGGTAATCTACCCATCCGCGGAAATTTTGGTAATCAAGTGACCGTCCGCACCACAGGCATACCAATGTAAAATAACTCA